>CAWUFW010006582.1:0-600000 GCA_963921515.1 Calotriton arnoldi | reverse complement strand
TAAGCATGTTGACATGCTTCAGATGATCATAGAAATATTTTGACTTATGCAGACAGTACATGGAGAGTCAAATGTGTGCCTTGAGTTCAAGCATTTCGGTTATTATTGCCTAACATACTTGTGATCCGGCCACTTCACCGAACAGTGTCTCTGTCTCCTACAGAATCTACCGAGGTCACAGAAGGAAAGGGGCCCGAAACTGTTGGTGAAGCTACTGGCATCACTGCTCCCCGTGAGTACAGCGACACTGAGGGGACCAGCACATCGGAGGGGGACAGGAGTACCCTGGAGGAGTCCGCTCCAGAAACGCCTACCTCCACTTCCTCACACTCCAGCGGTGACTCTTCGGTGTTGTCAGGCACAGGAGGACCGACCTCTGCTTCATCGTCCGCCACACCCCGTCCTGTGTCCACCCTCCCTGATGCTCCCCCAACTGGTATCCAGGCCCGCTGCCCTAAGAAGGGTAGGGTATCTTCCCCCAGGCACTGCTGCCCCAGCCCCTGTGTCCCCTGCTGCCCTCAGTGTGGAGGCCATAGACATCTTGCGGCAGGTGTCTGTGGGGCAGACTTTGCTCCTGAATGCCCTCCAGGATCATGGCAACAAGTTGTCACAGGTTGTTGCGTTCATGGAGGGCATTCATTCGGATGTTGGTGGCCTGCACAGGACTGTCCAGTCTTTGGCCTCCACACTGACGGCTGCCATTCTGCAGTCACAGGCTCACAGTCCGGCTCCTGTCCCTTCCGCAACCACAGTGACACCACCTGACCAGAGAACACACACACCAGAGCACTCAGGCACCAAGTCATCCCCACGCAGCACACGACAACAGCAGTCCAAGCAACAAAGATACAAGACATCATCCCCAAGGCACACAAGGAGCACACATGCCAGCCCCACCACAAGCACATCACAGGACACAGAGAAGCCAAAACACATTAAACATGCATCCACATTGCAGCCCTCACATTCCTCGCCCTCCAATAGCCCTCCAAGATCCACAGCTGATCCTGAATCAGCACAGGAAGTTGCCTTGGCTGCCGTGGGACTGTTGCCTGCCACAACGGCCCCCCCGAATTCAGAGGGCTGTTGTGCCCAAGACTTCCACTCCCACCCACCCACCCCCTAGGAAGCATGGACATAGAAGCAGTGAGGTAGTGGTAGCTCCAAAACAGGGGAGGCAGGGTAAAAGCCCACCCCCCCAAGCGTAAAACCAGATCCGAAGGTTTTTCCCGGAAGGATCCACGAGCACCTGCTCTACTTTCTGGGAAGAAGGAAGCTGTTGTGGCCACCTCACCTATCCCTTGGCCCAAGACACTTGGGGGCTATCGTATCCCCAAGCAAGTAAGGCCCAGGCCTCCAGATGCAACATCAGCCACTGAGCCTCCCCACTGCATTTCACCACCTCCCCGTGCGATGACTCCACCAGGTCCAGCCAGCCCTCAGGCTCCCACATCCAGGGATCCCTCTACCTCAACCAGTTCTCCCCCTCCCATGTCCAGTCCTCCGACTACCCCAGACAGTCATCCCCCACCCAGTTCCAGTTCTCCACAAATTTGAGGCAGAGTCCCCCTTCCCACCCCATTCCTCCTTGAGCGGTGCCTGAGCTGCCCATTTGCTGGCCCTATCCTGGTGATATTCCCATGGCTGTGGACTGTGTTTCAATCATCTGTGTTGAATTTCGAAGCACACAAGTGCGGACTTGAGTTTGGACTGGCCGTTGCCCTTAATGTTTTGCGCTTTACATGCTGATACTGAGTTTATGTAATAAAAAATACATTTATGTTCTGAGCGTTGCCGATGGCCTTACTAATGATGCTGTATATGTTCATCGGTTCCATTCTCTGAATTCACACTTTCCCATTGGCACGTACTTAAGTTGATATTACAGGTGTTACCAGGGGTTCTGGCAACTAATGTCCAATTTGGACTCTGAGGATTGATGGGGGCGAGCTGCTTGCCTGTGATGGTCCACTCTGGTCCAGTTCATTATGTTGGTTGAGCTCTTCTTATTCACACATGTCAGATTTGTTTGCTCTCCATCATGAGAATCTATTCCAATTTACATGATGACTTGTGGTGTTGACAGGGTACAAGATTTCTGTGTGATCTATCTTGATGTGTACACACCAGTGTAGGTGTGTTGTCATATTGGCCAGGTATGGCTTCATAGTCAAATGGATGGATGTACATGTGCTTACTGGAGTCATCAGATGGTGTGAGTGTCCTGTCATTTGCAGAGGTGTTCATGTGTATGTGCCCTTGAGCGTTGCCCTTTCACACATGTATGATCCAGTTGATGAATGCATGTTTGTTTCCATGATCAGACACCTTGTGGAGTGTTTGTGGACATGTTGGGGTTGTTGCCGGAGCAGTGTGCAGTGTGTCATTGTAACCTCACAGTCCTAGGGTACACCTACATATTATCCACAACATTTGTGAGTATGCAGAGTGTGTCACTGCAATGTCTGTGTTGTGAGTCTTTGGACCCAGCCTGGGTCTTGCTTACCTTTGTTCGCACTGTGCTGCATGTCTCTGGGATACAAACAGGATATGTGAGTTTTCACATGCATTGCTGTCCCTTTCCACTTTATGGGCTCCAATATGTGTTGGTCTGATTCATAACAGTCACAGTCATATCATTGAGGCATACACAATGTGAGATACTCCACTGTGGCTTTTTGCTCTGTACACTCCTCACCTGTACAATTCTCGTGTATACACCACTTCAGTCAAAACATGTGCCACTGCATGCCATGCACATGTTTGACCCTCCCCACCACTTCATGGTGTGACACTGTGCTGTGTGCAAATGATTTGTAACCAGAAGCATTGTGGCCCTCAGCACTGTTTCAGTAAATGATATGTGCTATTTGAGCCTACCTAATTTCAGTCATGGTTGCTGATGTACAGTACAGATAGATTTCCATGCACAGTCCTCTTGTCTTGTTCCAGCATTTATGTTTGCCTGGGTTGTGTAGCAGTAGGTGATAGCAATAGTGTGTAGCTGTTTGCTGCGACACTGCTACCCATCCTGGGCATGCATCTTCCTCACTTTGCAGTCTGCAGTGTATACACTCCCAGCCCCCAGGCAAATCTGCCACCTTGTGCCCGATCGGAGCTGTGTGAGTGGTGCTTGTAGGTGGGGGAGAGGGGAGCAGCGTGCCAGGGGGAGTCAGCACAAGGCAGCCTTCGGGAGCCCTGAGGGTATCACTCATGTAAATTGAGGGAGCCTCACACATTGCATTTCGCATGTTTCCACAAACATCGTAGAGCCGGCCCTGCCTGCACGCTTGCTGGGAGTTGGGGTTGCATGCCTGGAGATGTTTTGGACGTACCTCTGCTGTTGAGCACGGCGGTGTCTTATCTGCTGGTGATGCATCAGGTAGAGAAGCGGAAAGGCCTGTAGAGCAGGATCCATGGTGTTCTGGTTCGACTTTTCCTCTCCGTAGTTGTGCTTCCGTCATCCACGATGAGGTGGTTTTTCTGCCGCGGTGGGATTGGCTGTTTGATACATCGTAATCTGGTTCGTAGACGAGACGTGATTCTGCACGCAGTTCTTGCTCTATTGGCTCCGTCCTCTGCCCTTGCGTAACGAAAAAACGTGCGGAGCCTGAAACACCGCGACGGTCGGAATATGGCCTATGTTGGCCCATTGTAATATGGCGGTCACAATGACCGCATCAGGAGCGGAAAAATTGATGTTTTCCGCCACCACTGCGGATGCACTTCCGTCCGCCATTGTATTGAGCCCCTTAGTGAAGATTTGTCAAATGGCGCCAAAGTTATTAGCAAAACAAAAACGCTTATTCTATAGAAACTACGTCTTAACTATAACTACCTACAGGCAACTACCAGTAGGTAATATATAAAAATATATATTTTCTTAAAAAATAGGAAGCAATAATTTAACACTTTGAAATATATTTAATTTAAAATATTAATAGCAACATAAAGATAAAATTAACAAACATATGTAAACAAATACAAATATCTAACCTAATGTGAACATTCAAATGAATATGTGTATATACATATCTATATGGCTACATCATATATATATATATATATATATATATATATATATATATATATATATATATATATATATATATAATATAAACAATATTTAAACAGTTCAAACATTACAAAAATAATATTAGCAGTAACAGCAAATTACATTTAAAGCATATAGTAAAAAATATATGTAAAACGTGTAGCAAATGATTAAATTTATTCAGAAATTACATATTTTTTATAATAAGAAAAATATTTTAGAAACAAATATCGAAAAATTAAAACAATTATACTGAAACAACAATTAGAAACTTAATAAATATACCTCTAATTTAAAAAGCAAATAGGAAAAGTGCCACACCTTGCACACAGTACTTTTACTATTATCACTCCAACGTACACAAAACCAGGAAAAGTGATGGACTTCGGAATGGGTACATTCACACAATTTCTACTCCAATTTAAGCAAAGGTAGGGAAGGTGTTGGACTTCTGAGGGACTAGATTTACTATTCCCATCCCATTCTTAGCAACATTAGGGAATGTGTTGGACTTCAGAGAGATTAAATGTACTATTCCTGCTCCAATCGAAGCAACAGTACAGTAAGAGTTAGACTTTGGAGGAGTTGGATTTACTATTACCCCCTCCAGTCTAAGCAACAGTAGGGAAAGTGTTAGACTGCAGTGAGATTACATATACCAATGCAACTCATAGTCATTTTTTAAAAACATTTCAAAATATAACAACATAACATCTTTAAAAAAGAAGATAAATAAGCACTATATTATTTTTAAAATTCTTTTTATTAAAAAAAGAATAAAACAAATTAGCTAGAAAATTAAATATTTCAATAAAGGTAAATGAAATACTGCTCTCCACTACTGGAAAAAAAAACACAAACACCCAAAAAGAATTTAACCCCTTAAGCCCAGGTGTCAGCCAATGCCCGACACCTGCACTACCTCTCCAATGCGTCAGTCGGCCATTGGTCGACAATGAGGGGGGGCACATAAAGGCCCCTCTGGTGCAGAGCACCAGAGGATTTCCTTTATTCAATTTTAAACTCCAGCAGCTCGGGAAGAGCTTCCTGAACAGCCTGGGTCTTTTTTTTTAATTTTCTCATTACACTAAAGTGAAAGTAAAATGAGCCAATGGGCTTGTTTTACTTTCACTGTATCAGTGCTCCTAGGGGGATATCTCAGCCCCCTGAGCACTGATTGGGGTGAGAGAGGTATTGTTGGAATCTCCCATTTCCAATGATATCTCTGCCCAGTGGATCCCTGATTAGGGATTGCCATAGAAGAGTGATCCCAAAACAGAGATCCATCCACTAGACACCAAGGATATTGGGGGAGCTGCCATTTGGGCAAGGGCTTCTACGCCCCCACCCATACCATCTATAAGTCTTTCTGCCTGCTGGAGGCGAATGGGGGTAATGACCCTAATATTCCCACCCGGGGGGGGGGGCAGAAAGCCCACTAGACACCATAACTTAATATAAAGACATATAAGGGTGGGGGCTGCCCATCATGCGCACCTCCATGCCCCCACTACTAACAACATATGAAGGCTGACTTTCTACCCCCATGAAAAAAGCATGCTGGTAGTCTTTCTGTCCCCTCTGGGGGGGAGGGGGCAGATGCAGGCAATTATCCACAATATGCCCCCAGAGGTTGGAAAGCCCACTATTCAACAGGGATAAGTTAAAAAAATATATAGGGTTGAGGGCCGCCCATCATGGGCGTGGTCAAAAAATATGCAGGCAGTCTTTCTGCCCCGGGGTTGCAAATGGGGGTTATTACCCCCAATCTGCCCCTCCAAAGGTGCAGAAAGCCCATTAGACACCAAGGGCCAGATTTAATACTTATTCAAGCAGCGCAGCAGCCGCAAATGCTGTGCTGCATGAAAATAACAGAGGAGGTGAGTGCCATATTTACAGAAATATGTCTTTCCTCCCCTTTCCCTAGCACCAGCGCTGAAATCAGCTTCCGTGTGCCACGGAGACACCTTTGCGCCATAGTGCAAGGGTGATTCCATGAGTGTAGCATAGGTTTTGTACTGGAAGGATACCCTTCCAGTATGAAATACTATGCTTGGACTAACTTTATCCTTTTTCCCCTCTTTGTATGTGTGCTGTAAAGTGCAGCACATGTACAAAGTCGGAAAAATTTAAGCATTTCTCCTTCCTTGCACTTAGGTCAAAGGGCACAGTTTTCTGATGCTAAACCATGTCTACTTTAGTTATTAAATAGGATTTAGCATCAGAAACCTTGGGTGGTTGCATGGGAACACCCATGTACCACCCATGGTGCGCCCCCAGGCGCTAAGTAATGATGCTTCCCGTTACTTTCACGTTGTTTCCAGCGCTAAACAAATTTGGTGCTGGAAAGTGAATCAAAAAAAGATTTTGGGCCAATTAGCATCAAACAGCGTAAAATCTTAGAACTCTCCCCCCAAGGCTGAATTCTTTAAAAAAAAATGAAAAAACATTGTACAATGCAGGCCAGTTGTTTGCTCTGGGTACCTTGGGTTCTTGGAGAACCTATAAATCCTATATATCCCTACAACCAGAAGGATCTAGCAGACATAATGGTATATTCCTTTGGTAAATCAGCCATTGTGACAAAAAGTTAGAGATGAAAAAGTTGTCACAAATGACCGTTTTTTCCTACTCATTTCAATATTTCTTTATTTCAACAGTTAGTTTCTTTGGGGAAACCTTGAAGGAGCTACACATATGACCCTTGCTGATTTCAAAATGTTGTTTACTTTTCAGAAGTCTATAGCTTTTCTGGATCACCCATGGATTTCACACTGGTTTCCACCACAAACTGGAAGTAGGTTGAAAGAAAAAGTAGTAATAATGGGCTACCTCTTGGAAAAATGCAAAAACCATGGTAAAACATATGTTCCTTTTATTAATTTCTGCATGTTCATGAAAGCTGGGTAGATGGTGAATTTAGCACAGCAAACCGTTTGTTGATGAAATAGGCTTTTTATTCAGAGCACTTTTTTCCTATCTGTCCCAAAAAACTCAAAATGTAGCTATATTTTGCCAAGTTTGCGGGACTCTCCAGGGGAATCCACAAACCCTGGATACCTTTAGAATCCCTGTGATGTTGGAAAAAAAGGCCGCAAAAATTTGAGTGGATACTTTATGTGAAATAAAAGTTATGCAGCCCAAGTGCAAAATACCCTAAATAATTGGCGAGAGGATGTAGCCTAAGGGCAAGGGCGGTCGATCTCAAATCTGGCGAACCGGGTTCGAGCCTAGGCAATAACGCTCAACATCCTGTGAGTCTGGTTAAAATCACTTAATCTCCCTGTGCCTAATAAAAATGAATGTGTCCTTGTGTAACGCAACTGATGCTCATGTAAAGCGCTCTGATACCCGATACCTTTGGGTCAAGTTCAATCTATATAAAAACTCAGAAGAAAACAAAAGGACTCAGCATGGGTGGGGGTGGGGGCGCGGGTAGGCTTGGCAGTTAAATAATTAATGAAACATCAATCAAGTCAAAATAGTACCTAAACAAACAATTAAAAACAATCATAAATGTCAAATTTGAAAATATATATACAAATATTATTATTAAATACACTTATATAAACTATAGCACGATTTCATATAATCAAAAAATGCACATAATAAATAATTAACTAAAAATATACATAATTAATTATCAATTGAATATTGAAACATAATAAATTGGCAAAAAACAATTTCAATGTAATTAACTTCCCAATTTAATTTCCTACAAACCCAAATCGCACTAATAAAATATAAACTACTTACTAAATTATGAAAATAACTTGTACATTTTAAAACATAAATTAACATGGGGGGGCGTGACGTGCACGCAGACAAGATGGCCGCATCTGCTTAAGCTCCGGAGAGCCTCCGTGAGGCCGTCCGGTTTTCCAGTGAACGGAGTCCTGGAAGGGCGGTTTCAACGATGGGTATCTGCAGCGGAAGGTAGCGAGGGCACTCAGGAGAATTTGCGGCGCATTTGGAGCGCTTTTGGTGCCTTTTCCAGCAGCATCTGTGTTCTCCTCAGGGTGGCGCCTAAGATGGCGGCGGCGCGAGGAACACGGGCGCATTAACCCTCACAACTTGGAGATTCCAGGGTACAGCGATTGATAAAGTAAGAGCGCTTCGCCTGAATCACATACCACACTGCTGCTGAAGGATAATATATGCTCTGAGGCATTTGAAGTTAAAGTCCATTCAGACGAAGTTTCTTTTAAGCAGCGCTGAGAGGCTGTATGTGTAAAGTGACAGTGGCTGCTTATGGGAAGTTCTGCTTGCCCTGAGGGGAACTCTAGGGGTCAAAAGAATGCGAATATTTGCAGCGTTGTTTCACCTGTAGCTAAAGCGCTGTTCTTTTCTGAGGCGATATGTTTCTCCTGAAGGGCAACACATTTAATATGAAAGCTCCTAGAATGTGCGCTGATGTGCGATGTTGTTCTCTTCACCAGCTATGTGGAGCATTGTTTTAACACAGGATCATCAACAACCCTTTTGCGCTTAAAGCCTGACTGGAAGTTCATAAGGTGTACTGCGATGATAACCTTGTCTACCAGTTTTGGAGTGGCAGAGGATTAATACCTACCCCTTAATGAGCTGGTTTTGCTACGGTGATTTTCTGCAGCTGCACCTGTTTCCTCTACCACTATCGCGGGTTGGACACTAGTCTCTCAGTGGCGCACACTTATTTAAGTGCTCTTTAACCACGAGGTAGAGGTTGCTTTCTGTCTGGACAGTGACATTTTGTAGGGCACAGTTTATGTGTTTGGTCATTGTTCTTTGTCCTCTGAGGGACTTGTTCCGCCATATTTCCAGGTAACGCTCTGGTGGTCTGGAACAGGGAGTTGTTGGTAGTGCTGTTTTTCTTTTCACCTATATTTGTCTTTTCCAATGGCAGATAATATGGGCCTCCCTGTTAAAGATAAGGATGCAAAAGGTGCTCTTAAGAGATCTAAACAAACGTCTCCCCTGCCAGAGGTAACATCTAAAGATTCTACTACTACTTTAGACACAATACTTCTACGTCTAAATACGGTTCATGATATTGCGCAGAGTACTAAAACAAATACAGATCTACTTCAGGTTGAAGTTGCGGCGATTAGAAGTGACTTCAAAAGTTTGTCATTACGTGTCTCAAATGCAGAATCTCGCATAAGCGCAGTTGAGGACACATCTCATCAGCAGACCAGGCAGGTACAGAATTTGGAGCGCTCTATGGCTTCTTTGCAGAGGGACCTTACAGAACAGGAAGATAGGAATCGTAGGAGTAACCTACGTATTTTTGGTCTACCAGAAGATGCGGAGAAAGGTGCTCCTTCAATGCTTGAGTTTCTGCTGGACTGGATCCCTACGGTTCTCCATATCTCTTTTCAGAAAGACTTTGAAATAGAAAGGGCTCATAGAGTTCCCTCTTTTCGCCCTAAGTCCTAGCCGCATCCTAGGCCTATAGTGTTCAAGCCTTTACGACACCAACACTCAGAACTTATTTTGTCTCAGATGAGGAAGATCAGATCGATTACATGGGAAGGCCACAGGATTGCTATATCTCAGGATTTTGCTAGAGATACCGTCATCAGGAGAAAAGGTTTTTTAAACCTTCGGCGGAGACTTTTGGACATGAACATTCCTTTTTCCTTCGCTGGTCCCTCACGATTCAGAATAACTGTTAAAGGTCGATCTCAAATTTTTTATGAACCATCAGAGTTAACAACTTTTTGGGATAATCAATCTGAATCGCGAATGGAATCTGACTCTCCCTCAGTCTCCTCTGGTTCTTGAAGGGATCATTGCTTTTATGGCTGGACTCTAGTATTTTCTGAGCCTATTTTTCCTCTTACAGGTTTTGAGGCTTCTTTTTCCTGTGGGAAGTTGGAGGTTCCCTTACTTCATCCATGGTTATGGGCCCTTTAAGTTTATCTTTATCTTTTTTCTTTTTTGTGTATTAACCTTTCCTTGCAGGTTCATCTTTCCGCTTATAACTTATAACGATATCTTTTTTGAGGGAAGGTTGATGTCAAATAAGATTAGGCCCTTCTCTTAGTGTTCTTTATTCAGGATATATTAATTGCCTTTTGTAGGTGTGTTCCATTAATTCCTTTTCCTTTGCAGGTTTTTAAATGAAGCAGTTATAGTAATTTCTATTTCCTCATTTCATTGTATATTGATAGCTGGTGTGACGCTCTTACAGTTCTCATTATCTAGTTTCATAGCGTAATTTATTTCCTAGGTATGGCTGAGGATTACTATGTGGCTGCTTATCTAAACATTAACTGTTTTTTAGGTGATATGTTTATTGTGACAGCTGGATGCCCTTGTAGAATCCTTTTTCCGCAGGCGTTAAGAGTGTATCTATTTAACTCTTTCTTAGATATGTATTTTATAGTATTTGTATGACACGTAAAATGTGACTCGCTATTCAGGTTTTTATCAAATGGTAATGTTGCGAGTATACTCATTAATTCTTTCTAGTCGTCTTCCCTTTTTTATCAATCATAAGGGTGTTCACTCATATCCTGGATTAATTTCTTATTGTAGGAATAATATAGTACATGTTAGCTAATTTGTAATTTGTCTGATGTTTATTTACACAAACTTGTGTAACCTATAATAATGAATGGATTATGTTATATACTGTTTATACCCTATCCCTTCTATGGCTAGTGGTAAACAATGGCCTCTTCTTGAAGGGATCATTGCTTTTATGGCTGGACTCTAGTATTTTCTGTGCCTATTTTTCCTCTTACAGGTTTTGAGGCTTCTTTTTCCTGTGGGAAGTTGGAGGTTCCCTTACTTCATCCACGGTTATGGGCCCTTCAAGTTTATCTTTATCTTTTTTCTTTTTGTGTATTAACCTTTCCTTGCAGGTTCATCTTTCCGTTTATAACTTATAACGATATCTTTTTTGAGGGAAGGTTGATGTCAAATAAGATTAGGCCCTTCTCTTAGTGTTCTTTATTCAGGATATATTAATTGCCTTTTGTAGGTGTGTTCCATTAATTCCTTTTCCTTTGCAGGTTTTTAAATGAAGCAGTTATAGTAATTTCTATTTCCTCATTTCATTGTGTATTGATAGCTGGTGTGACGCTCTTACAGTTCTCATTATCTAGTTTCATAGCGTAATTTATTTCCTAGGTATGGCTGAGGATTACTATGTGGCTGCTTATCTAAACATTAACTGTTTTTTAGGTGATATGTTTATTGTGACAGCTGGATGCCCTTGTAGAATCCCTTTTTCCGCAGGCGTTAAGAGTGTATCTATTTAACTCTTTCTTAGATATGTATTTTATAGTATTTGTATGACACGTAAAATGTGACTCGCTATTCAGGTTTTTATCAAATGGTAATGTTGCGAGTATACTCATTAATTCTTTCTAGTCGTCTTCCCCTTTTTATCAATCATAAGGGTGTTCACTCATATCCTGGATTAATTTCTTATTGTAGGAATAATATAGTACATGTTAGCTAATTTGTAATTTGTCTGATGTTTATTTACACAAACATTGTGTAACCTATAATAATGAATGGATTATGTTATATACTGTTTATACCCTATCCCTTCTATGGCTAGTGGTAAACAATGGCCTCTTTGGCTGCTATTTCATGTTCCCCCATATATGGTTCTGGTCTCTTATAGACTTCCCCTGGTGGGGTTATTCTTTTTATTTTTGCAGTTTGTGTTTTTCTCCTCACCTTTTCTTTCTCTCTTCCATTTCTGTTTCTTTCTTGCTGTACTGAGTTCTTTCTTCCTACGGACTTCAGCCTTACTCTCTTACTTTTATGTGTATAAGTTTTCTTCCCGTGTCGTCCATCTCATGCAATATACATCCCTTAGTGTTTTTCATTTACTGACTTTTCTTATCTTTACTGATCTCCCTTATTCATGGCTGGCTTAAATGTGATGTCACTTAATGTGCGTGGTTTGAACCACCCAGTAAAGAGATCAAACATTTTGGATTACTGCAAAGGCCTTTCTACTGATATTGTGTTATTGCAAGAAACTAAGATAGCGTATAAGGAGGCTTTATTCTTGCGTAAGCAATGGGTTTCTGATGTGTCGTGCTCAGAGGCTTTTGGGAAGAGGAACGGGGTGGTTACTCTTATTTCTAAAAATTTGGGATTGTCCATTGTCTCGGCTGAACATGATCTTGAAGGTAGGTGGCTGCTTACGCAATTGTCTAATGGGTCATCTGATCTCTATATTATGAATATATATGCTCCCAATAGTGATGACCCTTCTTTCTGGCGAACAATAACCAAGAAGCTTTCCGAAATACCTATTAGTGATAAAGTGATTGTCGGGGGAGATTTCAATCTGCCAATGGATCCTATCTTGGATAGATATTCTGCATTCCGATTCCGTCCTCCCAGGGCGCACAAACAAATGCTTAATATGTGTTCTTCCCAACGACTCATTGATGTGTGGAGAATGCATAATCCCACTGGCAGTGACTTTACCTTTTTCTCTTCTCCTCACTCTAGCTTCTCTCGCATTGATTATCTCTTGGTTCAAGCAAATATGTTGAAACATACTACAAATGTGATAATCCACCCTATAGTTGTCTCTGATCATGCCGCAGTCTCTTTCACTCTTCTTAATCTCACAGATAGTCGCGGACCGCGTACTTGGCGTCTCAATACAGAAATCTTACAGGACGACAAAGAGGTTGAGTTGCTTGATGCAGCTATACATAATTTTTTCCGAGAGAATGAATCATCCGTGACATCTCCTGTAGTATTATGGGATGCTTTCAAATGTACCCTTAGAGGCAACATTATTCAAACTATGGCACGAAGAAACAGTATTATTAAAAAAGAGCTTCTCTCGATTACAGACAACATTAAACAAAAAGAATCATTGTATAGAGGTTCTAAAGATAAAGTGATACTGCAAGAAATCAAAAATCTTAAATATAAGTATAATTCTATCTTGACCAAGAGGGCACACATTGGGGTACAATTACAAAAATCAAAACGCTTGTTACTAAAAAACCGAGCAGGTAAAGTTCTGGCAGCTACTTTAAAATATCAGGACACTAGTGTTAGATCAACTCAGATTACCTGTATCACAGACACTGCGGGAACGCGGAAATTCTTGACTAAAGATATTTTGGAGGTATTTCGTGACTTTTACTCTAATTTATACACCCCTGAACACCAATCTTCTTTAGCGCAGTGCCAACAATTTCTGACTTCTATTCCTACTAGTACCATTGCCGACACGGATATTGTTTCTCTAAGCAAACCGATTGAGTCTGAGGAAATTGTTCAAGCCATTAAGGCAACTAGATCAGGGAAAGCGCCAGGACCGGATGGTTTTTCTATTGAGTTTTTTAAAAAATTCAGTTCTTCTCTAGTACCACGTCTGCAACAGGTTTTTGATGCCTTTGTTTCTTCTGGGAAGGTTTCGGGTTCGGCAACGGAGGCTACTATAGTGGTTATTCCCAAAGAAGGTAAGGATCATTCGGACCCCAAGAATTTCCGCCCAATCTCTTTGCTAAACATGGAAGCAAAAATGTTTGCAAAAATTTTGGCAAAACGATTAGAGTCTCATATTCCTACTCTCATTCATCCCTCCCAGACGGGTTTTGTCAAGGGAAGATTAGCTAGGGATAATATCCGCACTTTCTGCCATATCTTAGAGAAAGCTAAGAGTTCTAGTTCGCCGGCGGCAGCTATTGTGCTTGACGCCGAGAAAGCTTTCGATAAGGTCTCGTGGCCTTTTCTTCAGGCTGTACTTCAATCCCATAACCTGGGGGATGCATTTATTGGTATGGTTATGTCCTTGTATACTCAACCTAAGGCTAATATTAGAATTAATGGAATTACCTCACCCTTCTATGATCTAGGCCAGGGCACTCGACAAGGTTGTCCATTGTCACCACTTCTTTTTTATTGTCTATTGATCCGTTACTTCGCCTACTTAATCTTAATCAGGACATCCGGGGTTTCAATTTGGTTCACAGCGCATTAAAACAGCTGCGTATGCGGATGATGTTCTTATCTTCTCTGAAGATATAGAAAGAGCAATTCCTGCTATTTCCACTATTATCAAACAATTTTCTCTTGTCTCAGGATATACTTTAAATAGAGACAAAACCAAAATGTTTCCTCTTAATGTGCTTTTCTTCTCACATGGGAGATGCAGGATTCAAATGGCAGTCTGAGCGGCTTAAATACTTGGGAATTTGGTTTTCTGCGAATTTATCGGATACTATCTCTTACAATGAATCTCAGGTACTGGATAAAGTTAAAAAATTATTGGAGGCTTGGTCGCCTAAGTTCATCTCATGGTGGGGACGGCTCCAGTCATTAAAAATGATGATAACTCCTATTGTCAATTGTGTGTCATCCATGCTCCCTGTAAATCTCTCCTCTTCCTTTTTTCATGAGATAGATGTGATCACTTCTAAATTTCTCTGGAGCGACAAACGTGCTAGGATTGCATACAAACAATTAAGGAAATCTTATGATATGGGTGGTTGTAATTTCCCAGATTGGAGTTTATATCAGTCGGCGTTTTTAGCCTCTCAGGGGGCCTTATGGTTTCCTTCTGATAATAGACACATTCCACCATGGTTATGTATTGAACAACATTTGTGCTCTCCCTTACCCACCTCAGCTTTGATGACTGCGTCTACATTGATTTTTCCTTTCTCTGGACGTATCATAACAGACACGATTTTAGCATTGAAAAAGATTGATAAGAGAGTTTCTTTACACATTCAAAATTCTAGGTGGTCTTCTTTGTGGCACAATCCCAAGATTAAGATTCAGTTGGACGCGGAGACAAGGTCATATTGGGCCAACAAAGGTGTTGCATTGGTCAAGCATCTTTATAATGCTAACAATGATCCTTTGCCTTTCTCCTCGTTGGCCCCAGCTTATTGTCTTAATTCTATTGATTTCTACTCATTTCTTAAAATTAAAGTAGCTTTGTCCAAGAGTACCTTTCATCCAGATTCGCATATGGTCTCTCTCCTACAGCTTTGGGGTAAGGTAGGACATATGGCTTCTAGGATATATACATTTTTGTTCACTTCTCCGTCATCATCCTCTACGGTCACACAGCTCAAATGAATGCAACATTTTGACGCTGATGTAGTCAAACATATTACATCGGATACTTGGAAAACTATGTGGAAACTCTCCCTACGGAATAAAGTTGCTCCTTCTCTGATTCAATCAAAGTATTTTACTATCAACCTTCTACATTGGACCCCAGCTCGTCTATATACACTCAAACTTAAAGATGATGATCTTTGCTGGAATTGTAAAAGTGCTGCTGGTACTCCTCAACATATGTTTTTTGAGTGCTCCCTTCTCCATGCGTTCTGGGAACTCATCCATAAGCATTTATTATTAATTTTTGATATTCAATTTGAGCTTTCCTTTCCTTTAGTCTTGTTGGGTCCTTGGGCAGCTCCATCTCCACTTCCTTTAGATGAGTTAGATTTTCAACTCTTAGATTTACTGGTATCCATAGCTGTTAAAATTATTTTGTCAGAATGGAAATCATTTAATGCCTTATCGTATCATACATGGTGGGCATGGGTATCATTTCTCCGTGGTGCTCACACTTCGGTGGAGGAGAAACATTATACTCCCTCCATTTCCTCTGGTGTCTGGAGATCGCTTGATAAATATATCCATTTAGCCTCTCAGGGCCTAATCGCTCAGTACCCCTTTTCTACCGCTGGTTGATTTTCCCTCTTTATTTTACTAAGGCTGGAGTCCCTTTCTCTCTTTCTTTCTTTCTCTCCTCTTCTCTCTTTCTTTCCTTCTCTCTCCCTTTCTCTCTCTTTTTCCATCAGTCTCTTTTCCTCTTTTCCTTTTTCCGCTTACGTTCTCTTTCTTTATTTTCTTTTGTGTGTTCGTCCCTTGCTAGTTAATGTAATACAAATGAATTCACATGAATAGGTTCTTATATTCCTGCTGGTTTTAGATTTTACCCACTATTTATCATATTGCTCATATTTATGTGTTTGTTAACTATTTATTGGTCAAGATGACTTTTATGTATTACATGCTGTAGTACCTTAATTATTTATACTCTCTCTCTTCAATTAATAAAAATTGTTGAAAAAAAACAAAAAAAAACATAAATTAACATCATCAAATATAAATAGAGCACCAATAATAAAATTAACATAATTAATACCTAATTAGATATTTTACTTACCAATGAAAATCAATAAATTATCATTTATTCAACTTCCGATCCTATTCCTCTTGAAACACAACTTGATACTAAAGTGTAAATATCTGATTATATTACAAAAAATAAAACATCCATTAAATTTAACAAATTAAACTGAGAATTAACAAATTAAATATACATAACTGAAATATCAATTAAATGAATACACAAATTACATAATCAATTAAATATGTATTTACAAATAAATATTTAATTGATTATAATAAACATTAAAATCAATACATTATAATTTAATTAACTTGCCACCCTATTCCCTTACAAACAACTTTTTACTACATTATATATTACTAATTAAATTTAAAAAATCAATAACACATTTTAAACTCAATACTATATTTACATCAATATTAATAAAACTAACACCATCTATTAATAAACTAATATATATAAAATTAATTGAAAATGATATTTAATACATCATACATCTATATTAAAGTGAACAATAATAAAAACAGTATTCTTAAAAAACAAGATAATATAGAATGATATTCTTTCCATCGATTTTCAATTCCATGATTTTTTTGTAGAGACAATATATGATTGACACAATATTCATGACATATGATATTCTTGAATCGATATTGGTGAAATTCACCTGGCAAATAGAGATATGCGACAAGTCCTTGCATGAGCAGAGAAGGCTCAGTATGAACATAAAAGATATAAGGCTCAGGGTTGTGTACGTGTACTAGTAAATCAGAATAAGCAAAATGAAGTGTCTGGGTATTTACAGGTAATACTGAGATTGAGATCAGCCACCACAAAAAAAAAAACCAAAGTCAGGGGTGGCTCCTCCACTGGAGCAAAGGAGCATTGCCACACTAAAGGGCCCCTCCTAAGCCCCAGTCCCAAATCAAGCATCAGGAGAGGGCGGGTCCTGCTGCATGACAGCAGGGAGGAGTGGTGGACAGAGGGCTACTTTTGCACTGTTTAAAGTGTGCATGCCCCTTTGGCCGGCCATCTCCCGACAGCCAGCCAGACATGTGCACTTTAAAACTCTCAACCCAGTTACCTTAAGACAGCTAGGTTGACAGCAAGTGCAGGCATCCACCAGGGAGAAGTGTGGCGCAGCAGCCAGGGAGTCTGACACCCGAGCGCAGGGCTCGCGGTTCCATTCCTGGTGGCCGCTCAGCTCAGCACCATGTGACACTGGGCAATAGCTCACTTAATCTCTCCAATGCCCCAAGTGCCTTGAGACCCTTAGGGGTGAGTAGTTCACGCTTTACAAATACCAGATTTAGATGGGGAGATATTGGGGAGGGAGGTCCTAATCTAATCACCAAAGAATAACAAGTCTTGCTGCTGTAAATTCTAGCCTGGGAAGATAGAAATCATTTTACTGCTTAAATTACCTTTGTCATCTCTTGTCTAAAGAGTTGACTGAGGAAAGTAATTCCACTTACCAGTCCTTCAAGCACTATGGTGGATTCTTTTTACACCTTCATATTTGCGAAATTGAGTGATATCACACTTTAGAAATTGAATCCTTTCCTAGTTCTTCCATCACTATCTTTACCCTATTTCAGATACCCATGGTGTCACCAAATGGAGCAACTGAGACAGTTCTTATACTTTGAATCATGTGTACAATCGAAATAATCTAAATTCTAGCAGCCGGGCAACTCTACAGTACTCAAACCCTTTCATATGCTTCCTCTCAAGCCTTAATTTTGATTGTAATTCAAATAGCTCATTACAGTTGAAATTAAGCTAATATTGTGTTTTCCAAGATTTTGCGACTTTCACAAAATCAGTCCCTATTTGAAACAAGCATTGGCATAGCCAATAGGTCTCGCCTTTGGGACCTTATAAGTGGTTTACCAGAGGTTTTGGCTTTGCCTTTGTTTTTAAGCTATGTTGTAGAGCAGTATGGCTGCTGTGTAGCATGTTAAAAATGTATAATAAAGAAGACTGGCCACATTATTTTGTAGGCACGTGCATGCATTACCATGTGAAATGATGCATGCGCCTTTTTACTTTTGTGATCCAAAAGGAATGCAATAGCTCTTGCATTTGCTTGAGTTAGAGCTATTGGCATTTTAAATGATAATGTGTTTTACCTGTGTGTTATGGAGTGTATGTATGTGGTGTGTAGTGGAATTATGTGAGTTGGATTGGTATTGTTAGTTAAGGAATTGTGTGGTGTGGAGTGGATTTGTGAAGTGGAATTATCTGGCATGGTACATATTTGAAATATGTGGATAGTAATTATGTGGTATTGAGCGTATTGGAATTATGTGGAGTGGGACTGGGTGTGATGGCGTGTAAATATGTGGAATGGTATTTTGTGGTGTGGAGTGGTATGTAGTGGAGTTTAAATATGTGATGTGCTGTTGAATTTTGTAGCATGGTGTCCAATTATGTGGTTTAGATTGGATGTATGTGGTGTTATGTAATTGTGTTGTGGAGTTGAATTATGGGGTTTGTTGGTGAATTAAGTGGTGTGGAATGGAAATGTGTGGAGTTGAATTGTGTGGCGTGGAACTGTGTGATGTTGAGTGAAAGAGCAATGTGATAGAGAGATAAGGGAATGAAGGGAAGAAAGGGGGAAGGAATTAAGAGAAGGAAGGAAGGAAAGATGAGAGGATGTGAGGAAGGAAGGGAGGGAGGGACAGAGTGAGTGAGGGAGAGAAAGAGGACCCAAGCATTTGCAATGCATTTGGTCTCGCCTTTGGGACTTTAGGGGCCAGATGTATCAACATTGTATTTTGCGAGTCCTTAATAGCCAATTTTACCGATTCACTATTATGGACTTGCAAAATGCAATGTATGTAGGTTTCGCAAATAAAATTGCGATTCCTACGCATTCCTTATTTGCGACTCGTAAATTGCAAATGGGCCTAGAGGCCCATAGGAATGAATGGGAATTGCATGCGCAATTTGCGAGTACCCAATAGGTACTCGCAAATTGCGTATGCAATTTCAAGGGTGCAAGGGGGCCAAAAGGACACCCTCTTGCACCCTTGAAATATGCATGTGTGCACATGTGGTGCACATACATGCCCTAAGGGCATGTATGTTCGCCACATGGCACCTAGAAAAATGCAAAAAAGTGAATTTTTCTAGGAATTTGCAAATTACCACCAATTTGAAGTTGGTGGTAGTTTGCGATTCCTTAAAGCCAGGTCGCAATATTTTTTGCTTCCAGTATTGCATTTAAGGAATCGCAAAGTGCGATTCCCTAAATGCATTCGCAAAATAGGTAATCGCAAAATTGCGATTCCCTATTTGCGAATGCCTTTTGAGATGATACATCCCAAAAGGCTTTTTACCGTTCGCAAAAGGACCAATTCTGCGAATTTGCACGTTTGCGAACGGTAAAATGCTTGATACATCTGGCCCTATATGTATTTAGCTATGCAGCACATTAGCCTGGGTGCTGAAACATCTACTGTTCTTTAACATGGAGGGAAAGTAAGCACCAATATGCGTGACAGGTAAGGGAACACAAGGAGAGAAATATTGCCTTTCAGCGGGAAATGGTATAGTCCAAAGCTGTTTTTAATATAAAAGCAGGGCCTTCAGTGGTCATATCACTGAAAATACAAGATTTGAAAAAAATATTATTGTCTACAAGTGCTCGTGGAAGACAATTTCTATGGACTGGAATCTAGAGAATGCTAAAGTGTTTCTGGTATTTTACTTACCTCTGCTGGTCGTTTTCTATCAAGAAAGTTAAAAAGAGGCAGTTGCCAGAAAAATAAAAAAAAGAAAGTCCCTCAGCAGAAAGCAATTCTGGTATTTTACTGACCTCTGCTGGTCATTTTCTATCAAGACAGTTAAATAGAGGCAATTGAACAGAAGAAAAGTCCCTAAGCAGAAGCAGACAAGTCCTAGGGCTAATCTCCAGAGCCCACAAAGTACATACACATATAAGTATATACTAAAGTATATATACTAAAGTATATAAAAGTATATATACTAAAGTATATACTAAAGTATATACAAGAGGTCTTGAATGCTCGACCTAAAAACGGAACTTCACACCCTCATCTCCAGCCCTATTTCCACTCAGAATCCGAACGCCTCCATAGTCAGCCTGATGAGCTAAGAGGACAGATTTAGGTGGACTAAGACTCACCTCATGTCAACAAACAAAGCAGCGGTGCCTCAGAAACGTGTTTACAAGGACCTTGTTTACTTTTTGTCGACATATTAAATTATTCAATTGTAATAAACCCGCTTAATAGTAGACAGGATTGGCGTGGTTATCTGCATTTTTTGTAATCATCTAATTATTGCAAGAATATAAATGCTCTCCCGACCGCCTGCAGATTGAACTTTTGAAGGGGTACAGAAGAAGTGTTAATTGAGTCTAACATGGCACAAAATGACTAAAGGCACGACAACGTAGGACAATAACAATAACCATTTGTTATTTTGGACTGCGCCAGATCGTGACCGAGCCCACGCACTCAGCAGGACACACCCTCGACCCCCTCTTCACTACAGGAAACTCCAACACCTTCAGCCACACCACCGAACTCCCATGGACGACCATCGTTGCGTCCACTTCACCTTCAGAACACCCACCATCCACAGACACCAGCACCTGCTTCCACGAAGAAACTGGACCAAAATCACAGACGACCAGCTCACCTCCTCACTCAACAACTCCACCCCAACCATCGTGGAAAACGACGACCCCAACACCGCAGCCCGAACCCTGCATAGATGGATCACAGACAGCACCAACACCATAGCCCCCCTCAAGAAAAACAACAATACACGCGCCAAGAAAGCCAGATGGTTTACCACCGAACTTCGAGAGTCCAGAAGCACATGCCGCCGCCTCGAAAAGGCTTGGAGGAACACCAAATCCACAGAAGCCCACGACAACTTCGGAGCCCCCACCAACGCCCACCATCAACTCATCAGAGAAACGAGGAAAAAAGCGATTGAAGACAGAATCTCCACCCAGGCGCCCAACAGCAAGGAACTCTTCAGCATCATCAAGGAGTTCGCCCAACCCACTAGCGAGTCTACCAACATCCCTCCCTCACAAGACCTCTGCGACAAACTCATCACCTTTTTCCACCACAAAATCAAGAGCATCTACGACAACTTCGACGAAGACAACCAACACACTGAACCCTCACCAACCACCCCCGACACCCGGAAACCAGCGATTGACGACTGGACAGCCCTCACCACGGAAGACACACTGAAGACAATGAAGTCAATCCACTCAGGGGCCCCCACGGACCCCTGCCCCCACCACATCTTCAACAGAGCCGCCGACACCATCGCACCCATGCTCCGCCACACCATCAACCGCTCCCTGGCGACCGCCTCGTTCACCGACGACTGGAAACACGCCGAGGTCAACCCCCTCCTAAAGAAACCCTCAGCGGACCCCACCGACCTCAAAAACTACAGACCCATCTCCCTGCTCCCGTTCCCAGCGAAAGTCATTGAGAAAGCCATCAACAGCCAACTCGCCACATTCATTGAAGAACACAACATCCTCGACTCCTCCCAATCCGGCTTCAGAAAAAACCACAGTACGGAAACCGCCCTCCTCGCCGCAACAGACGACATCCGCACCCTACTGGACAAAGGAGAAACAGTAGCCCTCATCCTCCTCGACCTATCAGCGGCGTTCAACACTTTCTCCCACCGCACCCTAATACGCAGACTCTACGACGCAGGAATCCAGGACAAGGCCCTCGACTGGATCCGCTCCTTCCTCTCTGGCAGGACGCAGCGGGTCAGATTCCCCCCTTTCCTCTCGGACCCCACACCTACCACCTGCGGAGTCCCCCAAGGCTCCTCCCTCAGCCCGACGCTCTTCAACGTCTACATGGCTCCACTCGCCCCCATCGTCAGAACCTACGGACTCAACATCGTGTCATACGCAGACGACACCCAGCTCATCCTCTCCCTATCCAACGAGCCCAACACCGCCAGACGCAACTTTCGAGAAGGCATGGAAGCCGTCGCCAAATGGATGAAAAACAGCTGCCTACAACTAAACACCAACAAAACAGAAGTACTCATCATGGGCCCAAACCCCGATGCCTGGAGCGACACCTGGTGGCCCCCCGCCCTCGTAAACCCGCCAACCCCCACGGACCACGCACGCAACCTGGGAATCATCCTGGACTCCGAGCTCAAAATGGACCGCCAGATCAACTCTGTCTCGTCTTCCTGCTTCCACACCCTCCGCCTCCTTCGTAAGACCTTCAAATGGATCCCCCTCGAACACCGAAAGACCGTCACTCACGCCCTGGTCACCAGCAGACTCGACTACGGCAACGCACTCTACGCCGGAATAAACAAAAACCTCACCCGCAAGCTACAGAACATCCAGAACGCCGCCGCAAGACTGGTCCTCAACCTGCCAAAACACTGCCACATCTCCCAGCACCTGCGCACACTCCACTGGCTCCCTGTCGAGGCAAGAATCACCTTCAAGATGCTCACCCACGCACACAAGGCCCTCCACGGCACCGGACCAGCATACCTGAACAGCCGACTCAAATTCCACGCACCCCAAAGGACCCTACGATCAGCCCAGCTCTCCTACGCCGTGGTCCCCCGCACCAGAAAGACCAGATCGGGAGGCCGCTCCTTCTCCTTCCTCGCGGCCAAAGCATGGAACGCCCTTCCGCTCCTCCTCAGACAGACAACATCGCTCCCCATCTTCGCAAGAAACCTCAAAACCTGGCTTTTCGACAGACCCCCTCCTTGATGGATGGAACCTGCACCCCCCCCCCCAGCGCCTTGAGACCCTTACGGGTGAGTAGTCGCGCTTTAACAAACCCCTGATTGATTGATTGATTATTTGTGAGGAAACCAAAAAACAAGAAAGAAGCAATAATACAGCTGAGCACAGCTTATCGTATGAATTGGAAACCAATCGAGCTGTTAATAACAAAAAAAGCAGAAGAAATAAATGGAAGTGGTGCCCCGGCATGGTACAGCATGTACTATATTAAAACTAAACCTAAAAGAGGCTATAAGAGGATGAGCTTCATCGAATAAAGACCTTAAAACATTCCAACAATCAGCTGACTCCACAAATAAAAACTTTTTGTGACTTCAATGGGAAAACCTCAGGTTTTAAATTTTTTTTTTGTCCTCATTGTGCAATAAAACAGGTTGAGATGAGATGATAGGTTTTCGCAGTTGGGGGACCATCACTACTATCCTATAACGCCCTGGCCCTGCCCCAGGACATTCACCTTCGGTTGTAGGATTTGGTGTATGGGGGTATCCTACCGGTCTCTAGGCCCTCCTTCCGCACCACGTCCCACTCTTCCATTATTGGGAGTAATATCTGCGCCAGCAGTTTCCACTTGTTCATATTGCTGTTTTGCTTAATCATTGGACTTTTCGGTTTTCCTGAGCACATTCCGGTCCAACATTTCAACGCTCCCAATTTTGTTCCCATATATCCCAAAACTCTTGCCTCTTTCTTCGTTTACCCGCCCAGTCTAGTTTCTTTGTCATACGGACTGATCCCAGCCATTCCGCTTGAGTTGGCAGCTTATGGTGGATCCATTTAATGCAAATTTCCAGCATAGCCAGTAATATCAAAAGGAAGAGAAGATTGTTCTTTTTTTACTTGACCTGGGTCCCCCCTGTTATCATTACCCCTTTCCACCCCAAACAGGGCTAACTCCAGGCTTACCTCTATTTCCTGAAGTAATACTTCTGAGAGGATCTTACCCACATCTTCCCAAAAGACCTGTAGTTCGGGGCACCGCCGAAACATGTGGACATCGTCCACTCTCTCCTCTCCACATTTAGGACAATTTTTTGCCTCTCCTCTTCTCAATTTGGACAATTTCTTTGGTGTCCAATAGGCTCTATGCAATGTGAACAAATGATTATTTTTGAGAGGTGCAGACTTGATTATATACCAGCATGTAGACATTGATACTTGCCATAGATTCAGAACATCCAGCGTCGGCAGGTCTTTCCCCCAGATCTCTGTGGGTAGGCTGAATTACTCCTCTCCTGTTGATGTAAACGACCAGTACCACTGTGCTACTTCTTTCTTCATTGCTTCCCCTTGAATTTTCGTCTCTAAGTCCCTATTTCCTGTACTATCCTTTCCTAGAATTTTTGTCCAGCTCATCAGTTGATAATATTTGAACTTAAAAAGTGTCCTATTAGTCATTAACGATAGTTGGTCCCAATCGCCTATCGAATTCTGTTATTAGCTGACCCCACTTTGTTATCCCTCCTTCTCTTAGTGGAGTTGATAGTGTATCTTCTAAACATTCCGGCATTCCTGGTGAGGTTCAGATTGGGGCATTATCACTATTGTAAGGGATTTTCCACAAACGTCTGGCTTGATACCATAATCTAGCAGCAGACCCTGATAACTTTAGTTTCACTTTTTTGAAAAAATTTGGATGACCAAATTTGTAAAGAAAATAGCTTCCTACCAAGATTGTCATAGCTTGCAGGTAAAGTGGATATAGCCGATGTTCTTTGAATAACACTCTGATGTTTTTAAAGTGAACAGCCCTGTAATATTGGAACAGATCCGGGCTGGCAATCCCACCGTGTTCCTTCTTCCTCCTTATCTTCTTCCAAGCACCTAACTCCTTTTGAGGCCCAGATAAAACTGCTGATGTCTCCCTGTAGTCTATTAAACCACTCTCTCCTAAATTCTAGAGGTATGGCATTCAAGATATAAGTGAATTTAGGGAGCATCATCATCTTTACTATATTGGAGCGGCCCAGGAAGGATAACGGGAGGCTTTTCCAGGCACTGAGAAGTTTTCTTGTTTCTGTTAGAACTTTGTTAAAATTCACTTGGGCGATTTTCCCTATCTCCCCACTATCTGAATGCCCATGTACCTTATCTGTTGCTTTATCATAGCATTGTTACTCTGGGTATTCCACTCCATAATCTCAGTCTTCTGTTGGTTTATCTGATAACCTGAAATTTTCCCAAACTGCTCGAGTGACTCTATTATTCTTGGAAGTGAACCTGTCAGATCATCTGTAAATAGCATTAAGTCATCAGCGTAGAGTGCAACCTTCTTAACCCATTCCTTATATTTGAAAGAAGTTATCTGGTAATTTGACCTCAGGGCGTTTGCTAGGGGCTCTATATAAAGGTTGAACAGCAATGGGGCGAGGGGGCATCCCTGTCTAGTACCCCTTCCGATGTTTATCTTCTCTGTGAGAGTTCCATTAACTAATACACGCGCAGAGGGTTTTTTATATAAAGGCTTTACTGCCCCTGCAAAGCTGCTTCCCAAGTTGTACGCTTCTATTGCTTTATGTAAAAAGATCCTGCTGACCCTATCGAACACCTTTGCGGCGTCGAAGGTGATTACAGACAAGGGGATTCTCTTCTGAGTACCCACATCTATTGCTCCCACCAGTTTGTGTGTTAAATCTTGGATCAGTCTGCCCCTTATGAAACCTTTCTGATCCTCGTGAATTAAACTACCAGCCACCTTGCCCAATATTCTCGCCAATATTTGAGTGTATAGCTTATAATCGCTATTTAGCATTGATATTGGCCAGTATGATTCGCACCGCTTTGGGTCCTTCCCTGGTTTTAATAAAATGCATATTGTTGCCTCTTCTCAAGATTTAGGTAGCTCCTGTCCCTTTACGAATAACTTGTTAAATAACTCAGTCAGCCGGGGCACAAGCTCTTCTTTCAAACATCTATATATCTCATTTGGCAATGCGTCTGGGCCTGCTGCTTTTGCCTTTTTCAACTCTTTTACCACCCCCATTACTTCTTGCTCTGTTATTTTGGAGTTTAGCTCACCTCTGTGCTTTTCTGATAGGGCCTGCTTTATTCAAGTCTTAAGATAGTCTTCTATTTGTTCTTCACTGGCCCGTGTGTCCTCGGTATATAGATCTTTGAAAAAACTATTAAACGCACTCCCAATCACCGTTTTTTCCATACTGGGTTCTGCTTGATTTTCCTCCTGAATACATAAGACCTTATTGCGGCTTTGCTCTGTCTTGGTCTTCCATGCTAATATTTTGCCGCAGCCCTCCCCATATTGGTAGTGAGCGAGTTTACTTGCCTCCCATTTTTCCTTGATTATAGCTTCTAGTGTGCTAGATAGATCTCCCTTCATCTCATTCATTTCCAGTTCTAGTTTGTCCCTTTTTTGTGCAATGCTTTCCTCTTCCGTTCTCCTTTCTAAGGCTTGGATTCCCTTTTCCAGATTACTGATCTAGTTCTTGGATGTCTTATACTGAAAAGCAGCTAAACTAGTTATTTTCCCCTTATTACAGCTTTGTATGCGTCCCACCGGACCTGCCATGAAGTCTCATTTGTGTTTATTAAGAAAAATGAGTTGGTTTCAACTCTCAAACTTTCTATTACCTCGGGGTAGAGGAGCAGGGTTCTATCCAACGTCCATCTGGTGTGTACTGTAACTTCTGGAGACACACCTCCACCTGCACTGCTGAATGGTCATAAAGGTGTGCCGGGAAATGCTCCACCTTTTTTACATTGCTGCATAGTGTCTTATCTCCTAAAAAGTAGTCAATCCTTGATGAGTGATCCAGTTTTTTATTCTTAAAGGTAAATTTTTGAGTTTTTACTCCTTTTTCTCACCATATATCTACGAATCCTAGATCTTCTCGGTAGAGCTTCAGCCAACTCCTCATTCTAGGCAGAGTTGAGGTGTTCCTTGCTGGTATTCTATCTTTCCTAGGATCTATTATCAAGTTAAAATCACCACCTAGTATAACTTGATCTGAGACATCCAAAAGATGTGTGTACAAAGCCTGCATTGCAGCAGGATCATTCACATTAGGACCATACTACCCTGCTAATGCATACGCTCTCCCATACATGCGTACTTTTGCTACAGCCCATCTCCCTTTCGGATCGCTGCTGGATGACTCTATTGTTGCTTTTGCTGATCTCTTGAACTGAATACTCACTCCCTTGACACAACAGGCCTGATCTGTGCATATGTAAGAGTCCACCCACCCTTGCTTTTTCAATATTTCTTCCCACTCTGCTTTTAGGAGATGCGTTTCTTGAAGACTTATTATGTCACATTTTATACATTTTGAAATATTCTAATATTTTTTGCCTGCTACTTCTGACCCTCAAACCGTTTACATTCCATGTTAGGATGTTAACTAGATTTTATACCTGTATCTCCTGTTTTTTGCACAAGTAGGACCAGCTTTTGTTTTTTTCCCCCGTATGCTCCCACACCCTTTGTGAACTTAATCTTGCGAAACCCTTTCCCAACCCACACCCTAGCCCTCACCCACCCATGGAGAACCCTCCCTCTCTTTCTTTGGCAAAACAGTCTTGCCGATTTGAGACCCCTACTCTATAGGCATTCCTTACACTTGTTGCGCCTTAATCTTACTTATTAGGGATTCTACTTCTTTGGTCTCCCTCAGGTTGTGCATCTGATTTCCCCACATTATTCTTAGGGATGCAGGGAAGCGCATCTGTACTGATGCCCCCAGAGATCTGAACTCCTGCATGTGCTGTCCTAATTCCCACTGCCTATCCTGTGTTGCTTTTGAAATGTACAATCTTATTCTGAAGGCCCAGTCGTTTTTTGTGTGGGAACCGGCTCTTATTGCCTCACTTAAAACTCTCTCCTCTAGGGTGTATGTTCTGAAGTTTACTAAGTTCTTCCTTGGTTTGCCTTTTCCAAACGGGTCCCTATGTACCCTCTGAATATCCTCTGTCAATACTTTCGTTTCTACCCATGGGAAGAACTTCTTCAGAAGGGTAATCACGAAGCCTTTGATGTCTTCGCCCTCTTCTCCCTCCAGTACATTTAGGAGTCTTAGATTGGTACGTCTTGCCTGATTTTCCAATGACTCAATTTTTCCCCTGAGGTCGTTCTCATTCGCTTTCAAGGCCCGGATCTCCTCCTTGTTAATTTCCACACTCTTCCCCAGCTCGTCCACGGTGGCTTCCACTACATTGATATGTTCTATTATGGTGTTGATTTTTGTTTCGAAAACCTCACAAGCCCCCAGGATTCTGAACTGGTTTTTTCTGAGGTAGCGAAATTCGCCCTCATTTCTGAGATCAGTGTCTCGATTAGGCTCTCCGTTCCCTTGGTTCCTTCTGCAGTTTTTTGTCCCTTTGGATGATGTTGCCCACCTGTTCTTGTCTCTGCGGGGATCCTGGGGGGCTTCTTCCGCCGTGACTTCGACTGTTTCTAGCCCCTGAAACCTGTTGTTGCTGAGCGGAATATCTGTCACTGAACTGACCTCTGTCATTTTTGGCTTACCTTTTTTATCACCCTGTTCTCCTGTGTGTGTTCTTGTTTCGCTTGGGAGGGTCTGTTTACCCTTAAAATATGAGCGGAGCGAGGGGGTGATTTTCACCTTTGGACCTACTACTCTTGCTTGAGTTAATGCTGGGGTAGACTCCAGGATTTGGGGGGTATAGCCAGCTTTTTAATTTTCTCGCTACTTTGTATTACTGAGGATTCTGGGTTAATTCTGTGGTCACTGCAAGACTTGCTGTCAGGTTTCTGCTCCTCAGACAGTATCTTATCCCCCTGCTCAGGGTAAGATCTTGGGACTGCTCCTTTAATGACTCTCTGGCTAATCTTGCCTTCCTCCCCCTACTGTTTTGGATAGAAATCGAGTCTCGCCTAAGGCTGCAGCCTTCAGCCCGCTCACTTACCCGAATTGCTTGTCCTCTGCCTCTGTATTCCGATCTGGCTGTCCGCCCTTTTCTTAAGGTCCTCTCTCCTTTGAGTGCCGAGACTAGACTTGCTGCTGCAGCAGCACTGTTGTCCCCCCGCGCTGCTTCCACTGCTACCGGTACCGCTATTGCTGGGGCTGACCAAGGCTTTCCCCCGGAAGGATACCCGGGCGGCTGTTCCCCTGTTAGAGTGAAGGACTAACACCGTCTGAGCCCACACTGTGTTCGCCGGCGCTCCGAGACCTGGACACTGCAATGGCTTCGCCCTTGCGCCATCAGTATCTCCGTCAGTTACACCGCTCACCTTCAAGTCCGTCGCGAAAAGTGGGGATTCGTTCGTGACGTCTGAGGTACTGAGGGACATAATTTGATTTTAAAGGTAATCCACTGCATGCGAACTAAGCGCCCAGTGTTAAGTTTCCATGTTTTGCCTCCAGAGCTCGGGAGCTCCCGACCGGTCTGCTTAGCCGGCCGCCATGTTCTCCACCACAATGGGAAAACCTTGAAATGCACCCTACAATAATGCCCATAAAAGGTTTTAGAGGAATATAATACATGGTTTGGGTTCGCACAAGCCAACTATTGAGTCTAGTCACAAATCTGCATGCAAATCAACTTATTTCTCTGTTAGACACCTGGGGCCATTTTACATATACAGCACACATTCCCTGTTTGCACCATGGTGAACCTTTAAATAGGTGTGCCATGTGCAAATAAAGGGCGCCGTATCACTGTGAATGTGCTGCCCCAGGGCAGCCATGAACTCGTGTTGCCCTGGGGCAGCGGATTCACATGAAATATGGAGCTGCTGCTTTAAAGCCACTCTATGTTTAACTGTGCATGTGGCATGCCACCTGCACTTATAAGAGGGGGAGAGATCCCCTTGCAGGCGGGTGCAGTGAGTGACTGCATACGCCTGCAAGTGGATGTCTGGGGGGTCCATGGAACCCCCTTTCTCCCCTCCAGAGGGCTGACTTTAGGAGGCGCACTAAAAGTGCGCCACCTTTTTATGGTGCCCTTTCAGAGCGCCTCCAAAAGATGTTTGCCTCTGTGCCTCTGAGCCCATATACATAATTGGGTGCAGGTGCGAATAGATTCCCTCATATGCATGGGGCCATGCTCCCATGAAAATGAAGGAACAACTCCTTGAGATAGCACTGGCGCTCCATGTGTGCCAGATCTATCTCTATTACAGAAGGAGCCGCACAAGGGTCATAGAACCCTGGTGGTGGTGAAGTGGTCTTGAGGCCTCATTATACTTGGTGGGGCCGCCGCAGTCCCAACAAGTTTATTATGAGTTTCCTCTATGCCGCGGTTTTCATGGCAGTTCTACCTCCATGAAAACTGTGGCAGAGAGTTAACAAAGGGGGCCTGCCTCTGGGCCTGGGGATACATGCAGGGGGTATATGGTGTGCCATCTGTGTGCATGCACTCCAGTACCTGCAGAGCATGGACTGCAGCATTCCATGCTGTGCAGGTACTGATTTTGACGTTCTCAGTGTGGTGCCTATTTCATAGTCCAAATCTCAACCAAGGAGAATAGGGAAAAAGCCTTCTCTGATTCCCCTTCTACAAGTTCATACTCACTAAACAGAGAAGCACTAACATCTAAAAAACATAGACCAAGAGGGTCAATCAAGGGAAAATCTTAAATTTCTTAATACTGCCCTCACACACTTTTCAGTGTCATGCTTCATCATTGGGCCGCATCATACGTCCAGGCGCAGACCAACGCACTGGACGGAGCGCATTATTTTTTATAAAAAATGATGAAGAGTGTGGAAAGGGCAGAGTAACAAAAAGACAGACATAAAGAAAAACAAATTAGAGGAAGGAATATTCCCTCAAGAAGGGATCTAATGTGCAGGAAAAAGTAGATTAAAACTACCTAGGGGAACACCCAATTTGTTTTAATTATTCTCGTGTTCCCTTGGTAGGATTAAAAATTGACATAGAGGGGAACTACAGGGGAGGTAACGACCCCTATGCCCCTACTGCATAAACCAACATGTTTCTGCCATTATGATGTGCCTCTATGGGTCACGTTGGCATTCGTCAGGGTAAAGATCCCTAATATATCTGGTCCTGACCCCAATCGGGTGCCTTTTACCTCAACTCCCACATGGATGTATTCCACTGGGTCACTCTTCGTCAATCTGAGAGTAATAGAGAACATCTTATTTACTTCAGAATGGAATTATCAGACCCCGAGGGCATTCATCCTGTGTCTTCTTGAGTTAGCGCTAACAAAGAACAACTTCAAATTTGAGGACAATTTTATCTCCAAATACATGGTACCTCCATGGGGAGTTCTTGTGCCCCAAGTGTGGCGTGTTTGTATGTGTCCCAATTTGAAGCAGAGACTGTTTATGCACCAACGAATCCATACTGTGACAAAATAAGGGTATGGCGCAGGTACATTGACGATGTGCTCATTATTTGGAGAGGCGACAGAACGACTGCTGAATCCTTTCTTGATTGGTTGAATCAGAGGAATCCTTTCCTGTTTTTTACAGGAACCATGTCAAATGACTCACTTCCTTTTTTGGATTTAAGTATTAGGGCTGAGAATCGTGGCCTCACCAGTAGTGTTTATCATAAACCCACTGATAGGAACAACTTGTGGGTCACGAATGCCAACGTGACCCATAGAGGCACATCATAATGGCAGAAACATGTTGGTTTATGCAGTAGGGGCATAGGGGTCGTTACCTCCCCTGTAGTTCCCCTCTATGTCAATTTTTAATCCTACCAAGGGAACACGAGAATAATTAAAACAAATTGGGTGTTCCCCTAGGTAGTTTTAATCTACTTTTTCCTGCACATTAGATCCCTTCTTGAGGGAATATTTCTTCCTCTAATTTGTTTTTCTTTAAGTCTGTCTTTTTGTTACTCTGCCCTTTCCACACTCTTCATCATTTTTTATAAAAAATAATGCGCTCCGTCCAGTGCGTTGGTCTGCGCCTGGACATATGATGCGACCCAATGATGAAGCATGACACTGAAAAGTGTGTGAGGGCAGTATTAAGAAATTTAAGATTTTCCCTTGTATGACCCTCTTGGTCTATGTTTTTTAGATGTTAGTGCTTCTCTGTTTAGTGAGTATGAGCCTATTTCATAGTCACTGCTGTGGGAACGACAAAGGACCGCCCGCCAGACCAGAAGAAAACTCCTAATCTAGCAGGCGGTTCAACCACAGGTTTGGCAGTGCGGGGGCAGGACGGTCTCGCTGCCGCACCGCCAAACTCGTAATCAGGCCATAAGTGTGGATTTTTAATACCCTGGTATTGGATGACTCTCTAAAAGTTTCTTGTGACTCCTTTGCTAGAACCCTAGCTTGCACAGTTCCTTATTCCTTCCTCTATCATTCATTGCTGTGACCCCTTCCAACCTTCTTCTAGTCCTGCACTTGATATAGTGCCTAGTTATTGTGCCTAGTTATTCTGGGCTTGTTCCAATCCCTAATGTGGCCCTAATTTGTAATGTATGTTGGATACTAATGTCGACCATACCAGCTTGATTCCTAACTGACACGTTTGAAGCTACCACACCACACCTGACAATTGGGCCTGCTTCAGGAACCTACCTAAGCCTGAAACAGAAGCATTTTGATTTGTGCCGGCTGCAGTATCTGGTTTTCTCTGTGTTTGTAAATGATTAACTAACAGTTTTACTAACAGTTTAAGTGCCATCCTGTTCTCTCAGAAACCACCCTTGTGCTGCACATAGTCACAAACATATGCAAAAGACAGTCCACCCTTCAGGCAAAATGATGACAACTGTATGGTCAATTTGTTAGTGGAAATGTCTTTTTGTATGAACGTGGATTCTGATTCTATGAATCAGGATTGTGGAATTCTTTGCTTAGATTATTTTTCCATTTAAGCTACACATATATGCGTAGTTTGTAAATTGAGTCCTTTTAAGGAAAACTTTTAATAGGCTCAAATCTCGAGGAAACTTAGCTTTTGATGTTTGTAATTTATATTGTTAAATTTTGAAATAATTCAAAAAATGTAGAAATATTAGCAATAAATATTTTAAGAGAAATACGTTGGATAACTGGGATGTAATTGGTGGAGTAAGGGAACATATTATGAAGATTCTTTTGGAGACATTGACTCATTGTATGGCTTCATCAACTAACTGTTTAAGGTGTTGGAAAAGACACTAAGGGGCCGATTCCGATCTCGGCCGGTAGGGCTCCGAATCGGATTCGGCATAACCAGATCCGATTCGGAACCCTATTTCCCGACCGATTCGTACGCGCGTCCGGACGAGCGAGTACGATGCAAAATCGCCGACCGACTCGTTCGGGCGTCCCAACCGCTCCGACCGACTCGTTCCCGGGTCGAACCGCACCGACCGACTCGCTCGGACACGACTCGCACCGCGCAATGGAGACGTTCCCCGGCCGGGTAAGTACGATGCGCGCCGCGAGCAGTCCGAACGACACGCGCCGCCCGGTTCGAAAGAGCAGTCGGAGACGTACTTCGGGGGTCCGTGTCGGACCCCCCTGTACGCATAGCCGCGCGAGTCGCACACAGGGGGGACCCATGGGTCCCCCCTACCTGTGCGTATACGGCGCGAGTCGCTTCACCGCGTACCCACTGTAGGGGGCGCCCTTGTTTGCCTCGCACCCATTGAGGCAATGGGAGCCCGCGTACGCGTTGTACGACCGGGTCCCATTGACTTCAATGGGAGTCCGACCGACTCGAGTCCGATAGCATACGGACGCATCGTACTCATTCGGTCGGGCTGCACGGGTCCGATTCGGTCGGAAATCTCTCCGGGTCCGGCTCGGTCGGAGAGATTTCCGGCCCAAATCGGAATCGGCCCCTATATTGATAGATGGATTAAGAGGACTTTTTTGCAAAAGATATTTTACACACGCGACACAACCGCTTTCTGGAACTTTTTCCCTGTACAACTAGGAAGCAAACGAGACATAATATCGATTTGGAAATGTCGACTTACAAAAATATCGAGTTGGAAATATTGTGACACAGAAATATCGACAGCAAGACTATTGTGGTCAAGAATATAGAATTTAAGGTAAGAAATATCGTTTTTAAAAATATCGAAGTCATTAATATCGTTTGCAAAAATATAGTTGTTTAAAATATCGATTTTTTTAAATTAGTGTTATGTATTTTAGTTTGTATTTTAAATTTATGTGATCTATTTTTTTGTATAAGTATTGCTTTTATTTTTTAATATATGTGTTACATTTTTAGTAGTTATTAATTTTATGTTAATAAAATTTTGCCTTTTTAATTCTGTAGCAGGTTGTGGGTTTATAGGGGAATAGGGTGGGAAGTAATTTAATTATAATACATTAATATATTTTTTTTATTTATTAGTATTTATTAAATATAGATTGCATAGTGTTAATTGTGGGAATTAATTTATTATTAATTATTTATTAATTGGTTGTTAATTATTATTAATTAATTAATTGATCATTATGTTAATTGTGTTATTTTTTTAGGAGCGGGTTGTGGGTTTAAAGGGGAATAGGGTGGAAGTAATTTAATTATAATAAATATATTATTTTTTATTTATTCATATTTATTTAATGTATATTTTATAGAGTTAATTGTGGTAATTAATGTATAATTAATTATTTATTCATTGGTTGTTAATTATTAATTAATTAATTGGTAAAAATGTTAATTGTGTCATTTTTTTAAGAGCAAGTGGTGGTGTTTATAGGGGAATAGAGTGGGAAGTACTTTAATTATCATAAATTAATTATTATTTTTCCTTTTTTAATATTTTTTTATTAAACTTTTATTGTGTTAATTTTGGGAAGTAATTTATTAATAATTAATTATTAATTGTTTGTTAATTATTATTAATTTATTAAGTGATAATTAATTATGTTAATTGTGTCATTTTTTTTAGGAGTGGGTGGTGGGGTTTATAGGGGTAAAGGGTGGGAAGTAATTTATTTGTAATTAATTAATAATTATTTGGTAATTAATGCTAATTAACTAATTAAGGGGCCTATTATGATGGCGGGCACCGTAACGGTACATGGGACCGACCGCCAGAGGTGCGGCGGTCCCGCCAGGCCCATTAGGATGCGACCGCCACCCTGGCGGTCGCATCCCGCATCTATTACATTGTGGCGGGCGGTGCTGTAACCAGCACCCGCCGCAATGTAAAAGCTGCATGTCGTGCATTGGCATGCACAACGTGAGAGGCATCGCGCGGTGCCTGCCACCTTGTGCATGGCAATTAAGGGGGGTAACATATGTACCCCCCAAGTGCAGCCATCCACCCCCCGGGGGCCCGCAACGGGCCCCCAGAGCCATTCACTGCATGCCTTTCCATGGCGGAGTCTCCACCATGGAAAAGCATTTAACCGCAGGCATCATAATATGGATGGCGGTGCCTGCAAGGCACCGCCACCATATTGTGTGCCTTTTCCGCCCAGCCGGCAATCCGACCGGTGGAAAAGCGGCGGACGGCCTTTCTGTCCGCCGCGGTGCCCCTCGCCATACTAATATGGCGGGGGGTGTCACAGGGACATTTGGCCGGCGGTGGCGATCCGCCCGTGATCATAATAGGCCCCTTAGTTTTAAACATGGCAATTGTGTAATTAATTTTAGATGTGAGTTGTGGGGTTTGTAGTGATAAAGGGTGGGAAGTAATTTCTTTTAAATTAATTAACAAGTTGTTGTTATGGAAATTGTGTGATGATTTTTAGATGTGGGTTGTGGTGTTTATTGGAGTAGAGGGTGGAAAGTAATTTATGTTTAATTAATTAATAATTAGTTGGTCATTAATTTTAATTAATCAATTGATAAGTAATCAGGGTAATTGTTTTTTTTATTTCGTGTGTGGGTTTTGGTTTTATAGGGGTAATGTTTGGGGAGTAAATTAATTTTTATCTGTTTTAATTTGTTTTTTTATTAATCATTTTTCTTTAATTGATAATTAATTATGTTAATTATGGAAGTACATTTTTTAAAATTTAGATCTGTGTAGTGAATTGTGTGGTGTTATAGGGTAGGAAATAAAAAGATTAAAATTATGTTTATAAATAATTTCTATTTAAAAATAGTTATTTGTTTCTAAATTATTTTTACATTTTTTTAATAGTATTTGTTATATCTATTTAACATCATAATATGTTTCTATCTTTTGAAATATTTTTTATATTTTTATATATGTTTTATTTTTTTGTTTTTTAAAATCGTTTGTGTTGTTGTTGATATTTGTTTGTTTTTAATTTTGAACTGACTCCAGTGAGTATAGTAATTTCTACCCCTCCACTATCCAACATTTTCCCTAATGTTGCACTCAGTGGAGTGAGAATAGTAATTTTTACTTCTCCCCTATCCAACACTTCCCCTACTCTTGCACTCACTGGAGTAGGAATAGTATTTTTTGTCCCTCCACTATCCAACATTTGTCCTGCTGTTGCACTCACTGTAGTGGGAATAGTAAGTTTTAGCCTTCCGCTATCTAACACTTTCCCTACTGTTACACTCACTGGAGTGGGAATAGTCAATTGTATTCCTCCGCTATCCAACAGTTTCCCGACTGTGTACTAACTGGAGTGGGAATAGTATTTTTTACCCCTCCTCTATCCAACACTTTCCCTACCGTTGCACTCACTGGAGTGGAAATAGTAATTTTTACCCCTCCGCTATCCAACGCTTTCCCTAATGTTGCACTCACGGGAGTGGGAGTAGTATTTTTTACCCCTCTGCTATCCAACACTTTCCCTACTGTTGCACTCACTGGAGTGGGAATAGTAAGTTTTACCCCTCTGCTATCCAACACTTTCCCTATTGTTGCACTCACTAGAGTGGGAATAGTCATTTTTATTCCTCCGCTATCCATCATTTTCCCTACTGTTGCACTAACTGGAGTGGGAATAGTCATTTTTACCCCTCCGCTATCCAACACTTTCCCTACTGTTGCACTGACTGGAGTGGGAATAGTAAATTTTACCCCTCCGCTATCCCACACTTTCCCTACTGTTGCACTGACTGGAGTGGAAATAGTATTTTTTACCCCTCCACCATCCAACACTTTCTCTACTGTTGCACTCACTGGAGTGGGAATAGTAATTTTTACCCCTCCGCTATCCAAAACTTTCCCTACTGTTACACTCACTGTAGTGGGAATAGTAATTTTTACCACTCCGCTATCCAACATTTTCCCTACTGTTGCACTGACTGGAGTAGGAATAGTAATTTTTACCCCTCTGCTATCCAACACATTCCCTACTGATGCACTGACTGGAGTGGGAATAGTAATTTTTACCCCTGCGCTATCCAACATTTTCCCTACTGTTGCACTAACTGGAGTGGGAATAGTAATTTTTACCCCTCCGCTATCCAACACTTTCCCTACTGTTGCACTGACTGGAGAGGAAAATTTAAGTTTAAAGAGTTTTAAATAGTTCAATGTTTTAATTTATAATATAATGTTTTTTATTAGATTTTATGTTATAGGTGTATGCATATATATATTTATTTGTAAATTTTTATATATTTATAAAATTATAAAATAAATTAAAATGAATAGTTTATTAATCGTTTTAAAGTGAATACATATATATATGTGTATTACATTTTATATATGTATATTTACATTTTTTAAATTACATTTATTTGTTATATTTGTTAAAATGTATACTAAATTAAAATTATTTTTTTTAAGTTAATTTTAGTACTTAATATATGTAATATTATTTTTTATATGTATATTAAAATCGATATTTTGTACAACTATATTTTTTACATTGATATTTTTTTCCGATATTTTTATGCTTACCATTATAAATATAGGATGTTGATATTTTTGACATTGATATTTATAACTCAATATTTGTGTGTGGGGATATTTTGGGGGTCGATATTCTATCAGTGAACCAAGCAAACCTTCTCTTTCATGCTCAGACTACATTTATACACTCACATTTTCAAGCGATTACTTCTTGATGTTCTGAACTTTAATTGCCCCTATCCTTAGAGAGCCAGTTTCTGTCTAATTGTTTACCAATATATATTTTTTTTCTGAAGTGACATGATAATGTTGCGATGCAGGTGTTTCATATAAAACTCTCAATTAAATGAATAAATAAATAAGCAAATAAATAGGTCCGTTGCATGCTGCGAAGATACTTAGGGGGTCATTAGGATGGCGGGTGGACTTGAGTCCGCCAGCCATCCTAGCGGAAACGGGACCGCCCGCCTGTCATGCGGTGGTCCCGCACCCCTAATTATGATGCGACCGCCACCACGGCGGTCGCATCTGCCAATTTAACATTGCGGCGGGTGCTGCTGGCTGCAGCTCCCGCCGCAATGTCAAATGGCCATGTTGTGCATTTCCCTGCACAACGTGGCAGGCACCACGCGGTGCCTGCCACGATGTGAATGGAAATGGAGGGGGGTACCATGGGTACCCCCCAGTGCACAACTGCCCCTCCCCCCCACAGAGGGGGCCCGCAACGGGCCCCCAAAGCCAGCCTCTGCCACAAAAAGACAGGCGGAAGGGCTCATCCTAATCACTACGGCGGTGCCTGCACGGCACCGCTGCAATGATGCCCTGGTTCTGGGTTCCGCAAGGCGGGCGGAAAAGGACCGCCTTGTGGGACCATGGCGGATGGACTTTCCGTCCGCCGCTATACCAATGTGATTCCCACCGCCATCCTAATTTGGCGGTGGGTGAATCACATTGTGATGGCGGGAGGATCGCCACTGCCAGCCCGGCGGTGGCGATCCTCCCGCCATCATAATAAGCCCCTTTGTTCCTTTGGGTACCCTAGATCAAGCAAAAGAAATGCACATCGCTGATCAGCAGAACCAATAGCACATGTTATGTTATTTTATAATTAATATAAAGAAACAAAGCACTCTCCAATAAGTGTAATGTCCAGACAGTGTGGACTTTCATTAAACAAACATGGTTCTGTTCAATTCTTAGCACAGTCGTAACGATATAGTGATACAGTCCAATAAAAAAAAGGTTGTAGTCCACAAATGGCAATATGGTACACAATCTTAGTTCATGTTGAGATGTCCAGAAGGAACACAGCCAACATGTGTTTCGTCAACTTGTGACTTTTTCAAGGCTGTAAAACAATTACAGATTCGATGCTCTTTTATTAGATACATTTTTCTGCAAATGTAAGCATAACCAAAGAGCATGTGAGTGAAAGAGAAAAAAGAAACAATGTCATAAGAAAAAGGAAACAGATGGCTCAAAAACTGGCGAAATGACGATGTTAAGTGATTGAGCTGAATAGCTCAAAAGGTTTGTGACCCCTTTATCACGTTAAAATAGAGAAATATCTATAAAGAAACCAAGATTGGAAATGCAGAGATTTAAACCAAGGTAAACCCGTGAAGTAACGTTCAAATGTCACCCGTGTGCACAGACTAAACAAAATATATGTGTAAAATTCCCACAGACCCACCTAATAAATGGTGGCACGGCTGATATAGTCCTTTTTCTTGTTCACAACACATCGTAATGATGGACCACGTTGAAAAAAATTTCGACGTAAGAATCGCGAGAAACTTCAAATACTGGATGGGGCCAAGAAGCAATAATAACAATCAAGAGTGAGCGAGATAGTACTGGAACGAGATTGTGAGACTAACACATCAAATGAGTAATTAGTACTCACTATGGTAGAACCGGAACAATGTCCACTTTGACTTCAGCCACGCTGTGCGGGGAGTGTGAGGAGCTCCACGAGCGTGAGCGGGGAAAAAAACTCTGCTGCACTACGCGAAGTGGAGTTTTCTTCACTTTGTGAGCTCCGTGGAGCGCGGAGTGCATAAAACTCCGCAAACTCCACGAACGGAGCAGAGTTCACCGCCCAGGCCTAGAATTGGTGTGAGCATAATGCTGATGGGCTGCAGTTCTCGAGTAGGCATGGTGGGGGCAGTATTCGATGGGGCCCCAGAGTGGATGGACTTCATGGTGTCAGCTGTTTCTTCTGGGTTGATGATGGGGCATATGCTTAGAATTGGTTATTTGAATAAGATCGGAAGATGTTTGGCAAGCTCTGCCAGGGTTGAAGTTGCTGTAAATGGCATTGATTTTGCTGCTGAAGAATTGAGAGAGATTGTTGCAGAGTTTCTGCGAGGGGTGATGGAGTTGGAAGCGGCTTCTGGTGAGGTGAAATCCTTCACAATGGTGGAGATTTCTTTGCTTCTGTTGTTGCCAGCATCAATGCAGTCCACCAGCGGAGAGTTTGGTGGCCCGGATCTTTTTGTGGTAGTGTCTCAAGGCAGATTTAAAAGTGCTTCTTTCTGCATTGTCCTGTTTTGGTCTATATTTACAGTTGAGTTGTTTTCAGTGGTGTTTCATCAGTCTGAGTACCTCTATGTACCACTGGCCTGGGGTCTTAATCTTATTGTCTTGGTGTGTTTTTTGAGGGCCACAGAGATGGCGCAGGAAGTGTTCCAACTGTTGAAATTCTTGATGGCTTTAGGGATGCTGTTGCGGTGTTCAGATCTGTGGGTGTTGAGATCAACGTTCCGGTCATTGTCAGTGATTCTGCTCCTGTTTCGGCTACCTGGTCTGGTGGTGGTGCATGTGCATTGGATAGGTATGGAGATGGTGAACTGGATGAGGGTGTGATCTGTCCAGAGAACTGGTGTGGGCAACGGATATTGCAGAAGGTGGTGAGAATAACATCCAGGAGGTGTCCGTCGAATTGTGGAGGTCCGTATACTCATTGGGTGTGGCACAAGCTTCCAAAGTCTTCGATGAGGGCTTTTAAGTTGGGCTAGTCTTGTCTTCCAGGTGGAAGTTCAGGTCTCCAAGTATGATATAATTGCTAGCGTTGAGGGCGAGTGGTGTGACAAAGTCTGTGATGGTGTTGATAAAGTTGGTGCGCAGTCCAGGTGTTATGTAGATGTGAATGCCACTTGGGGCCCAATTATGACTTTTGGTGCAGCGGGAGGTATGCGACTGCCATGCTCCCACTGTGCCAAAGCAGTGGTCGACCACCCACCAGATTAGGAGCTTCCTCCTGTCTGGCGGACTGTTTTTTGGCGTTCCCACAGCAGTGCCTCAAAAATGGGCCTTGCAATAGGAATGCCCAAAAAGTTCCTGCACAGCATGGACTGTAAAGTCCATGCCGTGCAGGAACTGGGGTGCATGCATATAGAGGGGCACATGTGCTGTCCCCTGCAAGCAGCCACATGGAGTGAAGCACCAGGGGCCCTTTAGTGCCCTCTTTGTTTCCTCTCCACCACGGTTTTAATGGAGGTGGAACTGTCATGAAAACCATGGCGGAGAGGAAACTCATAATATGCTTGGCTGGACCATCTTGGCCCTGCCAAGCATACTGGGGCCTCAAGACCACTGTGCCACCACCAGGGAACAGCGGTCCCAGGGCATCCAACCACCCAACGCATAATGGGGGGGACAGACAGCCGATACGGCAGTCGCTGGACCGCCACCACCGTGTCATCACGAATCTGCTGGTCCTCTGACCGTCAGACTCTTAATCAGAGCCTTAGTGTGCAGTTTGCTGTGACGTGGAGCTTGGAAGACAAGTCTTTGAAATTGGAGGATGATGTGTCCATGGAGTTGGTGCAGCTGAAGTCATTCTTGTGGATGATGGTGATTCCACCTCCGGTTGGTGAAGCCTGTTCTGCATGGCAATCTTGTAGCCTGGGGGACAGCTGTGGTGATGTCAGGTGCCAATGTGGGGTTCAGCCAGGTTTCTCAGAGGAAAAGTAGGTCTGGAGCATTGTTTTGCAGCAGGTCCCAGATCTCTGTGACATGATTGCTGAGTAAGCGGGTGTTGAGAAGTATGCATGTGAGTACAAAGTGTTGCAGTGTGAGAGAGTTGGGTGTTGGGTGCTGTCGGTGCAGTTGCCATAAGTCCTGGATGTGAGTAAATGCTCAAACACTTGCAGTAAGAGCAGGAGAATGCTTTCTCTGTGTTGTGTGGTGAGGCAGCAGCATACGGAGCAGCCGTAGTTGACGGGGTGCAGGGGAGCCGCAGGGAGCAGCAGGAGAGAGGAGGGTTCCTGGAACTGGGCACGGTTCAGGCACGGATGGGCGGAGATGGGCTTGCTTTTGGCATACCTTTGGTGTGCCAGCGGTGTGCCCACTGTGCATCCGCACTGCGGCGGCCATTAAGTAGGTCCTGGCAGGGTAGAAGAGTGATGTCACTTCATGTGTATATGGATTATGGGAAATTCAGTAATGTTACTTCCTGTGCAGAGGGATGATGGAAATGAGTCCTCAGGTTTGTCTTCTTCTTTTAATGATGGATAATGGAACCAGTGAAAGTCAGATGTTGCTGGATATTCCATTGAAAATCCCATTGAATTTCCCTGCAAATGTGCCTTACTTTATAGGGCAGCTAGAAGAAGCCAACCTGTCCTTACAGGCTGCTTAACCCCCATGTGTACAGCATCAACTTGCACTAGGGGGAACATATGTGCTCCAAACACCTATTAGAACTACTGAGGTCAGCTTTATTAGGTTGTTTCTGAAATGTACAGGAACATTTTAATATCGACAAAGAGTTTTGTGTCAATAGTTGTGTCTTTCTCCAGAATGAGTTGAAAATATTGCATCAATTTACAGGAGCTATACTTATCAAGCCTACCACTTACAAAGCTTTTTACATCCCTAAATTCATAAGTAAGTCACATCTAATTCAGGAGTAAGGTATAGAGAAAAAAAGAGTGTTGCACCCAAGACATAATTAAAACACAACTACTCAAAGAAAAAGCTTTTTAAATCAGGCCCACTTATTTTCGGGAATTCATGTTTTTCTTTCAAATTTTAAAATGGAATGTATAGCTCTGCTTGGTCACCTCTTCCCTGCCAGCTCACTGTGTTTGTCATCAGCTTCCTGTGTTTTACATTTTCCCATTGGCTTGCCTAGGTACTGCTACTTCGCTCTAATTTTTAGGTCTGCTCTAAGGAGAGCTTCAGCTACCTCACAACCCTCAATTTACACAAAAAATAATAATCAATGCATACATAAAAGTATTCTGTGAGGGCATTCACTTTTTTCTTTTTGGCACCACAGCTAAAAGTATGGGGCAATGAATTGCCACATCTCAGAGATTGGCTGTCTTGGATTGTGAGCATTTTGCGTGAGCCGTGTGAACATCCAGCTAAAAAGAAGCACACTCCATTGCCAGCATTATCTAGCCAATACTTTCTTTTGACAATGCCTTGAGACCCTTACGGGTGAGTAGTCGCGCTTTAACAAACCCCTGATTGATTTTTCTTTTCATTAGTTTTTTCCACTTATATAGTAGACCTTAGATGTTTTAATAGTGTCTTCATGTTACAGTAATTAAAGGTTAACAGCACCTTTTTTGTACAAATGAGAATCATATTTTCTAATGATGTGTATTAAAACAAAAGAATCTCTATACCTGTTCCAGGTATACCTGAATGCTAGAAAGTAACTGCTGTTTTTTTCTTTTTGTTTTTATGATATAAGCTTGCAAGAAAACACAATTTTATGGCATGACACGGAGGCCAACATTATGCAAATCTCCTTTATTGCCACAACTCAGCAGTAACAATGAAGAGAATATAGAACTTTAAACAACATTCCATTGTAGTATATAGAGCATGAGCACACATCCATCTTCCTTCTTTGTTGCTGCTGCTCAAGAGATAAGTACCCTCATTTTATTCGCGCTTATACAGTGCCTATATTTACTTGTTTCTACCTATTTGTTACATGGCTGGGTCCTATTGATCCTACCATGCGGTTGTCCTTACCACCTCCTGACTGAAAGTGGCCCCCTTTCTATATTTTTCACCTTCCGACAACCTTTAGCGAACCTGACTGGGCCCTAAACAAGCCTTCATTGTCCTGCGCTACGCTTTCCTGCGCTTCTACCGGACGTTAAGTTGAAGTCTTGGTTATTACTTCCCACTTGTCTCTTCCCCCGATGTCGAGCCTTTTTTTAGCTTATTTTTTTTCGCGTCCTTTGAAAAGACGCGACCGCGTTCCCCGTTGCCTGGCAACCCCAGCGACCGGAACGCGGCCGCACCCCCTGCTGCCTCCGATCACTCTGGGCGCTCCTGCGCTCAACATCCGACCGGGTACACCCTTTACCTTTTGCTTCTCGGGACTGCAGGAACCATTATCCCTCTCTTTCCTCACCGCGATGCGCATTTCTGATGCGCAGCGCGGAGGAGAGAGAGGCATTAGAGGAAGGGCCGTACGCAGCAACCACGCACGCAAGAGACATGCGTGGTTGCCATGACTACACCATGCAACCGGCGGTTGCAGTCAACCGGCTAGCCTGACTCGTCGAAAAGCAGCTTTTTCTTCACGATCTCGCAGTTTATTTATAATCCACGAATTTCAGGGGAATTAACCCCTTTCTCTGCCTCAATTAACCCTTGGGCTTCTTATCACCATTCTGGCTTCTATTCCATAGACTAAACTGTTTTAAAAAAAAAAAGGAAAACAAGACTAGGAGATTTAGCTCAACATTTTATTTCATATAGTATTATTTACACTTCCCCATAATGTCTCTTAACCCCGATACCAGCTTAGAAGGTAAGCTCGAATCCATGGTATCTAAGGCCATGGATAGAGTTATGGACTCATTTAATGAGACCATTAATAAAAAAATTGAAATGCTGTCAAGGGCATGGCCCTCCACTAGTACCGCGCATACTTTTGGCGCAAAAGAAGGGGCAGCTAAGGCCCCAAAGAAAAGAGCGGCAGCAGAACACCCTGTTGTAAGCGCTAAAAAGACCAAGAAAACAGGGAAGCCGGCTCACTCACGCTTCTCAGGCGGTGACCAGAATGATGTCTCGGGCATCACAGAAGGGCAACAGACAGACCCTGATCCCCCTATACATGTCGACAGCGACGATCATGATGAAGCGGAGATAGACCTCTCCTGTTCATCAAATTTTGACTCAGACGATGACAACATAGGAGTCAAAACACCAGGAGGCTCTGAGGAGGCAAGCAGGGCCTCAGGCTCAAAGATGGGCATCACCGACCCCTTCGGGGAGAATATGTTTGACCCCTTACTGATCAAACACCCCTTATCTCCAGAATGGTTCCCTTCCCAACATGTAGCGGACTACATTACCTTCTGGCTCAGGAAAGAAATCCCTAAGGAAGTCAGATCTAGACTGAGGTCTGAGTGCCCGCGCCCATCCCTTCCCGACAAGATCGCTATGACTCCTGAACTTGACCCTAAGGTTGTGGCCTTTATAGCCAAGGGTGCCAAAGACCCTAGGAAAGGGATTGACAAGAGCCTAAGATCGTGCCAAGACCGCCTCTTGGACACAATTGGCCCACTAACCAAAATCTTTGAACTAGCCGAAAACGCCTACGTTGAAGGGACACCTATAGACCCTAAATAATTGCGTCAGTGGGTCCAGAGAACAATCTGTCTGATTGGCAACGCAAATACTGCTATTTCTAGTGAACGGAGAAAAGGAATTCTCCTTAAAATTGACCCAAAACTAATTGAACTGGCGAATAAAGAAGGAGGATCCTCTTCTCAAGGACTCTTCTTTGGAGAAGAATTTATTCGCGACATGGCTAAATATGTCGGGGCCTTTAACTCTATCCAGAAGTCACAACGCGACATCAAAAAGTCTTTTTTCAAGACAAAATTTTTGGAAGGGCCGAGAGAATGCGGGGTCGGTTCCCCGGCCGTGGACAATCATCCTCTAGACCCTTCCTGGGACGAGGCTCAAGATTCCAACAGACATCATTTTATGGAGGCCAATCTTTCTTCCCGCAAAGACAGAGAAACCGTACAAGACCCTTCCGGGGGAAAGAGAAGAAACAGAGGTTTCTCCACAGGTAAGAACCTTGAAAGACCCTTTAGATACCCCTATAAAGGTGGGAGGGAGACTAGCCCTTTTCTCTGGGAATTGGACTATGATAACACAAGACCCGTGGGTTCTAGATACAGTCAAGGGTTACAAAATAGAATTCTTTGATACCCCCATCCAAACCAAAAGACCTCGAGAAATAACCTTCTCTCAAGAACAGAGAAAACTAGTCTCTCAAGAAGTAAAAGATCTGTTAGCCAAAGGGGCAATAAAAGAGAGCTCCCAGATTGGTTTTGTGAGCAACATTTTCCTAGTGGAAAAGAAAAACAAAGGACAGAGACCTGTCATAAATTTGAAAACCTTAAACGAATGGGTAACGTACCACCACTTCAAAATGGAGGGAATACACCTCCTAAGGGACGTTTTGAGAAAGGGAGACTGGTTAACACGTCTAGACCAAAGGATGCCTATCTGACTATCCCGATTTGGCATACACAGGAGATTCCTTCAATTCTCATGGGAAGGAAAACTTTGGGAATTTTGCACCCTCCCCTTCGGCCTTTCTTCTGCCCCTTGGTGTTTCACCAAGGTATTGCGCCCGGTAGTAGCATGGCTAAGGGAAAGGGGCGTAAGGTTAATTATTTATCTGGACGATATCCTCATAATGGCTCAGTCCAAATCGACGGTAACTTGTCACACGGATCTTACTATCCGCCTACTTCAACATTTAGGATTCGTAATAAACACCAAGAAGTCATGTATAATTCCAAGCCAAGAAACTCAATTTCTGGGTTTCATGGTCAACACACTGTATGCAGAACTGAAATTACCAAGGGAAAAGATAAAGAAACTTCGGAAAGAGCTCAGGAAGATACTATCAATGCAATCCTTTCCCCTGAAACTCTTGGCCAGGATCCTGGGACTCCTTTCTTCGACCATCCAGGCAATTTTTCCAGGACCTCTACATTACAGAGCCCTTCAGAGACTGAAAGCGAAAGCTCTCAGAACGAATCTCTCCTACTCTCAAATAACATGTCTAGACCAAGACTCCAAGGAGGAACTGACCTGGTGGCTGAAGAATGCGGAAGCCTGGAATGGCAGGGCCATCTTCGGGGAAGCCCCAGAACTAATAATAGAATCAGACGCGAGCCTAGAAGGATGGGGTGCCACATGTGGCGACTCATCAATAGGGGGTCGTTGGACTCAACTCGAGAAGCAACTACAGATCAACTGCTTGGAACTACTAGCCGGTTCTTTCGCGGTTCGCAGCTTCACTCAGAATTCAATGAAATGTTGCATAATGCTGCGCATGGACAATGTCTCTGCAGTGAAATACGTCAACAAGATGGGGGGACCACACTCAAAGGGTCTTACGGAAGTAGCGAAAGGGTTCTGGAGTTTTTGCTTGAACAAGGGACTCTCTGTTACAGCAGAGCACATTCCTGGTTTGAACAACGGCGTAGCGGATTGGTTCTCAAGGAATTTCAAGGATTCCAGCAACTGGAAACTAGACGAAGGAGTATTTATGATAATCCAAGACAGATGGGGTCCGTTCGGGACAGATCTTTTCGCAGACAGATTGAACACCCAGCTGAAGAGCTTCTTCAGCTGGAAGCCGGATCCTCAAGCATCAGGGGTGGATGCCTTCCTCCAGAACTGGCAGGGCTTAAAGCCATATGCCTTCCCGCCGTTTGTCATGCTTCCACGTCTTCTCTTACATGCCCGTCGTTACTTACAGAACATGGTAGTGATAACCCCTCTTTGGAGGTCGCAGGCATGGTTCCCGGTCATTTTAGAGATGACTGTAGACTTTCCAATCCTAATACCGCCTTTCAAGCAAATACTTCGGGGTCCAGAGGGCGAATCTCACCCTCTCATCGACCAAGGTCTACTGACTTTGAGGGGATGGAAGATTTCAGGCGACAATGGAAAATCCCAGGGCTTTCGCAGGATGCTTTCCAACTCATTTCTGAGTCTTGGGCATCTGGAACAAGGAAGGCATATCGACTGGCGTGGAACAAATGGGTTCGCTGGTGTATTCAACAACACTACGATCCCGTTTCAACTGATTTAGTTAACGTAGTTAATTTCCTTTCGCAACTGTTTGCTTCTGGCCTTTCTTACAGAACCGTTAATGTTTATAGATCAGCAATAGCTGCGGGTCATTCCTTAGTTGATGGCGTCTCGGTGGGACAAAACCTTTTAACAAAGAAAATTATGAGAAGTATGCGAGTTCTTAATCCTCCAACCCCTAAATATTCGTCCTTATGGGACGTAAGAAGTGTTTTACAACTTATATCCTCTTGGGGAGACAATGTTAACCTTTCTCTTAAACGTATTTCTTACAAACTTACTGTATTGCTTTGCTTAGTTTCTTTTAGACGAACCTCTGACGTTAAGGCTTTGGATGTTTCTAGCAGAGCTTATCAACCTGAGGGAGTTTGTTTTTATCTTAAGAAAAGGACCAAAACTATGTCATCTTCAATTTTCTACCCTTTCTTCTCTTTGAATGAAAGTTTGTGTGTTGTCAAATGCCTAAAAGAGTATGAAAAGAGAACTGGCTCTTTGCGGGGTGTTGGATCTCAACTACTGATCTCTCACAGATCCCCCCATAAAGCAGTTTCATCTCCCACGCTTGCAAGATGGGTGAAAGATGTGATGAGGGAGAGTGGTGTTGATGTGTCTATCTTCGGTGCACACTCCCTCAGAGGCGCATCGGCTTCTAAAGCTTTTATGTTAGGAGGAGGACTCCAAGATATTCTTAGAGCCGCTGACTGGTCAAATGAAAGTATGTTTAAAACATGTTACTTTAGACCAATCAATAATGTGATTGACAATGTGCTTAACTCACTTTAAACTTGCATAATGTTGGCCTCCGTGTCATGCCATAAAATTTAGATTTTTCACAGCCTGGTGGGAGAAAATCTGGATTTTATTAAGGACACGGAGGCTAAGATTATCCCACCACTTGTTGACCCTCCCTGGGTTTCTTCCTTTTGACCTATTGTGTCTCTTTTTCTTCCAGAATAAATCGCCTATGGTTTCCTATTATTTAAAGAAGGTCCTTCACGTCATTTCGAGGTTATGTTTCTTGTTCGCAGCACCGGACTAACACAAAGAAGGAAGACGGATGTGTGCTCATGCTCTATATACTACAATGGAATGTTGTTTAAAGTTCTATATTCTCTTCATTGTTACTGCTGAGTTGTGGCAATAAAGGAGATTTGCATAATCTTAGCCTCCGTGTCCTTAATAAAATCCAGATTTTCTGCCCACCAGGCTGTGAAAAATCTAAATTATCCATCACACTAGTTTGTTAAGCTGGACTGGATGGTTTTGCCAATACTTTTCTATATTTATCAGCAGCGCTATCTTTCTGAATGTGAGCAGCTTTGTTTCCTGCAAACAAACTAGCAAGAGGGATATTTTGGATAAGCAAAAATATGATATGCACTTAAGTTGATAACAAGTACTATACTCGACATAGACTGTTTAGAACTCTTCTTTTTACTGTTATTCAAATGCTTTAAGGGCCACAGGGGCTGTCAGACATTATCAAATTTACTTATGATAAGTGGGTATCTTTTCCAAAATCAGGGACTATATTATGAGAGGCTTGCCCGCAGGGCCGTAATTTTTTATACGCTCTGGTGGCACAAGCCTCTCAATTATATTTATGAGGCGGGGCAAAATCACTCTGCGTGGATTTACATGGCCTCATAGATATGGAGTAAGACAAAGCAGCGCAAGTCGCTGCCTTGCTCTGCATCAAGGAGGTGTTCCATGGATATTGCGGTGGGTTTTCCCATGCAACACCCATGGATTTCGACGCTGCCACAGATTTACTTAATCACGTAAACCTGGGGCAGCGTCAAAACATTACACCTCCCCAGAGCAGGTGTAATGAGGAGATATATTTTTATTTCTCCTAGTTTTTTTCTTTGTCCATAGCAAAAGGAAAATGCCTCTCAGGATTGTTTTTGTGCAGGAAGGGGCCCCTTCCTGTACAAAGACAATCCTGCCTGCAACGGAGGCACCCTTGCACTTATGGTGCAAGGGAGCCTACATTTGTGCTAGGCAGCAAATTGTGCACCAGAGCAGGGGGGAAGGACAGGAATGCACTGTATTGCATAAATACGGTGCATTCCTGCCTTTCACATTAGCATAGGGCAGTGCAGCAATAAGACTTGTGACACTGCCCTACACCAATTCCTTATAAATGAGGCCCCAGTTTCTTCCTAAGCTGAACTTTCTGGCACCTGATTCACTATTGTTCACTTGTGAGTAGTTTTTTCTTACATTTGTCTTAGGTGTGATTTATTCCTCAATTTCCAAACTACATTCACATAGCATTTTCATTCAGTAGTGTTTGACTCCAGTCTTTAGGGGTGACTTACTGATTTTTGTAAGTAATTTATGGTTAGTGTTGAAAAAATACCTTTGAGGACATGGAACTCTAGTAACGCCCCTTCTTCTGAAAACTCATCACTAAGTGACACTTAAGTCTAGAGAAAGACACACCTACCCAGAGAAAAACTGTATTATCTTCGTAATAAGTGGAAAACCTATGTGCTTTATTTACTTATGACAGACAGATTCTGATTCCAAAGTAAAAATGTAATGTGAAAATGATGGGCTTGTTTTAGAGTTTGGCGGAGTGGGTATTCTATCTCAAAAGTGACAGACTGCCCTCTCTGCCACACTGAAGGTTCACTCGCCTCATTTAGAGTGGGGCGGACCTTCAGTATGTCAACGGCAGAGAATACTCTGTCTCCACCGCCGACAAGTGTGACGGCCTGAGTTAGGACTGTTGGAGGTTTTACCATTTGCCCCCCTAGACCCTCCCTATTTTGAGTGGACAAACAAATGGCAAGTTTTCACTGTCCATCACCTCCAAGTTAAACCTAGCGGTACAGGGCAGTAAAAACTGCAAAATGACTCCCACGTCATGGGAAAAAACTCTCATATCGAGAAGGTCATTCCTTTTTTTTATTTTTAAAAACAAAATCCTGCTTTGAGATTTTGTTTTTTGAAAACAAAAATAAAAACATTGAAAGTTTGCTGTACGGCTCCATCATGTTGCTGGAGATGACGGTCAAAATTTTAGTGCATGCAGGAGATGTCCACTGGCCCGATAGACATCTCTAAATTAGGAGGGTGGGTACTCCCTCAGGGCGAAGGAGTACTTTACTCTGTCACCATGATGGAGTAAATCCCTTCTGCCAAACTCTAAATCTGTCCCTTTGTCTCGAGCCATTAGTAAAAAAGTTATTTCAAGGGACTAGTAACACCACCACGCCTCCTAATTCATTTTTGTCACTGCAATTTGGGACTCTCCTCCTCCTTTCTTGACCTCAGTAGCATATGGAGGTTTCTTCCAGATCACTTGATAACGATATGCTGCACTACAGTTTAATACCTGCTTTCCCACATGATCTCTCACTGTCACTCCTAAATATAGAACACCATGACGAGGTCAGGAAAGCGGAAGTTGTCAATGGGCTGATTGTGCGGGGTATTTATATTTTTGTGAAAAGGGGCATCTATCCTGTATCCTTGAGGCCATTACACTGCCTGCAGACACTGCATTCTAACACCTCACAACAGCACCAACAACAACTGAAGCATTCAATTGTTTCAAGGACAGTAGCAGCTTTCTGGCACCCTGGAGTCCCTCACACACTCTGGAAATGCTGTGTGGTTCAAACTCAAAACACATCACCAGTGACAAAGGCCACAGATAAAGTTTTATATGAATAAGTAACGCTTTAGAATGCGAGTCACATATCTCAAGTTGTCCTTAAGCGGCTATCAGATAAAATGATATAACCATAATTTCAATACCCCCAAAAAATCAACAAAGAAATATTCTGAAATGCCTGGAATGTGATTGATAAAGATACAGAGATGGGTAAACAAAACAGTTTTTTCTACACACTGGAGAGTCTACGTAGGCGTTTGTAACACATCCTACTAATTGTGCATTCTGGGGCGTGTAGACATGATATTTCAACAGAAACAACCGAAATAGCTGTCCCAGCATACAATGAACAACTCGGCGATCTACCCTCACCTTAGGACAACTGGTGAACTCTCCTGGGGAGGCTTTGGGAGTAGAAAGATCTTCTTCTTATATGGAATAATGTGTACGAAGAAGGCAGTTCCAAGTCAGCTCAAAGATCAGTGACATCATAAACGTGTGCAGCCTTGTGCCTGTTTGGTGATGTGCGTTATTAAGTACAGTTTGGGATATATTATCCAATATATATAAATTCAAACTTTTAACATGAGGAAACATTTATTTCCTTGTATTTCTCATAGACTGAAAAGACTTGGTGAGCACATTAGCAAGCCCACCCAGACAAATGAACAGTTTGAACTAGCAATATCCTGTTTGCCTTGAAATAACTAATGTTTCCATAGCAAGATCAGCTTCAGTATTTTTCCCTTTTTATAACAACAAATATTACATACACTGTAGGGTGAACAGCTGCACCTGCTGTACCATATCTGGCCCTGTGCGCATGTTTGCTCAATTTTATGATGTGGCATAAACTAATGTAGGTATACCTTCAATACATGTACTGAAGAGTAAGATTGAATGTTGTTTTAAAGGAGCACAGAGAAATGAAAGAACTATCTTTATTATTTGTGTTTTTTTATGAATAACATTTTGGCCAGGATTAATGAAACTGTTATATTTTAAAATGTACTTTAAAATTAAATTGAGTGTGTAATTGTCTCTAATTAAGATAATTAGTGTAAATGCTCGAATTCATGGAACATCCCCATTGCCATATGGCTTTTTACCAGCATGACACCATTCTGGCTTTAGTTGCACTGAATTGGGAAGTGCACAGTACTTTAGCCCAGGACTGGAAGAGTATATTTTTGATTAAAAGTTTCATTGTGTCGGAAATTAAGCAGAGCACTGTAAAACGTGATGGTATTTCGAAAACGCAAAACATATTTAGGCAATGTACTTAAATGCATCTCCAAAAATATTCAGTACTTAAATGTGCTTAAGGCTTCCCATAAATACATATAAGCAACATTTTTTTCAATGTGTCTACTTTTTTTTCGAATTTGAATTCACTTAATACATATAAAATGGTGGCATATACTTGGTAAGTGATTGTAAGTATATTTGCGTATGGAAGTCTGACTTGCACATGAAAATCATTTAATTTACTACTGCAAGTAATGCACACAAGGTGACTTTACAGTCATTTCACCCATGCTCACTTTTGCCTTAAAATCACATTATATTGTGTAAGAGTAAAATTTCACTCAAAAGGTCGGAAACTGGGTTTCAGAGGCGTGGTTTACTTGGAAAAGGTTTCGAACACTCACAAAAGTGGCTATGTTCTCAGTAGCGGTCGGCGGTGGGAGTGCCGCCGGGCGCTGACGTGGGGCGGGGGAGGGGCAGGGTGGGGGGTAGTAAACTATGGATTACGGCCGATTACAGGTAAGTACACATATGAATAAATAAAACAAATTTAGTTTCTCGCGCTGCATCGCCAAATGCGACGCAGCGCGCGCAACGAAATTCGTTTTATTTATTTATATGTGTACTTACATGTAATCGGCCGTAATCCATAGTTTACTACCCCCCACCCTGCCCCCCGCTGCCCCACGTCAGCGCCCGGCGGCACTCCCACCACCGACCGCTACTGTATGTTCTATGCTGAAACTCCTTTATGGCCCCTTCTGACCCTGGAAATGGTCTGAGAATTACTTATGCCAAGAATAGACATAGGCCATTTCAGGGTTGAAAACTTGAATCAAAGCAAATGCAGACGTCATGTAGGACTATTTATAAAGTTTATTGGAACACGGCCAAAAGTCTCCTTTCTTTCAGGTAACTGGCTCCTTAGAATATTTTACACGTTCTATACAGAGAGTGTTCCATAATGTAGCACATCACACAGCCAAGCAACGGCGGCTCGCCGAGGGAGTGGTGCGGGGCGGTGGGGCCGGCGGTGGAGGGGCAGAGTGGGGGGGTAGTGGACTCAGACTTACGACGGACAGAACTCCCTCTGAGTTCTGTCCGTCGCGTGTCTGAGTTCACTACCCCCACCCTGTCCCTCCCCCACCCCACCTCACCGTCCCACCTCACCGTCCCGCCTCACCGCCCCGCACCACTACCTCGGCGAGCCGCCACTGCAGCCAAGCCCCTTCTCCACATGTATTCCTGCCACAAAAAAACAACCATTTGCAAAGCCAGTAGGTTGCCTTTGGGTCCCATTGGCTTTGCCAGTGCCTTTTGATTTGATTTGATTTATATATTTATAAAGCGCGCAAATGCCCAGGGGCGTCTTGGCGCTAGAGTCAGAAGGGCAGAGGATTACTGATATGATGGTATGCAAACTTAACAAGTGAAGAGCCAAGTTTTTAAGGCTTTTCTAAAAGACAGTAGCGAAGTGCTGCTTTTTATCGTGAGAGGGAGAATGTTCCAGGTTTTGGCTGTCCGAAACAGAAACTTCTTCCCCCCCACCTAACCTGCTTAAACTTAGGAACTTGTAAAAGTTTTGTGTGAGCTGATCTCAGGCTTCTTGCCGGCACATACCATTTCAGGTGTGTTCTCAAAAACTGCGGTCCTGTACCATGAAGAGCCTTAAAGGCTAAACATAATGATTTGAACATGATCCTTTTTTCCATCGGTAACCAATGGAGGGCTCTCAATCTGTGGGCGACTGGCTCCGATCTCGGAATATCCAGCACTAACCTTGCTGCTGCATTCTGCAGACGCTGGAGTTTTGTTAAATGCTGGGCTTGGATCCCCGTATACAGAGCATTGCCATAATCCAATCTGGACAGGGCCAATGCCGTAACTAGTGTTTTATGTTAGTCAAGGGGAATGAATGGGCGTATTCTTCTGATCATTTTTAAGATGTACCAGATGGTTGAAGAGAGGTTGTTTATCTGCGCGTTAAATGTCAGTTCGCCATCAAATATGAATCCCAGATTTTTAACTTTGCACACTGGGTTTGGGCAATCACCCAGACTGGCAGGCCACCATCTAGGAGACCAAAAGGCTGCATCTGATCCTAATAGCATGACTTCGGTTTTGTCACCGTTCAGTTTCAGGCAATTAAGCTGCATCCATTGATTAACCTGCATCATACAATCATTAAAGTGGTCTGCTGTTTCCTCCACATTACTTGAAACCGACACCACTACCTGGGTATCGTCAGCATACGAAACCGGCAAAAACCCACACTGCCTAATGATCGATGCCAGAGGAGCCACATAGACATTAAAAAGGGTGGGGCTCAAGGAGGAGCCCTGAGGTACTCCACAAGACAACTTAAAGGATTTGGGTGCAAAATCTCCCTATTTGACTGAAAAAGTTCTATCCACTAGGAATGAAGACATCAACGTGAGCGCAGAGTCTTTGATCCCCAGTTCTACTAGACGGGTGTAAAGTATTTCGTGATTCACACATGTGCAAGTGGAGATGCTCTACAGCGCTGACCTTTTGCATGTCACTGTGCACCACAGTCAAGAATTTTCTTCCCCACCTCCCCCCAAAAAAAGACACGAAGATTGCAGCACTGCTGGCGGTCACACCATTCCACTTGCACGTGTGTGTGAGATGACATGTGCAAGTGCATGTACCAGAGAGCATGAATGTGCATCAGTGGAATGACATGAGCGGCATTTAGATTTATTTTTATTATTAACCGATTAAAGATGGCACCCCTAGGATTTCTAAATAAAAAAAATAGGATTTCTTTTTGCACGAAAGCCAAATTAAAAAAAATATATAAAAGGACAACGGCTGTAACAGAGGCGCAAATGGGAGAGCGGGGGGTGGCGAAGAGGGAAAAAGCATTGCACGAGGGAGAGAGCAGCACGAGGTGGTGCAAAGCAGATGTTAAGAAAAGAAAAGAACACAGAAAGCGGAAGCTGGGTAGGAGAATCACGTGAGAGAACAAGAAGCTCACTAAAGTGACTGCATGTGAAGGCAATAACAAAGAATGAAGAGAGCAGTGGCGGCTCGCCGAGGGAGTGGTGCGGGGGAGGGGCAGGGTGGGGGGGTAGTGAACTCGGACATACGACGGACAGAACTCAGAGGGAGTTCTGTCCGTCGTAAGTCCGAGTCCACTACCCCCCACCCTGCCCCTCCCCCCCACCTCACCGCCCCGCACAACTCCCTCAGCGAGCCGCCACTGGAAGGGAGAGAAACACACAGTGCGGGGAGTGGGCATTTGTGCGAGCACATGGTGAGAGATAGAGAGATTAAAACCACACGCACTCTCTTGGAGTGCTTACCTAAAAAGAAAAAAAGTTCCATAAAAGTGAGCAGTGGGAGGACAGAAGTCAGCCAATCAGACAGATAGTAAAGAGGCAATGGTCAGGGGGAGGTGCAAATACAAAATGGGCATGCTGGGACAGGGAAAGCCATTGAATGAAGAGCAAGCACATCATAATGACAATAAAGTTGAACAATCGTAAGCAATGTGAGGGCTTTAAGCCCCTCTAAGTTTTTCATAAGCTGGCAAATAGGTATTTTTCAAACAGACAGCTTTGCTGTCTGATAAGCTTGACCTAAAAACACTGAAGTCAGTTCAGATACATACAAAAATAGGGACTCATAGATCAAGACAAAAGCCACTGAAGGCAATCTCAAAACACATTCAAACAGAGAGCCACAGATCAAGGCACACGAGCTACAGGTAGTTTCTGGGCACGGCTTGAACAGTGACAAAAACATCATGGCACCTTCAGCTGAAATAATTTCCAGGTAACCGCACAGCCAACCAATCTAAGGTCAGATGACGCCAAAGCAGTTACTGCCTGAGGCCCCATGAAAAGGAGAAGAGTGGCCGGGGGTTTATATGCACCTTGGAGAACATCATGAGGAGAGGAGTGTTATCCCGTGCCAAGATCCAAGTTATGGTAACGGCTTAACGGCTAGAGCGGCCGACTTTGAAGCTGGGGAACCGGTTCGAGTCTGGCGGGAGGCTCAAGCATCCTGTGATTCTGTGCAAATAACTATGGGCCTGATTCACAGAACTAACTTACGTCAAAAACGTAAAGTTAGTACCTTTTGGTATTCACAGAATACACTTACTCATTTTGGTATTCACAGAATTAACTTACTCATTTCGGTATTCACAGAAGTTAGTAGTCCTAACTTTAGGACTCCTAAATGCCTTCTGTGAATACCCAAAGTCTTAAAGTTAGGATTTTTCTCAGTTTAGGAGTAGTAAAGTTAGGACTCCTAACTTTAGGACTCCTAAATGCCTTCTGTGAATACCGAAAGTCTTAAAGTTAGGATTTTTCTCATTTTAGGAGTTGTAAAGTTAGGACTACTAACTTTAGGACTCCTAAATGCCTTCTGTGAATACCGAAAGTCTTAAAGTTAGGATTTTTCTCAGTTTAGGAGTAGTAAAGTTAGGACTCCTAACTTTAGGACTCCTAAATGCCTTCTGTGAATACCGAAAGTCTTAAAGTTAGGATTTTTCTCATTTTAGGAGTTGTAAAGTTAGGACTACTAACTTTAGGACTCCTAAATGCCTTCTGTGAATACCGAAAGTCTTACAGTTAGGATTTTTCTCAGTTTAGGAGTAGTAAAGTTAGGACTCCTAACTTTAGGACTCCTAAATGCCTTCTGTGAATACCGAAAGTCTTAAAGTTAGGATTTTTCTCATTTTAGGAGTTGTAAAGTTAGGACTACTAACTTTAGGACTCCTAAATGCCTTCTGTGAATACCGAAAGTCTTAAAGTTAGGATTTTTCTCAGTTTAGGAGTAGTAAAGTTAGGAGTCTTAACTTTACTACTCCTAAACTGAGAAAAATCCTAACTTTAAGACTTTCGGTATTCACAGAAGGCATTTAGGAGTCCTAAAGTTAAGACTACTAACTTCTGTGAATACCGAAATGAGTAAGTTCATTCTGTGAATACCAAAATGAGTAAGTGTATTCTGTGAATACCAAAAGGTACTAACTTTACGTTTTTGACGTAAGTTAGTTCTGTGAATCAGGCCCTTAATGTCCCCTGCCTAAAATGAATGTGTCCGTCTGTAATGCAGCTGGTGCTCATGTAAAGCGTTCTGGTACCTTCAGGTCAAGTTTGCTGTATAAAATTCTAAAAAAAAGAAAAATCCGTAAAATAGGTACCTACAGCATGTTTCTCCCTGTCTGTTGAAGGGAAATTAAATAGAAAGGGCAATCTGTCACAGGTTGCAATCTGGTCTGACAACATACACAACAGTCAGCTAATTATTAGTCGACCCTGGTGCAGTTTCAAAGTCATGGCTTGTATGTCATGTGATGCCAAATGCAAGAACCTGTCCTTCAAATCTGCTTGAATGCACGTCCTCCTGATGAGAAAAGGCCAGGGTTCAGAGCCCTCAGCATGCCCCAAAAGTGTGCTTTGGCTCTCCTAAGATATATCTATAGATATAGATAAGTATATAGATATATATGCTAGAATGCCCTGCTATACAATGGTGCTGGCCTTCCTAGCAGAGGTTTCTTTAACAAGTACCACCTTCAACAGATGAAGGTAGTGGTGTTGCTTTACAACAGTAGCTTGCACCAGGTGAGTGAAAAAGTAAGCTTTTCCAATAGAGATCTCTGTAGTGCTGAAATGAGGCAGAGTGCTTCTCAGTTCTGAATGTATTGAATGACAAGATACTGGCAGTAATCCAAAGGCGCTAATGCCGCCTCCTATCGCGTGTGCCTGCTCACTCACAATTTGATTAATGTAATTGTTTTTTTGTAAAGTGCTGGTGACCAGAGTACAGTGGCTTTAATGCGCTTCGGGAAGAGATCATATGGTTGTAGGTAGCAATAGCATCCCAATGCTGAAAGTGCTGCAAGTATCAATCCCGCAGCGATGAATGGTACCAGAGAAGAAAGCGCACAACAGCATGACCGGACTGGCCGTAGTGGGAACCGGTTATTTCCCCGGTAGGCCAGAAGGGTGGGGGCCGGTTTTGAACCAGTGGGGGGCGGTTTTACAGCAGTGCTGCAAAATCGGCCCCCAGTACCAAAAGCGCAAGCAGCAGCAGTGTTCCCACCAGTACCCATCTATTCCCCCCCCCGTCGAACCTAATTGCCAGGGCTGGTTTGCGTTCACAGTCCGGCCCTGCACAACAGGCTGATCCTGAGAAAGGGTTAAAGCCTTGACAGTCAAAGAGGCCAAGGGTAAGTCAGTCTCACGCCAATGCAGGTAATGGTTGCCACTTGAATAAATATTCTATGCAATGGAAGTTACTTTTGTGTCCTACGTTGCAACTCATTGAAAGGCCCCTGACTCAAAACTACTCAAAAATAAAGGAGCACGAGCAAGCACTGAAGAGAAACAATAGAGGCATGTCTACTGTTCATCTGTGAGACAGGAGGCAGTAGCACCACGTATCTGAATCCTTGGCAAGGACCTTCAGAAGCATTCTTTAAAAGTGGAGGAAAATAATAGGGGGCAGATTTACAAGGTCCTTGCGCCACTTTTGCGTCATTTTTAACATGGGAAAAGTGACGCAAAAGAGGCGCATGGGCCTTGTAAATCTGCCCCCAGGAGCGCAAAAACTGCAACACTGGGGCATATTATCAAGAAACGGCGTTAAAATTATCGTCGCTTTAGCGGCAGAAAACTGCCGCTAAAGCGGCGATAATGGGCTTGATAATATGCCCTTGAGAATTCCAATAGAAGCCCATGTTCTGGTGTCAACATGGGCTTCTATTGGAATTCTCAAGGGCATATTATCAAGCCCATTATCGCCGCTTTAGCGGCAGTTTTCTGCCACTAAAGCGGCGATAATTTTAACGCCGGTCTTGATAATATGCCCCTTCGTTTTTTGCTGCCACAAAACAGCACTGACCATCGCAAAGGAAAGAGAGAATCAGGTTTGAGTCTTGGCTCACCATCCTGTGATCCTGGGCAATTCACTTAATGTTACATGCTTAAAAAAAAATGAATGTAAACTTGTGTAATGTAACTGGTATTCATGTAAAGTGCTCCAGTATCTTTGGGTGGGGTTGTGGTCGCTCTATATAAAATGCAAAAAAAAGGAAGAAATAGTACCACTGTCACAGCGTGAGCAGCAGGTAGACACTAATTAACTTAAATTAATCTTTACTTGTTCCATGCTCCACACAAGGAAACTAAGTGATGAATGAAGTGATGCCTCACACAGGCTGCCAAATAAGAAAGCAGCAGTAAAGATAGATGATGATGCCAACAAATGGTACGTAATAGGCAGGATAAAAGTCCCATTGTAGATTTATTTTTATTTTTTGACACAATAGGTCGCTAACTGACAGTGCTCGTGCACTGCCTGCATGCTTGACCTAAAAATGAATTATAGAGAAGTACAATAAAGATACAATATGTGTAAAGTAATATATCAAACAACAATTGCAATAAATGTAGTTCAATGTAAGCATGTTCATTGAAGTATGCTTAAATCATGTGCAGAACTCAATCCATCAATTTTACGAGGTGGTCTATGACCTCAATTAATGCTAAAACACCAAGGGGGATATGTACAAGGACTGCCGAAAACTATCGCTAACGTTAGTTAGCGGCAGTTTTCCTACCGCGGTGTACCGCTGAAATCTATCGCCATGTTTGCGACGTATTTACAAGCCGTCGCTACATGGCGATAGCTTCAGGGATCGGCGGCGAAAACTGCTGCTAACATTAGCGCAATGGCGATACGAATTCTGGCGTTAGCGGGCGAAAACCAACAAAAGGCCCATTAGCGGCAAAAAAACACACGTTAGTCAGCCCAACGTGAGTTTTTTTTACCTCTAATGGAAAAAATAGCCTATCAGTCGACCTACAATAGAAAATAGGCAAAAAAAAACAATGAAATGCAGAATGGAGCAGCCAGGGCCAAGTGCAGCAAACATCAACAACGCCCTCAAGCCACCCAACATCCAGGATGACCAGGATGAGAGCCTGGATGCCTCGCTGGACCAGTGTCTGAAGCCTGGATGCCTCTCTGGACCTGTGTCTGGAGCCTGGATGCCTCGCTGGACCTGCGCCTGGAGCCTGGAGTGGCATGGGGAGGAGCTGTGGAGTCGATGAGCCGTGGCGGTAGACATAGAGGCGCGGCGATCGCCTGTACCTGGTGGTGAAGTCTGGCCTTTCGCATCGAGACACGTTGCTGACCTGTGTGAGAAGACCGCCTTGTGCCCCTTGGAGCTGTGAATGGTAGAGGGGCACCTGCGCACCAACGTACGGAGGTCTGCATTGCATACTACGATCCACCACTACACCGGGGTGCACAGAGGGGATTACCAACGGTGGGCGGCGCCTCTCTGCATCACAGGCCGGATGATGTTGCACTGGCCGGATGCTGTGGAGGGTGAGGCCCCTGAGCTGCGCCGAACTTGTGTGGCGGTAGCACTGCAACTTCACGTCCAAGGGGGCCCTGCTGCATCAAATGCATCGGGAGGTTCACCAGTGGACTTGGCGGCGACTGCTTTACCGAGGCTTGTGAAATCCCACCTGGCTGAGGCTCCTTCTGGCTGAGTCACAGATTTGGAGAGAGTGCAGCGGATTGCGCCACGGTGTCAATGTCCAGGATAGGGGAAGGTGGGAAGCGTAGCGGAGGAGGCCCGGGGGTCGAGTCGCCCAGGCCTAGCACCTGTATATGACGCACCCCCAGTGGCGGCTCATCCGCTATGGTGGAAGAGCGTCGCCCCACTGCTTTCAAGCAGTGCAAGAAGAGGAACAATCATCACATGATGATAACTTCCTGATGTAATCGTGCCATGTTTCCTTTGCGGGCGGGAGGGTGGGTAGGGCTGCTCCACTCACGGAGCAGGGCAGGGGCGGAGTGGCATGCCCACTCAAGTGTGCAATGACTGGTCGGCCCGCTCAGGCCGCCCAAAGCAGTCATGCGCACTGACCTGTTCGCAATGCAGGCTGCATTACAGCCTGCATGGAGAACATGCCCACCCCTCCAGACTCTGGATGAACGCCTCGTCCCGGCGCTAATGACCAATTCCAAAGCTGCATTGCAGCGTTGTGATTGGCTTAGGGGAGGGAGCCTGGCTACCTACTTCCTGTTCCTGGAAGCAGACTCAGGCGAGCAGGAGCAACGAAGACATGGGACCCGGCCTCGAGGTAAGGTTTCTCTCATTTAAATATTCACAACACCCGCTCACACACACCCCCCCGCATTCAAGCCCCATCCATTGTCCTTTCCGGCGTTTCCCACCTCCCAGCTGTCCAGTCCCCCCGCAGTACTTCTCAATGGTGGCTGGGGTGCAGCCATGCGCAGCGGAGTACCACCCACTGGTGTGCCAAAGGTATATATGAAGTTACAACGCATACCATTACATCACATTCCATTACAATGCATACCAATACTAGGCATATTGCAACAGTAGGGAAGGTGTTGGATAGCGGAGATGTAAATATTACTATTCCCACTTCAGTGAGTGCAACCCTAAAACTAACCCTTGCACCCCAAAGCACACCCTGAACACTAAAATTCATCGTTGAGCCCCCAAAACACACCCTAAAAATCATATTTGACCCAAATGCACACCCCAAATGTCATAATTGACCCCAAAACACACCCCAATTTTCAGATTTTACCCCATAACACACCCAAAATTTCATCTCCGATACCCGAAACCCACATCCACCCTAAAACTTAAAAATACCCCATTACTGACCTCACAATGCGTTGTAATGGAATGCCATGTAAAGGCACCTGCGTTGTTGGAGTTGCGTTGTAAAGGCATTACGATGTAATGCCTGCGTTGTAATGGACGTCTCCCGTGCCAAAGGCAAGCCACAGGCAAGCCCGTCTGCGTCCGTCTGCCCCAGGACCGCCCTCAGCACCAAGGACCCTTCTTCTCGGACACTCCACCGCTACGACGTCAGCACCCTCCTCGCCATCAACCCTGGATGCCACATCGCCTGCCAGGACCAACCGGTGCTCCAGACCAAACATCGCCATCGCCATCACTGACGGCTACTAAATCACCCGCAAGGACCACCCCGACCGTCCAGGAAGAGGCATTGCCATCACCTACAGAAGCACACTCCGACTAACCATGCACTCTAATGACCCAACGGTGACCATGGAACACCTCAACTTCCAGATTCGGACCAACCCCAACCCCATCCTATGCGGCACCCTCATCTGCAGGCCCCCCGGGCCATGGACCCCCATTCTCCGATACCATTGTAGAGCTCATTGCACCCCAGGCTCTCCCATCCACCGACGACATCCTACTCGGTGAACTCAAGTTCCACCTGGACAACCCCAGTGACCAGAACACCACCCCCTCCTGGGGAAGCTCCCCAACATCAGACTCAAGCAGCTAGTCACCGCAGCAAGCCACATAGCAGGACACACGGTCAAGCACATCTCCTGCGCCAGTGGGAACTTCAACTACAGCCACACCACTGGACTCTCCTGGACCGACCATCATTGTATACATCACGTTTTCACCATGCCCACCGTACACCACCACCATCGCCAACCCTCGCAGCTGGATCAAGGCCACCAAAGAATGTCTCTTCAACTCCCTCAGCACCACCACTCCGCCAACACTTACAGAAGATGACACCGCAGCACGCAACCGCCACTGATGGATCTCCAACTGCGCCGACACCCTGGCAACCCTCAAGAACAGACCAGGCAAAATCTAGCACCACGTTGCGCCGAATTTGCAAAGTGACGCATGTAGGAATATGCGTGACCTTGTGAAGCCCGGTGCCACATCATACCTGCATCCAGTGGTAGCTCGCTGAGGGAGTGGTGCGAGGCGGTGAGGCGGGGTGGGGGAGGGGCAGGGTGGGGGGGTCGTGAACTCGGACATACGACGGACAGAACTCAGAGGGAGTTCTGTCCATCGTATGTCCGAGTCCACTACCCCCCTACCCTGCCCCTCCCCTGCCCCGTCCCACCACCCCGCACCACTCCCTCGGCGAGCCGCCACTGCCTGCATCAGGTATGATGTATGCAGGGTGTGCGTTCCCATGCAACAAGGCCTCATAGGAGTGGCACAGTGAAATCCATCAGATTTCACTGCTACAATTGTAGGACGGCACTGCGTGAGTACCTTGCGCATGCCTGATGGCAGGCGTAAGGGTGACGCAGTGCTACAGGGATAGGCTGGCCCCATGCATTGCTGGAGTTGCATCATGCTTGTGACACAACTGCAGCAATGCGTGACTTTAGCGCTGACAGATACGTCAGGATTCCAGACGTATCTGTCATTACTTGCGACATGGAGCGCTGTCCAGTGAATCCAGCTCATCCATGGTGTCGCAAGAAGGGCGTAGTGAAAAGCGTTGCAACGCTGTCTTGTGGCAGCGCTGCAACACTTTTCATGAGTGAGGCCCAGGAATGCGCACTATCTTATTGATGGTGCGCATTCCTGCCCTGTGGTTTTGTCGCAGGGCAGCGCAGCAACATTGCTTGCAGCGCGGTCCAGCACCAATACCTGCTGAAATGAGGCCCCAAGTGTTATCTCCATTTTTAAGACCAGCTATTTTCTGGTCTTAAAAAACTGCCTCTAACTGCAGTTAGAGGCAGTTTTTTTGGTCTTCCACACTTCAAGAATTCCCTTGTAAATATCGCGAAGTGGGGTTAGCGGCCGTTTTTGCACGGGAACACCTCCCTTGCATGTCATTATCGCCAACAGAAGTGGCGATCTTTAAAATGGACGTTTTTGCAGGAAAACTGCCGCTAACAGAGGTTAGCGTCAGCTTGTACATACGGCGATACAAATATCGCCGCAAAACCGTTGGAAACGTGCAGCTAAAGCGGCATTTACCCATTGTACATATGCCCCCAAGTGGTTGAAAAGAGTGGTTTTGCTAATTTCCATTTTAGAAATCGGGTTGCTGGTTGATGGAGGTGTGAGCTGTGGTCCAGAAGCAACCACAATACTAGTCTGGGTTAGGCCCAAGCAAATCCCAAATCAACCTTTGCTCAGCCCCCAGGTAGCTTGGCACAGAGCATTCAGGCTTAACTTTGAGGCAATGTTTAAAGTATTTGTGCAACACTTCAAACAGTAAAACAGTGAAAATGCCACACAAAAAGATCCCACACCAGGTTAGAAAAATAGAGCTTAATTTAATAAATCAGACAAGACCAAAATGACAGAAATCCAATCAGGAGAACTGGAGTTATGAATTTTTAAAGACTAAACTGCAATATAGCACCTAAGAGCATAAAGCGACAACCGTTGGTATGTGGTCATGCTTGACCGGGTCAAAGTCAAAAGTTCAGGCTGACAGTGATGGAGGGCGGGTCGGATACAGTCCCAGATTAGTCCAGCTGAAGTTTTACCTTCTCATGTTTTGTGTCAAGAGTCCCGTTCGCATTGGAGAGGGTCTTCGGGAGCAAGGAGTTTGCTGAGGGTGGTGGTCGGCATGGCGTGAAGAGCAGGTCAGGTGTAGCAGGCGGGCGGGCTGGAGCTTCGCGTTGGCAGTCCCTAACAGGCTGTCGATGCTGCTGTGTGAAGAGACCGGGTTGGTTGCGGCTCAAGCTGATTTTCAGAGCGAGCGGCACAGTTCTGGTGTAAACGGGCCTGTTCTCAAAGAGCCCAAAAGCTTGATTTCAAGAGCTTGAAGCCACACCAGGGGTACAGGACATGAGTAGCACTACTTGTGGGTTAGGATCTCACTGAAGACAGGTCTACGAGCTGTCGGGGTCGTGAACTCGGACATACGACGGACAGAACTCAGAGGGAGTTCTGTCCATCGTAAGTCCGAGTCCACTACCCCCCTACCCTGCCCCTCCCCTGCCCCGTCCCACCACCCCGCACCACTCCCTCGGCGAGCCGCCACTGCCTGCATCAGGTATGATGTATGCAGAGTGTGCGTTCCCATGCAACAAGGCCTCATAGGAGTGGCACAGTGAAATCCATCAGTTTTCACTGCTACAATTGTAGGACGGCACTGCGTGAGTACCTTGCGCATGCCTGATGGCAGGCGTAAGGGTGACGCAGTGCCACAGGGATAGGCTGGCCCCATGCATTGCTGGAGTTGCATCATGCTTGTGACACAACTGCAGCAATGCGTGACTTTAGCGCTGACAGATACGTCAGGATTCCAGACGTATCTGTCATTACTTGCGACATGGAGCGCTGTCCAGTGAATCCAGCTCATCCATGGTGTCGCAAGAAGGGCGTAGTGAAAAGTGTTGCAACGCTGTCTTGTCGCAGCGCTGCAACACTTTTCATGAGTGAGGCCCAGGAATGCGCACTATCTTATTGATGGTGCGCATTTCTGCCCTGTGGTTTTGTCGCAGCGCAGCAACATTGCTTGCAGCGCGGTCCAGCACCAATACCTGCTGAAATGAGGCCCCAAGTGTTATCTCCATTTTTAAGACCAGCTATTTTCTGGTCTTAAAAAACTGCCTCTAACTGCAGTTAGAGGCAGTTTTTTTGGTCTTCCACACTTCAAGAATTCCCTTGTAAATATCGCGCAGTGGGGTTAGCGGCCGTTTTGCACGGGAACACCTCCCTTGCATGTCATTATCGCCAACAGAAGTGGCGATCTTTAAAATGGACGTTTTTGCCGGAAAACTGCCGCTAACAGAGGTTAGCGACAGCTTGTACATACGGCGATACAAATATCGCCGCAAAACCGTTGGAAAAGCGGCATTTACCCATTGTACATATGCCCCCAAGTGGTTGAAAAGAGTGGTTTTGCTAACTTCCATTTTAGAAATTGGGTTGCTGGTTGATGGAGGTGTGAGCCGTGGTCCAGCAGCAACCACAATACTAGTCTGGGTTAGGCCCAAGCAAATCCCAAATCAACCTTTGCTCAGCCCCCAGGTAGCTTGGCACAGAGCATTCAGGCTTAACTTTGAGGTAATGTTTAAAGTATTTGTGCAACACTTCAAACAGTAAAACAGTGAAAATGCCACACAAAAAGATCCCACACCAGGTTAGAAAAATAGAGCTTAATTTAATAAATCAGACAAGACCAAAATGACAGAAATCCAATCAGGAGAACTGGAGTTATGAATTTTTAAAGACTAAACTGCAATATAGCACCTAAGAGCATAAAGCGACAACCGTTGGTATGTGGTCATGCTTGACCGGGTCAAAGTCAAAAGTTCAGGCTGACAGTGATGGAGGGCGGGTCGAATACAGTCCCAGATTAGTCCAGCTGAAGTTTTACCTTCTCATGTTTTGTGTCAAGAGTCACGTTCGCATTGGAGAGGGTCTTCGGGCGCAAGGAGTTTGCTGAGGGTGGTGGTCGGCAGGGCGTGAAGAGCAGGTCAGGTGTAGCAGGCGGGCGGGCTGGAGCTTCGCGTTGGCAGTCCCTAACAGGCTGTCGATGCTGCTGTGTGAAGAGACCGGGTTGGTTGCGGCTCAAGCTGATTTTCAGAGCGAGCGGCACAGTTCTGGTGTAAACGGGCCTGTTCTCAAAGAGCCCAAAAGCTTGATTTCAAGAGCTTGAAGCCACAGCAGGGGTACAGGACATGAGTAGCACTACTTGTGGGTTAGGATCTCACTGAAGACAGGTCTACGAGCTGTCGGGGGGCCTTTTATGTTTCTCAGGCTCTGATCAGGATGTCAGCAAACTAGCCCTTTGAGTCACTCTGATGCCGACAAATGGGGTCCTGGGTTCAAGATGAGGTTGCAGGTCCAGTACTTCTTCCCCAGGTAAGTGGGCAGCAGGCAGCTGGTCAGCACCACAAGGCTGTAGCTCCTGGTAAAGCAGCAGTCCAGCAGAGTGGCAGACCTTGTAACAGCATGGCAGTCGTTCCTGGCAGTGTATCCACCAATCCAGAAGTGTACTAAAGTGGTGGTGTCTGAGGTCCTTCTCTTATACACTGTTGTGCCTTTGAAGTGGAGTGGAGCTTCTAAAGGCATGCCTTTGAAGTGCACAGATGCCCTGTCTTCCCTGCCATGGCTCCAGACTAACTACAGGGATATACTTCCCTTTATGTGGAGACAGGACCCAGCCTAGGTTTAAGCAAGGCTGAGTCCTGCTCCTCCCTCCCATCCTGCCAGTGATGACCCATCCAGTCACACTCAAGCTCCCATTGTGTGTGGCTCTCTAGGAGGAATACACAAAGGCCAGCTCAGCTGCCAACTACACCCAGTCATGTGTTCATAGACAGGCTGCAGGCACCACATTTAAGAGTTTTTTACTACCAGGACATGAAAAAAGTAAAAGTACATGTCCAACTTTTTAAATAGACTTCACCCTGGCTTTAAGCCTGTCCAGGGCCTACCTTAGGGGTGACATATGTATTAAAAAGGAAGGTTTGGGCCTGACAAAAGGTTTATTTTGCCAGGTCGACATGGCGGGTTAAAACTACACACACAGGCTCTGCAATGGCAGGCCTGAGACATGTTTAAAGGGCTATTTAAGTTGATGGCACATTCAGTGCTTCAGGCCTACTAGTAGCATTTAATTTACAGGCCCTGGGCACATGTAGTTCACTTTACTAGGGACTTATAAGTAAATTAAATATGCCAATTGGGTATAAGCCAACGTTACCATGTTTTGAGCACAGAGCACAAGCACGTTAGCACTGGATAGCAGCAATAAAGTGCACAGAGTATTAAGGCCAGCCAAAACGAAGTCAGCAAAAACAGGAGTTCTGAAGGCAAAAAGTTAGGGGGAACCACGCTAAGGATAGCAGGTCTAACACTCCTCATATGCCACTGTTAACCGTTATCCAATTTCTCTGCATCACCATGGATCCTGCACCTTAGCAGGATCACGATATTTGCACAAACCCTTTATCAACAACAAGTTTAATTTTCCTCACGCCCAATTTCCAACATGACACAAACACATTGTCTGCCATATTTGTCATTTATACACTTCAGAAAAGCATTTTGATCCACTCTATTTGTTTGCTTCACACTACAGCACACTCATCAATTTATCATCCTCATTTATAATCTTTGGTTGATACCACAATTGACTCTGAATCCTACCAACTACCCCCTCCGTTAATTGAAAAGGAATGTGGCTATATGTGAGTTTGTCCTGTACACCCACAGTAGTTTTTAAAGACTCACACCCTTTTTGCACCTGTAGGCACTCTCCACTCATTCAACAAGAACTCAATTGCATCTCTCAACCATTCAGTTTATCTGTAGTTGACTGAATTGTGTCCTAGAATGTGTCATACCACAGTTAGATGCAAATTGAGACATAGGGTATGAAGTGAATTGTAGTAAAGTTTTGGTGCAATGTTCTCAGAGACTCCTTCTTTGGTGAAAAATTGGAATCTCAGGAGGAGGTCTGATGACCATGTGCCTTTTACTGGTCCCATCATGTATAGACTATCTCTTTTTCTCTGCACACCTCTATCTAGACAAGACCATCAGTAATCTTCTCTCAAATGTCTCTTGGCAAAGCTCACCCACATATGCCCTTTGTGTGGTATGTCTAAAATGTTGTTTGCAAACCAGTAGGTGAAACCAATCATTTGCTTCTGATAAGTAACCCATCCACCTCAGAGAGAGTTGATTAGAAACTTTTCAGAATGGTTCTATTGCTTGTTTATGAACTTTCTTCATGACCATTCATTTACTAAAATCCCTAATACTTACTTGCATAATCTTGTCTTTTTCCATTTCATTAACTCATTCCTGTTTGTCCCAATAATACACTCATCCACATCATTCATCCTTTCATCTCCAAAACCTTTTAAACTTAATATGGACTAGCAATCATCACCTACAATGAGACCACCCAAAGTCTATCTTGAAATAGAATCCAAGCAATATTGCAGATTGTATTGTTAACCATGCTGTGGATTGTTTAATTTTGCTTCCAGAAAGTATGTCTATCAGTGGCTGATGGTAGGTTCTTAAAATGTATGACCACCCCCAAACATATGCTTTAAATTTCTCAACACTCCAAACACACAGGCCAAACTTGTTTATGACTATGGAATACCTGTGTGCCACAGGTTATAATATTCATGAAGCAAATCCTATGGTAAATTCATTCTTCTCTTCATCTTGACTACGAAATGCACTAAGACTAGACACAACTCCGATGTACTGCAACAAAAGTGTGCAAAGTTGGTGCCTCAGAGACCACCTTCTTTATTTTTACAAACTCATTTAGGCAGTCTTCACTCCACACAAAGGCACTATTCTTCTTCAATAACAGTTTGAAACATTCAGAGATGTCAGCAAACCCCTTTACCAACATAGTAGTTGAGTAGGAGTGGAATTTAAAAAAGGTAGTGAAATGAGTGTAACTATTCCTTGTCAGATATTGTTGGTGCATTCATAATTTTTTTGATCAGACCTGGTTTGGGTTTTGCTCTACTGTTAGTCAACACATGGACTAACTACAAAATTTTGCTCATTATAAATGCACACTTTTCTTTCCTGAAAGGTACTCCTTTTGCTCAAAATCTGTAAAACTATTTTTGCCACATTGTCATGGTCATGGATGCCATTACCAGAGTTCAGGAGATCGTCCTGGAATGGGACCTCATTCATCGCATCTTTAAGGAATCTTGAAATTCTCCACTAGAAAGCGGACGCTGGTTAAGCCAGGACAAAAAAGATCCAGCAGAACTCGCACATGCCTTCCAGTGTAACTAAGGGTCTGATTTAGATGTTGGCAGGACCGCAATGGAATTTCCTTTTTGGGAGGTCTTCCCGTCCGCCAAACTGTTGGTCCACCTGCCCGATTTAGATGTTGGCTGGCAATGAGAGAAAATACTGCTGTGGTCCCGCCAACTCCTCTAGGACTTCACTCCTCTCCCTTACTGTGGGATGGGCAGCAGCAGGCGGCGGCAGGACTCGAGCCCGGATTAATTTTTTTATTTATTTGTGCGCTTCCTAGTGTTTACATAGTAGATATTATTTGGTTTACATAATAGTTATTGGTTTAGACTTACAGTGCAAAAAAAGCTACATACATAAGTGAAACATATGACGGTGTCAGGATAAGTAGCTGATACATTTTTAAGGTAGACATAGCTTATCAATATGTACATTGTTTTAACAACGCATAATACAGTACAAATTGGGGTAGGCATAAAGACAGAATGGCAGTACGTGAGCGCAATATCGAAGGCATTTTTGAGGAAGAGACAGCTTATAAATATAGCTGTTGCTTTAACAGTGCATAGTATCATTACCTACTTGGGTAGGCATAAAGACATAATGGCAGTACTTAAGTGAAATATATGAGGGCATTTGGATCAGTAGCTCATGCATAATTGAGGTAGAAACACTTACATGCATATATACTGTTTTTAACAATGCATAGATACATTAGTGCATGGTTGCACGAGGAGTAAGTAAATATAAATAGGACCAAAGATTACAATGGGCTGTGGCATGCGTAAACAAAATATCTGAAGGCATTGGGATCAGTAGCTGATATATTATTGAGGTAGAAACAATAGTATATTAACAATGCATAGAAACATTTGCACAGGGTTACCCGGGGAGTACATAAACATACCTAGGGCCAGGTATTGACATTGAGGTTGTGGCATGCAGTAGATTGGATGGGTGAGATAGTTCATGGGTAGCTAGGGATTGGCCATCTTAGTGGCGTAGGAGTGGAGGCATAGGGGTTTTCCCCGAGATAATGGTGCGGAAGCTTAGTCTTGACTTTGTGGGTGGCAACACGGGTCTGTCAGGAACTTTAGGAGGGTGGGTTCAAAAATGTGTTGAGGAGAAAGAGTTTGAGTTTCGTCTTGAAGTGGGGGAAATATTGATTTTCTCATAAGTCTTGAAGTAGCACGTTTCAGATTCTGGGGGCATTCCCAGAGAAGGAGCAGGCTTGAGATTTCTCTTTCTTGAAATTAGACAGAATCATGAGAAGGCTGTTTGAGCTTTGTAGAGGTCTCTTTTGTCCGGCTTTTGACAGTTTATATGAAAGGTAGGTTGGTTTATCTGTGTGGAGATCTTTTTGAGTTATGCGTGCAGTTTTATATAGCCCTTTTCTCTATTGGAACCAATTGAGCTGCTTGAGAATGGGAGTGATGTGGTCATGATGCCTCTCTCCCTATAGTAGCCTGGCTGCAGCAGTGAATGTTGCTTTCAGAGGGGCTAGGTATGTTTTTGGGGCACCCGTAATTGTTGCGTTGCCATAGTCCAGCTTGGGGAGGACGAGGGCTTGCACCACAGTCTTTAGGTCATTGCTGGGTATGAAGGGTTTGACTTTTTGAAGGGTTTGACTTTTTTTAGGTGTTTCAGCGAGTAGAAGGCACTTTTTGCAGAGGTGTTAATATGTATCTTCATGCTTAAGTGACTGTTGAGTATGATTCCGGTGGATTTAACAGATTTGGAGTTGGAAAGTTTACAGTTTAGAGCAGTGATGTTGTTGATCCAGCTAGTTATGGCAAAGGATTTTTATTTGGGTTGGAAGAGGAGGAGTTCTGTTTTGTTGTGGTTGAGTTTGACGTGGTTGCCGGTTAGCCAAGTGTACTGTGTGTAGAGTACTGTTTAGGTGCTGGATGACTCTGACTGATGAGATTTTCATGTAGAGTTGGGTGTAATCAGCAAGGAGGTAAGAGGCAATTCTGGCTTGTTTCCAGATCACTGTGAGGAGCTCCATATAGAGGTTGAATAGGACAGGGGACAGGGTTAACCCTTGTGGGACACCTTGTGAGACTGGAGTTGCATTCGAGAATTTATTGTTGAATTTGATTAACTGTGTGTGCATGTTTGGGAAAGAGGAGAACCACTGAAGGACAATTCCATTGATGCCTGCTCTCTTCGAGAGGGTGTTTAGGAGAATGTCATGGTTGACAGTGTCAAAGATGGTTGATAAATCCAGGAGGACCTGTAGGCAATGCTGTCCTTCGTCCTTCGTCCAGAGATCTGTGAACATCATCTATGATGTTCAAAAGGGCAGTCTCTGCACTGCAGCCTTTCCTGAAAACCGACTGGAAGGTGTCATGTAAGTTGTATTTTTCAATGTGGGTGCTGAGTTGTGCAAGCACACATTTTTCGATGGTTTTTGCGAGCAGAGGGAAGTTAGTTATTGGTCTGTAGTTATTGAGGTCATTCAGGTCAGCATCCGCTTTTTTGATGTGGGGGGTTACTTGGCCGGGTTTATGGGGAGCCAGCATGGAGCCGCTTGATAGAGAGGAGTTGAGATTGTGGTCCATATAGGAGAGACGATGTGACTGAGCTTTTTTAAAAGTACCGCTTGGAGAGGGTCTGAGATGTGCGATGTCGGCTTCATGTTCATAAATATTTTGCAGCATTCCTCTTCATGGACATGGTTGAATTCAGACCAAGTTGCTTTGTGTTTCAGTTGCAAGGAGTTGAGGTTAGAGAGCTCTGTTGATGAGGGGGGAGCTATGCAGATGAGGAAGGGAGATGACCTTCATTTAGAGGAAGGTGTTCAGGAGGGCCCTTGACGCATAGGGCTCCCTTTGGGTAAGTGGCAGGGTGGGAGGTTCAAGAGAGAGTTCGATACTCTATACATTTTCAGAGAAAAATGTTGCGAATATGTCACAGCATTTGGTCGAGTTTTTAATTGCATGTTGAAGGAAAGAGGATGTTTGCTGCTTTCTGTTGTTGAACAGTTCTTTGGTTCTGTTTCTGGACTGGTCCAGTTGTTCTCGGAAAAAAGTTGGATTTTTCTCCGAATATATGTATTTTGTATTTTTGGTGCTTGGCCCGGAGGAGCGAGAGATTAGATTCAGATGGTTGCTGTCTCCAGGTTCTTTTAGCTAATCGGAGTTGACACCTCTCATTGTTCAGGTCATTATTAAATCAGGATCTGGAGTGGATACTTCTTGACTTCTTGAGTTTCAAAGGTGTGACTGCATCAACGATTTCTGCCATTTTTGTGTTGTAATGGTCGGTGCGGTCGTTGGTGGAGGAGAGGCCAGGCGGGGAAGGATTTGGGAGTTAACAAGTGATTCTAACTGTGCTTGGGGGGTTTGGTGGATGTTCCTAACCCAGCGCTTGGGACAGCTGGGCTTTGTGTGGGCCTTTGGATGGAAGGTATTAAGCTGGAAAAGTATCAGATGCTGATCGGTCCAGTCCGACGGAAGTATGGAGCGCAGGGAAAGTATGTTGTGTTTGGAAATGATTGCGTCAAGGGTAGAACCCTTGTTGTGGGTTTGTTCCTTGCAGTGATGGGTAAGATTGTTTTTCTTCCAAGAATGTGGAAAGGGTTAATACTGGGGGATCCTTCACATTGTTCAAGTGTAGGTTAAGGTCTCCTAATATAATGTCAGTGCTGTCATTTAGGGAGTGTTGAAAAATTAGGTGAGCTAAGTCTTTGAGGAATCCCAGAGTGTCTCCTGGAGGGTGACAGATGAGATGAGATTTCCCACCCTCCAGATTTGGATGTGGCCTGTTTCAAAAGGAATTCTGGCAGGAATCCCTTTTACTTTGAATTGGCAGAATGGTAGGAAAAGGGGTGTAAATGCACCTTTTCTTGGGGCACAGGTTGTGATTTCATCCTCTTATCCATTGCCCAGGTCTCCCCTTACCTGCTGGACCTTCACTGCGATGGACCAGCATCCCATTTTGATGGATCAGAAGGTAGGTGTTCGTGGTGTGTGTATGTATACATTGCATGTATGTATATGTTGATGGGGTGCAATGCAGAATGTACACAACATGCTCACTACACATAACCTACATACACATATGTACACATTTACAACATACATGTGATTTACGTAAATAAATAAATCCCACTTACCTGTCTCCCCACCACCACGGTCACCCCGTCAGGACTCTACTGACAGGACACCGCCAGCCCAACGGGACCATCCAAATCTGCTCGGCGGGACCCCGCAGTCCAAGCGACAACAGTGGACAGTTTGCCAGCACAGAAGAGCACCACGGTCTTCTGTGTATCACGTATGCATCTAAATACATCGGACGAAAGACCATTTGCTCGACGGAGTACTTGGGCCCGCCACCACGGTGGGACGGTGATAAGACCACCAACATCTAAATCAGGTCCTAAGTCAGTAAAATTATGTGAGTTAAGATCTAATGCTACCTGATGATATACTCTCTATACTATACCATTTAGCCTGGCAAACCACAGAAATAAAATCTTCAGTTCTAGGCAAGGGGTTGCTTTCGATCCAATTAGCTTCATTAAATCTCCTTAGGTCTGTACATAAACAAAGCTCCCTAATTTTTCCAAGCTAAAAAGAAAAATAGGCGAATTCATAAAGTGGCATCAAAAAGTAGAGCAATCACTTGTGTGAGCAATTCATAACTTTGTTTTTCAAGCTCATTCCATACACGAAATGGCACATTACTTAGTTTATGTTCAAGTAGAACATAATCTTTTTTTAATTTAATGGTACGCAGGTAAAAAACTCATCTAATTTATTCTTAATTAATGATATCCTATTCAACTAAAGAAACATTTCATGAGTGGGTATCATGTTTATAGCTATAACCAATTAATTCACGCCATCACACATCAATATCCGCGTATCTACTTTCCTGTTTTGCTATGCATCTGATTCCCACTTTACTCCTGGTTTGCATACTTTGCTGTAATGACCTATTGCACTATATTTATTTCACATTTGACAGTGGCTGAACATCTTTTCACATTGTCTAAATGAGCTGGTGGTACACCCCTGAAGCACATTGTTCACCTTATATTTTGACTAGTGAATGAATTAACCACTTGCAGTTCATGTCTGTAACAGGTCACATGGTGTACTTGTGTGCTGTTTTTTCACCTTTAGTCAACATATTTAATTAAGTTTGTGGGCCTCATTTATGAAAAGTGACGCATCGCTGCGTTAAAACAGAGATGCGTCACTTTTCATTGCGCCCTCCTTGAGACATGCTGGATGCGTCATATTTACAGTATGACGCATCATGTTGCAAGGAGTTACAGATACGTCAGTATTTCTGGCGTATCTGTAGGCGCAAAAATGACGCATTGCTGGTGTGTGTCCCAAAAGTGAAGCAATTCCAGCAATGGGTCATTTCACATGGGCAAGTCCCATGTTAAATGTTCCTGCATCAGTCTTACGCCTGCCATGAGGCAGGCATAAGATATTGACGAATTTGCATCCTAGAAGTGGCGCAGTGAAAACTCATAGATCTCACTGCATCACTTCTACGAGGCTTACTTGCGTCAGAACGCCCACCCTGCTTACATAATACCTGGCGCAGGTATAATGTGGCGCATGCGTTTACAAAGTGACGCATCTACCTAGAGGCGTCACTTTGTAAATATGACGCAACATGGTGCATTTTTTACGCCGCTGTTGCGTCACAAAAAGTGACGCACCGGCGGCGCAAAAGTGACGCAAGGGCTCATAAATAAACCCCTGAATGTTTGTAGTCATAGAAATGTGCACAAGTCTAGTTGTCTTGTATCTTCTTGAAATGTTTCAGTGCTCCTAGCGTTGTCTAGTGCTTTGTCCAAAGAAAGGATCTTGCCTATTGGCACTAATTGGTCATGCATAAGTTGGGAAGTGACATTCCCATTTTGAAACTATCACTTTCATTGGGGCTTGAATTTATGTGAATGAATTGTGGCAATGCACTTCTAAGATTTTTCTCACTTTTGGAGTACTTTTGCTGTTATTTTGCCACGCATTGAAATTCACCTAAATTAACTTCTTGCTGGGGAAAGAAAGTATGCTAGTAGCTGTTGTTCACATTTTGACTCTCATTGTTAACATAGTCGAATAGTAATTTCTTTCTCTCATAAGCACTAATTGAAAAACACCACCAGATCATAAATGTTGCAGAGACGTGGGAGTGGCATCAATGCCATTACAGAAGAGAACAGGAAGCCTGACGTAGACGCAGAGGAATATAGCATGAGCGAGTTAATCCAGTATTGTTGTTTGTGATTGAAACTATGCCACTGGAACACCTGACGTCAATGAATAGGAGGTGCCTATAAAATAGATGAGGCCAGGTTGAGAGAAGGAACACTGATGTGCACGGGGTTGGAGTTGTAGGCAACTACCACATTTTTCCCAATAGCTCATCGAGGGGTAAGACAAGCTATACTGTGATATGTGAACAGATGCCACAAAGAGAAGTCTTTAGTAGCATGTGGGGGGTTCTAATAACAGAGTTGAGCACAGCACGTGTATCAATGTAGGCACTGTATCTAAAAATAATGTAGGGGGCACCACAAAAGCCCCCTTCATTATATATGTTTTGCTTTTGAATTGCTGATGGTATTGGGCTACTCCCACTTGGGGTGCACTCTGCACTGGACGGTATCACCCTTTTCTTTGACCTTCTCCCCCTCTTTTGTACTTAGTCACTGCATCTGTTTGATCTGGATGACAGTCTCAGTCTGGTAATCTTGAGGATACCTTACAGAGATATTTTTCTGTTGCTATAGAGGGGCGACTTATTGGTTTGATTCATAGTAATTCATTGCATGTTTCAGCACACTCCGATCTGCACTTAAAATGCCATCTGTATACTAGAACACTTTCTGTGGAAATTTGAAATTGGTCAATATGCTTTTCATTAACCTGTGGATGTTGGTCCGAGAATCACTCTGCTCATGGGGCAATACTATGAGTTGGAGGAGCTGACCCTTCCGATGGTAAACCATTACTATTCTGATTTCTGGGGACATAGTAACAAAACAAATATTTGGCCAACATTAGCACTGAAAAAAAGGCAAATTTGAGTGGAATTTGTGACATTAGTTTTCACAGTCCACTGGCACCACTGTGAGAAAACTCTTACTGTTATCAGAATAATCAATTGTCTAACAGCACCGTTATGAGTAACCATTCCTCTTCCCCCATTTCTTTACAAACCACAAAAAGGGAATAGCATGATACATGCATGGGGGCAGGCTCATTGATACGTGTCTGCAAGAGTTCACATATTGTTTCTGTGGTATCAGCCTCCTACCTCAGGGAACAAAGTATAGTCTCCTCACCAACAGTTGGCACATCATGCTCAAGAATATCAAGTCAGTGATTCTGTTGAAATCAGCTTTACTTTTCTTGAATACATCCCCAAAGTCCTCTTTCATTAATCTCAATTTCACATAAACTTTGTTCATTATGACTAGACTGGAATTTTGAGACTTTTTTGAAGGAAGTAATCAGGTGTATCAACCAAAATTTCATTATTTGACTCATTTCACTAATACCCAAACTTCAGGGCTCATGGGCCATGATTGCAAAAGATTCATTGTTTCATCAAATGCAAAATCATTTTAATCATTGCCTGACCTATTTTTCAAGTTCAGTATTGTAATACCTCCTCCAACTCCTGAAATTGACCTCACAGTTGGTACCTGCGATGTCTAGCTGTAAATATTTTCGCTGTAACTCCTCTATATAATAACAAATTGACTTAACAATGCTGTGCAATACCCCTGACTTCTGTCTACTGCAATTGGTCTCCATCTAAGAGTAAGACTAACTTGAGGTTTCTTATGGGCAGGGCTTGTCTTTGTCCTATTGTGCAGTAGATGCTGCACCACTTATTACTTCTGTCATAGATTTGCTTTCTCTGCTCTTCTACTGCGTTTTGCAGATCCTCTTCGTTTACATCAAATATGTACAGTCTTTCTCTGCCATCCCACTCTCTCCATATTACTTTCCTGTGATCATACTGGAACCTTCTATATAGTACTCTATTGTTTGCTATTTATTACAATAATCTTCCCCTTCTCATCTTCTATGTAACACTGTAAATTGTGCTTCTCCTGCTTAGGAGAGAGAATGCATGATTCCTTGTTGACTTCCAGTGGCGATACACCAATGTAAATTAGAGTCTTTTTATTGCCTTTATTCTTTCTTTATAACTAATCTCCCCACCACCACCGCTAATATTCCAACTACCTCTCTCAACATAATTTTTTACTTTTAGTCTATTGGCTTTTGCAACAGACTCTACATCAAAGCCTTCGACCATTTAACTATTGTTATCCTGCTCTGTACATGCAAACTTTATTAATCTAATATGTGTTAATTTTATAATGGCCAAAGGTATCAACACATTACACAAACTCTGCTGGTCATGGGTGGGAGATTGATCCCTTATCTGTGCATATTTTCCCACATCATCTTACTCTGTCAAAGTATGGATCTTAGTATGGCAGTATGCGGCTAAACCTTTAATAAGAATAATCCAGGGCCCATGTCATGATTCTTTCTGTTTTCTGTGCTGTGCATTGCATAATGGATCTGTGCTTTTGGTTTTGGCATCTTGAATGTGTGCATTAACTTGAAATGTCTCCAAGTTTGTGCATGCTTGGAGGGCGTGGCCTGGTAAAATGGCCAAGTAGACGTTTCTCTCGGCTCTCCCGCCAGCCCAAAAAGTAAATCCGCCACAATCCTGATAATCCTGAACAGTTACCATCCCTCTGATTGTGGGAGATGTTCAGCAGTAACCCCAGCATTTACTTAATGCCACAATCTGTTAACTGGCTGCAGAGTACGGTGCAGACAGAGTAGCGAAGAGTATTTGACCGCCATTTTCAGTAGGCCCCGGAGGTGGATCGCGGTGCGGCCTCGGAAGAAGAGGGTCCTGTGTTGGATGGCACTCTGGGAGTGAACGCATCCAGCTGTCTGCCCGCAGGATGGCTGCCCTCCGCAAGTAAGTGACCTACCAGGACATCACATCACAAGTTTGGGGGAGCCGGTCCGGGACTGCGGTGCACCCGTGTGCTGAGCGAACCACGCAGGAAATGCGGGAGAGACCTTGGAGCTCCCGCCGTGACATGCAGCTGAGGTGGAAGCATGGAGAGACAAGAGCCCCACACCTCGGGAGACGTGCCTGGGCTCGGAGCGGCTTTAGACGGGATCAGTGGCCAGTTCGGGCCGTGGACAGGCTTCAGGCAATAGCGGAGCAGCCCCACCTACGAAACTGGCCTGGGGATAGCTGAGGACTTAGACGTGGGAGCCGCGACTGCCAGTGAGGATCCAAGAGGGGCTGTGAATAACGTTTACTACGCAGCATCAGGGTGACTATGTGGGATTAAGGGAGAGGCTCAATTACACGCGAACCTTGTACCACCTCCGCCGGGAGAGGGGACGGTGCACCACTGGATTCCTGGAGTCCCCTCAGCGAGATCTCGGGGGGCAGGAGAAAGTGCACACCAAACACTGGAATGGAAAGGGAGGATCAGTGAAGCAGGTGGGAAAGTGTGGCAACCCCCAAGACATAACTGCCCTACGCTGGGAACAGGGATTGGGAGTCCAATACGACAAACAGAGTGGACCCAGGGTCAATAGACTAGTCCGGGGGGCCTAGAGCGGCAGAGGACACAGCACCAACGGTGAGGGGACATCACTGGCAGATGTACTGGAAGCCATACATACCACACAAGACGAAATGGTGCATAAGATAGATACAGTCGCCATTGAGGTCAACCTGCTCCAGTGTGGCCTGCGTAAAGTTACGAACAGAGTCACCACTAATGAACACACAGTGTGCCAACTGCCGACAGAGGTCCACACTTTAAGGTTCACGGTCATCAAACTCCCAAAAAAAAAGGTGATCTGCCTAGATGAACGGGTGGAAGACTCAGAGGGAAAGTCTCGTAGGAATAATCTACGCTTTATAGGATTCCCAGAAAAGGTGGAGGGACTGTCTGCTGAACTATTCCTGGAAGACTGAATCACCTCCACAGTGGCCCCAAAAAAACTATCTAAGTTCTTCATGGTCGAAAGAGCACACAGAGAGCTCGTACCTTCACCCAAAATGGGCACGCCACCAAGAGCCATTATTGCAAGACTTTTTAACTTTAGGGACCATGACGCTATCCTGCAGATGACAATCACTCATGGTCCACTATTATATGAGGGGCACCAGATATCCATTTACCCAGACTATACACAGCGGGTACAGGATCAAAGAAAATCCTTTCTAGTGATAAAAAACCGCCTCAGGGAACTGAACCTCAAATACAGCCTCCTCTACCCAGCCAAACTTAGGGTTGAAAACAATGGGAAAACTCTATTTTTCTTCTCGGCGGCAGAGGCTAGTGATTGGCTGGATTCCCGGTGCCACTCATGGGAAAAGATAGACATTTCAGTGAACTCTTCCCGGGCTGGCACTCCAGGAGGCCCATTGTTAGAAATGGGGGTCTCTAGTTGGGAATGGTTTGCACCTTGTTCAAGTCAGGATAAGGGAGTTACTGTCAAGCAAGCCACTCACCTGTTCTCCTTGCTCTTCTTTGACGATGACTGAACCCCAGTCTCCCTAGAAGCTCCCCAAACAACAGAGATAATTAAGCACTCTGAAATTTGGAAAGACCCCAAGGGGAAAGGGGGATGGGAGTGAAAAGGACAAGAGAAGAGATATCTTCTGGAAGCTCGTATTTGGATACCTCAACGGCTCTAAGTCGCGTCGTCTTTACACTGTTTAATGGATCGGAAGAGTTGCCTTAGGACTGGGAACATCCAGGAAAACATCTAAACAAATAACATATACATTAGCAGTCTTACTAATTAAAGAATTATTGCTTCTGTTTAGCTTCAAATAGATATTCAAATATTAATGGCAACACCTAAACAAATAAGCTGTCTTTCAATATCTCTTGAAATTATTTCTATTAATTGCTGTAATAATTCTCTTGATCCTGTAAAACAAGATAAATAAAACAAGAAAAATAACAATCACCTTGGCAAAGATGCAGGTTCTCAAAATTCTAAGTATCTCTATAAATCTACATTGCGTCTTTACTTTTGGTAAGTGGTGTTTACTCTTACCACATAGTTCGTAAGGTTCATAAACACGAGAATGTTGTAGACAACTTAAATGAGCTATTATAATTGTCTCTACAAAATAAATGTCTCTATGATTTATTGCAGACGAAAAATAAGCGTCCAGTAATGTTCATTTTCTTCTTGAATAAAGGCTTCTTCAAGTTTAAACAAGTTCTTGGCAATTAAAAGAATGAAATTCTTAGTAATAATATAGTACCGTTCAAAAGCAAATCAGAAATGACTCACCAATCATTTTCTGGCTATTTATTACAAGGCCTTGTAATAATGTGCCACTTACCTCTCTTTGTTTGTCTTTATTTTGTAGATTCGGTGAACCAGAAGCAGAAGGAAGTCTTCAGAGGAGGATCCGGGGAAGCAGGTGAACTGGAAGAGGAGGTGCCACACCGAAGCCAGATGGGAGCCTGATAATGCAGCCGAAGATCGTGGAAACAGCAGGAGCCCGGAGAAACAGGTAAGAACTTAATCTGACGAGACCAAGCACAGAACGTTGTATGCGGGCGGTTTAAATACCTGTCTACCGCTCGCGTGTAACACGTGAACAGTGTTCGTTAGCTGCCAGCACGTGAAATGCTAATACCTGTCCGTTTAACCGCTCGCGTCTGACACGTGAACAGTGTTCATTAATTGTCAGCATGTGAAATGCTAATATCTGGCAGTTTGTTGGGCGCAGAACGTGTTTTGTGCCTAATTTTACAGTTAGCCATGTGCTTATCCTTGTGCCTGGCAATTCCTCGTGTTTTCCATGAGTTGTTTATAACAAACAGAAAAAGACATCACCAAATACATTTCAGTAAAGACCCAAACCACATTTAACAGTATTTAACCAACAGGATAATCATGACTGTGGCATTCGGTATTTTCAGGAGGGCATAGCATGAGTGGGGTTTCTAGTATTCATGACAGTTCTCCCCCTCAAAGGCCGTCCTATAGGTCGTGGTTTGTTAGGGTGAAGGGCGTGGAAGAGTCTGACTAATCTAGGAGCATTAACATTGGACGCCGGTTCCCAAGATCTTTCAGCTGCATCATAGCCTTTCCAATCAATTAAATAATGCAGTTTCTGATTTATTCTCTTGGCGTCAATGATTCGATTAACCTCGTATTCTAGGTGATCATTTACTATAATTGGAGGAGGGGGATTATCTTTTCTAGTTCCTGGGTGATGTGGTTTTAATAAGGATACATGGAAAACTGGATGAATAATATAATCGGTTGGTAATAGCAATTGGACTGAAACTGGATTCACAATCTTTTCAATGGGAAATGGGCCGATGAAACGTGGTTGTAATTTTCTTAGTCCATCCAATTGAATATTTCGGGTGGACAACCAGACTTAGGGGTCAATTCCGATTCGGGCCGGAAAAAGCACCGACCGACTCGGATCCGGAAATAATACCGACCGACACGTACCCGTGGCGCACGACACGCCAAGTACGATGCAAGGCGCGAAAAATCCGACCGACACGTACCGAAACCAAGTCGACCGACCGAGCCGCACGGAAAACAGCAATCCGGCCCGAAAAACACGCGAATCCAACCGACCGACACGCACCCGGAACAAATCCGACCGAAACGTACACGCGAACTCCAAACCGCAAAGTACGATGCAAGGCGCGAAACCACGAGCGAGTCGGACGGAGGACAAGCCGTACGACCGACACGCATACAAAACCGAGCCGAAGCAACACAATACACCGCGACCGACGCGTACGCAGCATAGAAAACTGCACAAACACAGCGTGAACGAAACGGAGAACACCGTACGAGACCAATGCAGGGTCCGACTCGGTCACAAGAACGTTTCCAACATACACAAACAGCACAAAGGAAAAATCACTCAAAAAAAGGCCAAACAAGCAATTACCAAGCCAATAAATACTGGGGGTGGGGACAGAGAACAAAGACACACCCACAACTCCACCTATATAAAGGACACAAATCACAACCATGAGCCTTTGCAAATGCCATTCCACTGCCAGCACCCAAGAGAAAGCAACCACACACCCACAGCTCATCCCTCACACAAGCCACACACCATCAGCACACCAACAAATACCTACCTCACATACACCCAGCAAAACACACACTCACACACCCTCACCTGCACACCAACACACACATCACCCACCATCACCAACCATCACCATGCCCCCCAAGAAGAATCCCAAGTTCCTAGATAGTGAATTGGAAGTCATGGTAGACGAGATCCTCAGGGTGGAGCCACAGCTGTTTGGCACACTGGTCCAACAGACCCCCATGTCGCAGAAAACCAAGATGTGGGAGAGGATCATCAACAGGGTGAACGCCCAATCACCATGTCGGCGCACAAAGACCGACATCCAGAACAGGTGGTATGACGTGCGCAGGAGGGTACGGGACATGCTGAAGAAAGACTACATCAACAGCCAACACACCGGCAGTGGCCCTCCTGCCAAGCCAATATACCTCAGGCCCTGGGAGGAGAAGGTGCGGGCCATCCTTCCGCCAGTGAGCGTATATGGACTAGAGGACATCCCAGAGCCTGGTGAGTACACAACAAATGTACACAATATACTGCCACAAAACACACACATCACTGTCAAGGGGAGAGTCAAACCATGCACTCATAGCAATTACACAGCAACCAGAACAGAATCATCCCAAAATGTGTATGTTAGTCAGATAAACACAACACATGCCATCAAAAAAGTCACATCCAACTGTGCCAACACATGTACAAACACAACTACAACTAGGCAGTGGCACAAATAGAACTAACAAACACATCCAGACATGTAGCCACCACAACAACACCAACACACAGTGAAGACCACTCAAAGGAAGGAATTCTGTGTATGCTGGCCAAGTCAGTGTAGCCAATAGCATCATGGGAGTCGCAGTTACACATATTGCCCCCCCCACAACTGTCCCATCAAGACCACCATGAACCATGCGCACATCACAGGGAGTGGAGAAGGACTCACAAGATGGCTGACACTGGCACCTGCTGTGGGGAGCACAAGGCCCTGCTGGCAACTGTGCACCAACAAACAGCAGGACACCACTGACTGATATCCTGAGAGACAACTTACACTCCCTGCAATGCAAGCACGTTCCATGGTGGGATAACTGGCTGGCTGGCTGGCTGGGTGGGAAGGAGGACTTGCAGCACTAACCATAGTCACAAGCACCTCCCCTCACACACACCCCAACACAAACTCCACAGTACCCACCTGGTAGAATGCAATGCCCCCCATCCTAACACAAGATCCCACAAAGAACCACCACCCTGGGTTATGTTGTGTGAAGCACAGGGACACTCTTGGGACTCTTAGCCAAACAACTGCCAGGACAACACTCCCAGCCATCCTGTCAGCACAGCCAGCCCACCCCACAGGGAAGCAGAATCAAAAGGAAGGAAGCATGGGCATGCTGGGAAGGGGGGTGGAGGCAATAGCATGATGGGAGTTGTAGTCACTGATATTGGTCACCCCCACAACTGTCCCATCAACACCACTCCTGAACCATGCTCACATCACAGGAAGTGGAGAAGGACTCACAAGATGGCTGACACTGGCTACTGCTGTGGGGAGCACAAGGCCCTGCTGGCAACTGTGCACCAACAAACAGCAGGACACCACTGACTGACATCCTGAGAGACAACTTACACTCCCTGCAATGCAAGCACGTTCCATGGTGGGATATCTGGCTGGCTGGGTGGGAAGGGGGACTTGCAGCACTGACCATAGTCACAAGCACCTCCCCTCACACACCCCCCAACACAAACTCCACAGAACCCACCTGGTAGAATGCAATGCCCCCATCCTAACACAAGATCCCACAAAGAACCACCACCCTGGGTTATGTTGTGTGAAGCACAGGGACACTCTTGGGACTTCTAGCCAAACAACTGCCAGGACAACACTCCCAGCCATCCTGTCAGCACAGCCAGCCCACCCCACAGGGAAGCAGAGTCAAAAGGAAGGAAGCATGGGCATGCTGGGAAGGGGGAGGAGGCAATAGCATGATGGGAGTCGTAGTCACAGCTCTACATCCCCCACCACATGGCCCAGCAAGCTCACACTCATGCATGCACATCCCACAGAGAGTGGAAAGGCCCATCAAAGATGTCTGACACTGTTGCTGTGTCGTGGGGAGCACAAGGGCATGCTGGGTACTGCACACCAACCAACAGCAGGACACCACTGTTCAGCCATCTTGCCATTGCTCTCACACCCACACACACTGAACTCCACACAAAAGCAAGTAAGTATGGTAATGCTGGGAAGTGGGGTGGAGGCAATGGCATGATGGGAGTCGTAGTCACAGACATAGCTCACCCCCACAACTGTCCCATCAACACCACCCTGAACCATGCTCACATCACAGGAAGTGGAGAAGGACTCACAAGATGGCTGACACTGGCTACTGCTGTGGGGAGCACAAGGCCCTGCTGGCAACTGTGCACCAACAAACAGCAGGACACCACTGACTGACATCCTGAGAGACAACTTCAACTCCCTGCAACGCAAGCACGTTCCATGGTGGGATAACTGACTGGCTGGGTGGGTGGGAAGGAGGGCCGGCTGTCAACCAAACACAACCAATGCAGACCATGTTCACACCCCAGAAAATACATAGATATGCCCAAATAATGCAGGACAATGTGCCACACCAATATCAACCCCTGACTGTGACGACTTAGGACAATGCAATGTACAGGCCCGCACCCAGAGGCACAGTCACAACTGTCATGTGTGTCAACCATTGATGCCTGCAGAAACATAACATACATTGTTTGTGTCTCCCAAAAACAGGTGATGATGGGGACACAGCAGCAGACGCTGAGGAGTCCCAGTCCCAGGCTCAAGAGGATGCCGAGCTCACTGGCGTCGTACAGCCTCTGTCCTCCTCGGACGATGAAGAACAACCTGGCACATCCGGTGCAAGTCAACATGCAGCACCAGCAGGACCACCAACTGCAGCACCAGCAGGACCACCAGCTGCACCCCCTGCACCCACCCCTCCAACGACTGTCACCACGAATACCATCCCTGCCGACATGGACAGAACAAGGAGCAACACCAGCACAGTGACCCAGGACCAACCTGGGGCCATGGACACCACCACCACCACCAACCCCCAAGGTGGACCAGGGTTATCTGTGCGTGCCACTACACACACTGCACATGTCAGCAAGGGTGGTGGGAGGGGTGGGAGACAGAGGTCGCTGCTTGCAGACGTTGCTGGTGTGCATGATGACCCACAACTGGTACGCATAGCTGATGCGTACCAGTCCAGCACCGGAGAGCTCAGCCAGGTAGTGGGGCTCCTCAGAGACATTAAACAGCAGCAGGCTGCCCATCATGCCCGCTTGGACTCCCACATGTCCCACGTGGAGTCACACATGTCCCGTGTGGACTCACACATGTCCCGCGTGGAGTCCAAGTGGGATGCACTGCATGAGATGACGGCGGTGCACAGGGACATTTTACAATGCCTCCGCCAGATGAACAGCAACCAGTCCACACCTCCCTGTGTGCCAACAACATCTGGTGCCGAACAAACTGCAACTGCCACAGGGAGGGAGGAGGACTCTGGCGGAGAGTCCCCTGCACCGCAGCAGCCTGTACTTGAGGGGCCCCCCCCCAAGAAGAGGGGTCGTCCGAGGAGGGAAAAGTGAGAGGCCGATGGCCAAGCGCAACTCCCAGGAAGCCTGAACCTGTTCTGGATGTTCGCCTTTGTGCACAGACTGTTCACCCTGTTGACGGCAACACTACTCCCACACATTGCATGGTGAGTACAAGTTGGACCAATGTGTCAGACAACTGTGGCCCCGATACTGGGGATCCTGTCTACCAGGACATTCAATTCACCTAGGAACTTGGGATTGCAAGATTTATGTACAGCACTACCCATCCTATGCACTATTAACACAAATGTATCACAATAAACACACTAATACACCATACTTGCCTCTGTCGTGATTCCAACGTGGGTGCTGTTATGGGGATGATGAACTGCAAAATTACACTGTGTATGCGAACTGCAACAGCAAGGACAACACAGGCATGTGAGTACAGGCAACGTGACACACATGAGGGAGACACACCACCAGGGCTACACAACACATACACACCTAGGCAATCTGACTCATTGCCTACACTGATGTTGCCAGGGAAGACGGTGCAATGCACAGACACCACACCCATTCCCAGTTGTAGTCAAGTAGCCCACAGGTGCAGTAAGCAAATGGCACTCAAATGTGTGACCACAGACAACGCACATCACAAAGTGAAGCACAGGTTTATTACACAGTTGCAACATGCTGTAACCACTACAGATGCAAGGTAATCCCACCTGGCAGCGGGCACACAGTCAACAACTGTAGACAGAAGGAAGTCCATGGGTGTGGCGCACATCACCTGTAGGGACACAACAGCTACCAGCCTGGATGTGCAATCACGTCGTCAGTGGACACAGTTGACCAAACGAATCTGAAAGTACCCTGTGAAGGACAGAAATGACACACAGTCAAAAGCAATGGAGTACAGGACAGAACAGCAAAACTCATGCACAATACATGTTACAAGATACACACCCAGAACCAAGTTAGCATGTCAACACTGTTGGGGAGTACAGCCCACCTGTCACCACACATCTCAACACACATCTAGTCAAGTAGCCCATGGACACACTCCAACAGCACCAGAGCACCACCCACACATCATGCCAACTCACATCATTGACATGACACCTCAGGATACTCACATTCAGCTAAAGAAGTTGGTGATGAGCTGTGTGCGGACATCACCATCACCATCATCATCATCATCGTCACTGGCATCGTGGTCCAGGCCAGGATCCTCCACAGGTGGCGGATGTTGGTCATTGTCATCCTGGATGAGAGGCAACTCCTTCCGCACTGCCAGGTTGTGGAGCATGCAGCAGACGATGATAATCTTGCACACTTTCGCAGGGGCATATGGGAGGGACCCTCCGGTCTTGTCCAGGCAGCGGAAGCGGCTCTTCAGGAGACCAAAGGTCCGCTCAATCACTCTCCTGGTCCGACCATGTGCCTCATTGTAGCGCATCTGGGCTGGTGTCACAGGGTTCCTGAGGGGTGTCAGCAACCACGGCATGTTGGGGTATCCCGAGTCACCTACGGACAGACAAGTGCACATTAGCTGACTTGGAAAAGTGGGCAGAATACTACAGATCAGATCACACACAATGGCACAAAGTCAGTACACACCCACAAGCCAGGCACGCTGGTTCTGCATCTGTGCCATCATCCTGGGGATGCGACTACTCCTCATCACAAAGGCATCGTGTGCTGAACCAGGGAAACGGGCACACACGTGTGTGATGGTCATGTCTGCAAAACACACCACCAGTGCATTGACCGAGTGGTAGTGCTTGCGGTTCCTGTAGGCCTGCTCCTGGGCCTGTGGTGGTACCAAAGCCACATGTGTCCCATCAATGGAGCCAATTATATGCGGCATCCTCCCCAGGGCATAAAAGTCACTCTTCACGTCAGTGAGTCGTCGCAGTCTAGGGAAATAGATGTACCGGTTCAGGAAGAGCAACATTGCCGGCAAAACATCGCGGAGCACACGGCTGAACATGGTCTGTGACATCCCACCAGCAGTCGCCACAGTATGTTGGAAGGTACCAGTGGCAAAGAAGTGTAGGGCTGCCATCACCTTCACCTTGGGGGTCAGCGCTGTAGGATACGGCCGGCCATGCTGCAAATGTGGGGACAACTGCACTGCCAAATCCTCAATCAGCTGCCTGGTGAAGCGGTACCGTCGGATGCTGTCCCGTTCCACCATCGTTGCCAGGTCTGGGAATGGTCGATGGACAGCAGGAGCCCTGCAGTGCAGAGGAGAAGTAAGCAAGAGTGTCAGTCACCCCACATATGCGGCATTGAACACACTCAAGATCCCAACATACATCATTATGAGGCACAACTACATGAAGTGTGCAGTACCGGAAGGACATGTATGGTACATACATGGCCAACATCTGTCAACACGGTCCAACAGGTGGCATCAATTAGTCCCAGGTTGGCCCATTGGATATCATGAGGCCGTGTCACAGTTCCCATCTCCTGCTGCCGTGTCACAATAACCCCCCACAGTGACATGTGAGGACAGATGTGCCCCAGGCACCACAGCTCAACGACAGGTACATTCCCAGGGACCCTGTAATGCCACATGGACACTGGCATTACATGGAGTATCATGTATACATCATAGCAAAACAACCATGACCCCCACAGGTAGTGGCCCCACTTGCCACGGCAGGACAGACATGGACGTCTGTGACACACACGCACAACATCAGAGTCCATGCACACACAACGTGGATGTGGAGACTGTCTCCCATTGTGCACATGAAATCAGAGACATTGTAAACACTACATGCACAAAGACTGTGGAGGACCATCACTATTGTGCCACTGGGACACCCTGGCTCAAACATACCATCCCACATGGGACTCACGGGGTATGTGACATGACATACACATACACCACTGTGAAATGTGACCATGGCACATGCACAGATATGAACAGTTGCACATCACAGTGGTCATGTACACGTAACACCCAGCATCCTGTCCCCATGAACACGTGCACAGCCTGGGGGTGGCTGGCCACAGGTGACACCCACAGGACAACATGTACACCAACATACACACAATAGGAAATGCAGCCTTACATGCCTTATGATAAAGTTTGGACAGGCTGTCGTGATGTAGGTGTGCCCATCACTCCCTGGGAGCTATCTGTGTCTGGCATATGTCCATCTGAGACAGGCATGCTGACATATGCCAGTCACATGTACAGTGATGCGTTGTACTGCAATGGACCAATCGGTGCCTCCGGCCGGCCCATTGCATTCAATGTGTGCGGGTACGCGTTGTACCCCTGTGCGCGTTGTACCGCAATGGACCGATCGGTGCCTCCGGCCGGCCCATTGCATTCAATGTGTGCGGGTACGCGTTGTACCCCTGTGCGCGTTGAACTGCAATGGACCGATCGGTGCCTCCGGCCGGCCCATTGCATTCAATGTGTGCGGGTACGCGTTGTACCCCAGTGCGCGTTGAACTGCAATGGACCGATCGGTGCCTCCGGCCGGCCCATTGCATTCAATGTGTGCGGGTACGCGTTGTACCCCTGTGCGCGTTGAACTGCAATGGACCGATCGGTGCCTCCGGCCGGCCCATTGCATTCAATGTGCGCGGTACGCGTTGTACCCCTGTGCGCGTTGTACCGCAATGGACCGATCGGTGCCTCTGGCCGGCCCATTGCATTCAATGTGTGCGGGTACGCGTTTTACCCCTGTGCGCGTTGAACTGCAATGGACCGATCGGTGCCTCCGGCCGGCCCATTGCATTCAATGTGTGCGGGTACGCGTTGTACCCCTGTGCGCGTTGTACCGCAATGGACCGATCGGTGCCTCCGGCCGGCCCTTTGCATTCAATGTGTGCGGGTACGCATTGTACCCCTGTGCGCGTTGTACCGCAATGGACCGATCGGTGCCTCCGGCCGGCCCATTGCATTCAATGTGTGCGGGTACGAGTTGTACCACTGTGCGCATTGTACTGCAATGGACCGCTCGGTGCCTCCGGCCGGCCCATTGCATTCAATGTGTGCGGGTACGCGTTGTACCCCTGTGCGCGTTGTACCGCAATGGACCGATCGGTGCGCACCCATTGACAATGGGCTTGCCTGGCAACGGACGCGTTTTCGAATTTCGAATGAGTCGGTTGCTGTAAATTCAGTTGGTCACCCACAACAATGTTGCAAAATCATGTATGTCATGAAGTTGAAGATTTGAAGGATGCTGTGGGCGTGTTTTGGTGCTGCTATTCCATGGATTGGCCAGATTCAGAAGATGCAAACGACTTGGACCTATCACTTTGGACACAAGGGACAGTATCTGCCTCTCCAGCACATATATATTGCTGGCTGTTCCCCTGAGAGCTCACTTGCCTGCACTACATGCTCCAGGACGACATCTGCCACTGCACTGCTGCTGTCTCTGCCCCTCTGGACCCTGCAATGGTACGTACTGTGGAGAGAGCCCCAGCCTTCAGCCTTGAAGAGAACCAGGCCCTGCTGGACAGCCTACTTCCACAGTACAGCAAGCTGTATGGGACACCAGGGGAGCAGGTGAGTGTTCTGTGCACTGCCTTTCTGAATGTGCATTTTGTGTGACTAGCAAGGCTGAGAGTCTGCACGCCACTGGCTAGCAGGCTCACTGAGTAGTTGTCACCCCCCATAGTGTGTAGTGACTTGCACTGGACAGGTATGGTGCAGTGACAGTGCATTTGAACATGGTTTTACTTCCCATGCAATGATACCATGTAGTGACGTCTGGCAAACTGTCCATGGTCAGCTTTGCACTGCCTGTGTACATCATGTGCCCCTGTGATTGAGACATGTATATACAACTGTGTCATGCACGGATATGTTGCATGTGTGGTAATGGCCTTTTCACTTTGTCATCCTGACAGGTTAATGCCCATCGGAAGCAGGAAATCTGGAAGGACATCGTCCGGGCTGTCCGGTCCGTGGGGGTCTACAAGCGCCGGATCCGCAACTGCCAGAAGAGGTGGCAGGACCTTCGGGGCTGGACCCGGAGGATTGCACGGGTCCAGCTGAAGCTGTCGCCTCCTCGCAGGAGGGGCGGAACACGGACCATGACCCCCCACATGCTCCAGATCCTGGCGGTGGTGTTTCCAGACCTGGATGGGCAGCTGAAGGCCAGACAGCAGCAAGGAGGGGTGAGTCAAAGACTGCACTGTGAACTCTGTATTACATGCTTTGTGCCCTCCTCTGGCCTGGTTCAACTGCCACAGTGCAGCAGTCATGTTGTCCAGGAGCCATGTCCCTCTATTGTGCACTGCCCACTGCTCATCTGATACCCAGGTGTGGCCCTTACATTCAGGGAATTGTGTCACTTGGGACTGTGTCCTTGCAGTTTGCTTCACTAAAGGTGGGGGACAGCATCTGTTTCCCTAACTCTGTTGTGGGCATCATGGGTGGGTCCATTGTTCACACAACGCCTGGGTTTGGACATGTGATCTGCGTGTTGCTTTGATATGCGGTCCACTTGCTGAGCTGAGCCACCACATGTGCCTGAGGTATGTGGCACACGCCCATGCAGTGGGTGGGAACAATGTTTGGGCCCCAGGAGTGTGCAGATTACGTGTGTCACACATACATAGCCAGCTATCCACTGTCCAGGGTTCATCCCTCATTCATGTGGAGCAGGACAGTCATGCCTACTCCAGGCCATGCAATGCACTCTGTACTCCCACTCCCGTGTATCAGCTGACACATTGTGCACAGTGATTTGACCCCTCAGGTGTCTGCCTCTGTGTCAGTGTGCTGTGGATTAGTTGCCAGGACTGCTGGGGTGTTTCTTGGTAGGGGCTCAGCATGCCCCTGGAGATGTGACCATAGGAGACGATACTTGTGTGTCACATAGGTGTTTGATCAGCTGCCCGTGCAGACTGGGGTATGCGAATGTGAAGTTCAGGCAGCTGTTCCCCATTCACAGCAGATTGTGAGGGGCTCAGGTTCCGAGGGTAGTGTCACAGGTCTCCCATATGTCCAATAGGTGTGACCTGGACAGATGAGGGTTAAGATGATGTGTTGTGTGGGGGATGTACATGTGCACTTGTGCAGCTCCAGGACTGCATTCCCCATGACCTACTATTGTGACACAGTGCATAGTGTTGTTGTCTGGCTGCCAAGTCATACATCACTGAGACAGTGATGTATGACTTAGCAGTCATGCCTCTGCCATGGCATGTGTCAACTTATTGGTGGTCCTGCAGGGGAGTGACATGTGCTACATGCACACCATAGTGGCGCTGGCTGTCAGGACATGGGTGCATCATGGTGTCTGTCGCTGGTATGCATCACATGCATTTCCTATTTGACTCTGGGCATCCCTTTCATCCGGAAACCTGTACTGACTCAGTGGCAAGAGCTGTGATGTGTGCATGTCCACATGCCACACCGTGTCCTCTGCATTGTCCAACTACTGTGTACTTGGTGCATGTGTCCACACTGGGGTGTTGCAATCCAACAGACACCAGACAGATGGGTGCAAGGCCATGTGGGATGTGAGTGCCATGCTTGGCATCAGACTGACAATTGGCTTCTCCTGTTCAGTTAGGGCACTTTTAGCAATGTACAACTAATGATGCCAGGGCTTGCTCTGTAATGTGCTGTGCTCACAGTGGTGTGTGCGTTTGGTGCAGGTGACTGATGTCTGTCTGTTTCCCCATTGTTTGCAGATACATCCACGGCCACGGAAGGGGACAGCTCCACGGACCAGGAGGAGCCAGAGAGCCAGACTGGGTCAGCAGCCGAGGAGTGGTCGGAGGGACCCAGTGGCACGGAGGGCGAGGGGAGCCACACCTAGGAGTCCTCAGCACCATCCACCTCAGCTGAGGACCAGAGCAACTCGGAGGATGACTCCCTTGTGGAAGCGGGTGTCAGCAGCCACCACATGCCAGCTAGTGTTGCTGTCCCCGACACCACCAGCACCACCACCGCCCTCCCATCGGCTCCCATTCCCCAGGTCCGTGGAGGCTCCCATGTTCGGGAGCGTGTCTCCTTTGGGCCAGGCACCGCACCCCCTGCCCCTGTGTCCCCTGCTGCCCTGAGTGAGGAGTCTGTGTACCTCCTTCGCCAGCTCCATGTAGGGCAGACAGCCATGCTGAGTGTCCTCCATGCGCACACCGCACTGTTGACTCAGCTGGTGTCGTTCATGGAGGGCATCTCATCGGGCATGTCTGACCTACAGAGGGGCAACAGGTCCATGGACTCCTCCCTGACGGCAGCAGTGTCCCTCCTCAGACAGTCCCTCACCCCTCCTGCCTCTGCTCCATCCACACTCCCCAGCACCTTACCCGTCCCAAGCACACACACACCGGCACAGGCACACACCAGCACACACACGTCCAGCACACAGACACACACGCCACAAACTAAACGCACACGCACGCACAGTCAGGGGACTGAAACCAGACTCACAGGGGATGGGGCCCTGGTACACACACACGCATCCACGGGCACTGCGCAGTCCTCAGTTGCCTCTCCCTCCAAAGCACCCTCCCTTGCCTCACCTGCAACCCCAAAGACCCAGCGCCTCTTCCTCAGTGACCTCGGCCTCTTCCCCTCCGATCCAGCTGCCCCAGCATCCAGGGGGAAGAGGAAGCCCCCCACACGGAGCAGAGTGCCCCTCGCCCCCGGACACCCTCCCCCAGGCGCAGACAGACTGAGGCCCCCACCCGCAAGTCCCCCCGGAGTGCTAAGAGCAAGACCCCGCCGCCGCCCTGCAGCTCAAGCACCAGGTCTCCTTCCTCCATCCCTCAGGCCCCCACTCCACAGGTGCCCCCACCACACCCTGCCCCAGGTTCCCCCACCCACAGATATACCATCCCCAAGAGGCTCCGGCCTTCTCCCCTGCCACTTGCTCTCCCGGCACCACACCCCCCACTGCGCTTGTCTGTGCCACTGATGTGGTGAGGGTGTCCTCCCCTCTGTCCAGCCCACCTTGCCTGTTCCCCATTCTCCTCCCCTGGTGGTAGGCACTGCAGTGGAGTCCACTACCACCCTGTCTGACTTGGGCACTGCAGTGGCGGACCTGTCCACTCCATCTGCAGGGTCCACTGCAGTCGTGCCGGCACCCACAACATCTGAGCCATGCCCCCCAGTTGTGCCGGCACATATCATGTCAGACACCTCCACTGCAGTTGTCAGTGGCTCTTCAGCACCCACCACCCCTTCCCTGCTTCCTCCTGGTGAGCCCTGATCCTGTCCCTGCGGTGCCTGGCCTACCCCCCGGTTGCCCCTCCTAGTGGATTGTCCCTGGTTTTGTGCAGGCATGTGTAGGGTGGCATCTGCCACTGTCACCCACTTGTGACTTTGTTGATGGACTGGCCATTGGCCTCTGTTTATGTTCTACCGGACTTCTACTTTTAATGCCACATATGCTGAATAAAGCAACTTTCTGTTCTCTAGTGCTTTTGCTTCTGATGTACATGATGTTGATGATGCTAACCATGCCCTTGCTGCAGTGATGGTGATATTTGGTCTCATGATAATGAAGTGTTACTGTGCAGGAACCCATGTGGTCCAGGGGGAATGTGTCCTATCCTGTGGTGTATCCATGTCATCCATAGCAGCATCTGAGGGTGTCATGTGTTCAGTATTTGGCAATGGGATTTCCTACTTAGATTGGCAATTTCACATCTGTGGCTTCCACCCCTGCACATCTGTTGTGCCTGCCATTGTTCTATTCGTCTACTTCCCTGACCGTGTGGCCATCTCCAGTGAACATGCAGGTTTGGGCATCAATGGGGAAGGACTCATCTGTGTTGTCAGTGCAACATTGCTATACAAGTGTGTTGGATCTGTGCTGATGATTCCGTTGGCACTTCCATGACCAGGCTGATGGGACGGGAGCCCTCATTTGGTGCTAATTGTTGATTGTGTGTCCCATTGCTGCCATGGTATGGTATCTGTTCACCTCACATCTGCAGTCTCCACAGGGTATCTGCATGTGTGTGCCCATTGGTGCAAATATGTGGGTCTGCATTCTGATGGTCACTTCTGTCATTGTGTCATTGATGATTGTTGACGGTGTCAGCCCCCATGGGTGTTGTTTGTCTGCACATGGCCAAAGTTATGTCTTATTTGCACTGCAGGATTTGGCTCCCCCAATTTATGTTGCAATGGGACACATACACTACTTTGCCACTGATGTGTTTGTTGTTCTGTGACCAGGAATCATCCATGCAGTTTGGCAGTTGCACCTCTTACTTTGTCAACACTTACCTTTTGGTCACTGTGATGATGGGGGTTTGGACCCCATTGCCACAATGTTCAAAATGTGCTGCAGCTATGGACCCCACACTTGCATTTTGGTCACTGTGATGATGGGGGTTTGGACCCCATTGCCACAATGTTCAAAATGTGCTGCAGCTATGGACCCCACACTTGCCTTTTGGTCACTGTGATGATGGGGGTTTGGACCCCATTGCCACAATGTTCAAAATGTGCTGCAGCTATGGACCCCTCACTTACCTTTTGGTCACTGTGATGATGGGGGTTTGGACCCCATTGCCACAATGTTCAAAATGTGCTGCAGCTATGGACCCCACACTTGCCTTTTGGTCACTGTGATGATGGGGGTTTGGACCCCATTGCCACAATGTTCAAAATGTGCTGCAGCTATGGACCCCACACTTACCTTTTGGTCACTGCGATGATGGGGGTTTGGACCCCATTGCCACAATGGTCATGGCCTGCTTGCGTTGTGTGTGCCACACACATATTTGTGTGGCACATGTGCTAGGGGGTCACATTGTATGTTCGAAGTCATGTTCGGTGTTGTAGGCATTTGACACAGTCTACACACGCTTGTCATGGTGTTGGGGGGATGTCTTCTTCTTGCATTCCCTAGGTTGTGGTGTGCTGGTTGTGTCATGCATTGTCCATCCTATGGGTGGGGGTGGTAGTGGTGGTAGGCATCCTGCCCCCCTGGGTGAGGGTGGTAGTAGTGGTAGGCATCCTGCCCCCCTGGGTGAGGGTGGTAGTAGTGGTAGGCATCCAGCCCCCCTGGGTGAGGGTGGTAGTGGTGGTAGGCATCCTGCCCCCCTGGCTAAGGGTGGTAGTAGTGGTAGGCATCCTGCCCCCCTGGCTAAGGGTGGTAGTAGTGGTAGGCATCCTGCCCCCCTGGGTGAGGGTGGTAGTAGTGGTAGGCATCCTGCCCCCCTGGCTAAGGGTGGTGGTAGGCATCCAGCCCCCCCTGGGTGAGGGTGGTAGTGGTGGTAGGCATCCTGCCCCCCCTGGGTGAGGGTGGTAGTAGTGGTAGGCATCCTGCCCCCCCTGGCTCAGGGTGGTAGTAGCGGTAGGCATCCTGCCCCCCCTGGCTAAGGGTGGTAGTAGTGGTAGGCATCCAGCCCCCCCTGGGTGAGGGTGGTAGTGGTGGTAGGCATCCTGCCCCCCTGGCTAAGGGTGGTAGTAGTGGTAGGCATCCTGCCCCCCTGGGTGAGGGTGGTAGTAGTGGTAGGCATCCTGCCCCCCTGGCTAAGGGTGGTAGGTAGGCATCCAGCCCCCTGGGTGAGGGTGGTAGTGGTGGTAGGCATCCTGCCCCCCCTGGGTGAGGGTGGTAGTAGTGGTAGGCATCCTGCCCCCCTGGGTGAGGGTGGTAGTAGTGGTAGGCATCCTGCCCCCCCTGGGTGAGGGTGGTAGTAGTGGTAGGCATCCAGCCCACCCTGGGTGAGGGTGGTAGTGGTGGTAGGCATCCTGCCCCCCTGGGTGAGGGTGGTAGTAGTGGTAGGCATCCTGCCCCCCTGGCTAAGGGTGGTAGTAGTGGTAGGCATCCTGCCCCCCTGGGTGAGGGTGGTAGTAGTGGTAGGCATCCTGCCCCCCTGGCTAAGGGTGGTAGTAGTGGTAGGCATCCTGCCCCCCTGGGTGAGGGTGGTAGTGGTGGTAGGCATCCTGTCCCCCTGGGTGAGGGTGGTAGTAGTGGTAGGCATCCTGCCCCCCCGGGTGAGGGTGGTGGTAGGCATCCTGCCCCCCCTTGGTGAGGGTGGTAGTAGTGGTAGGCATCCAGCCCACCCTGGGTGAGGGTGGTAGTAGTGGTAGGCATCCTGCCCCCCCTGGCTAAGGGTGGTGGTAGGCATCCAGCCCCCCCTGGGTGAGGGTGGTAGTGGTGGTAGGCATCCAGCCCCCCCTGGGTGAGGGTGGTAGTAGTGGTAGGCATCCTGCCCCCCCTGGCTAAGGGTGGTGGTAGGCATCCAGCCCCCCCTGGGTGAGGGTGGTAGTGGTGGTAGGCATCCTGCCCCCCCTGGGTGAGGGTGGTAGTAGTGGTAGGCATCCTGCCCCCCCTGGGTGAGGGTGGTAGTAGTGGTAGGCATCCTGCCCCCCCTGGGTGAGGGTGGTAGTGGTGGTAGGCATCCTGCCCCCCCTGGGTGAGGGTGGTAGTAGTGGTAGGCATCCTGCCCCCCCTGGGTAGGGGTGGTGGTGCGCATTCAGGCCCCTGTGTGCATATGTGGCATTGGTGATGGGCATCCCGCCCCTATGGTGCTGCTGTTGCTGGTGTAAGTATATTCGGCATCCCTCTGTGTGTGTGTGATGTGTCGTGTACGTGTTGTATGTGTTTTGTGGTTGGTGTCTGGCTTACCTTCTGCGCCGTACGCGTCCGTGCCTGTTCCGGTAGTATATGTAGAATATTGGTATGATCGGGACGAAGGGATTCATGGTTGGTTCGTGTCGTTCGTCCTTCTCGTTGCTTCGCGTCGTCCTCGCCGCTTCGCCGCTCGTCCTCGTCGCTCGCGTCGTCCTCGTCACTGCCGTGTTCGTCTCGGAGCCGTGGATCGTGTTGTGGCGCGAATCGGAGCTTATGTGCGCCTCTCCTGGATGCTTTGACGTGCCGTGCGTAGCGACGGGTTCGGCGCGTACGGAAAGCGCATCGTACTTGTCCGGCCGGACGGGGCTGCATTTTTCCTTCCGTGCGACTCGATTCGGCGTTTCCGGATTCGCCTCGGTCGGAGAACAGGACCTGGTTTGGGTGAGTACGGCTCGGCCGGATTCTTTGCTGTTGTGCGCATCGTACTTGCTCGTTCGGTGTGCTGTACGGATCGGTCGGGAAACAGGCTTTCGCATGGCTTTTTTCCCGACCGAATGGTGTTGGGTGCGCCTCCGACCGAGATCGGAATCGGCCCCTAGGTCTCCAACTTTATATGAAGGCTCAGGAGTTCGATTCTTATCTGCCTGCTTTTTAGTAATGATTTTATTTTTTGTTAAACAGTTCCTAGCTTTTTCTTGTATTTGTTGTAATTCCTTTATTCTTTCAGACACAGCTGGCATTACTTCCTGATGAATAGATGTTTGTGTTGGAATGCACCGGGGATGGTAACCAGTCATGAAATAAAATGGTGAACATCCTAAGGCTGAGTGTATACTATTATTGTATGAAAATTCTGCTAAGGGGAGTGCTTTATCCTATTGGGAAGTTAAGGTAGCTATGAAACATCGCAAGGATTGTTCCAAATATTGATTGACTTTTTCGGTTTGACCGTCCGTTTGTGGATGAAAGGCGGATGATAATGCTACTTCAATTCCCAATTGCTTGCATAAAGTTTTCCAGAATTTGGAAACAAACTGTGGGCCCCTATCGGAGACAATTTTACTCGGTAATCCATGCAGTTTAACAATATGCTGAATAAAAATATCACAAAACTCAATTGCAGTAGGTAGTTTATTCAGTGGAATAAAATGACCCATTTTGGATAATAAATCAACAACTACTAGAATAGTCGTAAAATTATTAGGGATGGGCATATCGGTAATAAAGTCGACACTGATAGTGTGCCAGGGGAATGGTGGAATTGGTAATGGTTGTAAAAAACCAGCAGGAGCTATATGTTGAGATTTATTACGAGCACAAATGGGGCATTTTTTGACATAATCCTGAATATCTTTTCTAATACTATCCCACTAAAAATTTTGGGAACATAATTCTATAGTCTTTTGCGTACCTGGATGACCAGTTAGACTGGAATCATGGTGCCAAGTTATGATTTGTTGTCTTTGGGTTTCTAATAGAATAAACAATTTCCTTTATGAAATAAAAACCCATCAGTAAATGAATTGTGTGCTTTCTGTAACCATACGTCTTTGTTAATTTTTTGGAATTCTGTTTTAACATCTGTCAAGAAAGTGTCTGATTGAGTTACTGCTACTATTCTATCTACTGGTATGATATTCTGTGCTGGTAGTTTCTAATCATGTAACTCATTCTCATTTAATCGAGATAAAGTATCCAATAATAATTGTTTCTGCCCAGGTCGGTAAGTAATTATGAAGTCGAATTCGCTAAAGAAGTGCAACCACCTCATTTGTCTTGGTTTCAAAGCCTTAATAGAGGTAAAAAATTGTAAATTCTTGTGATCTGTATAAATGGTTATTGTATGTTTGGCTCCTAATAAATGGTGTCTCCATTCCGAGAATACATCCTTTATGGCTAGTAGCTCACGCTCGGCAATGGTGTAATTTTGTTCAGCTGGTAATAACTTACGTGAATAGTAGGCTAAAGGATGAAGATACCCTGTTTTTGGGTCTTTTTGCATTAAAACCCCTCCCACAGCAGTTTGAGAGGCATCTGCTTCAACAATGAAAGGTTGGTCAGGGTTAGGATGGGTAAGTACAGGAGCTGTAGTAAAGGCCCTTTTTAATTCTAAAAATGCTTTATCAGCTTCTTTATTCCATTGAAAGATTGGTCCTTTTTTTAACAACTGCGTGATTGGGGTTACGATTTTGGAGAAATGTGCAATAAAACGTCAATAAAAGTAAGCAAATCCCAATACCTTTTGGACTTCTTTTACTGAAGTTGGAATTGGCCAATTAGTTATTGCTTCAACCTTTTTGGGGTCCATCGTTATTCCCTTAGGTGACAGAAAGTATCCTAAGAATTCCACTGAACGGGTATGAAATACGCATTTTTCCATTTTAGCAAACAAAGAGTGTTCTCTTAGTAAAACAGTTCGTACATGTAACACATGTTCTTCCTCATTTTTAGAAAAGACCAGTATATCGTCTATATAGACAATAACGCAGATGTCAAGAAGGTCGTGAAATACTTCATTTATGAAATACTGGAATGCCGCCGGGGCATTACACAACCCAAATGGCATTGCAGTATATTCATATAAACCAAATTTGGTGCGAAAGGTGGTTTTCCATTCGTCACCCTCTCTTACGCGTATTAAGTGATACGCACCCCGAAGTTCCAACTTAATATAGATAGTTGAACCCTTCACCTGGTCTAATAGAACTGGAATAAGTGGTAAAGGGTAACGGTTTTTGATGGTAGCCTTATTAACCGCGCGATAATCAATGCATGCTCTTAGAGCTCCTGATTTTTTTGCCACGAAGAAAAGTGGGGAAGAAACAGGAGAAGTCGAGTGTCGAATAAAGCCCTTCTCAAGTAACTCTTCGAGATAACTTTTTAGATATTGGGTTTCAGGCTCTGTGAGGGCATAAATACGGCTGCATGGCAAGGAAGCTCCAGGTATTAGATCTATTTTGCAATCGTACACCCTGTGGGTGGAAGTTGTGTGGCCTGTACTGGATCAAAGACATCGGCAAAATCCTTATATTCCTTAGGTAAGGTGTTCTGATTAACATGCTTGTTGGCACAGTGCCAGGGGTAAATGGGATCTCTGGCTTCTTGATAACAATGGGCCCTGCAAAAGGTGGAATCCAGACTTACTGTTCTTTGTACCCAATCAATTCTAGGATTATGTTTTTCAAGCCAGGGTATTCCTAAAATAATTTCAAAGGTAGGAGTGTCTATTAGGTCAAAAACTATTTGTTCAATATGACCATTTTCGCTTACAATGGTCAGAGGTACAGTATGAAATCGAATTAGACCAGAGGATAGGGCCGAGCCACCCACTGCTCTCACAGGCTCAGGTTCAGCTTTTGCTATGTGGGAAATGCCTAATCTTTTTGCTAGATTTATGTCAAAAAAATTCCCAGTAGCGCCTGAATCCACTAGAATAGATAAAATGTGCCTTTGTTGAACAGTTACAATAACTGTCATTAAAATCATCATGTGTCTAGCTATATTTTTATTAATGTTTGGAATATCCTTAGAGATCTTTATTTTAGATTTTCTCAAAGAAACGATCTCAGCTTTCCTTGAGAAAATCAGTTTCTCGATTCGGACTGTTCCATTAGAGCCACTTCTTTCTTTCTTTTGGGTTTAACAGTGCACTCCTTGGCAAAATGTCCTGCCTTTCCACAATACAAACACAATTTTTCCTTACGCCGTCTTTCTTTCTCTTCTGGAGACAGTGGTCCTTTGATGCCCCCTATCTGCATAGGTTCAGGTTCATTACTTTTTGGCTCTTTATCTTTTCTTTCCGATTTAAATAAAACAGGCCTAAAGTCTGTTCTGGGTTTCTCACTTTTTCTTTCATTTAGACGGTGATCTAATTTAACAACCAAATCAACAAACTCCCCGTAGTCATCAGGTAAATCAACTATGTGAGCTAATGAGTCCTTTAAATCATCTCTAAGGCCCCTATAGAATAATGAAGTACGTTTCTCATCAGGCCAATGAGTTTCGGACAAAAGACGATTAAAGGTTGTTATATAAGTAAGTAGATCTTTTGTCCCTTGACGAAGATTTAGGAGTTCATTGTCGCTTGATTGTACAAAACCATGACGCGCAAAAAGACGTGTCATTGCTTCCTTGAATGTGCTTATATTTTGCAAAAGGGGGTCATTATTTTCAACAAGAGGAATATCCCAATCTGCTGCTACTCCACCTAAATAAGAAATAATAAAGGCCGTTTTAGCAGAATCTGTGTTAAAAACTTGGGGTTTACAGAGAAAGTGTAGCAGACATTGGCTCATGAAAGCTGCGAAACGAGAGCTTTCTCCCGTAAAGCGTTCTGGGTTGGCTAAAGGGACAGGGGTAGGGGTAACCACTGTAACTTGAACATTTTGATCTGGCTGTTGTGAAACAGGATTTGAAGGAGAAAAGGTTGTTGGGCCAAACTTAGGCGGGGCCAAAATAAGACGTGTTTCTGGATTTTTTGGATCTCTCCATTGCATAAACCCTGTTTTATTTCTTGATAATTCTTCCCTGAGCATGTGATTCTCATGCTTTAACTGCTGCATCTCTAACTGAAGATTCCTAATAATATCTGAGAGTTGTGAAGTATTTTCAGTTAGATCCATGTTCACTCGTCATCAAGAAGAGCTAATTATGTGGCTTGGTCTTCTGTCAAGCAAGCCACTCACCTGTTCTCCTTGCTCTTTTTTGACGATGACTGAACCGCAGTCTCCCTAGAATCTCCCCAAACAACAGAGATAATTAAGCACTCTGAAATTTGGAAAGACCCCAAGGGGAAGGGAGTGAAAAGGACAAGAGAAGAGATATCTTCTGGAAGCTCGTATTTGGATACCTCAACGGCTCTAAGTCGCGTCTTCTTTACACTGTTTAATGGATTGGAAGAGTTGCCTTAGGACTGGGAACATCCAGGAAAACATCTAAACAAATAACATATACATTAGCAGTCTTACTAATTAAAGAATTATTGCTTCTGTTTAGCTTCAAATAGATATTCAAATATTAATGGCAATACCTAAACAAATAAGCTGTCTTTCAATATCTCTTGAAATTATTTGTATTAATTGCTGTAATAATTCTCTTGATCCTGTAAAACAAGATAAATAAAACAAGAAAAATGACAATCACCTTGGCAAAGATGCAGGTTCTCAAAATTCTAAGTTTCTCTATAAATCTATATTGCGTCTTTACCTTTGGTAAGTGGTGTTTACTCTTACCACATAGTTCGTAAGGTTCATAAACACGAGAATGTTGTAGACAACTTAAATGAGCTATTATAATTGTCTCTACAAAAATAAATGTCCTTATGATTTATTGCAGACGAAAAAATAAGCGTAATGTTCAGTTTTCTTCTTGAATAAAGGCTTCTTCAAGTTTAAACAAGTTCTTGGTGCTTAAAAGAATGAAATTCTTAGTAATAATATAGTACAGTTCAAAAGCAAATCAGGAATGACTCACAGATCGTTTTCTGACTATTTATTACAAGGCCTTGTAATACTGTGCCACTTACCTCTCTTTGTTTGTCTTTGTTTTGTAGATTCGGTGAACCGGAAGCAGAAGGAAATCTTCAGAGGAGGATCCGGGGAAGCAGGTGAACTGGAAGAGGAGGTGCCGCACCGGAAGCCAGATGGGAGCCGGATAATGCAGCCGAAGACCGTGGAAACAGCAGGAGCCCGGAGAAACAGGTAAGAACTTAATCTGACGAGACCAAGCACAGAACGTTGTACGCGGGCGGTTTAAATACCTTTCTACTGCTCGCGTGTAACACGTGAACAGTGTTCGTTAGCTGCCAGCATGTGAAATGCTAATACCTGTCCGTTTAACCGCTCGCGTCTGATACGTGAACAGTGTTCATTAATTGTCAGCACGTGAAATGCTAATATCTGGCAGTTTGTTGGGCGCAGAACTTGTTTTGTGCCTAATTTTACAGTTAGCCATGTGCTTATCCTTGTGCCTGCCAATTCCTCATGTTTTCCATGAGTTGTTTATAACAAACAGAAAAAGACATCACCAAATACATTTCAGTAAAGACCCAAACCACATTTAACAGTATTTAACCAACAGGATAATCATGACTATGGCATTCGGTATTATCAGGAGGGCATAGCATGAGTGGGGTTTCTAGTATTCATGACAGTTACACTCCTAAAATAACCCCTGCTCACCCCCTTGGTAGCTTGGCACGAGCAGTCAGGCTTATCTTAGAGGCAGTGTGTAAAGCATTTGCACATAATCAATAGTAATTTTATTTGATTTATTTGAAAACTTTTATATAGCGCTGGCTAGACCCGGAGGTATCAGAACGCTTTACATGAGGAACATTAGGTTACAAGTTACAAATTATATCTGTTACAAGAGCATAGCAAAACACAGGCAAAAAACAATGGTGGCTGCTGGGGGAAGGAACATAACGGGGAGACGAGGAAAAGCTATGTCCAATGTCCGGCTGGGTAGGTGACGGCCGAGGGGGTGACCCAGAGCCAAACTCCTCTATAGCTGCCTAAACAGCTCTACCGGGCAAAGGCCATGTTGTTCAGTCTCCACGGTAAGTACAGTGTTCAAGGTTTCAGCCCGGGGGGTATCATCATAGAACGATTGGTAATACAATGTAAGCACTACAAAAGGACACCACACCAGTTTAGAAAAATATCCAATATTTTTATATACTTAAGACAAGACCAAAAACGATAAAAAACCACAATACAGTACTTATAAATCTTCAGTTATCAAAATAACCTTGAAATACAGTTCTTTGAAGTCGATAGCTCCATCCGGGGCTATCACGGCGTCATGAACAAACAAATCCAAACAGTTCTGGCTGACCGCGGCGTCGCGGGCCAACTACGGTGTTGGGAAAACCTGCAAAACAGTACCTTTAGAAATTCAGGGCGTCGGCGGCCTCTCGTTGAGCTCCGAAAGCACGGCGACCGAAGGCGTCAGTTCCGGAGGTCGGTGCAGGAGTCGTCGGGCCCTTGAGTCACACGTGTTGCAGATCGAACTCCTCGCGGTTGAAGTCAGGAGCGCTGGCGTCAGCAGGCATCGGGTGCTGCGGTGCAAAGTACAGCGGTGCGGCGTGCGATGCCCTCAGGTCGCGGTGCGAGCAGCGGCTCGGTGGCGGCATCAGATGGCGTCGTCGGTGAGACCAGGGTCATGGTGCGAAGTGATGCAGGGCTCGTCGCGGTGCTGGCAGGTCACGGTGCAAGCAGCGGTGTCGTCGTTGCTGAAGCCCTGTCGTGGGCTGACGAACTGGAGTCGATGGTGCTGGCATCGGTAGGCCAAGGCTGCGGTGCGAGATGAGGGCGGTGCGTCGTGTAACTTTACGAGCAGTGCCCTCGAACCACGGTGCAAGCACTGGCGTCGATGTCAGCATGAAGCGGTGTCCTCGGGGATACTAAGGCAGCGTCGTGAAGCGAGGCAGTGTGGAGCGCAGTGCCCACAGGTCGCGGTGTGAGCAGCGGCCCGGTGGCGGCATTGCGGTGGTGCCCTCTGCAGTGCCTTCAGGACACGGAGTCGGCAGCGGCGTCGTAGACGGCGTCGGGTTGCTTTTTCTATTGTTGCAGCACAAAACACACAGTCCCCAGTGCTAAGGGCAGAAGAACTTGAAATCTTTGCTGTTCCTGAGACTTCTTGAACAGGGGGAAAGCTCTACCTCAAGACCTTGGAGATACGCAAAGAAAGAAGTGGTAGAAAGTTCAGTCCAGTCCTTTCACTGCCCAAGACAGAAGAGAAGCAGCCACTGCAGGCCAACACAGCAAAGCACTCAGCAAAGTGGTAGTTCCTCCTCACAGCTTCTCCAGCTCTTCTTCTTGGCAGTCTTCTTGGTCCAAAAGAGTTCTAAAGTTCAGAGGTTTGGGCCTCACCTTTTATAGCCCAAAATCCTTTGTCCTATCAGGCAGAGAGTGTCTGTGCCCAGCCAGAACCAGTTCTGTCCTCTCTGGTGTAGCTTCCTGGCAGGAGGTGGAGACGGCATTGTCAGAGGCAGACCAGGCCCATTCAGGTGAAAGGAAATCTCCTCCCCCTACTCTAAATGCAGCCCAGGTCTATTCAGCCCTTTCCTGACACACCTAGACTCTCTGGAGCCACTGCTCCTCCCCAGCCCCTGTCATCCAAAACCCAGACAATCAATCCACAAACCCAGCAGAGGCCTACTGGATGGCTGAGCAAGAAATGAAATTTGTACTTGTAAAGCGCACCCATACCCCCAAAGGGGTGTCCAGGCGCTGTACGCATACCGCTGTGGAACCCTTCCTGGCTTTTCCCTGTGAAATGTCCACTCCTGGGCACCCCCAGGGTGAAGCCAGGCATCCCAGCGCTGTTGGGGCTACTTTCTAAAAGTGGTATTTTCAAACACAGAATGTAAAAATCACCCTCACTAAAAGATGCATCTTTAGATTCTGAGTTCAGGCATACTAAACTTTATTTTTCTGCCTTGTTCCTAGGGCCAGTTATGTTTGTAAGATGTTATAAACAAACTCCCCATTCTGTCCTATGGGAACAGGTAGCCTTGCAATATTGAAAAACGAAATTGGCAGTAATTCACTAACAGGACATGCCACACACACCAGGGCATGTCCTATCTTTCTCATACACTGCACCCTGCCCACAGGGGTACCTTGGGCCTACCTTAGGGGTGACTGACATGTAAGAAAAGGGAAGGTTAGGGCCGGGCAAGTGGATAAACTTGCCAAGTCGACATGGCAGTCCCAGACTGCACACAGGCTCTTCAATGGCAGGCCAGAGTTACATTTACAGGCTGTTAGTGTGGGTGACACAATCCAGTGCTGCATCCCACAACAGCATTTGATTTACAGGCCCTGGCACACTCAGTGCACTTTACTAGGGACTGGCAAGGAAATCAAACATGCCAATAATGGAAACACCAATCCATAATACAATTTACAACAGGAGCACTTGCACTTTAACACTGATCAGCAGTGAGAAAGTGTGCAGAGGCACTAAACCAGCAAAAACAGAGTCAAAACCGAGAGGTCAGAAAGCAAAAACTCAGGGGAAACACGCCAAAAGATGCCAAGTGTAACACCCATCAAGGGACAAAGGATCGCAAAATGTGCGACAACCCAGTGTCAGAATGCACAGTACAGCGAGGGTCAGAGTATGGAAGGATGGCACACTACAAATGTCGGACACTGTTCCCGATTCAAGAGACTCATCCCAAGAGCAACTGTTGGATAATGATCTCCATGGAGAGGATGGCGACTAGAAGGAGGATACGCTGCCCACATAAGGAAGACGACATCTGATCGGTTGGGTCAGATAAGTATATGAATGTCTACGGGTGGGAGTAACTGACACTCTTGCTTCTTACGTGAAGGGCAGTAGGAGTAACTGTGAAGATTGTGTTCTATGGAATTAAGTAACTTTGACTCAGGATACCAGTGACCGGCGGGGGGGCCTACCCCCCAGAGGTGGACACCAAAGCGGGGGGCTGGAGGCATGTCCTCGCACCCCGCTAGCGAGTCTGCCACTTGCAGTGCGGGAAAAAGCTAAAAAAAAATTGCTTGTTTACTACAGGGAGTATAGACTCCTGGAAATTTCAATCATTGGTGGTACATTACAACTGTACTGTTTTTCTATTCTTTATGTTTGGGGGGAAAATGGGGCAGCAAAAGCATGCCCTTACGTTGTCTTGTTTGTGACTGGGGGAGGTGTGATACTGCCCAAGGGGTGGGGGGTGTTTGTTGTTGGGGTATGGTTGTTTACCCTGCCCTCCCACAGAGTCACTGAACATGAAAGGCTGCTGAGGCAGCGGGGATAGCAAATACGGTATACAAATGCATGGATGCCGAACAAAACGGGAAAAAGAGTGTATGTGTTATGGCTGCCCCCACGAAAAAATTGATAACCTGGAATGTACGTGGGATAGCGACCTCTGAAAAAAGGAGGAGAGTGTTCGACTATTTTAAGCACTACAAAATAGCCATAGCATGCTTGCAGGAGACACATATTTGGGGGGATTCCCTACCATGTCTGAAGAAATGTAGGAGAGGGCAATTGTGTGCAACCTCGTATTCTGGGTTTGCCAAGGGGGTACTCATTCGGGTGGCCCCAGGGGTCCCGTTCCAACATCAATATCACACTGTGGATCCGGAGGGGAGATACGTTATCCTGTATGGAAAACTGGATGGTAAGGAAATATGCATTATTAATGTGTATGCCCACTTTTTTTCCCCAACCTGTAGCGGATGGCAGCCCCCTACCTGGGAGCATCTGTGTTACTGGCAGGAGACGTTAACTGTGTCCTGGACGGTACAATGGACTGAGACCCCCCCAAGACCCCATACTAAGCCCCAGATGACAGAGATGCTACGAGACGCCCTGGATGGCATGCAGTTGCTGGATATATGGCGACAGCGCAACCAGACAACGCGACAGTACTCCTGCTATTGCCCCGCATCTGGAACTTCCAATTGGATAGACTGTTGGTTCCTTTCTGCTGAATTAGTACCAGAGGTGGGAGGGATATCCTAACTCCCTAGGTACCTGTCTGGTCACTCACCTGTATTGCTGAGCCTGTGTGGGATGAGAACCCGTTTTGTCATACAATTGTAGAGGCTTCAAACTGAAGCCCTATCAGACCCTCCGTTTGCGGCCACATTGTTGGCGGCCCTAGAACAATACTTTGCAACAAACTGGGGATCTGCCTCAACTCGAGCTCTAGAATGGGAAGCCATGAAAGTGATTATTCGAAGGGAATGTATAAAAACATCATATTGGGTACTCCAACAGTTGGAGTCAGGCATAGCCAAACGGGAGGCAGTGCTAGGTAGTCTGGAGAGGGCTCTTCCCAGGGCCCCACATAGGTTGGGGGAATGGAGTGAGGCATGGAACTCTGCTAACAGACCTACATCGATTACGACTGCACATGGAGGGTGACAAAGCAAGGGTGCTGCTGGCCGGCCTGATTAAGCGGGAAACACCCCCATCGTACAACTCAGGGATGAGAGCGTCAACGTGGTGTTCTCACAAGCCGCTATAGCGGAGGTACTAGCAGATCACCTTGAAAAGGTATATGCACTGCAACCTCTCGCACCACCAGAGAGGGTCCAAGACTTTCTAGACTGGGTCATGCTCTCCCTGCTGGATGTGGATGTGGAGGAGGCACTATATGCCCCAATACAGAAAGAGGAGGTCATCTCAGCCATCCAATGGCTAAATACCACCAAAAGCTCAGGGGCTGATAGGCTACTTGCTGAGTTTTATCAGAGATATGCTTTCCAGTTGGCTGATCACTTCTTGGAGGTCTACAACGAGGCATTAGCGCATGCCACATTACCACCCTCTATGAGGGAAGCTCTGGTGGCCATGATACCCAAAGCAGACAGGGATCCCTTAGCAGCCAACTCCTATAGGCCAATTTCCGCGGCTCCATAAGGTTCTGGCGGGTCCTGCCACTGTCCCTTATGGGTCGAATTGCAATAATAAAAATGATTATCCTGCCCAGGTGTCTGTACACGCTGCAACACTCGCTTCACAATATTCCATGAGGTTATTTCCGAACACTCGATTAATTGCAGAAAGATCTTTTGTGGGGCAATAAACGTAAACGGGTATGTCTAATGATGTTACAGAGGACATGGAGCCGAGGAGGGTTGGAAATCCCATGCATAGAATTGTATCATATGGCCTCCCAGCTGCAGCACACAGTACACTGGTTCGATGCCCACAACAATTGGGAGACAGATTTTCTGGCAGACACGTGCGACGGATACATATTGCCAGAAATATTAATGCTTGGGAAGAGAGTTCCCCCTCGGATTCCATACATAATACGACAGGTAGCCGGGAAATGGGAAAATGCAGTTCGAAGGGTGGTCCAGTGTGCCCCATATGCTCCTGATATGCCCATCTGGGCGCTACGGCCATTTACCCGTATTGCGGAATATATGTCTGTAAGAAGGTGGAAGGAAAGAGGATGTCAAACGCTGGGAAACTTATACATTGATGGCAGGTTCATAACGCGAGAAGAGGCAGTGGAGACATTTGACCTGGGGGCAGGACAATTTTTACAATATGGAAAAAGTTCAAGTGTAGTTCGGGAAATATGGCTGGGATTTCCAACAGAACCCCCAAGTACTAATATATTGAAGGTAATGCTGTGTATGGCACAGGGTAAACAACTAATCTCCCACCTATATAGAGCCTTAAGGGATGACCTACCAGGAGGGGCCTTGACAGTAAGGCAAAAATGGGATGCGGTACTGGAGGAGTCTTTATCGGATAGGGAGTGGGAGAGAATACAAGAGGAGGTTCGTATAGTTAGCTCCAATGCATAATTCAAACTCCTACAATACAACCTCGTGCACCAGGCTTACCTCACCACTAACATGCTATACATGATTTACCTTACCAGGAGCCCAGAATGCCCGAGATGTAAGACACAGGCAGCGGACTTCATTCATATGGTATGGCTGTGCCCCACACTGGCCCCCTACTGGGATGGGGTGCTGGCACACCTTCAGGGGGTCACAGACTGGACAGTGCCTAGAGAGATTCAGCATATTCTGCTGGGCCTATTACCTAACTCAAAATTAAAAAAATTAAGTAGACGTTTCCTCTCATTGGGATTGGTGCTGGCAAGAAGGCGCATTATTATGGCCTGGCTTAGACCTGGGCCCCCAAAGGTGGGAGAATGGATGAAGGATGTTTGTGAGTGGGCAACGGTGGAAAAGGTACAAATGAAGATGGTCCGTAAAGATGAAAAGTTAGAAGATGATATCCGACCATGGCACCAAATGCTGGTGGACCTCAGAGGGGAGCAAAATATGGGAACACAGGGCTCCTCAAATGAGAGGGAGGTTGTACCAAGTGGGGAAAATTCAGGAAGGGAAATGGCATGAACCAATGCAAGCGCTAAGAACCAGTATATAATAACCATGCATATGGTTAATACCGAACAGTGACTCTATGTTTGGAGGGGAAAGGGGGAGGCGAGGAGGAGGGGGGTAAGTTGGGATCCCAAATTGGCAAATACATGTAAAAACTATGTAGAGCAGAAATGAGAACGAGGTACCACTGGAAAAATAAGTGGGAGGGAATGTGTGCTATCCATTGTCGTTTTTCCTTATTTTGCACAGACAGATAACGGTGAAGGGTAAAAATGATATGATCAATCCATGTATTATGATTGTAAAGGAGGACCAGGGGAATTAGTGACACCGTCAATATCTGCATGTAAAATGATGACTATGTGAAATATATAAAGCCAATAAAGTTATTTTTTTTAAAAAGAATTATAAGTTAGTGCATGCTTTGCTGACAGCAGAGCTTGGAAACACAAAGAGGCAAATACTGCCCCGTTTTTCTGAGCGTTTATATTCTTTTCTTTCACCTCTTTTAACACTTGATTTACAAGTTGGATGATTACCTATATATTCATTTTATTTGGTTCTGTTGCAAACAAAAGGATGTTGACAAGCATGTAAAGCATGTGAGAGGCCAGTCTTTTAACCACTATGCGCTAAAAAGGCCTAGCAATAGTATGAACTCTTTATACTAAATCACAAAGACAATGGGTGACTGATAATTTTAGGAGACAAAAAGACGTGAGCATGGGCAGTGGACCTGAGCGCAAACACAGCACTCACACCGTTAATCACCTATATTGAGTTATTATTGTTGGATAATATTTTTTATCCTTGTGTGCACTTCTCTGTGTACACCTTCTGCCCAAAGGATGCCTTCCTCACCAGGGAGATATAATACACAAAAGCAAAATCAGAGCTGCACCACATGAAAGACAAAACAAGTGAAATTCCACAGTATAGTATATCACAATTTAAAATGACAATCCAATTGCGTTTCTTCCTTTATTGTTGTATCATGTTGTATTCATAAAAACATCAGCAACGCATTTCGTCCAGTCAAACATCGGACTTCTTCAGGGCAGAAATGATATTATGCGTCAGTATCAAACCAAAGAGTGGTCGAAAAACATTCCTCAAGTCCAAGTAATATGCAAGTCAAGAGAACATCCAAAGGTCAATAATAGCTACAATTCATGTAGCCATCGGGTCAAGAAAACAGTCTCAGGTCGATGTGTTATTTTCAATAATATGTGGCCCTTGGATGGGGAATCATCCACCCTGCCGGATTCACTGCGATTGGTTTCAGCAGGGTCGAAGAAACTGGCTAAGCAACACGGCGTCCTCTTCGGTGAGGCGAGCCTTACACGTCAACCTGAGACTGTTTTCTTGACCTGATATACATATTACTTGGATTCTGGCTACTTACCTCGATATAATAGAGATACCGTTGTTGGCCCAAACATTGAGGAATGTTTTTTGAAATAATGGAGGCAGGATCTTTAAAGAAAACCAGATATGAAATAATGTTAATTTAAATTAAAGTATTTCAAATAGGTAAAAATATAAATAAATATAATTTAACGCTGGAAAATATAATTTTTTTAAACATATATTTCATGTATTTAAAAAATGTTCTAATCACCTTTCTTGCATTTAAAAAATGTATGTAAATTAAATTGTATTAAAATATAATTAATTACGTGTTTAAAAGCCATACATCAATTTTAATAATTGTTATGCATAATAAAGAAATATTTTTAAATTTCGGAGGAAATGTATTTTTTAATTTAAACTTCAGAAAAATATATATAATTGCATTAATTATTTTTACATTACATGATCATTTATTTATAATGTAAATTAATAATGCAGCAGCAGCATTTTTTTACTACATTTAAAACAGATATATAATCCTAATTCAATTGTAAACATAAAAATAGTCGTAATATTATTTAGTCTGATAAACTTTTAAAATGTTCCCTATACTTTGCCACGCAGAGATATCTAGCCCCACGCAGAGTCTCCTCAGGGTGAAGCATAGAGAAAATGCTGAATGTTTATTAAACTAAAAAAATTATTTTTTTGATAAATATTAAAGTTAATTATATGTATATTATTTATTTTAAATAAAGATTTATATGAAAAAATGCCAAAGCACTATTAACTTAATTTTGAATTATTGAAAATATTATAAATTAAATTAAATTTATACTTCAGAAGTTATAAAAGGAAAATGACAACCTAAATTTAAAAAAATGGTGCTTATGCATTAATATTTCTTAAAAGTGATGGACAGAATTTATAAAATGAATTAAACTATATTTTAATAAAACATACTGTTATATTATTTAAATGCAATAAATCTTATAATTAAACTACAAATATGTACTATTTTGATAAATTATTTTTAACTTTTAGTCACATTAACATTTTTTACTATTAACAATAATTTAATTTAATCTACCATTATTTCCTATTGTGTTTTATTTGAAGTCCCTAACTCAATTATTTTCTGTGGTAAAGGGATGCAATGCCTGTGGTTGGCCATGTGTGGTGCTAGACATTTTCCACCTCTGAGCTGGAGTACTTTATTACTGTTTTGGGTCCCTTTTGGCTGTTGTAACTATAGAAGTGGGGTTTGTGAATAGTTATAGGCTAACTATTTTGTGGGTGGTTTGACATCCTTCCCTAAACCCCTCCCTGACTGTCCCTGACCCTACCTAAATCCCTCCTTATGCGTCCCTTGACCAATACCCTTTATTTTGAAGAATTCTACATTTTCCAGCCACTGCCCTTCGTCCCTCCCACATTTAACACTAAAGTTTATTACCTATGTGTGTGGAGAATCAACAGCCACAACAGAGAATCCTAAACATATAGTTATTGAAGAGGCAGAGGTATAAACTCTGCTACCAGGTTTGTGAATAGCATTATGTAGTACTTTTGAAGTACTACAGAATGTACTACAAAATGCTGTTTGTGAATAGGCCCCTTCAAGTCTACCAAAACAATGCTAAAATTAACATCTCTACCAAAAGTGAAACAAGACTAATGTAACTAAACTATTGAATAAATTCACATAAAAAGGGCAATCTTAAGACTGCAGATGTAGCCTCAGAACTAAGGATATGCAATACACAATTCAACAAGCAAAATACAACATTACAGTAGAGTATGTGGGAAGACATAGAGGAAGTGTGTAGCCATTAGGTTTGGCATTTAGTGGAGAGTTCTTCCAAGGACCCATTGTCTGAACACATAATTGATATAAATATTTTACTGAAAATATCAGAAAAGAGAGACAAGATCAGGGGCGGCTCCTCCATTATGGAGGCTCCTCTGTTATGGCAGAGGAGTGTCGCCTCACTGCTGAAAGCCAGCAAAGGCAACCGTGAAAAATAAAATGATAGTAAATCAATTTTATTATCATTTTATTTTTCACAGAGCCAGCCGGGTTGTGGCCATCCTTAGCTTTACAGAGGAGCAATGGTCACTGCTAAGTGCACATGTCAGTTTGGATGGCCGGCTTAGGACTGCCAAATCGACATGCACACTTAGCCTTGCTCCAACCCAAGCTGTGTTACGCAGCCGGGTAGAGAACAGTCCCAGGCTCGCAGGCACTGTCTGAACACTATACCTAGCTGCTCAGACCAATCCCAGCGCTTCTCTCATGCTGGGTAATAGTATTCCTAGCATGAGAGAAGCGTTGGGATTGGCACCTGGGAGCCTGTGCAAAGAGCACCAGCCCTGGACTGCCGAAGTCGAGAATCGGTAGAGAGGAGCAAGACGGCTTCCGGAACCTCTTATGGCCAGACTTTTCAATTTAATAGGAAAACAGCATATATTACCTTATTTGTGGTCTGGCTCAATAATCAACACAAGAAAGCACAGAGGTCTGGTCTATTCTGGAAGTTATAGGGCATTGCCTCTTTGTGCATAATCACCCCCAAAATTGGACTGATGTTGCTGGTTTTTCAACTCTGAGAGTGCAATGAGGCCTGCCAACAAGACCCCAGTGCCAGTGTTCTAACCCATTACAAAATTTATTTTGAATTGGCTATCTCAAATTGGAATAAGCTGACATATATAAGTCCCTAGCATATGGTACCCATGGTACACAGGCATGTAATTTAGAGTGATTGTGCCACCCTGCATGAGAGAAAGTGCAAATTGTTCCCAGTCTGCCACTGCTACTTCGATTTTACCATTTAAACCAATGGCAAAGTCCCCACTTCCTTTAACAATATATGTAAGTCACCCCTGAGAAAGCCCCATCGAGCCCTAAGGCAGGGAGCTGTATATTAACAAGTAGGACATATACTTTAACATGCCCTAACAACAAAACTCCTCAATTTGTTTTTTTTGCAGTGGAAAAGTTAGTAATCCCATTGAACTCTCAGCCCGGCTAACATCTGAATGGAGATGCTAAAATGGGTAGTTCAAGGTATCAAATTAATTGCGGCAAGAAACTGTACTTGATGCCCAAGTCGAATTTAATGTCAGTTTTAAGGAAAGGCAACTTTGGAAAGTTGCCACACCGTTGCCCATCTTATAGGGTGGCCTTCACAGATGCTTGCCACCAGATAGCCTTCTGTCCTCCAGGGAAGTTGTGTGAACAACTCCAAGGCTCAGGGACAATAACGGCATGCTACTGAGGGAGGTGTTACCCCCTCCTCACAGGAAGCCACACAGGGTGTTGGCCCAAAACCCAAACTTCAAAGGGGAAAGCCACCTTTGGTAGGCAAATGGTGATCACACTTATGTGGGGCTGCCCCTTTGCTCAGGTAGACAGGCTGGCAGCTGGAACAGAGAGGGGAAATCTGTAGCCAAGCCGTTTTTCCTGTGGGGATGTAGTCACAGGTAGCCAACCCCTAGGGTGGGCTACCAAGCCCCTACCATTTAAGAAAGGGTTCAGATATTTGGAGAGTGGGCAGAATAGTGCATTCTGGGATTGCTAGATGCCACACATAGCCGGAAGTCGTCACACGGCAAGAGGGATACTGGTAGCCTATTGGCTAGTAACCGCATCATTCCCCCAGAGCACCTTCTGGGCATAGATATGCCACCCCTGGCACCCTGAACCTCTCAGATGTGATCTGGAGAAGACCAAAACAAGGACTTCCCTGCTGACCCCTGGACATGGCAAGAGAGTCTGCCTCAGCTGCTGGACTGCATCTACTGGTCCTTTGTCTGGCAAAGAGCAAAGAGAGGACTGTGTCTGTGGTGCCTGGCTTGAGGGAAAGTCCTCAGCCCCAGACCAAAGTCGTGACTCCAAGGGTCAGTCTGCTGACCCCCTGTTCCTGCACTAGGGTCATAAAATCTGAAGTAGCCCTTTACGGCCAGTCAGTAGACACTCATAAGGAATCGCTGCTGACCGCCGACATGCAGCCAAGAAGATCTTATTCCAGACTCAAAGTTGCACACATGTCTGGTGGACTCAGGAGAGTCAACAGGGTGTGGATCGGTTGCCAAAGACGAGCACCAGGCCAAACCAATTGATACCGCCGTACCCGCTGTTTCCAGAGATCAGTCACCCAGCAGCAGCTGGACTTCTACTTGCTCAAAGAGGACTTCGAGGGACTCCAACCGCTGTGGCCAAAGTCGCCCCACCTTACCTGTCTACTGAGGAATAACTATAGGAAGACCCTCATTGACCTCAATGTTTGTGTCCAATAATTCATAAAAATATAATCTATTTTTATAAAGTGTAGTCAGATTTCTTTTGGTTTTGCATAACTTTCTTATTTTGTTGTTTTGTGCTTCAAATTATACTTTACACTAGTTCCTTTGTTCAATCTTCGCTGCTCAAAGTCTCAGCTACCCAGGGTTGAGCTAAAGGTTTTACAAATGAGCCTGAGCGGACCCAAGACAGTTTGTGAGTGTATTACACTGTAAGGTTGCACAACCATACCATATACCACACTACAATCCTCACAGAAGGTGATGACCAATTGTTAAATTTGATGTAGTGTATTCATGCCTAAGTTCTCACTGTTGTTAGAGAAGGCTTTGTTGTCTGTTGGCCAGATCTTTAGCTTCCAGTATTCTTAGATTGGGCCCCAGGTCAGCCCCTTACTGATGATTGCATGGCTTTGTTGTCTAATGGCATTGTCTTCTCTTGATTCAGTGACTTTCCTACCTCTTTTTTTGTTTGTCCTGCCCAGGCGCATTTCTCAAAGTTTTGATTTGTGAACTTATATCTTCCCACTGCTGATGTTGCTTGCATTTATCAGTCATCAGGAAGCTTCTGCACTTGGATATCTGCAGACCAGCTCTCAAGTGGTTATCCTCCTTCTTCACCGACAGAACTCAATGAGTTAGACTTGCCCCCGTACCTCAGAACTCAAGAAACTCATATGTGGAGTCCCTCATGGTTCGTCGCTCAGCCCAATACTCTTCAACATCTACCTAAAACCTCTTGAGGACGCTATCAGAGCCAACGTCATCAACATAGTATCCTACACTGATGACACACAGCTCATCCTCTCCCTTACTGACTCAACCAGCACTGCCAAAGCAAACTTCGCCATCTGTATAAGCAACCCCACTGCTTGGATGAAAAAAAATATGCCGCCAGCTCAACATAGCCAAAACTGAAGTCTGAATCTTCTGCAACAACCACGCCTCCTTGGATGCCTTTCGGTGGCCCTCCAAACATGACCCCCCAACCACTGCTGCGGACCATGCCAAGAACCTCTGAATGATCCTGGACACCAACCTCTCCATGTGCAGACAGATCAATGCTGTCTCCTCATCATGCTGCCACATCCTGTGAATGCTACGCAAGATTTTACACAAGACGAATGGTCGCCCAGGCTCTTATCTAAAGTAGACTTGGTTACAGAAACAGCATCTATGTCGGGATCCCCGCCCATGTCATATGCCAACTCCAAACGACCCAGGACACCTCAGCCAAACTCATCCTAAACATCCTGTGAAATAACCACATCTCTCCCCACCTCAACAATATCCACTGGCTCCCAGTCCAAGAAAGATGTATGTTCAAGCTACTCACACACTCCTACAAAGCTCTTCACAACACCAGTCCAGCTTACCTAAACCACCGCCTCAACTTCTACCAACCCACCAGATACCTTTGATCTGTGTCCCAGGCAAGAGCATCAAGAACACCTGAAGTGGATGACTCCCCTCATATCTTGCAGCCAAAATCTGGAAGGACCTATCGAAACACCTCAGAACCTCACCCTTCCTCATGGACTTCCGAAGAAACCTAAAGACATGGCTCTTCAAGATGAAACTGGCATGATCTTCTCCACCCCCCTCCGGCCTGCCCTACTAAGTGCCTGGATACCCTCACGGGTGATTCACCGCACTCTCCAAATTCAAATAGCATAATGCAACATTCAGGGAACTATCTTTTTTGTTTTCCTTTAATCTTTCTTGCCTATGTGCTGCTTTCCCTTTCACTTTGCTCCACAACCCTTTTCCCCATCTTGTTTCCCTTTCTGAACCACAACTCATCTGTTGCATCCCCCTCTATCCTGCTATTTTTTCAATCTCCCCCAAGCCTAATCCCTTGTTGGACTGTATACCCCTCTACATGTTGCTTCCTTCCCCTATTCCACTCCTCCTCCATTTAAACTTTTGTTAATTTTTTTGTGTGACATTACTGGAAGACATCCATCTTAAAATGCATTTTTAGTCATTTAAGATGTCCGCCTGCGAACGCACATGGGCGTAGTTTTTGATATGTTATTTAATATGTTATGTTGATTTGTATAGTGCACTAATTACCGGAGAGGGTATCCAGGCGCTTGGACAAGGTGTGTAGGTGTGTGGTCACAAGGGGCTTATATAAAGAGCCAGGTCTTCAGCTTCTTGTGGAACTCTAGATGTGAAGAGGAGGCTCTGATGTACTGATGGAGGTCATTCCATGTACTGGCCGCGATGTAGGAGAATGAGTGACCTCCAGTTTTGCTTTTGCGGATGCGCAAGTGTGTTCTAGTTAGAGTGAGGCAGAGCGTAGGTGTTTGGTGAGTTAGTGAAAGTGTATGAGGCTCTTCAAGTATTCTGGTCCTGTGATCCTGTGTTGTGTAGGGATTTGTGTGTGTGCATTAGAAGTTTAAATTAGCTGCACTTGTGAATGGGAAGCCAGTGAAGCTTCTTGAGTTGCAGTGTTCTGAGGGTGTGACGTGGAAGGTCGAGCATGAGTCTTACAGCTGCTTTCTGTATGGTCTGGAGTCCGTGTAGGAGTTGTTTGGAGATTCCAGCGTAGAGAGCGTTGCCATAGTCCACCCTGCTGGTGATGAGTGCTTATGTGACGATCAGTCTGGTGTTCTGAGGCAACCATTTGACGATCTTTCACAGTATGTATAAGATGTGGAAGGACGCGGTGCACACTGCTTTGACTTGAACTGTCATGTTGAGCTTGTTATCTAGGATGATACCAAGATTTCTTGTGTGGTCTGTGGGTGTGGATGTTGGTCCTAGCTCCAATGGCAACCAAGTGGAATCCCATGGGGAGGTCTTGTTGCCAAACACCAGTACTTCGGCCTTGTCGGAGTTGAGCTTCAGGCAGTTGGCTGTCATCCAGTCTGCTACAATGGTCATACAGTTGGTGAAATTGGTTCTGGTGGGGTTTGTCTTGTCAGTCAGTAAGAGGATGAGTTGGGTGTCATCAGTGTAGATGGTGAAGGTGAGTTCTCATGATTGGAAGAAGTTGGGGAGTGGTGTCATGTATATGTTAAAAGGAGTGGGGCTGAGAGACAATTCCTATGGGACACAGCATATCAGTTGTTTGGTCTCTGATGTGAAGGATGGCAGCCTGAAACTATGGGGTCTTCCCGTGAGGCAGGAACAGATCCATTTGAGAGTTGATCCTTGTATGCCAATCTCATGGAGTCTTCTGATGAAGGTGTTATAGGAGACAGTGTTGAAGGACCATGCGAGGTCAAGCAGGATGAGGGTCTCTGTTTCTCTTTGATCCAGTATGTTTTGAATGTCATCGGTGGCCACTAGGAGTGCTGTTTTGGTGCTGTGGTTCTTTCTGAATCCTGATTGTGTGTTGTCTAGAAGATGGTGAACTTTGAGCTGCTTGTTAATGACCTGTTAAACATAATCAACAACCTTTTTGATATATTTTAGGCATTGTGACCACCTAACTAATATGATGAACAATTACAAAATCATTTGGGTTTAGGTCTCTCAAACCCCTCCATATTTTCAGACAATGGACTGCACTGTTGCATGGCCATCTTGCATGATTGGACCATTTACTAGAATAGCCAAAAATGGAGTCGCTTCTGTAAGAAAATTCAGAAGTGCAAATGGGATCTGTAGCTTGATGCATTTAGAGGCCTTAGGAAAACATGCACATTTGCTCTGACTACATGAGCATTTAGTAGTTTTGCTGACTTGGGCCAATCCCAGGTGCTCTCATTTCCTTTTTCCTACACCTTCGCTAGACATTCGTCACACAAGATATTCCATTGCCTAACTTATCATGAAGATACCAGCTAATGGACCACCAACAAACCATAGAAGGTTAATAAACAGTTGCTTGGAAACCCACCATCCCCCAAACATCATCTTTTACATAACAACATGTAGATTTTAGAAAACCTCTCTTCTCAATCAGACAAAACAATACATCATCGGCCACTCTTTTCATGGTCTCCTTAAGATCTGCAGACTGAAAATTACAAGAGGAACGAAGATGGTCATCCAAAGTAACAAATTACTAAGAGTAAATTACACTGTAACCCTATGCACGACAGGCAAAATAATGGTTCACATTAGCAATTCATACTTGGCCCTTTTGATGGTTAACTCCATATGTATTCACAATGAAAATCTGATGGGTGAGTGACTCAAACAAGCTCAGAGGACTCAGTTCTCTTTCTTGTGCCCATTCAAAGTTGTGTGGACAGCCCAGAGGACACTATATGGATGCTACCCTTTGTTCATAAAGAAACCTATAAAGAGATGCCAACCATCTAGATTTCTACTAGGTCTGAGTGAAATTTAAAGGCCAGAGTAATCAAAGTAATTTCAGTAATTACCCATTACCCCTGTGATGCAAAATTGCCAAATTTACTCGGTAATGCCAACCTGAGTAATTAAGAGTAATTTGGGGCAAAAATCCGATTGCAGGAGCACAGGAACAATGAAATAAGAGAGAGAGAGCAGCTGTTGACTACTGCTGTTCATGTCCTGTAGCATCTAGTACTATTTTCTTAGCATCCTCTGACCCATTTTGGATGCAAGGGGGCATTGTGCACCAAGAAAATAACTCTAAATGTCGGATTATGCTTCTCACACAATCACAAGTTGTTATGCAGTAATTACAAGTAATTAGGTTGGAGAGAATAATACGAGCTATGCCCACCCTTAATTTCTACTGCTGTTCATTTTGCTATCCCAGAATCCATGAAAAATAGATTGAGTGAACCCAGCACTCTACCTGTTCAACGAAGCACAGGAATTTGTGGCCATATAACAAACAATCTATGGTCTCCCTCACAACATTTAGACATTTCTTAAAAATGCAGTTGCTCTCCCATGCTTTCTAAACATCGCTCTGCAGGGTTTGCCAATATGTAGCTTTTTTCCTTGCCCCAAGAAATTTCCGGTTTATGATCACTTTACAAAGATTGCTTACATAACATAATATGCGACTCCAAGATCAATCGCTAACTTCTGAGCTTTCTAGTCAACCATGTAGCTATACCACAATGAATAGAAATTCTAGTATGCATATCTCTACTGTTTATCAGTAAATAACTAACCAAAGGCTTAAAAAAATACTTACCCACACTCCAACCATCAGACAATCGCCACTGGTAACAGAAAACAAGTACAGAGGACACTAAGGACTAGTCTCAGGCTGCATGTGACTAAATCAATCATATACCTCCCACACCAATACGTATCAAACCTACCATGCAAAGTTGCAAAGTGTTCGGGAACAGAGCAGTAAATGTCTACTTTAAAATACTCTCCTGAAATACACAATATGATCTTGGTGGGGAAAATCACTCGTTCACCACAAGTTACTGAGATCAAGCTACACATCCTTTGAAAACTTTACTGCGTGGATCTCATCATGGTCTAACTGCCCCCTTCATCTTTTAAATAATTTACCACAAACCCGGGCAAAATCCTATCTTCCCTGCAAAAAGTGTGGACCTGGCCTTAGCAATCTAAGATCTATTTCAAATCATTGTGCTCTGTTTTTATTACAGTTTCCGATGGTTAGACTCACAAAGCAACAAAGTGACCAATGAAATGTTTAAAACTTTAGGATCTCCGACCTCACTCGATATTTGTATGTCAGAATATCAACAACAAAAATATAATTCGACATATATATTATAGCTTCGATATTGTTTACAAAAACAAATTCTCCATTAAATGTAGATTTTCTAAAATTAAGTAGATTGAGGTTATATTTATAAATATAAATATGATTTGATCAACATGAAAAGAGTGAGATGGAATATGAAGCAAAGATGGAGAAAATTCTAATCAGCAATAAAGAGATCAGAAAAACTCGTATGAGACAATACCACAAGTCAATAAACAAGCAAAAGAGAGTATAGTATGAAATTAAAATAATCCAAGGTTTAACCCAAATTATAGAAATTTTTCAAATGAAAGGAGAAGTATACAGACCATTGGTTTTATGAAGGTTTCGATCACCTCAGACCAACATTGCAAGAGCCCAGTGTCCTTATCTGAAAGGAAGATTTTTAAGATACAAGGTGACATCTTAGAGATTTCAGGGAACTCACCTTACAATGGCACTGAATCTTTTTTCATCAACCCTTGTTTTATTCCTTTACTATAATAAGTCCCAAGTACCAAATATCCTGGTTAGCAGAAAGCCTTGGATATTTACAATGACACATACTCCGGTGCGGCAGTAATTCCTTACCTCCCTATGTCCAGAAAAAAAAAACATTTTTAAATCTTTGTTCCACTAAGAGACAAAACATTACCTAAAAACATAAAATAATCACTCCCTTGTTGAAAAATACATTAACAAACTGCCAACCTATCTTGAAGTTGCCATTCCTCAGCAAAACTAATGGGTTGGCAGGTGTATGCTTCAAGATTTCATGGAAGCAAATATTATTCTCCATGACAGACAATCAACTTTCAGACTGGGAAGAGGAACTGAGATGAAATAGATGATTTTAGCGAAAACTCAATACCTTTCTTTTACGTAAGACAATCAACAATTTTGATCCTTCTCGATCTATCAACAACATATATATAATATGGAATATGATACAATATTTAATAAAAGTGCTTAGAAAAATGGGTTGGATCACCAACGCATCCCTTCAATGAGTTGAACCATTCTTGTAAAATGTTAGATTGACAAGACCAGATCACTGTGCTTGACAGTTAAATAGATTTCATGAGAAGTCCCACGAGGGTCACCTTTATCTCTGTTATCTGTTAAGATCCACATGGGACAACTAGTGTAGATGTTATCACAATGCCACCTCCAGTTCCAAATGTACATGCAAATGTGCAGCCACATATGTAATTTAGAGGAACAGAACAATAATAATACCAGTTCTCTGTCACATGCACACTGTTAGAGGAAGAACAACTACCTTTTAACATACGGTTATAAGACTAGAAGTCTTAAAGTAAGAGACCCATTCTAATCAGGCTTCAAATTAAAGTAGCTAGACTCTGTCGTTTCACATGAAATAGATCAAATCAGAGCATTCCAGCCATCACATACCTTCACTGGCTTGCAGTGACACAAAGAAAAAAATACTTTAAAACCCAGGAAGGTTTTTTTTCCAAATACTTAAACATGCATCAATCCACCATTCACAACCAACCCTAACTTGAGATCAATTTTTGCAAACCTGATTAAGCAAGCCAAAGAAGCATGGAGGGAGGACCAGATGAGCATCTGGCCCACAGCTCTAGAAGTTGCTGTGGCCAGACCACAGGAATTATCCTCATTTGTCTTTTTCTAAGAACAAAGTTAAAACAAGTCTGTTCAAAGAGGAGTTTCCAACTTCAGGATTCCCTAATTCACTTTAGTCAATAGTTCTCATGACTAACGAACGGGTGAGCACTCATCTTTAACTACTTGTTATAGGCTTCACGAGTGCTACAAAGTACTTACCATCACAAGCTATAGGTTTACATAATATTCAAACATTCAAGTATATATGTAAACAAATAAGCACATGATGTGGGAGTAAATGTAAAACCCTCTTCAGTCTGTCTCAATAGTGTACAATTGTTTAGAGGCCTGAACATTTACTAGGGCCTTTTAACTATTATCAATCAGCCTACTATTACATGCAACATGAGTTCTAAGATGCTTTGCATTTTCTGTGCTTATGATGTGTGTGCACCAGTAGACAAGTTAAATACTTTTATCATGTGCCTTGTGAAGGTATGAGTATCTTTTCTTTGAAATCTTTTTTCATAGTCCATCACCATAAAGGAGTCTCATGCAGCTGACTGTAAATAAGTGATATTTATAAAACATGGCAAGGGGAGGAACATGGCGGCCGCAAGCTAAATGGCTGCGGCGCGGCTCCCCCTTGGTCTTTCCTAAGCTCATGGGTTCTTGCTAGAGGAGTTTAGTTAAGTTTTTTTTTTCTGCCTATTTTTGTTTACCCCCCCTCCCCTACCTGAGGATATGCGTTTCGAGCAGGCACTCTTCAGCTCCGGATTTCCAGGACTTCCAGGCATCCGCGGTGAAGAGAGTGGAGCAGGCGGAGTTGACGGCGTGATTCGTGGCTGGCGTTGGGAGGAAGCAGCTTGGACTCGGTGGAGACGCGACTCAGCTCTGTTCCTGTTCCGGGTCACAGGAGGTAGAGCTAGCGCAAGTACATGCGCGTCCATAGCCCCCAGCGTTTGCGCCATTCGAGGAGTGGCCATCAGCCCCCAGGTAGGGAGTCGACGCCTTTTGCCCCGCTCCCCTTTAGAGGACGCCATTCTCGGGAGCAGCAACGAAGGCAGGAAGAAGTTCTTCTTCCTCTCGGGGGCACCCTTTAAGCTTGGTTCGATCAGTGCCCGAACGCCGATAGGCATCAAGACAGTAGAGGCACAAGCCAAGGCGTCAGTAAAGTGTATGGAGATAGGAGAGGCACACAGATCAGGCAGCACAGGCAGTACAGCGGTAGTGGTAACAGATATTCACGCACCCAAAATAAACAGATATACTCTTCGTGCGAGAGCAGTCCACTCTTTAAATATTGATAAATCTGTTTATCCTCCGCGTATTTCTCCTGTAATTTCTGAAGTGAAGGCCCTCACAAGACAGTGCAGACTCAAAGGGGGCACCACGGACAAAGGTACTGATCTTAAAGACAAAGAGGTCGACATTGGCAAGAGAAGAGGGAGGGGTAAGAAGGGGTCTTCCTCCAAAGTTAAAATCACCCCCTCGCTCAAAACCTATTATAAGGTTATGTCCACCTCTACCACATCCTCTACCCTGAATGCCTTAGCAGGGGATACTTCAAAGAACACGGGTCAGGGCCTCTCGGAGGGCCTCTCGGAGGCACCTAGCCCCTTGAACTCTCCAAAGGAGAGGGCAATGCATTCAGCAGTAAGTCTCTCAAACAGATACTCAGCTTTGGCCATAAATGAACCTCAAGCTTTGCCCGAAAAATCACTAAAGGCTTCCAATTCTGTTCCCTCCAACTCCACAGACGAAAACGCAACTATGGATGGATCGGACAAAACAGACACAACTGATACAACATCGCATTCACTGGCTGACATATTACTTGCAATGAAGGTTGAAATTACTAATAGATTCACTGTGTCTGAGATAAATCAAGCAGAGATGACTAATAGATTTTCAATTTCCGAAGCAAACCAGGCAGCAATCCAAGCTTCCTGTGAAGTACTAGCAAAAAGACTAGATGAAGTCACGTTAAGAACAGAGGCAATCGAATCGGAAATCCCCAAAATAAGGGACACCGTGCGTACAACCACAGTGGAGCTCGCTAAATTATCAGCTCAGAATAAAGAACTGAAAGACGACCTCGAGCGCCTGGAGAATCACTCCAGGAGGAACAATTTAAGGCTTTTAAATGTACCAGAAGCTTTGGAGGGGCCTGACATCAAGGGGTTCGTGATATCTGTATTAAAGGAGACAGTATTAAAGAATGCGCCAGAATTGGATCTCGTGCATGAGATACAAAGGGTACATCGCGATCCCTTCAAAAGGAACCTCGCCAAACAAAAACCGAGAAAGATACTGGTTAATTTTTTAACTTACTCAGTTAAGGAACAGATTTTGTCTTTCGCTCTTAAAGAAGGTACCATAACCTTCAAGAGCTCTAGCCCCTTTTCTTTCCAAATAAGATCAGATATCTCCCATGTGACTGCAACAAGACAGTGGGAGCTGGGGAAAAGGTTGGAGGAGTTGAATAGCATCGGGGCCAAGGCACAGTTGAAGTTCCCTGCACAACTTCGCGTGATGTGGAATAATCACATGCATCAGATAAGATCTGGCGGGGAAGCAGACGTCTTAATAGCGAAAATTAAAGTCGAGCGGGAGGGGAGGTAGGGGGGACAGTGAGGAAAAGGAGAGGCATTTGATTTCGCTTGACAGCAAGACCCTAGCAAGAACCTAGTAACAATTGTAGTTTTTCTATTCCAAGGGGGGGAGGGGGCTGAAAAGGCTTGCCTATCGGAAGGGAGGGTTCCTCACGGGAAGGGGGGCACTGGGGGAGAAGGGAGGGGCACTATGGGTGGGGAGCAGTGGGTAAAAAAGAAAAAAATGGACCTCATTTCACCTTAGATATAAGGAAATCCTGCCATTCCGGTGTGATAGTCTCACAGGTTAATGGCAGGAAACCAAGGCTTAAGGGTTAGAAAGACCATCTTTATCTCCTGGAACGTTAACGGGTTAAGGTGCCCCCGTAGGCAAAGGCTGATTTTAAAATATTTGGAACTTTCCTCAGCCCAAGTTTGTATCCTACAGGAGACACATTTGAGCTTTATGGAAAGTTGCTCTATCTTTTCCAGGGTCCCCTGGATAAAATGTTACTGTGTATCACAACAGACGACTCACAGTAGAGGTGTGGCAATCTTGATTAAACACGGCGCCCCTTGTTCTATAAAAAATTCACAGTCGGATCTGACTGGGAGATGGCTGGTAGCACAATTGGCCCTGGAGAACTCAGACTTAGTCTGTGCCTCGTTTTATGGTCCAAACGTGGACGATCCAACTTACATTTATAAATTGCAATCAATATTGACTTTGGAAACCCCCCCTTTTATTATTGGAGGTGACTTTAACGTTCTCTTGGACCCATCTATAGATAGGTCCAATTTGAGTTACTATGTTGGGGCCCCAAGGATACGTCGTGCTTTGTTAAACATGTTACATGACCTGGACCTGGTTGATGTATGGAGGGCTAAGAAGGGAGACTTACAGGGCTTTACGTTTTATAGTAAAAAGTATAGTCACTCCTCCAGGATCGATTATATCTTGACGGATAGATCCGCCCTGATAGGCCTGGAGGGGATTTCAGTTATGCCAAGTCACCTCTCAGATCACGCTCCAGTGCAATTCTCATATCAAAGTAAAGGGCTTCCGTTGCAGTCTAGATGGACGCTTAATAGAGCCATGCTTCTGGATCCTGAAATTATCCAGGCTGTTAAGTATTCCTCTTTAGAATTCTTTTCTCTGAACATGGGCTCCACAACCATGGATTTTATTTGGGATGCCTATAAGGCAAACCTGAGGGGGAGACTCCATGGCCTCATTTGTTTTAAGAATAGGGCTGAGGCTAGGGCTCTAAATACAATTGAGGAAAAAATAAGCCAGCTAGAGAATGAGATGAACAGATTAAATCATGGGGGCTCAGAGCGTCTATCACAAGTCTTGAAAAATAGATGACGCAAGACAGGAGTATAGGGGGAAATTAGATTTAAAATGCAGGGCACAATGGCATACTAAGAATATGCAAAATTTTGAATATGGGGAGAAAGCAGGAGCCTTATTGGCCTGGAAAGCCAGAGCTGATCGTACTAAGAATAATATCAACGAGCTGATAGTTAACAGCAATGGGGAAAAATCGAGTAGCATTGAAGATATGCAAACCTGTCTACTTTCCCTTTTTTCGGACCTTTATAAAGAAGATCTGGCTCCGCCCCCAAGCTCCATACAATCATGGTTGAGGACTATTACCCTGCCTTCCTTGTCAGAGGAGAGTCGGAACAATCTAGATGCCCCCATTACTTTGGAGGAGATAACTGAGCAAATCAAAAAATGTAAGAATAAAAAGGCATGGATTCGCTTCCAAATGAAGTGTATAAACTTCTAGCAGAGGAATTGATCCCTGTATTGGGCACTACCTTTAATTCAGTCTATTGCCTCGTGGGCAAAGTCCCCGAGTCTTGGAAGGAGGCCACAATCGTTTTGATTTTAAAACCAGGCAAGGACCCCTTAAAAGCTGACTCATACGTCCAAACTCTCTGCTGAATGCCGATTATAAGATCTTTATGGGTATCCTAGCAGGGAGCTTGGCGAAACTGGTCCCCAAGCTGGTTCACACTGACCAGAAGGGCTTTGTCGCAGGAAGGTACATCCAGGAACAGACGCAACTGTTAATAGGTAACATCGACCTGGCCATTGAAAGATCTGATCCATTGGCCATAGTCGCCTTGGACGCGGCCAAGGCATTTGACAGAGTCTGTTGGGTGTACCTTTGGGAAGTACTGGAGGTAATGGGATTCGGCCCTATTTTTATTCAAACTTTGAGGAATTGTTACCAGGGAGCCTCTGCTCGGATTCTTCTGAATGGTCTATTGACCTCAAGTTTCAACATCCATAGGGGGACCCGGCAGGGTTGCCCAATTTCGCCTCTTTTATTTAATATCTATATTGAGCCACTGGCACAGGCCATTAGGATGGATGAATCAATTTCCCCCTATAAGTCCCAACTTTATAGTTGTAAGTTGGCTCTGTACGCGGACGACCTAATATTATACACAAAGGACCCTGAGGTGGTTATTCCCCGCGTGGAGGCGCTTTTGGAAAGATTTGGGTCCCTGTCAGGGTACTTAGTTAATAAATCAAAGACAAAGGTGATGTGCTGGAATTTAGATCAATGGGGGGGGGAGAAACCAGTACAGAGTTAAGATACTTAGGCATTTACATTGTTAAAGACCTGGAAAAAATCCCCCAGATCAATCTTAATAGAACCATCAAAGAAATAGACCGCCTCTTTAGCAGATGGAGGAACCTCCCTTTAACCATCTATGGGAAAGTCAACTTATTAAAGATGGTCATTCTCCCGAAGCTTTCTTATTTATTTTCTACTATACCTCTGGTCTTTCCGCATAAGAATATTAGTAAAGTACAGAGTAAGATCGGGAGTTTTATTTGGGGGGACAAGGGGGTCAGGTTGGCCTGGAAGAAATTGAGACGCAGACTCAACAAAGGGGGTCTGGCTCTTCCTGATATTAGTTGGTATGCGATAGCATTTCAGTTTAAAGGCATCCGGATGCTACTTGCAAAACCAGAAGAGTCTGCCTGGGGAAGGTTGTTGGGAGAAATGGCAAGAACGGAAGAAGGAGGAGGTGGTGAGGCTTTCTTATATAAGTTTGGGGCTCCAAAATATTTTAAGCGAGAACGCCTGAAGGTTCTGAGGGCAGCCCTGGAAATATGGTACAAAGTTAGACTCAAATGGGGGATAGGTTATTATTCAGACCTAGCTCCAATTTGGGACTCACCCGGAACACCTTGCTGCCTCAGAGACAGTCTGGCGGTACCTATCAAGAGAGCGGGCATAACTATCTGGTCCGACTTGGTAGATTCAGAGGGATCCATCCCTGGGAATTTCTGAGGGCTAGGATTGGCACAGGGTTTTCCAGATTCAAATACCTACAGCTGGTATCATGGTTTGACGCAGAAAAAGATGAAGTAAGAGGGAATGGGGATATTGAAAGTTTGTGTCAACTTGTACATCCAATAAGGAAAGAGATATCAGTGTGGTATAACCATCTACTAGAAGCAGAAGATCTGGAGATTCCATCTTTATCTATGGTTTGGAATCAAACCTCCCTTGAACCATCAATAGATGCCCTTTTCGAGCCCTCACTGAAAGTACTATATAAATACATCAAACCCGCTAGCCTAAAAAAGAATCACTTTTTTGTCATCAATAGGCTTTATTATACCCCAGCAAAGATAGCCAAGTTTGCTCCTACTCCAACACCAAAATGCCCAAGGTGCATGACGCCTATAGCCAATGACCTTCACATCTTTTTTGAGTGCCCTGAATTAAAAACCTTCTGGAAGGAGATCGGTGACACTCTCCAAGATATTTTTAAGGCCAATATTGATGTTAATCTGTCACTAGTTTTTTTCGGGGACGATGGTTCATTTTGTCAGACAGCATAGCAGTCTTACAGAGGGTTACTACTATATCTGGTATTACTTGCACGGAGAGAGGTCTGTAAAAAGTGGAAAGACCCATTACCTCCGAAAAGAGAAGACTGGCTTAAAGCCACATTTGCTATGGCTCGCCTGGACTATGAAGGGGAAGGGGATAAGCCGACAAACATCTGGCAGCCCCTCATGAGTTGGGGTCGTAACCTAAGATTAATATAGCTTGTCCTATGATTACACCAAGTTCCCTCACGAATGGGATCGGTCGGGTGACCTAAGCGAGTGCGGTAAGCCGGGAGGCCCCCAGATCGTTACATCGGCTTCATAAGACCCGCAGAAGCTCATTGGTAAGATGAGGACAAAAAAAAAAAAAAAACATGGCAAGGTTACAAATATACATTCAAAATACTGGGGCCTCACTTACAAGGCCATTGTGCAGCTTGTGCATCACTTTTTTGATGCACTGGTGGCGCGGTGGGCCTGCCCTTATTTACAAGGCCACGTAAAGTCACCCTTCTTGACTTTTATTGCCCTTGTAAATATGGGCCCATTTCACCCATTACTCTGTGTGAAAGGGGCATTCCATGGGTGGTGCTTTGGGTGTTTCCATGGACCATCCAAGTTTTATAAAGCTGGAAATGTGTTAGAATCCTATGCCTCCCCATAGGAGGAGAAAAATAAAATACTTTTATTTCTCCTCATTTTTTCCTCCCTACAATGCAGGCATCCTTGCAACAGGACGCAAGGGTGTCTGTGTTGGTGCATGGCAGCCAATTGTGCGCCAGGGCAGGGGAAAGCACACGGATGAGTCTTATTGTTGCTAATAGGACGCATCCCTGTGCTTTTGTAATTATGCAGCTCGATGCAGCAAAATGTCTTGCAGTGCTGTGCTGCATCATTTTTTTGTAAATAAGGCCCTTAGCGTCCCCAAGGGGGAGGAAGGGTCCTAATTCCTATCATGTAAGTTAACTTTCTGTGAGGGATATTTTTCCATTGGCCGAACATTAAGGACATTTCTTCATTTATCTCTTTATAATGGGTGTCGGCCACTGGCTGACGCCTGCACTACTTTTCCAGTTCAGCCATCAGCCAAGGGCAGATGCTGGGAAGAGCTGCCAAGAAACCTCCGGTGCATCCCAAGAATGGTGCTGAAGCTGAATCCCTTCCGCTTCAGCCCGTACACCTCCAACCGCTCATTTGCAATGTCAGCGAACCATGAGGTGCGCTGACATCAAAACCCCCATTGGAGCTGCAAGGATGAAGCAGGTCAGTGCTCTCTCCTGTGGCGTGGATGAAGCAGGTGAGTGCTCTCTCCCATATCTGATGGAGGTTTTAGATTGGTCTCCCCACAATTGAAGGAGGCATTATTGGAAAAGGAGAGTTTCCCCTTTCCAGAGATGGTTTACTCAAACAAACTGTTGCTGGTGGATCGCGGACATGCTGTTGTCTATGAGCAGGAACTACTAGACCACCAGGTATCTGTTGATTTGTTGAGGGATCAGCCCCTCAGCTATACGGGATGACTCCCTTGGTGGCATTACTTATTTTAGTGTATATTTCCCCTGGGAGGGTGTAATGCTGGCCCAAAGAAAAGCACGATTCCTCTCCTAGGAGAAAATGAATGGCAGCATAGTTATAGGGGGTCAAATTTCATTTATCAAGGAAGACAAAATAGGCAGCCATATTTTATGGGGGTCGGCCTGCATACCAGATGGACCGATACCCACCCACCAAGAATAATGCGACCCCCCACAAGGTGAAAACAAAATGGTCCTAATCCACTGAGCCACCAGAGAGTGTGTGAGCCTATGATATGACGTGTTTTTACTGTTGATTTCCCTGTTATTACCACATCTATTACCTGCAGCAAACACACGTTCAGGCAGTCTTCCATACTGTGCAAAACACCTTTACAGCATGTTTTGTCAAGTTCAAAAGTGCCTCAATGTCCTACAACTGCCCTGGTGCCCCCAAGTTGAAATGTTGGCCACTTATGCAGAGCAACTACATATGACCTCACGGCCAAAGGATATATGGGACCCTTTACAATCATACCTGCTTGTCAATTCCCTCGACCTGGCTGGAGCTGTTGCCTCCCTGGCGTCCTAAATGATTTTTCCTTGACAGAGTTGCTTATGGGCCTAGCTGGAACTATACACATGTTCGGGTTGAGAGTGTCCACAAACTTTCCTACTGTATCACTTCCTCCCCATGCCACCTATCCATCCATGAAATATAGGGCGATGGAATGCTAAGACAAAGTATGTTACTCAGTCAAATTGAATGGGGATGGGCTGGACAAACTTGTTCCAATTGTGGTGGTTGTCAGATCGGCTGTAATGAAAACCTTTTAAATTTACCTGATAATGCACATGTTGTTGTTGCAGATCGCTTTTGTAATTGTATGGCAAGTATTTCACAACTTCGATAAAGAAAATATATATTTTTTTTAAATGAGGCATGGCCAACAAAGAACACATATAGGCCTATGGACATTGACTATAAAAAATGGTCTCTGGCCACATGGCATGGATAACAAAGACAAATGGTGGCCTATGGCAAACGCACACACACAAGCACACACACTGGCTGACAAAGGAGTCATGGTAAGACTGAAGAAAACACTTCCATTCATTCAGCAAAGCCAAAAACGAAAATTAAGTGTGCTATAAAAACTATAAAAACAACACACATCCTCTTGAGCCATCAAATACCACCCCACCAATACACTTCTTGCAAAAAAATAAAAAAATATGCAAAAAATAAAAACATTTCAAATTTAATTCAATGTCATCTCTGCCCTAAAGTATGTTTTAAAACAACAATTACCACAGAAACAGTTGTTTCATGTATCCATGACTAGTACTGGGCCCACTGGCTGGATGGCCAGTGGGCAGACTAGACCGCAAAGTTAAATAAATAACTATTGTGAATTTAACAAACATAGAGAAGAGTTTCTAAACTGTGCAACCTTTTTCCCTTACAAAAGAAAAAAAAATGTCAAAAAATAACTAGGCCCCTACTGAAACTGCAAGCCACTCAACACAAAAACATGTAAAATTTGAATAAAAGCACAAATAAATACTGATGCAAGCCCTCTATCAAACAAACAACACCCATATACAAACATTTTTTAAATTACTTGTGATGTCACAAAAACAAAGGACCTCATTTACAATATTTTGATGCACAGCAGCGCAGCAAGCCTTCCTGCTGTGCTGTTGTGCATCAAAAGAAAAGCACAGGAATGCACCGTATCTACAAGATACAACGCATTACTGCCCATTTCCCCTGCGCTGGCGCACAATGGGCTACCATGTGCCAATGCAGGCACCCTTGTGCCAAGTGTGTCTGGGGGAGAGGTGTGGCGCCGCGGCCAGGGCGACTGATGCTGGACGCTGGGGATCACGGTTTGATCCCTGGCTCCGGCGGCAGGGGTCTGCCCAGAACCATGCGACTCTGGGCAATAGCTCGCTTTAATCTTCCCAACGACCCCCAGCGCTGAGATACCCCTTCGGGGGTGATTCGTGCGCTATACAAGTACTGGATTTACATTTACATTTATAGGGGTGATTGGTTTTGTGCAGGAAGGGACCACTTCCTGCACAAAAACAATCAAGAGAGGCAGAATGCAGCACACATAGAAAAAGAGAAAAAAATGAGAAATAAAGGTAGTTCTCCTTGTTGCGCCTCCCTTACGCCTCCCCTGGGGAGGCATAGGAATCTGCACATTCCCAGGTTTACAAACCTTGTAAATCGGGGAATACATTAAGTTCCATGTATGTTGCAAGGGAATACCCACAACAACACCCATGGAACTCCCCTTTCACTCAGAGTAATTCATGAAAGGAGGCCATAATAACAAAGCCATGAAAAGTCGCACAGGGTGGCTTTCCCTGGCCTTGTAAATATGGGCATCTACACTGCACCGCAGATGCATCAAAAAAAGTGATGCACTGGCAGTGCAATGGGCTTGTAAATAAGACTGAAAGTCTTTAAATCCAATGGTATTTATGCAGCAGACAAAGCGAGTGATCCTTCCAGCTTGAAATCCAAATAAAAATTGACCAGTAGATGGACAAAGCACTGGAAGGAGCCTGATGGAGAGAAACAGGAAGTTGGAGTCTCTGAGGCACTTCCTTCTTGTTGCAAAAGGAAAATAAAATAAAATAAATGCTTCTCGCAATAAAAAACAACCTGAATGGTCCATTGGAGTAGAATATTTACTCCAAAATGTCTTTTTGAGTAGATTTAGCTGCTTCTCGAGTAGAAAATCTGCTCGAGATGCAGCCGCTCGCTAACGTCACGAAAGTGGTGCTGGCAGGTGCTGTGGCGACTGAAAGCCGCGCTAGAGGCCAGCAAATCTCTTCCACTAGGGCCAACAAATCTCTTTGAGCTCCCCAGCATGCACCAAAACAAGGCTCGCATGTGGCAATGGAAAAATTATTCTGCCACATGCCATATGTCAGAATTTATTACAATACCTAGCGTGGAGTTCCCAAATTCCACCAACTCTACAAGTGGAATTATATTTCCACCCAGGCCTAGTTTTGGTTTGGTACACAGGGCCAGATTTATCAAGTGTTCGATTGCCCTTGCGTCATGCAAGGTAAAGCAAGGGCAACGCAACACTAAAGTGATATTCATCCATCCACACAAGGCTACCTTATGTGGCCCTGTAATGCTTGGTAAATCTGGAGTAACACAAGGCAACCCAAGTCACTGCCTTGCATTACTTTGCCCCAGGGAGGCATTTCCTCGGTGGAGAGTGGGTGTTCCCACGCACCCACCCATGGATTTTGGTGCATTCCGATACTTACCATGAGTGGTAGACTTGGGAATACGTCAAAATATCACGCCTTCCCAGGGGAGGCGTAACAAGGAGAAATATCTTTATTTCTACTCATTTTTTCCTCTTTCCATGTGGCTGCATTCTGCAGCACACATAGAAAAAGGAAGAAGCCTCAGACAATTGTTCTTGTGTAGGAAGGCATCCCTTCCTGCAAAAAACAATCCTGCCTTCAACGCAGGTACCCTTGCACCATGCTGCAAGGGGCCCTACATTGGTGCTAGGCAGCACATATTGCACCAGCGCAAGGAGAGGACAGAAATGCATCATATAATGTTAAATAAAGCACATTCCTGCCTTCTCCCTGTCACGCAACACTGCACAGCAAGGTGTCTTGTAATGCTGCACTGCATGACATTTTGATAAGTCTGCCCCACAGTTCTGTTATTTCAATGCAGTCATGGTCTGTTCTTCATCATTGTTTTCAATCAGCAGTGGAGTTGCAGGATTAAAAGTATTGCATCTTCTAATTGAAATTAGCTGTCAATATCCTTTGCTCATATTTTGCCAGGTGCCTGTTTGTCATGTGCTGAGTTTGTGGACAAGCCAGCAATAGCTCAACTGAATGTGGAACTAACACAACAAGTGTGTAATCCATCACAATTCCTTCTATTTGTCCAACTGCAAAGAAAACAGTTGCTACAGATATCAAACAACCAGGGAGAGCTGTGGCTACTGGATCGAATAAAGCAAAGAAATAAATGACAGACTGATTTACCTCATCATGCTTTTGAACTAGAACTGAGTGTGCACACCCTTTTCTTTCCTGACAGTTAGAGAAAATAAATCTCATAATTAGGCATTCCGAGAACTGGTGCACTGCAGTGTTTGTCTTTGAGTTCTAGGAAGGCACTCATGCATTCATCATCAAATGGGAACAGATCCACTATGTCGCTGTGAGTAAGACTTACTAAAGGTTTTGCAGCTAGGGAACAGTTTAGAATCTACTGACAACATAAGCCAACAATTACCAAAAACTTGCTGATTTTCCTCTTGGTAGGTGGAGGATTAATTCTCAGGATTGGAAAAACACGTTCTTTTGACACATTTTATGTGGTCACTTCTCTCATACAGAACTGCATTTTTGCAGGTGAGACATTATGTCCATTATCAGCAAAATGGTTCAAGAGAGAATTGTATCCATCTTGCAATATTCGTTTGTTTTTGAATTATTGCCCCATCACTGAGTTACAGGGCAGCTACAGATTTTTGTTTTCAAATTTTCCTTTAGGATATGCCTAAAGATTGAGGGGCTTTCTGTATACCCTTGTGGGATGCAACACAAAACCAGCACTTTAATAAGGAACCTAAATGTGAAAAGATATTGGCTAGACTCATAAAGAGGAATGGAGAAGTACACTTGTCACAAGTTAAAGGCTGTACCATTTTTCATTCACAAGAATCTGAAACAAAATCATAGGATTCAGTACCACCGGACAATATGGAACTATGGGGCATATTAGCAAGGGCACTATCGCCGCTTTAGCGGCACTTTTTGCCGCTAAAGCGGCGATATTTATATCGCCCTATCAGCAAACTGTCTCTAACAGCAGTTAGAGACAGTTTTCGGGCATTAGCGCCCGTTTTTTTACCGCTTTGCATGTCAGCGATATTTATCGCTAATGACATGCAAAGTGGGCGTTCCCGACGAACAAACCTGGGAAACACTCGCTAACAGGCCTATCGCCTATTAGCAAGGTGGCCATGGCCCCAGTTAGCGACGTGAAAAGTCGCGCTAACCGAGGTCATCGCCATTTATTTAACACCTGCAATTAGCAGGTGTTAGCCATACCTAACATGGGGGGTGGATTATGCTGATACGACCACAGGGTCGTATCAGCAAGGTGTTCTCCCTTCTCCATGCAACATCGCTGGTTTTTCAGCGATGTTGGCCCATTTCCCCCGCTATCGCTGGAATATTCATCGCCATAGCGCTAATCGTTGCTAATACAGCGTTAGCGTGGCGATATATTCCAGCGATAGCCGGCGATAAGAAAAATCACGCTAAGGTTAGCGATGATTATCGCCTCTTCTTGCTAATATGCCCCCAAAATGTTGTTTATTTTTCGACGCTTTTGGAACACCCTCCTTTTGTCACTTGTTTTTTTAAATGCCCGTAACAGGTGAGCTGCAAGGACTACAAAGCACTTCTCTTAGAATTCCCTGCTCTCTAATTTTCTCGATGATGGGCTTCATTCCCTCCACTGGTTCTCATGAAGGTTATTACTGACGAATTTGAGGGTAAACTGCGTCTGGTTTTACTGAAATCTTCACTTGCTCTGCATTTCTATTAAATCTAATTTGTTTATCACTGGAATCCCTTACCTTTTCTTTCACTGTGTGTCTTAAATCAAGAGGCAGTTCATCTTTTATAAGGTTTGGGACAGCTGAACTTTTGACTCTTGTGATTTTATTTTAAATCTGAAATATTCACCTTGAGCTTGAAATGTGACACCATCCGGGATACACTAAATCAGGCAATTCATCTTGAAGAGCAAATCCCTTCCTATCAACTGGACTTGACTCTCAAAATATAAATTGGTGATCATTTTCTATAGAACCATTTTTATAGGTACATTTGCTGAAATCTGGTTTGTAGTTTGTGTATTACTGAGTTCTACATCTTGGACTGCTTTACCCAAGAGGTGTTGGTTTGGGTCCTCCATGGAAAGAACAGTGGAGCGGGTAGCACCAGTATCAATCAGGAATGATATAGGGTGGTCATTCACCTCATCATATACAGATGAGTCACTCTGATCTACCTCTAGGACTGCACCAAGTATGCAAGGTTCCTCCTTCATCGGGCAACGTCATTGCAAATTAGTCGAATTTGGTGTAAACTGGGAAACGTCACTATTTATGATCAAAGAATTTTGTTTAAAACCTGAACTCTGGGGCATTATATTTCTCATGTTTAGCTGCAACATTGGAGCTGCAGGCACGTTCGTATCAAATTGCCCTTGATTTTGCTTGTTTTGCATAGAAGTCTGTTGAGCTTAGGTGCAATTTGGTACCATTTGATTTGCATTCTCCTGTAGCTGAGCAACAAAATAATTTTCAGTTTGATCTGGATTTTCAAAACCTGAATTTGCCAACTGGTTTTTATCACCTCTCTCAAGCTGTTATGTCTGGATGACCATCAACTTTTCCATAATTTTTCTCTTCTTAGCATTAAAGCAGTCTCTGCAATACTTTGTATACTGACCTATCTCATTGATACTCTTGGTCTACCAACACATCACACTCTGCTGAACAAGAAACCTAAGCTACAGACACAAGCCCAAAATGAAAGCTGATACGAATCCGCTAACGCCAAACTACTCTTTTTATACAAAGCAATCTCATATTCTTCTACAAGCTCTTCAAGCCTATCATAGGTGTCTCATACACCTAGTAGATTCTCTGATTAGATATCTCAATTCATCTGGAATGTACATAGGCACTCTCTTTATAGCAATTATACCTTGCAAAATATCTCAAAACTAAATTTTCAGATTTCCAATATTAACTTCTCTTCTTTCTAATTCACGTTCAGTAGGCTGTTTTGTAGAAGCAAAAGCCTCAATGACTAGTACAGTACAACTGCATCAATAGCAGATGTAGCAATCATCCCTTTAAGACCAAGGGGGATATTTACAAGGAAATGGCACAGCACGACGCTACTCACAATTTAGCAGTGCCGTGCTGCGTCATTTAAAAATGCAAGGATGTGCCGTATTTACGAGAATACTGCACACCCCAGTGTTTTCCCTTCTGCTGGTGCTAGAAAAAGCTGCCTAGCGCTAACACAGACCCCTTGCGCCATAGTGCATGGGTGCCAGCATTGCAGGGATGATTCTCTGCAATACAGGTACCCTTGCACCATGGTGCAAGGGTGCCTGTGTTGCAGGGATGATTGTTCCTGCACATAAACAATCTTTAAAGGTGATTTGCTCTTTCTATGTGTGCAGCATAATGCAGCACACATAGAAAGAGCAAAAACAAGGAGAAATAAAAGTATTTCTCCTCGGTGTGCCAATCTAACGCCTGCTGTTTAGTGGCATTAGTTATTGGCACTGCCTCAGATTGACAGATCCTTGTAAATCTGGGGCAGCATCAAAAAAGCAATGGGTGTTGTCGTGGAACGCCCACAGTAACACCCATTATATGCCCCTTTCATGCAGATACCTGCGTGAAAGGGTACAATATTTACAAAGTGGTGTTAAGCTACGCAAAGTTGCTTAATGCCGCTTTGTAAATATGGAGCAGGGCACTGTGCTGCCAGAACGTCGGAAAAAGTGATGTTCCAGTGGAGCAATGCCCTTGTAAATATGCCCCCCAGTGTACCGATCAAGTGGTGCTCTCAGAACAGCTATTGCATGCACTGACATTGGTTCTCCTGCACAAATATCATATGCTGGCAGTCTTGGTGGTTGTGTATCATTTGTATAAACAGTAGGTCTTAAATTGAACAAATAATTTAAGGAATGATCCTCCATATTAGAATCATTTTCCAAGTCTCTTTTTCTCATCTTTGGATTCATCAGATTTATTCCTAATTTTTTTCTCTCTGTCTCATTAATTATTGAGGGAAATGCACCCACATCCATCATTGAATTACCCCCTCTGCAAGCCCCATTTCATCTCTAACCATTGGTTCATTGTATTCCTAACTTGCTTCCTCGTTCTTTTCCATTCCTTTTCAATGGCTACTCTATCCCATTCATTCAGTGCCTCACATTGTGTAGGCCTAGGATGCGTTTTTCTTTCACATATGCTATGTCTCAGGTTGTCAAGCTTTTTGACAATAAAGGTAACTTCTAAAGGAAATCGTATGTTCTTGTCACCAAATGTGATTTTGTTCCAATTTGTTAACCATACGCATGTATGAAAACCTACATTTGCCATCATCTTGTACGTTGGAGGAACCTTTTCACCTGCCAAATTAGGAATCTTAGGAACTTTAGACTTTTTCAATAAGGCACCCATTTCTCCAGATTAAGCTATACATAAACTACAGAAAACAGTCAAATGCCAACCAACCAATCACAGAACGGCCAGGGCAAAGGTCAACCAATCATAGCACAATATACAACTGCAACTGATCAATGACAGAGCAACTCATGGTAACATCTCACAATTTCATGCAAGACTCTCCAGTGACTCAATTAACCAATTGCAGAATGACTTATTTGTGAATTAAATCAACTTAATGGCTTCAGCTGCAACATACCATACACTAAAAAAGTTAATCTTGTCTGCTCAACCCAAATATGAGGAATAAAAGATAAAGAGTAAGGGGCCGATTCCGATCTCGGTCGGAGGCGCACCCAATACCATTCGGTCGGGAAAAAAGCCATGCGAAAGCCTGTTTCCCGACCGAACCGTACTGCTGGTCCGGCCGAGCGAGTACGATGCGAATTCGCCGACCGACTCGTCCGGGCGACCCGACCGCTCCGACCGACTCGTACCCGGATCGTACCGCTCCGACCGACTCGCTCGGACCCGATTCGCACCGCGCAATGGAGACGTTTTCCGGCCGGGTAAGTACGATGCGCACCTCGACCGCTCCGACCGACTCGCGCCGTCCGACTCGAACTCGCTGTCGGAGCCGTACTTGGGGGTCCGTGTCGGACCCCCTGTCACGCGTACCCGTGCGAGGCGCACACAGGGGGACCCATGGGTCCCCCTACCTGTGCGTGTACGCCGCGAGCGCTCGCGGCGTACTCGCTGTAGGGGGCGCCCTTGTCCGCCTCGCACCCATTGAGGCAATGGGAGCCCGCGTACGCGTTGTACGACCGGCTCCCATTGAGTTCAATGGGAGTCCGACTCGACTCGTGTCCGATAACATACGGACGCATCGGACTCGTTCGGTCGGACTGCACGGGTCCGATTCGGTCGGAAATCTCTCCGGGTCCGGCTCGGTCGGAGAAATTTCCGGCCCGAATCGGAATCGACCCCTAAGTCTCACAAAATAGAAGATAATCAGTATCTCCACAGCACTGTCAATCCCATTAAGGCAGATTCTCTGCCAGCCAATATGATCCATCCTTTATTACTCCTCTGCACCAAAGAAGAAGCAAACATCATTTTAAGTCTGATTAGAGTACATACATCTCACAAACTCTTGTTAATCCTTATCTCATTGTGTATGTGGCGCCTCACAAAACTCACCACTATTTTGCAGACAAGCTTAACAATATATCTTGAGATTATGTATTTCACTGAATCGGATTACCTTAACCAATAACATAAAAATCTAATGTTTTTCCTACATAAACACAAAAGCAGCCTCTTCTTCTTTGAATAACTTGATAACAAACTCTGACTCTTCAGCTTACAAATATGACAACATTTTCAGAATTACAGTAATCAAACCAAATGAGCGAATTTCTCCAGATCATGGATAATCTGCAAGGTTGAGCAGCCTATCTGTAGACAGAGATGGTGTTTTCCTCAAGAATAGATGTGCAATGTGTCCCTAAGATGAGATTCAAAACATCATTTCAAAATACAATCAATAAGGACTGACAAAAAAGGAGTTGAAGATCAGTAATTTAGAAAAAACATGTTTATTAAAATGTGAAAGCACAAAACAGAAGGCAAATACATTGCCATTCTCAATAATTCAGTCATGGGACATAGAAAACAATTGCCAGAAAAACTCTGAGTATTTTAAATATATGCAGCAATGACTAATGTCTGGAAAATAGACTAAGTCCAGAATGTGCAGCAAATCAATAGAAAATGGGGCTGCTCAGAAAAGAGGCTCAGAAAGAAGTCTAGCTCACCTCCAAAATAAAGGGCTTTTTATAATTGTTTTCACCATAGAAAGCAATGGAAATCACACATTCAGCTTGTGGTGGGCAAATGTAACAATAAAACATCAAATCATAACACAGCATTATAAAATATCATATAATACCACCATCCTAGCAGCATCACCCTAAATGAATATTAATATGCCCCTCCTGACCTAATGCCATTGGAGGCGTCAGAACAAATCTGGTTACATAAACAGTGAAAAGACTCTTAATTTATCACTTACAGTGAACAAGTAGGAAGAGCCTCAAAAAATATCTAAAGGCTTTCTCTGGAGTTAAACATGTCATTACAAAACAAACAGTGCACATTTTGCTGTGTGCGGTGTCAATGCGAAATATAAGCACACAATGAATATTATAGAGCAACTTCCACAAAAATACAAAATGAAATTGAGGCGTAGTTTGTTATAGGCAAAATAAACGCAGTTCTGTACATCACAAAACGATGGTTTCATTTTAGAAAGTTTTATGTTAATATGCACATATGATTTAAATCAGAAAATAGCTACATCAACTGTTTGACCTTGATTCGTCTGGAAAAGATGCAATTGTTCCTGCATGGCTCTCGGACTAATATATTATAATCTTCCTGAAGAAAGACCTTGTTTGTCTTCTGGCATACTTTTATTAGGAAATGGGAAAACTATTGGTTATTAGGGTTGGCCTATTAAATCAAATCAGAAAGGCTCCTAAGCATCACCAAAGACACGTGGAGCCGGTTTACACGAATCCAGAATATGGGCTCTGTCTGCACCCCACACCCTATCATTGGGTGCACCAAGAAAAACATGGACATGATTGATGGCCACTTGATTCCAGAAAAATATGTGCTGCTAACCCGAGCACAGATGACAACTACTGAGATTGCACCTATCCTAGGGAGAGCACAGCAGTGAGAAATTGCGCTGGGGTTTGAAACGCAGCTCCATATCTCCTTGTCTCCAGATTTTGCCTGTTTTTTTAACTGGATAGCAGGGATCACTCTGCAGGTCAGTACAAGTTTGTCGCCATCTGCCTGCAATGTGATCCCATTGTGGTTCCTTGAACCCCGTGCACCCTCTGAAGACGTATCTATGGTTGGTGCATGGACTGAGTATAATTTCCTATACGCTCCTCCTAACAGCCTGTTTGTCTATGCGACCAATGTAGTAGAATGGCACAGGCAGAGGGTCAAAGGTACTCCCTCATTTGCAGGGGGCAATCACCCCAGGAAAATAATGAAATGTCCACTTGTCCTCCTTTAAGCACAAAATGTGCACCTGCACTGACTAAATTGACTCTTCAGGTCCAGAAGGGGACCGCATACATTTCACATTGTTGTACCTAACAGATTCTCAAGGAACTGAGTAAGAGAGGAATTGTGGGTGTCAACTAGTATCTCTGGGGGAAAAAAGACAGCATTAAACCCAAAATAATCTGTCTATTCACACACACCCTTCTCAGGCGAGCAAGGTTTTCCCTGCCCCTGCATAATCTGCCTGTCCCAAATGCGTCTTTTACTTAGGGATGGTGTGTATCAACATTTTCCACAGCATTCAAATTATGAAAAGGGCAAGTGGTCATATTCAAAAATATCCTTTTGAATGAAATCAAAATCAAATTAAGCTAAATTATAGTATATTGCCATGTACTAAAGCTCACTGTTAGACCTCCTTTAAACAAAAAGCTAATTTAGTAACTGCAAAACTTGCAATTCTTCCTTCAATTTATGCTCCACACAATTCTGCAAAAAGCGTCTTACATGATGAGGTCATCAGAGTGAAACTGATGCAGGGGTTACATGACCCTCAAGCCAAATGAGTATGAAGTTAGTGAAGTTAGTCCTAATACATGAGCATGTTTTTAATCAGTCACGTTACATCTTTTCCTGCATTTGAGGGACAGGCCTGGGCTGCTCACTTTTATATTTTGTTGTCAAATTGGAGTAAGAAATATTGAGATTCAAGGTGACAGAGTAGCATGGGAAGGAAACTATAGAGTGATATTTGTGTCCATAAACCCTGATGGAATTATTCTATTTGTTGAACTACCATGATGAGGTTTAACATGCATTGCAAATTAATTATTTAAGGCTGATACAGTACTGTAAATACCATTTCAGACTTCTGTAAGTAATGATTTTAAAATGTGGTTTTGCTCTCTATTTGTGGGAAATCGCTGTGATAATGTCAAATTTAAAACAAACATTGGCAATGCCAGTAAGTCTGGCTTTAGAGAAATGTTGTCTGGTAATGTGAAGCATTTTTACAAATAAATAGCATTTGGAATGGATATGTATTTGTGTGGAAGCAAAGATCTGTAGAATAATATTGGTGTAGGCTAAAGGGTAAGGTTCCAAAATAGGGTATAAAAGATAAGATAACGGTGTGATTTATTTTCTCTCTTTCAAACTTTACAATACTTTAGAATCTTTCTGGCTTCTCGTAAAATATTGTTTCAGTTTATAAGAATCTTTATCCTTACTAAGTATATGATCGGGTAGCTTATTATCCCTAGTCTGATGCTGAGGTAATTGAAGATATCTGAACATCCTTCTTCCATGTGTGCATCCCTGTGGTTGGAACTTGTAATATCTTACTAGGATTTAAGTAAGTAAATGTGATATTTTACCTGTGATGCTCAGATCGCGGATTCAGATTCAGAATGGATACAGCAGGAAAAAAATCACTGATCATACATACTCTTTGGGAATTATGATCTAAATTTACTTCGTCCTCGGAAAGTTTATGATAGAGGTGTCTATCACTCTGTAGTATGACTTGTTGATTTTCCAAGGGAGGAGTTGTTTATATCTGCTACAAAATGCATTCATTTTTATAGTTTTTCTGAGCCATTGTGCCTGAGTTGGAGAAAATCCGTACTGGACATGCTTTATGTTCTCTTTTCATTATTATGTTTTCCAAATGTTTATGTGTCTGTAGTGATTGATTACAATATTTTACTTTAGTATTAGATGATCTACCAAATACTTTCTGTTCCCAATAGTATGTATATGGATATGTTTAGCTAGTAAATTACTCATTTATTATAATCAATGTCTTTTAACATGCTATGGATTGTTACAAGATTGACAGAACTATTAATTGCTTTTTGAATTGCCTATATTAGTAATCACTGATCTGCCAGTGACATTAAAATGTTGGCAGCAAATGAGGCACAATTATTTTAAGATGATATATAATTTTCCTGCCAAATATCATTACTTCTCTGTGTTCCCTCTCTGGTAACAAAAAGAGAGAATTGAACAGCTCTCTAATTGGTGATTAACAGAACAAACATGCTATCATTGACTCCCAGTGCAAGGAATTTCATATAGATGGAAATAAACCTGTTCCAGGTTAAATAAGGCATATCCCCACCAGGTATTATGAAATCTTTCGCTTGTCTCACTTACATAATAATGATTTTTGCCTTCCATTCCATTATTAAATCATTATGTGTGCATGCTTCAATGAGTTAACCATGCTCTATTCACTTTTCCTACTCATGTCATTAGCTAATGGATCATAAGCAACAACATGCTGTGATCCTGTTGTATTTATGTGCTAACCCATCATCTTTCAATTAGGAGAACATTCATAACAAATTAAACTATAGTTTTATTGTGGAATTTTAGAGCTCGTCACTCAGCCCCATCTTGTTAAATGTGCATGGTGCAAGGGTTCCTGCGCTGGCGCTAGGCAGCCAAAACAGCACCAGCACAGTGACAAAGGCAGGAATGTGCTACATTCTTTTAAATACGGTGCATTCCTGCCATTTCCCTGTCACGTGCAGCAGGGTGACTTGCTGAGCTGTAGGACAGACTCATAAATATGCCCCATAGAATATGATGACATCAATATTACGTCCTGCTCTGGCACCTTCACTTGAGTTCTGGTCTGCTGCTCTAGGACCATTGCCCAACCCAGACTCTTCTGTGAGGAGCCTAGGTTTCAAATTTGATTCCTCTCTATCACTGGTTAGCTAAGTTAACCATCTTTCCACAACCTATTTTGCCTTGATGAGGATGTTGTGGAAAATCCTAAACCTGTACTCTGAGACATTCACCCAAGAGTAATCCTGGCTATAGTAACATACTTTTCCGTGGTGCAGCTGCTGGGCTTCTAGGCAGCCTGGAACGTATTCAGAATGCAGCCCCCAGATTGGCCTTGTGCCAGCCCCATAGTACATCTGTCTCAGCACCATTGTATCCTCTTCACTGGTCCCCAGTAATAAAAGGATTATGTTTAAATCTGCATAGTCTACTGTGCATTTCATCATGCAGGTCTAGAATACTTTTTTGTTTTTTGTTTGAATCCGTTTTTATTGATTTTCATTTAATAACGCAGACATACACAGAGCAAATTACATTCTATTTTGTAGTAGATAATATACATTAGTACAGGAGTGACTTGGACACATCTAGGCCGTTGGCGGCGGCGATCGCTTGTGCATACTGAAGTTGTGTACACGTTTCATGCTGGCCTCTATTACTATTTGCAGTTACTTAGTCTCCAGGTGCATCCCATCTGTCTACTCACTAAGTGCCGGCTGTGAGGTGATCTGATAACAGGGGAGGTGGACAATAATGAAACGGGACAAAGTAAAAACAAAACAGGTAGGTGTGGATCTATCTGGACAACAGGTCTAGAATACCTTAAACAGAAATTTGAAAGTTGTAACCTGGGGCATCTTTTTTAGATCTGGAGTGGATCGCTTGTTGGTGGTGCCCAGGTTTTGTTGTCAAAGAAAAGGAGGTCGTTACTTTTTCAGGTAGGGACCACTTGGACTCTGCTGTGGTATGACAATTAGCAAAGGTGATTCAGTTTCCCTCTAATATATCCTTATCAAAGCAGCTGCTATCCCTCTTTACTCAACAACTGACATCCATGCCCCATACAGTTCACTCCAACCTTCTCTTCGGCTCTTCTGTCACCCCAAAATGATTCCACAAGGAAACAGCAGTGCTATGCATTAAGGGTCATATTTATGTATGGATTGCATCGCTTTTGAATGTGCAACGCAACCCGAAAATGCAATTTATCGAGCCACGCAAGGTCACTTTGCGTGGCCCTGAGTGGCTTGATAAATCCGGAATATAGCAACGCAGTGCAATTCGCTTGGATTTTGATCTATTCCCAGATTTACCATTGCTGGTAGATCTATGAATGTGCCAAAATGCTATGTCTTCCCAGGAGAGGCGTAACGAGGAGAAATATATTTATTTCTCCTCGTTTTTTCCACTTTCTAATGCCTCAGGAGATTGTTTTGTGAAGTAAGGTGTATCTTCCTGCACTAAAACAATCTTGCTTACAACGTAGGCACCTTTGCACCATGGTGCAAGAGTGCCTGCTTTGGCGCTAGGCAGCACATTGTGCACCAGTGCCGGGAAAAGGCAGTAATACACCGTATTGTGTTAAATACTGTGCATTCCTGCCCTTTCCCTGTCATGCAGTGCAGCGCAGCAAATTGGCTTGCTGCGCTGCATGACTTCTACATAAATATGCCCCCTTGATGTGCTGTCACACTTTGAGTCTGCACTCACTTTGGGCATTGGTTTTTCAGAACCTTCTAAAATACAAGCATTTTTGCAACAGTTCTCAATCCGTAAAACAAGTGATGTTTACAGCATTCACACCATTTGTCTACGTGTCTTCAATGTGTTCGGTAGCTATGCATTGCATTATGTACTTTTTTAATGTTTTGCTTCTGAGCTTGTGTGATTCTCAAACATACGCACGCATGACTGAGGAAGCTGCTCCTGCTCCAGTCGTGTTCTGGGTTTCAGATGGAAATAGCAGTAACCATGGCCTTGAGTCAAATTCATTGACCACCCGAGCTGAAAAAGCGATGTAGGCTCGGGATTCTTCGTCTAACTGGCTTCCCTATGAAGTTCTGAGCATCTCTACGTCCAAATCACGAATCATACTTTAATGCTCCATTACTCCTTAAGTAAGACACACATTTGTTTTCCATAGACCAAAACATACTTAAGAAGAGCTTACATCATCAAAAGCGACCTGCAAAAACAGGTGGGCGCCTCTCTCAAGCATGCCAAAAGCTAAAAATAGTCTGGATCACAGTAAAACAACATGTTGACATGATCTTTTTCCATCTGGTAAAACAACCTCTGCAATTGAATGAATTAGCATGTTTCCACTCTTCTCTGTGAAGTAGACAGAGACCATAATTAATGAGCTTGCACTACAAAAATTAAATGGAGGTTCTCTTGCACACATTAATCAGAGTCAAAAATCATGCAAGCACCTTGTATATCCTTCAACCTGTCAATGGCAGCAGTCCAGTTCCATTGGCTCATGTCCTATTCCATTTTAAAAAGTACACACACAGCTTTTCACATGAAAGAGTTTCATCTAAGCGGTTCATTGTTATTGTTTTTCACATGTACGGTGAAGATTTGGTGAACCACAACATTAGATTACTTAGGTTAATTTTACTTTTAGCTAGAGAACTAACAGAATGGGAATGTTACCATTGAACTGTCAAGCTTTTCATTTCCACGCTTTGATTTTTGTTTCAAACTAATGTTTGCATTGTTCTATGTAATTATTGAGAGCGCACATTATTCCTAAACCTGACTGTCTTCTGGGTGTCCTCAAATATATTCCCAAAGTTAGGTCTTTGGAAGATATGGTTATTTTTGCTCAGATCCAGTAATCGTTCATCTAAGTAGTGCATATATTCGCCAGAAAATTTCTAAAGATATCATTAACTCTGGGTATGACGTCCTTCTAAGGCACCTCAAACCACAGTTTATATAAAATGTCCTATAACATCTCCACACCAGGACATCACATTGCCTCAGCTGCGCAACACATCCTCGATGCAGGAACATGCAACGCTCCGCAAACAAGATTTAAGGTACTCTTGTTCAGCGGGCCTAACTCAGTCCCTGTATGTGGCCTGAACGTGTGACTTTGTCCTGGTCCGGTGTGACCAGATAACCACAGTTGGCACTTTGTGCTTTTAGGCACTATTTTCACTTAAACCTTTACAATTGCATATCTCCAGTTTTACTGGTTGGATTTTTGTTGTTTTGGTCTTAAATAATTTATTAAATTGTATTCTATTCTAAATTGGTGTGGAGTTTTCCTTGTGCTGTGTTTTCACCTTATTACTGTTCGAAGTGCTGCATAAATACTTTACACATTGCCTCGAACTTAAGCCTGATTGCTTTTGTACCAAGCTACCAGAGGGTTTAGCCCAGGTTAATTTGGGGTTGCTTGTGTTTCACCCTAACAGAGATTGTGGTTCCTCCTTTAGTATGGCTTCACCCTCACCTCAACCAGTAACCCAATTTCCAACAGCAAGTACAACCAGTGCTTTGTGAGCTAAGAGAGGAAAGATTAATGAAAGTGAGCTAAGAGAGAGAGGGTGAAAGAGAATGTGACAGAAGAGGAAGGTAGCAGCGCTCATTTCAAAGCTTTTTAAGGGCTGCTGAGTCCTTCTCTAAAAAGAGTCACAAAAAGCTGTGGAATACGAAATCAAGTAATGTCCAATTTGGTTGAAACCTAATCCTGCTATGATAGATGTTAATTTTGTAACTCACAGGTCTGTAGGCAACAGATTGGGTGCATATTCATTGGACTGAATTGCATTTCATGCTCTCTTTGTTAAGAACCTTGTATTTCATGTGTACTCCATTATAACAATGGTAACTCAGGTCAAGACTGTGATCTAACCTTATTCAAGTACATTGTTACTAGAGGGTGTGCAAATAAGTGCATTAGTGAGAGCAAATTCCCAGCCATCATTGTGGGTTGTCTGAAATTAAAAATCTAAGGCTTGGGGTAGGATTGTTGGATGCCCATTAAGGTCTAGCTCCAAAGTAAGGGATCATCTACATACTTAATGGTTTGTAGATGTTCACATAGTTCTTGAAAATAGATTTCTGGCCTGTAGATGCTTGCAAATGCCCCCTGTTAATGCTCAAGAGAAGATGTTCCTCCAAAGTGAAAAATATTTTTTACCTCACGAAATTAAAAGAAGTTAATTGTGCAATTGAAAATTCCCATCAAATTCCCATATGTGCACATTTCAATCTGGAACGTGGAAATTTTACATAGCAGTACTCCTGAAAATTATGACTGTAGACGTTTTCTAGGAGAAATCTGGAATCTTTAAAAGCCAAACATTTGTTCCAGTTATAGGAGTAAACCTAAGTAAGCAAATTTCTATCTCTATAGTCTCCATTACAAGATGCCTGGCCCCAGAGTGGTATCCTGACAGAGAGGTACTGCTCTGGACAACAATGCCTTTCTTGGTGTGCCCAGGCCTAGAATTATCAGGTCTGCAAACTCCGGACCAGATACTTCTAGGCCTGGAGACATTGGGCCCAGAAATCCCTGTGGAACCACAGGGGCTGTGGCAGCTCCTGCACTCAATTTCAGCATCCTTCAGCTGGGGTGGAGCTGGAGAACCTCCCTCCATTGTATGTAATGAGGATTCTGCCATCCTGCGGAACCCTGCTCTCTTATCATTACCCCAGTTGAGTAAAAATAAAAGTTCCCAAATCATTTACCACCTGCTTGAAGCAGGTGGAAAATGTTTGACGATTAAGCCCCGTTATTTCCTCTAGAAGGGGGAAAATATGAAGGATTACTGAGGTCATGTGTTATTTTCCATTCTAGTGGAAACAAATTGAAATCCCTCTTACCACACAGGGACATAATGCCTGGCATTATCAATTCCAATCCTGGTATTTACCCACAGAGATAACTGATGAGGGTGCAGGAAACCCCTACATTTATACAACCCAAAATATTACCAGTATCACTCCCCCACAGGTTGATGAATCAGCAAAGGTTTTAAACAACAATTTCATGAAGTAATTTGTCTCCGACATAAGGCACCCCTCAACATGTCAAAACACAAACTATTAAGTTAGGTCCCAATCAATAAACTGAGCTCTAGATGAGGACAATTAAAAAATATTATTACTAAAATTCAAAGATGCAGCACAGAGATCATAAATGCAAAAGCATGACTCCAATGCCATAAAGGCTTTCAGAATAGAATATACAGAATAATGTCCAAATCATAAAAATTTGAAGTTCCAAGTGAGCAGCAAAATCAATAGAGAAATAAACCGTATCTGTACTAGCATCAGAAAGACTTCTAGCTCACCCCCCACATCAAGGGTTTATATAGGAAATCTTCTCACAGGCTAACATTGAAAGTGCTAATTCATCATGATGTGAGCAAAAGTATCACATTCTTATCAAATCAGAGGGCAGATTTATAAAAAAAAAGTCACATTGCTTTTGAAACTAGGCATTATCCCACTACATCAATATTGGTTCTGCCCACTCCATGCTAATGTCATCCAGAGAATGGAAGAGAAACTAGTTACATGAACAGCAAGCTATTATGACTGAATAGGGTTCAGTGAACTAGCACAAGGCTCTTGGTAATGTGAATTGGTACACCCAATTGGGAAGATGCTTTAACCACCCTTATAAGTCCCTAGTATATGGTACCAATGGTACCCAGGGCAAGGGTGTTCAAGGGGTCACCAGGGCGGCAGCACTATTTGTGCCATCCTGAGTGACCAGAGTAAAAGAAGTCTGCAGGTCTGCCATCTCAGCCTGCACCAGCAGCTTCCCTGCTCAAGGTCAACCCTGCACACACCATGTGTGACAGGGTCACCTCACTGCCTTAATGTAAGTAAGCAACCCCTAAGGTAGGCCTCCTATAGCCGAGGAGGCAGAGTGCATTATATTAATGGTGTGGACATGTATGTGCAAGCATACATGTCCCTACAGTGATCTTTCCATTAAAGATCACTGTAAGTGAACAGCGGTCCATAGGTTAATGTGGACTGGCTACCAGGTGACCCCGAGTCAGCCAGTTCCATTATTGTACCACCGAATTCAATCATGTTTAGTATCAAACAGAATTCTTTTTCACCCCTGACACGATCCTCGTGTCAAGGGTGAGCTGGCATGTACCCGGGTGGCATCCTCAGAGGTTTCCCTGTGCTTTGGTGAGCTTTCCAAGCCAGCTGCCGCCAAAGACAGAAGTCTGACCTCATGCTAGGAGGTGCTATCACTCCCAGAGGACAAAGTCAAAAGGTCTGTGAAGGAAGGAGGTCACGCTTATGCCCTCCCAGGGTAGCCATTGAATGACACATCAGGGTGGTGAGCCTCAAAGGCTGCACTGCCTCAGATATGCAAGTGGCTTGTCTCACAGTGAAGGCAAAGACTCTCCATCTTGAGAGACATTCTGGGATCTGTGCAAAACAAGTGAATTTAAATTGCTTACTGTCCCCTGGGGATAATGCCTTTAATTATAAAATATAAAAAGGAGGAACAGTCGCAAGTTTAAAAATAAAAAGGGATGTGTAAAGGACCATTAGGACATCCTACACATGCTATACGTGATCAAAACTGGGAGGTCAACATGTTTCCGCCAACTTGCGCCTGACAAGGGTCAGCAGCTTTCTTCAGGACCAATTCATCTATCATATCCCTTTTGTACCGGGTGGGACCATTTGTTCCCCTGGAGCTTTGTATTTTAGTGCTTATTGCACATTCATCCCGGGTTAATTCTTTGGTGGCCCCTCTTCAGAAATAAGTAATAAGTCCCCTCATAGCCCGAGAAGGATGCAGATATGAAAAACCGCATACAGTGGCGGCAGTGTTACATAAATTGGGTAATGGTCTGTGGTATTATTTTAATCTGTGTCCGCGCCATGCAGAGAACACCTCCTTCTCCGGCTGATTAGTAGATAGTCAGGAGGCGTACAACACCCAAAAGCAAGCCACACCTCTAAGGTGGGTTATCTGATCTGTACAGCCGAGGATGGCTCATGCTATCTAGAAAAGTCCCATAAATAGTGGGTTCTGGGTAGTTTGGTCACATACACCCCCTGGATGTTGTCTCCTCAGGAGCGGCTTAACTGCAGGATCGGTAGCCCATTGGCTACTGACCCTCACATCCCTGAACCCCCCTTAAATCTAGGATTTAAGGGGCACCCCTGACACCAGAACTCCAGATCTGCTTAGAAGAAGAAAGGACAAAAAAGAGACCCATGTATGCCCAAGGCAGGACTCCACCAAGAGAAGGCGTGAAGCTCTGCACCTGTGCAGCCCCCCTGCAGCAACTGGACTACGACTCATACTGGACCAGATACCAATTCCAAAAGGAAAGAAAACCCCTCTGCAACTGAAAGACTTCACCAGGACTCCCTAGGACTAGAGGTACTAGTCCCCTGCAGTCATCAGGCAGAAAACACACTTCCAAGACCAAAGAAGGACTGTCCGCCGGGCTCCATGGAGGACCAGCCTGAAAGTAACCAGCCAGGTGCCTTCTGGGAAGCATAGTTTGTTGGCCGTCTGGCTGACTACTGACTGTTTTACTCAACGCTCCAAGAAGAGGGAAACATCCTGCATTATTGATCCTCAACTTGTGTGGCGCAGTTGCTGAGTTTTTCTTTCCAAACCTCTCTGCATTGGCACGCCAGGTACACCTCTGCACCCGAGACGCCTGCGCTAGGTAGAGCTGTTCTCCCTGGTGATTCCTGGTCCTGTTGCCCCTTCAAGCTTAACCTCCAAGGGGCTACCCTGACCTCAACCTGCACGTGACTGAGTGACACAGGGGTGTTTTTGACAGCTACTGCAGCTCCCTGTTCAGCACCAAGGACAGCCAAGTCACCTCTACACCGGACTGCCTGGGCAAAGTAAAATTGTTCTGACTGTTGAGACTTGGTCTAGGGACCCACAAGATCTTAACTCCAAGTGGGTTCCGTTGAACTCACCTTTACAAGTGACCAAGTGTCACTTAGTGCTTCCTCCTTTCACCACAATGGTAAAGTTTGACAGCTCTGCAAAGTACTGATTTCTGAACACTTTGAAGTCAATTACTCCGGTTATATGCCTTGTATTGATTTTGTTGTGGTGTCTAAATTTATATAAAAATAAGCTCTATTTTTGTAACTTATTTTTATAAATTGCTGTCGGATTTCTTTTGAGTTGTGTCAATTACATATCATCCATGTTGGTGCTCTGAAATGTTTAACACATGTTCCTCTAAGTTAGCCTGACTGCTCTTTGCCACTCTACCAGGACTGAGCTAAGGATTAGTAGTGTGAATCCGAGGTCCACTTTTGGGTATTGTGTTAATATGACATGGTAAGGCTCCCAACCGTACTACATAATATTTCTACCATGGTACAAGAAATATTATTGCAACCATGCTGGAACGCTGTCATTGAGAACAGCAAGAACAACGCCAATGGAAGTAAACACACATGACTCTGCTTGACTGTGTGCTGCAGAAATAATGAATAGAATACACGTAGGGGAGACATCCTTTATAAAGAAGGTGGCTTCTAGGCCTACGTAGAGCCAGGAAAACACACTTCTATATGTCATAGGAAATTTGTTTCAAGTACAAAGTATGCACATATAAATTAAAAAGTACATCCATGTTCTGTATGATGTTAATAATGCACAAAAACTCAACCACTGGTAACCTGTACTGGGGCCCAAAATGTCTATATTTTGTGACTGTTTCAATAGAAACTAGGGGGCATATTTACCAAAAATTCAAGCAGCGCAGCACATCAAGTCTCCTTGCTGTGCTTCGCTGCATGACAGGAAAAGGGCAGGAATATGTCATATTTAATATAACATGGTGCAGTCCTGTCTTTTCTCAACGCTGGTGCACAATGTGCTGCCTAGCGCCAACCTAGGCACCCTTACACCATGGTGCAAGGGTGCATGCATTGCAAGCAAGCAAGATTGTTTTTGTGCAGGAAGGGACACCTTCCTGCACAAAAACAATCCCCTGAGTCATTTTCCTATTTCTATAGGTGCCACAAAATGCAGCACACATAGGGGGATATTCTCAAGAACGCGTGTTAACTATCGCCAAAATTGCTTAACGCAACTTCTCACATCGCAGTCCATCGCGGGAAAATAACACTGTGTCAACGCAGCATTCACAACCCAGCAGCACCATGCGATAGCCTCACGATAACGCAACAAATGCCCACGTTAAAATGAATGCAAAGCCCAAAAAATGCAAAACACGGACGCGGAAAAAGTTGCGATGACCCCAATGGCGATACAAAATCCAGCGACAGGCCTGCGATTCCCACGCGCCATGCGTGAGAATGCACTATAAAAGCAGAGAAATAAAAAGCCAAAGGACCGAGTGCAGAGGATAACGTGAACCCCACAAGCCCCACAGACAACCAGCCAGGAACCAGCCAGGAACCCCGGGGCCGGAGAAGGGCACAGAGAAGAGGAAGAGGAAGACGGGGTTCAGTCCGCAGGAAAACCGGATCATCGTCACGGAGGCGACTGAACACCACCAACAACTGTTCGTCACCTCCACTGTGTCATGGGCAACACAAACGGAAATATGGCAGTCCATCGTGAACAAGGTGAATGCAGTCGGAGTGTCGAGGAGGTCAATGGAGGAGGTCAAGAGGCGCTGGCATGATGTCAAAAGCCAAACCAAGCAGAAACTCGCTGCCAACCGGAAGGCAGCAACGTGCACTGGAGGTGGGAGTCCTGCACCACAGGAGGAGCTGGATGAGCTGGAGAAATGGTGGCCACAGTCATCAGTGCGGAGACGGTGCAAGGAGTTGGGGGTCCGGACACTGCTCGATATGACCTGACCATACAGCAACAGGGTGAGTAACCACCAGGGACTGGGGGGACGGGGGGAGACGGGCACAATGGCACACATGCACAATCAAGAATAGCACACTGCACACCCACAATGACTGTGGAACCTGTCCCTGATGGCCTTGGCACACTACCGCACACACAGAAACACCAAGTAGGCCCCCGTCCACCATGTGCACCCACCCCCCCTCTCACCAATCTCACAACCTACCCATGCACATCTGCTGAACCCAGCAAAGCAGCGGATCTGTGAGCCACACTGACAATGCAAGTGACACTGCATGACCAATAGCATGGCTGCAGTCAAAATACATGACATGGTGCACGCCACGACACTGAGGTGGCCCAGTGTGGATAACATCCTCAAAGGAGCAGGTCACACTCTGACACATCCACTTGCACATACAACCCCTGACGTCAACAACACATCTGCAGACAAAGAATGCACAAGAGTACAAAATCCGTACAGGAGCACAAATGACCCAAGTCGCCAACATCTCAGCACCGTAAAAGCACACAAGTCAAAGGCACACCGCCTCAAAGGGATAAGGGGCCGCAAAATCAGAGCTGCAGGGGTGACTCTCCCACAATGCAGCACACACACATAGCAATCACAGCACATCAACATTGACCACAATGTGGTAAAAAGTGCCACACGTACACCACAGAACAGAGGACACAACTGGTGCCGCATGTGCGTAGAAAATTGCCAATCACATCAGGCATAGCAGGAAACTGTCAGATGATAATGTACGAGTACAACCTCACATCCGACATGTAGTCGGAATGTCCACTGTCCCCCATCAAATACCCAGCTCCTCCAAAACAGTCACAATGTACATTGTCATGCAGCCAGTATGTAAACATGTACAATGCGTGCACATACATGGAACACACTGTTAACCTGCATCTTCCCTTCACATTGCAGAGGGACAATCAACACCTCCTGCAGAGCAGACCAGACATCTCTTCAGTGATGAGGAGGAGGAACCCCTGGCCATCTGCTCCGACACCCTCCAATGGCTCGTGGACAGCCTCCGCACCCCACCTCCAGGAGCAGGGCAGTCCAGCTGCATCGAGGTGATACCACCCCCTCCACAGACCACACAGCAGGAAGCACCCACCACCATTGCTGGCTCCCAGCACCTCACCAAAGAACACATGGCATTCCAACGCCGTGTATCAGACTGCCAGAGGGGGCTGGCTGAACATGTGCAAGTGGGTTTTGACCTCATGGCAGCCAAACTAGATGCCATACGTGGGTGTCTCAGTCCCATCAGGGACCACTTACAGTCTCTAACGGACACCAACAGTCCTCTCCATGCCCTACAACAATCCTTGGCTGACCTCGCTGGATCCATTACTCGGATGCAAGAACTGTCTAGGCAGAGAGGCGCCAGCGACGACAGCACAGAGTTGGCACAGATGCGGAGGACAATGGAGAACATGGAGCGGATGCAGGCAGGAAGAATGGCTGCCATGGCTGAACACCAGCGAGATGTAGCTGGGATCTACCATGCCCTGTAGATCCTCATCTTGCCATTGCTGCCACACAGCCTGTCCCAAATGACTGCTACAGGAACTTTGACACACACATCTCTGCCCCCTGATGTGTCAGTGCCACACAGTGATGCAGCCATACCACCTCCGCCCCCTGATGTGTCAGTGGCACACAGTGATGCAGCCATAACACCACCACACACACCTGGCACACCTGACACAGAAGACTTATCAGAGGACGAAGATGTGGACGGTAGTGACTCTGTGTCAAAAAGGAGGTTGTAGCATTCATCCCCGCCATATGGCCTGTTTCTGCTTGGTACAGCCCTCTGCATCATGCCCTGGTACTACACCTTCCACTGTCCCCCGAAACACCCTGCGACATCCACCTGGACCCCGACATGGACTGCCATATCTGCTCTGGTTACCAATGACACAGCAAACAGGCTGCGGACTCAACCCTTCATCTACCTATTAACCTGTCATCCCCTAAAGGACTCTGTTTGGCCCTCCACTGGGCAACCATGTAATGTGGGGTGTGCATGGCCATGTACTGCTCCAGCTCCAACACTCCACAGGATGTGAATAAAACATTCCTAATCACACAGATGTGTCATATCAATGTTTAATCAAGTATAACAGTATGGATGACTGTAGGGACATTGATTGCACAAAAAGGTACACCCTGGTAAATTACATCAATGTGCATGTTTGACCGTGACACACATGGCCAATTACATGACTGTGGAGGTGTGAACTAGCTGTGGCCTCATTGATCATGAACAACAATCTCGCAACCCCCCAACGTAGCCCCACGTCCATGTATTAAATAGGGCTGGGTAAATATGTCAAAGTGGTAGGAGGCCTAGAGTAGTGTCCCACATCACATGTGACAACAGAACATCTCTTCGCATACCTACACACACTCAACTGTGTGGACACAGCTTGGTTTGATGGAACACATTGATCCACATGGCAAGAAGTTGGACACCATACTCACATTGCTGAAGACACGTAAGCGCACAGTCCTACCAGCAACTCTCCCAACCACAATGTCTGGCCCACAGAGGTGGAGCTGGTAATAGGGACTCACCCCTAAGTGAAATGCGTCAGTCAGTCCCTCCCTGTGTACGGACACTGCTCATTGGGGCACACGATTTGGCATGCAAATCAACACTCATCACAGTTGAACACTAGTGAAGCTGAATACACTTTATTAGCATGTGCGTGTTAGTACGGGCAAGACAAGGGCCACAACATGCAGACCAATGCATCATACACTAACAGGCAGCCAAGGAACATGTAGAGGTGCAAGACATGGGGAGGCACAAATGAACACCAACCATGATGGATGCCAACGGTCTCAGCCCACCTTGCCTTGCTGGACGAGTCATGTGGTGTTTGGCGAATGCTCATTGCACCTTGTCAGGGGACACCACTCACAGCCCATGGGATCTGCATAGTCCTGTACCACCGGACAGCGCTGACTGTCTGCTCTGCTGACAGTGAGCAGGTGAAGGAGTCCAACAAGGTCACATGTAGTACCACATTGCCATGTGTGTACTCTCCCTCCAGCGGTGTGTCAGGTTGGGGAACATTGCCTGGCGCTGCTGTCCACCCACCTTGCACAGGTGTGTGTCAACCCGCAGTCTTGCACGCACATGCATTATGAGTCCAGGCGAATGCAGACATGTCCACTGTCATGGTGGGATATGTGTCCATTTCCCCAAGATGCAAAAGGGTGTTGGGACCTGTGCCATGGGTTACAATCTTTTGTGGCTGCAGGAACATAGTTACTCGTCCATGAAAGCGAGCGCAGCTTCATGGGCAATCAGTTCCAAGAGAACGTCGTTGTCGACTTCAACGAACACAGGGGCGAGCCAATCCATTAGCTGGTCCGGACAGATGTGCTCCATCCACGCCGTTTCACCAATCCTCAATACAGCCCAATCGGGGAGCGCTTGGATGTGGTCACTGCACACGAGGAATTGTGCTATCTCACATGCCCAACTGCCAGCACATACGCCCAATTCCAAGGCATCCCATGAACGGGTATCACGGTTACACTCCTGGTCGTGGTCCAACAGGGGGCGCACACACATGTCATAATCCAGTTCAGCTACCGTTGTGTTGGATAGGCAGACATCCATGGGCCACTCGAATATGCATGATCGGCAGTGGAACCAGGGCTGGACGCAGGTGACGTACGCAAGACCGAAGCTCAGACGGTAACTGATGCGCAACACTGCCAGTGGCAGTGCCCCCAACAAATGCAGCATTCGGTCATGGTACAGTTCCACGTGACAGGGGTTGTGCATGTGCCCGGGATGTTCTGACATTGCGTTGTTCGCACTCGTAGAACCGGCACTCTTCTGACCTGCGGCTGTTATGTGGATGATATGCCACAGCTCGGAGCAATGAGTCGTATGAGTGTGCAAATTTTGTACTTATGGGTTGTCCTGTACGTAAGTGTCAAGGCCGTTCCATGCAGGAGTACCTCGAGCAAGGACTTCTGTGTGTGGGGTGTGGAGATGTTGATCTTTCATTGGCGCCATGTGTAGTGTGGGAGTCGTCTTCGTCTGCCATGGTATCTCTCTTAGGGGGTGCCTGCCGCATGCATTTCCAAGGTCGGGGGTGCAGATATCCTTCCGCCTTCTGTATTGAGACAAAGGGGCTTTCATCCCTAATGTCAGTCAGACTACTGCTTGTATCCTTGGAATGTGATGTGGCTATCGCGCTGCAATTGAGGCTAGGCCTTGGGCTTAAGTTGCACCAAAAGCGATGTACACACACACCAGTTGCCATGCATGAGCCAAGACCCTGAGCGTCCTTGCGCTCCTTGTACAGTCCCTTCATGCGCGGATGCCCTCGGGCTGCATGTAACATGGCAACATTGTTGATTGCGGGCCGTGTGGCGCAGACACTGCAACAGAGACACAAGCATCAGTTGGTATCCTGTGCAGCCCAGATATGAACCACGCCCAGAGGCCAGGGATAATTGTTCACACCCCTACGCTGGCCTGACGTACGACGACCCAGCACACTCGGCATACGTATAAAGGGGGATACGATGACGCTACGTGTCCCAGTTCTTCCCCACTGCCTGAGGTGACATGGCTGCGTCCGCCTGGTCTACGACCAGACTCAATCATATAGGGTCCATGACTTGCATTGGAACGGAGTCGGTGGCACCGGTTGCACTGCGGCCGGCACGGGCCTACCGCCACGGGACGGTGACTTACTGTGCACTGAGGTAGGGGCACCTAAAGTGCTGAGCGGGTGTGCAACCTGCGATGATGAAGTGTGCACTGATATGATCTCTGCCATTGCAATATCAAGACCCAGGGTCAAGTGTGCGCCTGGTGGACCACAATGTAGGCCTGAGCCAGCGGGCAGCGCGGACCTACCGCCATGTGGCGTTGCCTCGCATTTCACAGAGTTAGTGGCACCTGGAGAGCTGAGCGGGTGTGCAGCCTGCGATGATGACGTGTGCACTGATATGATCTCTGCCATTGCAAAATCAAGACCCAGAATCAAGTGTGCGACCTGGTGGCCCGCGCTGCGGGGATGCATGATGTGGAGGCTGCCAAGGACGCGGGTCCCGGGCCCAGAGCTTGCACCGGGACGTGGTGGGCTCTCTTGGAGACATGCCGGTGGCAGAAGGTGAGCAGTGAGGCCTGGGTGTGCAGGGGCGGGAAATCCACACTGGGCGGCGGGAGGGGCTGGGGTGCAGCGGCCTGGGTGCGCAGGGGTGGCCATGCAATGTTGCTGTGTGCAATGATATGTACTCTGCCATCATTAGCTGTGGACTCTGTTTCAGATGAGGGACCTGGTCGCCTGCAGTGTGAACCGGCACGTGGTTGGAGACACACCGGTGGCAGCAGGTGAGCAGTGAGGCGTGGATGCGCAGGGGCGGGAAATCCACGCTGGGCGGCGGGAGGGGCTGGGGTGCAGCGGCCTGGGTGCGCAGGGGTGGCCATGCAATGTTGCTGTGTGCAATGATATGTACTCTGCCATCATTAGCTGTGGACTCTGTTTCAGATGAGGGACCTGGTAGCCTGCAGTGTGAACCGGCACGTGGTTGGAGACACACCGGTGGCAGCAGGTGAGCAGTGAGGCCTGGGTGCGCAGTGGCAGGCAATCCACGCTGGGCGGCGGGAGGGGCTGGGGTGCAGCAGCCTGGGTGCGCAGTGTCGGCACTGTCTCTCTCTCTCCCTCTCTTTCTCTATCTTTCTCTATCTTTCTCTCTCTCTCTCTCACTGTCTCTCCCATTCTCTCTATCTTCCTTTCACTGTCTCTCTCTCTTCCTCTGTTACTCTCTCTCTCCTCCCTCTCTTCCTTTCGCTGTCTCTCTCGCTCTTCCTCTGTTTCTCTCGCTCTCTCCTTCTCCCTCTCTCCCCTTTCTCTCTCTTTCTCTCTCTCCCTCTCTTTCACTCTCTCTCTCTCTCCCTTTCTTTCTCTCTCTCTCTTTCTCTCTCTCTCTGTCCTTTGTTGTGCGCATGACACACCTTGTTATCTTCAATTTTGTCTTGCAGGCTGTGACTTACGGTTTGTCCGGAGAAGACCCGCCATGACTCTTCCAATTATTGATGTTGATTTGAATTTGAATAAATTGATTATTTTTGGAATTCTGAGATGTATGTATGTTTTTCCTTTTTTGAACCACATATGGATGTTGGTTGGTGTACTTGTGTGACATCAGGCGAATTGTTGTGTTCATGAATTTGTGAGGTAGATGTGAAATATCTTTGTCCGGGGGGGGTGCCCGGGGTAGGGCCACGGGGAGATCTGGGGGGGGCCTGGGGGTGGTGGCAGTGTGTTTTGTGGCCCACTTGGGGCTCCGAGCTGCATGGTCAGTAGCTCCATGGCATCTGTTGTTCTTCTGGTGTGGCTGTGGGCTGGGCTCCCTTTTGTGGTGCAGGTTGTCGTCCGACTTAACACCAGGTAAGAGCAGGTGTTAAATCCCTGCTGCTAACGCGCCTTATCGCATGTTTTGTGGTCTTATCGCCGATCTGGCTGGTCGTTGGGAATGTTGCGAAGTGGTGTTTCCGTGGGTTTTTGCACGGGAATGTCTACTCTGCATCTCATTAGCGTTAGTTGCCGGTGTCATCCGTGGCGATGTTTTTTGCGGCTGCTATTGCAGGTAAACTGGTGATATCGGCTGTTAGCACCAGCTTGTGAATGGTGCGATGATTATCACCACTTTGGCTGCGATAAAGTGCCGCTAACTCGGCGATAAGTCCTTGAGAATATGCCCCATAGAAAGAGAAAGTAACAAGGAGAAATAAAGAAATTTCTCCTCATTACGCCTCCCCTGGGAAGGCGTAGCATTCTGAGGTATTCCCAGGTCTAATAGTATTGGAAATCTTGGAATGCTTCAGACATTCATGGATGGATGCGTGGGAACACACACGCACCACCCATGGAACGCAATTCCAGGGCAGAGTAATGCAACACAGCGATTTGTGCTGCATTGCTCTGTATTTATGAAGTCACTCAGGGCCATGAATGGTGGCCTTGCATGGCTTGGTAAATCAAACATGTGTGTTGCGTTGTTTTTTCACACCAATGCATGGCGCAAAAGTGCTGCAACCTTATGATAAATATGCCCATAAGTGTTGCCAATATTGTTTATTTGGATTTTGCTCACTAATTTAGAAGGGGGACTTCATTGTGCATGCAGTAGTCAGCTGCCATGTAGTTTTGGTCTTCCCCAGAAAGCAAATGATATCACCTAAAACCACTGCATTCTTAATCCAATCATTGCCTGACCTCTATTACCCAATATCAGCCCCAGACACAACATTCAAGTTATGGTTTTGCGGCTACTGCCTCCTGCCAATCACTTCGGCTGCACTCATGACTAGTAGCCGTGACCCCTTCAAAAATCACTACTTACCACAATAACCCACTGCATATGTGATGATTTTCCAGCAATTGGTATCTGTAGCTAGAATCAACTTTCATCAGCAGCAGAGGGAGCACATGACAGGAAAAGATATGTCTCCAAAGAGCAGTGAAACAGGGATAAAATACAATATCAGTGGAAAGTGAGATTAAAGGAGAATAGTTAAATGAAATTGATTGTACCTACAGGGATTAAGCGGATGGGTAGCAGTCACCTGTTGCAGCATTTTAAGCATACATCGCTGCAAATGCATTGCAGACATGTTTTAAATAAGGCAGCCATACTTAATAAAACTGTTAAAAAGCTGTCACTATTGCCACTAGTATAACTGGTAATTTTAATAACACTTGACATTTCTTAAATTAATGATGCTTTCCAATGAATCAAAAACTGACACATAGGACCTAGGAAATTTGGGCTTTCATAAAATCACTGTCCTTTGTAAGGTGAATAAGGTTCTGAATATTAACTCATGATTGGTAGAAATTGCACCAGCCACATATTAAGAGAAGATGGAGGAAGGGGCAAAGGGTGTTTTAAGATGTTTCATAATGTGAACCAGTGAGACTCATGAAGGGAAAATGCCCAGAAGCAGGAGTATTAGGTTATCTTTGAACATCCTGTTCACAGTCACAAAGAGTTTAAAAGCTTGATTTCAAGAGCCTGTGAGCCACACCAAGGGTCCAGTACTGAGAAGCACCATTTGGGGGTCAGGAACTCGCTGCAGCTGGGTCCAGGAGCTGGTTGGGGAGCCTTTTATGTCCCTGAGGCTCAGATCAGGAGGCCAGCAGACTCGTCCTTTAAGTCACTCTGGGGTCCTGGGTTCAAGATGAAGTTGCAGGTCCAGTTCTTCTCACCCAGGCAAAAGGGCAGCATCACAGCAGTTTCTTTAGAGCAGCATTTCAGTAGAGTGGCAGTCCTTGAAGCAGCACAGCAGTCCTTCTTCCTGGGAGACTATCCACAGGTTCAGACGTGTACTGAAGAGCTGGTGTCTGAGGTCCGGTATTCATATCTAGTTGTGGCTTTGAAGTGATGGAGAGAAGCTTCTAAAGGCTTTCCATTGAAGTCCCCAAGCATCCTGCCTTCACAGCCCTGGCTCCAGACTAACTACAGGTATGCAGCTCTTTGTGTGGAGGCAGGACACAGTCTATTAAGGTGCAAGCCGGGCTGCGCTCACATCCTCCCTTAGATCCTGCCAAGGATGGCCCATCCAGGCACACTTACGCTCCCTATTGTATGTGGCTGTCTCGGAGAAATACACAAAGCTCAACTGTCAGCTACCCCCAGCCATGTGACCAGAGGCACATTACCTAAATGGCTATGGTAGAAAATGCCAACTTTCCAAAAAGTGGCATTTTCAGAATTGCAGTTTAAAATCACACTGCGTATTCCTACCTTCCCATTTGGAAATTACACTCCAATGTATACCTATGGGAGAGATAGGCCTTGCAGTAGTGAAAAACGAATTTTAGAGTTTTTCATTACCAGGATATGTAAAACTTAAAAGTATATGTCCTACTTTTAAAAATACATTGCACCCTGTCCTTTGGGCTGTCCAGGTCCTATCCCAGGCATGACTTATGTGTAATAAAAAGGAAGATTTGGGTCTGGCAAAAGGTTTCTTTTGTCAAGTCGAAATGGCAGTTTAAAACTACACACACAGGTTGCACAATGACATGCTTGAGACATGTTTAAAGGGCTACTTAATTGGGTAACACAATCAGTGCTGTAGACCCAATAGTGGCATTACACTTACAGGCCCTGGGCACATGTAGTACCACTTTCCTAGGGACGTATAAGTAAATTAAATATGCCAATTGGGTTTCAACCAATGTTAACATTTTTTAAGGCGACAGCACAAGAACTGGTTAGCAGTGGTAACATGTAGAGGCCAACACAGCGAATTCAGCATAAATAGGAGGATGTAGGCAAAATGTTTGGGGATGACCCTGCAGAAAGGGCCATGTCCAACAACAGCCAAGCCTGAATGGACCACAGGACCAAAATATTGAAGGCAAGACTCTCAGGAACAACCAATCTTGTACAGCCTGTGACATGAAGGTCAAAGTATCTGCCGAACACATTGAGATATACATTGAAGATATACTTTACATTCTGTAAATGAACGTGCCAAGGGGAGCATGGAGATGAATTGCAATTGTGAGTGGTGTTACTAAGCCTGAATTCGAGGATCAGAGTAACTGACATATGCACATTCCTACACATGGGAGAGAACCCCTTTCTTCTTATTTCATGTTTCAAAGTGAACATATTTCAAGAGATGTAGCAAATATTTCTTGTATTCATATTTCAAATTGGTAGTATTTTCCATTTTTCATTGGTATACATTTTATCTTATATCTAAATATTTTAATTTTTTCTTGTACCTGGTAATTCTGTATTATTAAATGGCAGGAAGATATTCAGTATTCAAGAAGACTGGATAATTGAGAAGAGTGTCAATGATAATTTATAGATAGAAAGTGATGGCAAGCTATCCAGTGCAGTGCCCCGGCCTAAGGACACTAATGGTTCACATGGTCTACTCAAGTGGAATGAAGGGGTCTTTAAACCACAGGCTGGGGTGTGAGATGCCCCACAGAACTCACACCTTGCCATGGATCTGTATGTGGTACAGCTACTTGACTGCATAATCGAAGCTTCCAAATGTGGATGAGAGTATCAAGTTATTTAAATTCTTAGCTTAAAATGTATCTAGCACGAGGAGTCCGAATGATGTGTCACATCTGTCCTAGGTAAACTACTGAACTGTCACTGGTGGGCCATCAAAGGATAAACATACAACAAGATTTGCAAGATATGCAAAACCCTTCCTCATCGGAAAGCAAATGTACTAATTAGGTCATGAATTTAGGTTTAGGATCTTCGGTGCAAAGAATGTCTGAAACGGAGTTGAAAGGACAAATGTGACTACACCCACATAAAAATGTCTGTTGTAGATCCCAGCCCCTGTGTCATTCACACTGTCATTCCAGCATGGCAGACAAATAAAACAGGAAATACAAGAACTAGTTGACATAGATGACCGTTCATATGTTTAATACATTCTGGCGCAGGGAAAAGATACAGGAGAAAATTCCTTGTTCCTCGCGTTCATCAATCAATCAATCAATCAATCATGTCACTTATAAAGCGCACTACATACCCGCGAGGGTCTCAAGGCGCTGGGGGAAGAGGGGGGTGGTGCTGCTACTGATCGAAGAGCCAGGTCTTGAGGAGTCTTCTGAAGGCCAGTAGGTCTTGGGTCTGTCGGAGGTTGGTGGGGAGGGTGTTCCAGGTCTTGGCGGCGAGGTGGGAGAAGGATCTGCCGCCGGCGGTCATTTTCCGGATGCGGGGGACTGTGGCGAGGGCGAGGATGGTCGAGCGGAGCTGGCGGGTGGGGGTGTAGAAGCTGAGTCGTCTGTTGAGGTAGGCTGGTCCGGAGTTGTGGAGTGCTTTGTGTGCGTGGGTGAGGAGCTTGAAGGTTATCCTCTTGTTGACAGGGAGCCAGTGCAGGTCTCTCAGGTGGGGTGTGATGTGGCTGCGTCGGGGGATGTCGAGGATAAGACATGCAGAGGCGTTCTGGATGCGTTGCAGCCGTCTCAGGAGCTTAGCCGTCGTTCCTGCGTAGAGGGCGTTTCCGTAGTCCAGCCTGCTGGTGACGAGGGCCTGGGTGACTGTTTTTCTTGTTTCGGTGGGGATCCACTTGAAGATCCTCACGGAGCATTCGGAGGATGTTGAAGCAGGATGAGGAAACGGCGTTGACCTGCTTAGTCATGGAGAGGGTGGGGTCGAGGATGACCCCTAGGTTGCGTACGTGGTCGGTGGGTGGCGGGGCTGTTCCCAGTGATGTTGGCCACCAGGAGTCATCCCAGGCTGAGGGGTTGGAACCAAGGATGAGGACCTCCGTCTTGTCCGAGTTCAGCTTCAGGCGGCTGGTCCTCATCCATTCGGCGACGGCCTTCATTCCTTCGTGGAGGTGGGCTTTGGCGGTGTGAGGGTCTTTGGTCAGGGAGAGGATCAGCTGGGTGTCGTCGGCGTAGGAGATGATGTTGAGGTTGTGCTGTCGGGCGATGTGGGCGAGGGGTGCCATGTAGATGTTGAACAGCGTTGGGCTGAGGGAGGAGCCTTGGGGTACGCCACAGATGATCTTGGTGGCCTTGGATCGGAAGGGGGCGAGGCGGACGCTTTGTGTTCTGCCGGAAAGGAAGGATGTGGTCCAGTCCAGGGCCTTCTCTTGGATCCCGGCGTCGTGAAGGCGTGTTCGTAGTGTGTGGTGGCAGACCGTGTCGAAGGCGGCTGATAGGTCCAGGAGGATGAGGGCTGCTGTTTCTCAGTTGTCTAGCAGGGTCCTGATGTCATCGGTGGCGGCGATGAGGGCGGTTTCGGTGCTGTGGTTGCTGCGGAAGCCGGACTGGGAAGGGTCCAGGATGTTGTTCTCCTCGAGGTAGCGGGTCAGTTGTTTGTTGACGATTTTCTCGGTGACCTTCGCGGGGAACGGGAGCAGAGAGATGGGTCGGAAGTTCTTGAGGTCCTTGGGGTCTGCCTTGGGTTTCTTGAGTAAGGCGGTGATCTCTGCGTGCTTCCAGCTTTCCGGGAAGGTTGCTGTCTCGAAGGAGATGTTGATTATTTTCCAGAGATGGGGCGCGATGGCTGTACTGGCTTTGTTGAAGATGTGGTGAGGGCACGGGTCTAGCGGTGAACCGGAGTGGATGGTGTTCATGATCTCGCTGGTGTCCTCGTCGTTGATGTTGGTCCAGGAGAGCAGGCGGTTGGTGGTTGTGGGGGCAGTGGTCTCGGTGGTTGCCGGGGCAGTCGTGGTGTTGAAGCTGTCGTGGATGTCGGCGATTTTGCGGTGGAAGAAGGTGGCCAGTGAGTCGCACAGGTCTCGCGACAGCTGGATGTCGTTGGTGTTGGAGCTGGGGTTGGAGAGTTCCTTCACGATGTTGAAGAGCTCTTTGCTGTTGTGTGCGTTGTTGTCTAGGCGGTCTTTGAGTGAGGCCCTTTTGGTGGATCTGATGAGGTGATGGTGACTGCGGGTGGCGCTCTTGTGGGCGGCGTAGCTGTCCGCTGTCCGTTCGTGGAGCCAGATCTTCTCCAGTTTTCGGCATGTTCGTTTGGAGGCCTGGAGGTCTTCGGTGAACCAGGTGGCTTTCTTGCTGGTGTGGCTGTTGGGCGGATTCTTGAGCGGGGCGAGGGTGTTGGTGCAGTCGTCGATCCACTGTCTGAGGTTGCGGGCGGTGGTGTCGGGGTCGGAGGGTTCGGCGGGTGGGCTCAGGGCGAGGGTTGTGGTTAGCTGGTCTTCCGTGACTCTGCTCCAGCAGCGGCGAGGCATTTGTTCGGTGCGGTGGTGCGTGGTGGGCTTCCTGTAGGTGAAGTGGATGCAGTGGTGGTCAGTCCAGTGGGGTTCGGAGGTGTGGTTGAAGGAGACGTGTGGGCTTGCGGAAAAGATGGAGTCGAGCGTGTGGCCGGCGGCGTGGGTGGGTGTAGTCACGAGCTGTCTGAGTCCGAGGGTGGCGAGGTTGTCGATCAGGGTGGTGGAGATGGTGTCCTTGTTGTTCTCGAGGTGGAAGTTCAGGTCCCCGAGGAGGATGTAGTCCGTGGAGGCGATGGCGTGTGTGCTGACGAAGTCAGCGATGGTATCGCTGAACTGTGGTCGGGGTCCGGGGGGTCTGTAGATGAGGGTTCCTCTGAGGGTGGTGTTGGGATCGGTGTGGATCTGGAAGTGCATGTGTTCGGCGGTGCTGAGGGTGTCGTCGGTGTTGGTTGAGACTCTGAGGGTGTTCCTGTGGACGATGGCGATGCCTCCTCCGACTCCTTTGGTGCGGTCCCTGCGAGTGATCTTGTCCGGGATGGCAATGGCGATGTCGGGGGCTGAAGCGGGATTCAGCCAGGTCTCCGTCAGGAATGCGACGTCTGGGGAGGTTGAGTCGAGAAGGTCCCAGAGTTCGATGGCGTGTTTGTGGGCGGAGCGGGTGTTGAGGAGGATGCATCTGAGGTAGTTGGGTTCTTTCCTGGGCGGTGGTTTGGCGGGGCGGGTGCTGGCGAAGCTGCAGTTCCGGCAGGTGAAGGGCCCTTGGGTGCGCTTCGGGGTGGCCTGGTAGCAGGCGTGATCTTTTCCGGGGTTGAGTGCGTGGAGGGTGCTGGCGTCGTATCGGCGTCTGTTGATGTGGCGGGCGCGGGGGATGCCCGGACCAGGGGGTGGGAGGGAGGAGCAGGGAATGGGGCAGCGAATGGGCAGTGAGGGGCGGGGCCGCAGGGCGCAGCGGCGGGAAACAGGCACAGAAGGGAAAACGAGCACAATCAGGGCATCAAGGGGGCACAGAAAGGAAAAACTAGCACAATGAGGGGCAGCAAGGGGGCACAGAAAGGAAAAACGAGCACAATCAGGGGCAGCAAGGGGGGCACAGAAAGGAAAAAACTAGCACAATCAGGGGCAGCAAGGGGGCACAGAAAGGAAAAGCGAGCACAATCAGGGGCAGCAAGGGGGCACAGAAAGGAAAAACGAGCACAATCAGGGGCAGCAAGGGGGGCACAGAAAGGAAAAAACGAGCACAATCAGGGGCAGCAAGGGGGCACAGAAAGGAAAAGCGAGGCACAATCAGGGGCAGCAAGGGGGGCACAGAAAGGAAAAACGAGCACAATCAGGGGCAGCAAGGGGGCACAGAAAGGAAAAGCAGAGCACAATCAGGGGCAGCAAGGGGGCACAGAAAGGAAAAACGAGCACAATCAGGGGCAGCAAGGGGGCACAGAAAGGAAAAACGAGCACAATCAGGGGCAGCAAGGGGGCACAGAAAGGAAAAGCGAGCACAGTCAGGGGCAGCAAGGGGGCACAGAAAGGAAAACGAGCACAATCAGGGGCAGCAGCAGGGCACACAGACGGAGCTGTGTGGTGGGGGAGCGACCTACCAGTCTAGGTCAGGGTCGCTCTCTTCACCACGCAGCGGCCGCCATAAATGGGGAGGTGGGAGGGAGGAGCAGGGAATGGGGCAGCGAATGGGCAGTGAGGGGGCGGGGCCGCAGGGGCGCAGCGGCGGGAAACAGGCACAGAAGGGGAAACGAGCACAATCAGGGCATCAAGGGAGCACAGAAAGGAAAAAACTAGCACAATGAGGGGCAGCAAGGGGGGCACAGAAAGGAAAAACGAGCACAATCAGGGGCAGCAAGGGGGCACAGAAAGGAAAAACGAGCACAGTCAGGGGCAGCAAGGGGGCACAGAAAGGAAAAACGAGCACAATCAGGGGCAGCAGCAGGGCACACAGACGGAGCTGTGTGGTGGGGGAGCGACCTACCAGTCAAGGTCAGGGGTCGCTCTCTTCACCACGCAGCGGCTGCCATAAATGGGGAGGTGGGAGGGAGGAGCAGGGAATGGGGCAGCGAATGGGCAGTGAGGGGCGGGCCGCAGGGCGCAGCGGCGGGAAACAGGCACAGAAGGGAAAACGAGCACAATCAGGGCATCAAGGGGGCACAGAAAGGAAAAAACTAGCACAATGAGGGGCAGCAAGGGGGCACAGAAAGGAAAAACGAGCACAATCAGGGGCAGCAAGGGGGGCACAGAAAGGAAAAAACTAGCACAATCAGGGGCAGCAAGGGGGCACAGAAAGGAAAAACGAGCACAATCAGGGGCAGCAAGGGGCACAGAAAGGAAAAACGAGCACAATCAGGAGCAGCAAGGGGGCACAGAAAGGAAAAACGAGCACAATCAAGGGCAGCAAGGGGGGCACAGAAAGGAAAAAACGAGCACAATCAGGGGCAGCAAGGGGGCACAGAAAGGAAAAACGAGCACAATCAGGGGCAGCAAGGGGGCACAGAAAGGAAAAAACGAGCACAATCAGGGGCAGCAAGGGGGCACAGAAAGGAAAAACGAGCACAATCAGGGGCAGCAAGGGGGCACAGAAAGGAAAAACGAGCACAATCAGGGGCAGCAAGGGGGGCACAGAAAGGAAAAGCGAGCACAATCAGGGGCAGCAAGGGGGCACAGAAAGGAAAAACAGAGCACAATCAGGGGCAGCAAGGGGGCACAGAAAGGAAAAAACGAGCACAATCAGGGGCAGCAAGGGGGCACAGAAAGGAAAAACGAGCACAATCAGGGGCAGCAAAGGGGGCACAGAAAGGAAAAACGAGCACAATCAGGGGCAGCAAGGGGGCACAGAAAGGAAAAACGAGCACAATCAGGGGCAGCAAGGGGGCACAGAAAGGAAAAACGAGCACAATCAGGGGCAGCAAGGGGGGCACAGAAAGGAAAAACGAGCACAATCAGGGGCAGCAAGGGGGCACAGAAAGGAAAAACGAGCACAATCAGGGGCAGCAAGGGGGCACAGAAAGGAAAAACGAGCACAGTCAGGGGCAGCAAGGGGGCACAGAAAGGAAAAACGAGCACAATCAGGGGCAGCAGCAGGGCACACAGACGGAGCTGTGTGGTGGGGGAGCGACCTACCAGTCAAGGTCAGGGGTCGCTCTCTTCACCACGCAGCGGCCGCCATAAATGGGGAGGTGGGACGGAGGAGCAGGGAATGGGGCAGCGAATGGGCAGTGAGGGGCGGGGCCGCAGGCGCAGCGGCGGGAAACAGGCACAGAAGGGAAAACGAGCACAATCAGGGCATCAAGGGGGCACAGAAAGGAAAAACGAGCACAATCAGGGGCAGCAAGGGGGCACAGAAAGGAAAAACGAGCACAATCAGGGGCAGCAAGGGGGCACAGAAAGGAAAAAACGAGCACAATCAGGGGCAGCAAGGGGGCACAGAAAGGAAAAACGAGCACAATCAGGGGCAGCAAGGGGGCACATAAAGGAAAAAACGAGCACAATCAGGGGCAGCAAGGGGGCACAGAAAGGAAAAGCGAGCACAATCAGGGGCAGCAAGGGGGCACAGAAAGGAAAAGCGAGCACAATCAGGGGCAGCAAGGGGGCACAGAAAGGAAAAACGAGCACAATCAGGGGCAGCAAGGGGCACAGAAAGGAAAAACGAGCACAATCAGGGGCAGCAAGGGGGCACAGAAAGGAAAAACGAGCACAATCAGGGGCAGCAAGGGGGCACAGAAAGGAAAAACGAGCACAGTCAGGGGCAGCAAGGGGGCACAGAAAGGAAAAACGAGCACAATCAGGGGCAGCAGCAGGGCACACAGACGGAGCTGTGTGGTGGGGGAGCGACCTACCAGTCAAGGTCAGGGGTCGCTCTTCTATATGAGGATATGGTGCATGTAAGTTAATGTCAGCTAATGTCAATATTGGTGTATCACTGTGGAAAACTACCCAGGCCAGGGTTAAAAGCGTGAAATGGGAAATCCTCTCAACAGAAAACCTTCTGTCACAAGTCCTTGAAATGTACACAAATGTGATTGTTCCCAGTGCAAAAATATATTATTTCAATCAATCAATAAGGGGTTTGTAGAGCGCACTACTCACCCATGAGGGTCTCCAGGCGCTGGGGGGAGGGGGGTTTCGGGCAGCTTGTCTTGAGGCTCTTCCTGAATGCTTGCAGTGTGGGGCTTCATCTGATGCTGAGGGGGAGTTCGTTCCAGGTCTTGGCTGCGATGTAGGAGAAGGATCTGCCTCCTGTTCTGGCTCTCTGGATGCGGGGGATTTTGGCCAAGGCTAGGTCAGCGGAGTGGAGGTTTCTATTGGGGGAGTAGAAGGAGATTATTTCGTTGAGGTATTGGGGTCCGGTGTTGTGGAGGGCTTTGTAGGCGTGTGTGAGCAGATTGAAGGTTACTCTTTTTTTGACGGGAGCCAGTGGAGGTCTCATAGGTGCTGGGTGAGGTGGTCTTGTCTTGGACGACTCTGGCTGTGGCGTTCTGTTTGGTCTGGAGTTTGTGGAGTAGAGATTTGTTGATTCCGGGGTAGAGGGCATTCCCATAGTCCAGCCATCTGGTGATGAGTGCGTGGGTGATGGTCTTCCTGGATTTGGGGGGATCCATTTGAAGGTCTTGCGGAGTATGTGGAGGGTGTTGAAGCATGTGGAGGATACGGATTGATCTGTCGGTTAATGGTGAGGGAGGAGTCGAGAATGATGTTGAGGTTGCGGGCGTGGTCTGTGGGTGTGTGAGGGTTGCTGAGGACAGGGGGCCACCAGGTCTCGTCCCACGTGAAGGGGGTGGATCCAAGGATGAGGACTTCCGTTTTCTCCGAGTTGAGGTTCAGGCAGCTGCTGCTCATCCAGGATGTACGTCCTTCATTCCTTCCTGGAAATTCTGCTTTGTGATGTTGGGTTCCTTGGTGAGGTAGAGGATGAGCTGGGTGTCGTCGGCTTAGGATACTATGCTGAGTCTGTGTTTCCTGACGATGGTTGCGAGGGGGGCCATGTAGATGTTGAACAGCGTGGGGCTGAGGGAGGATCCTTGGGGTACTCCCCATCCGATTTCTGTGGGCTCGGAGAGGAAGGGCGGGAGTCTTATTCTTTGAGTTCGGCCAGTGAGGATGCCGTCCGTGGCGGCTGGGAGGGCTGTCTCGGTGCTGTGGTTGCTGCGGAAGCCAGATTGAGATGTGTTGAGGATGTCGTTGGATTCTATGAAGTTCGTTAGCTGGATGTTGGCGATCTTCTCAGTGACTTTGGTGGTGAAGGGGAGGAGAGAGATAGGCTTGTAGTTCTTGAGGTCTGTCGGGTCTGCGGAGGGCTTTTTGAGGAGGGGTTTGACTTCTGCACGTTTCCAGTTGTCGGGGAACGTGCCTGTTTTGAGGGTGCAATTTATTGTCCGTCATAGTTCTGGTGCGATGGCGGAGGCGGCCCTGTGAAAGATGTGCAGTGGACAGGGTGCGGTGGGTGCTCCAGAGTGTATGCTCCTCATGGTCTTTGCTGTGTCTTCTGTGGTGACCGGGGTCCAGGTGAGGATGGTCGCCTGAGTGGCGTTGCTGGTGGAGGGTGTTGGGTCAGTGCCTTGGTCATGTTCGTCGAAGTTGTCGTAGAGTGTCCTAATCTTGTGGTGGAAGAAGGAGCTGAGTTTGTTGCAGAGGTCCTGGGAGGGAGGAGCATCAGAGGTTTCGCTGGGGTGTCTGGTGAATTCTTGTATGATGATGAAGAGTTCCTTGGAGTTGCGGGAGTTGGAGAGGATTCTGTCCTGGATGAAGTTCCTCTTCGTGGATCTGATGAGTTGGTGGTGTGCTGTAGTGGGGGGTCCTATAGGCTGTGTGTGCTTCTGGGGTCTTGCTGTTCCTCCATGCTTTCTCGAGTCGTCTGCAGGAGTGCCTGGATTCTCGGAGGTCTGTGGTGAACCAGGTGGCTTTCGTGGTGTTTTGTCTGTTGAAGTTCTGGAGGGGAGCGAGCGTGTTGGTTAAGTCGGCGATCCATTTGTGGAGTTGGCGTCGGTCATGGTGGGGGGAGGATTGAGGCTGAGGGTGAAGGTGAGGTACACTTCAGTGATCTTGCTTCAGTTTCTGCGTGGTGTGTGGCATTGGCTTGTGTGCAGAGGGTTTTGAGAAGGAGAAGTGGACACAGTGGTGGTCTGCCAGAGGGGTTGCGTGGTACGACTGAAGTGAATGTTGATTCCTCCGGCAAAGATGGGGTTGAGGGTGTGTCCCACCTTGTGGGTGGGGGTGGTGATGAGTTGCTTCAGTCCGATGTTGGCGATGTTGTCTAGGAGGGCGGAGGAGTTGGGATCGTTGAGGTTGTCAAGGTGGAAGTTCAGGTCTCCGAGCAGTACGTAGTCCATGGAGGTGAGGGCGTGAGGCGCGATGTGGTCTGCGATGGTGTTAGAGAATGGGGCGCTGGCTCCAGGAGGTCTGTAGGCAAGAGTTACACATAGGGTAGTTTTGGGGTTGACCTGGATCTGGAAGTGGATGTATTCCATAGGGGGTGAGTAGTCGTTCGTGATGGAGGTTGTCAGTCGGAGGGAACTTTTGTGAATGATGGAGAGGCCTCCTCCAGGTTGGTTGGGGCGGTCTTTCCTCTGGATCTTGTACCCGTCGGGGATGGCGGTTGCGATGTCGGGTGCGGAGCTGGCATCCAGGTCTCTGTGAGGAAGGCGTCGGCGGGTGAGAGGGTGTTGAAGAGGTCCCAGATTTCTACTGCGTGTCTGTGCAGGGAGCGTACCTTGAGGAGGATGCAGCTCAGGGGTTTGGGTGCGCTGGCATCCGGTTGGTTGGCGGTAGCTGTTGGGGTCCGGAGGTGGGTTAAGGTACGGCGGCAGTGTCGGCAGGAGAAAGAGCCTTGGGTGATGCTCAGCATCGAGAGCTGGCAGTTGTTGTTGCATCCAGGGTTGAGTGCGTGGAAGGTTGCTGAGTCGTATCGGGGGGGGTCGGAGGACCAGGGTCCCTGGCGCTGGTCGCGGTCGGGTCTTGGACGGGTGCAGACAGGCGCAGATAGGCTTGCCTTTGGCACGCCCACTGCACGCAGCAGCGCAGAGGCCACCATTAAGTAGGGGTGGGGAGAGCAGCTGGGAAGCCGGAACACTCGGGGGGAGGGGCCGCGGGGGCAGCAGCAGGCGGGAAAGGGATTGAAATAAGGCAACGAGAAAACAGAGCCAAAAATTGTGAAAACAGCCAACAGAAAAAACAGTACAGAGAGCCAATAGGCAGAAGCAGACAAAAAGGCACGGAGAGAAAAAAAAGGCGCAAAACAGAGAAAAACAGAAAAAGCAGAAAGGCTGGAAGATCGGACCAGAAGAAGAGCAAGGCTCTCCCACTGGACCACCAGGGATGAGGCACAGGCAGGAGCCTGTGGGTGGAGGAGGGCCTCGAACACCTACCTGGAACCAGAGAGGTGCTGAGAGCAGAGGCGCAACGGCAGAGCTGCACGAGGGGAGAGCAGTTTCCCTGACTAATATTTTGAAACATGATGATAGTGTTCTTGAAAATACCATTATATTGGGAAAAAATAACTAGTTTCCAATAGGGATATTTTAAGCTGGTGATTAGTTGTCTCTTTGATTTTCATTGTATGCACATTTATCTGTTTTTGACATTTATGTTTTATTGTGTAATTTTGCAAGTATTGTTTTTATTTGTAATCTGAAATGTGTTAAATAAAGAAAGGAAAAATGCATCTTCAAACAGCAATGACCAAAATATTCAGCACCCACAAAATAGACTGTGCGCTTTTTTGCAAAGCTTCATTACTCCAAACATGTAACTAATCCTTTGTCAGCACTGCACTATCTCTAAGTCCTTTCACGCATTGTGCAGAAACTGCTGTTTTGCTTACACCCTGGTTTCAGACACTGTCCTCCTGATTCCATTCTATCCTGTACATCTCTCCACATTGTGCACTGTTTTATATGAACTGCTAATTACCACTTGAAACTCCTGATCTATATTGAGTCCTGCCTCTTGTGCCCCGTGGACAACAAGAGTTCAGGTCCTTTGTACTTCAGTCCTTGCTCAATTTCTCATGCCTACCAAGGTACTATGCTTTAGTAGTCTCAGCAGAGAGGCCAGAAACGGAAGAGGCACTGTCATGTGGTTGAATAAGCAGCACCCTGCCACCCTGACAAACTCTGCCGGTGCGATGGTCCATTGTTAGTGCTGGTGGAGGGTGGCTAGGCTGGCCAGCCCTTTGGAATGTTGGACCCCTGGCGATTGCCCACTCTGTCCATGTCTTACAATGCCTCTGCAGTCTAACCAAGCCTGAAACAGTAGCCTGGCTCATCCCTAAGGGCCTGATTATGACTTTGGCGGTGTGGCAACGAGTCCGTTCCAACACTACATCGCAAAAGCCATGGTCGGGACGCCCGCCAGAATAGGATTTTCCTCCGTGTCATGCAGAAACTGTTTTTGGTGTTCCCACGGCGGTTCCACAATGGGAACACCAAAAACAGTTCCTGCATGACATGGAATGTAAAGCTCATGCAGTGCACGAACTGGTGTGCATCCACAGGGCATGAGGCACCGTTTCCTCTCCCCCACGGTTCTCATGGCGGTAGAATTGCCATGAAACCTGTGGCAGAGAGGAAACTTGTAATATGCTTGGCAGGATGAGACGGTCCAGCCAAGTATATTACTGCCTCCTGACCGCTGCAACACCACCAGGGAATGGCGGTTCCCTGGCGGCTGTGGCGGGGCAATTGCTGTCGGACCACCCTTATTGTAATAGGGTGGTTGGGAGATTGCCACTGCCGCGCCCCAACAAGTCTGGTGGTCCGTGAACCGCCAGACTCGTAATCAAGCCCTAAGTGCCAAAGAGCATGCAGAACCTTCAAAATATTTGGGATACAAATTACACAATAAACAAAAAATAAGGACATGATAAAGACTTTAAATGTAGAAAGTGTTACTTTAACACATGGAAGTGTTTCAATTTAGTATATTAGATAACAACATTGCATCAACATTTATTTCAACTGAAAGTTTCTGAACATGAACTTTAAAACATTTATTAACCCTCCCTCCTGACAAAGGGCCTAATTACGAGTTTGGCAGTTTGGAGCGAGGTGGTTCACCACTGACCCACACCCGCACAGCCAAGCCTGAATGGTGCCCACTCGCCAGATTACGATACAAATCGTTGTCTGGTGGGTGGGCAAAGTTGCGGTCCTGCGGCCATGCAGTATGTTAGGTTTGAAAATCTCATTTTCGTTATAAACTTGTTCTACGTTATATTAGGTTAGCAGTGTGTGGCTAAATTAGACACCATTCGTATTTACGTTATGCAACCCACTGAGGTATCCCTGCAATGTGCGAGCTTCAGTTAGCGAGTGTGACTCCAACTTGAATTTCGTAATCCCTATTAGGCTATGCCTGTACTAGGCCTCATTATTCGTATTGCTTGCCTCAGCAGAACACTGTATTCAGCTATTATTTTCTCTTTTGTTCAAGGTTGCCTTCTGACTTGCTAATAAATAGGCCATTCTGCCCTTGCATACCTATCCTTGTGTATAGCTCTGCTCCCACGTTAGGAGACGCCGAGACCCAGCATGGCAACCTTGAGATAGTGATAGCGTGTACCCATCTAGCAGGTGGTAGCCCCTCCTTCTGTGCCTCCTTTGTTCATGTTCGGCCTAAGCCGGTAACTTTCAATTGTGGGCATGGTTGGGAGGCCTTTGGGAGGAATGATTATATGTTGCAGACTGTTGGGGGGTCAGTCCCTCTGCAGACATCTTAGGGTGCAGGTCAGATTGAACTCCTCTGCAGAGTATTTGTAATAAAGAACTGTTTTTGTATTCTCTACTGTCTGACCGACTCTTCATTTTGTGGAAGGCGATTAGGAGGTTGTAGAAAACCCGGGTGGCCCTTTTCGGGCCACTTCCTTCAGTTGGCGCCCGAACAGGGACTCCGCAAGGTGACCCGACTCGCCCGTAATTGAGTTGTAGGGTCGGGGTTGCGTCCGGTCGGTCGGGCGGATTGGGGATCCCCACACGATAAGAGCCCGGTTCTCTTGGCTGCCCCGCCCATCTGATCGGGCGACTCCCCGTCTAGTGGTCACCGGCCGGGGGCCTGAGAAGGCGGAACCTTGGATTTGACCGTTTGGTCCGAAGAGTCGGCAGTGGAGAATAATATTGCTTGACCTGAGTGCACCAGGTGAGTGACTTGATTTCTTGGAAAATGTGGCGCCATGGTTGAACGGCACGAGCCTACGGGCTGTGTCTGGTACAGTCTCCGGACTGTCTTGTCTTGAACTTGGTGGGTTTGCGGACCCTTGAAAAGACACAGAGTGTTTGTGAACGGTCTACCAGGCCAACTGGAAATTCGGCCCATTCTTGAAAAGGTCTGGGGCTGTTTGCGAACAATCTGCCAGGCCAACTGGAAATTCGGCTTATTCTTGAAAAGGTCTGGGGCTAGAGCCTGTCTTCTTGTCTTGGTACAGTCTGCAGACTGTCTTGTCTTGGTACAGTCTGCGGACTGCCTTGTGCGGTTTTGGATCGCTTTGATTTGGTTCTTTGGACCATTTGTTGGTTGGTGTTCTATTTGTCCATTGGGGACAGTGTATGTGTCTTATATTAAGATGCCTTGTCTAAGTAAGTTAGGGTGTTTTGGATGTCAGTGTTGTTCCACTGAAGCTCGATTGGAAGAAAGGCAGCCGGCGCCTCCGGAGGGTACCCCAAATTTTGATGTATAAGTCAAGCATGGCATTGCCCCTATTATGTTTAGCACGTTGTGGAATAAATATACGAGGGATAATGTTGAGTTACAGTGGCCGCTTACTGGCACATTTGATGAACAAAAGTTGAATTACTTGCAGGACAAATTGTTCGCCAAAATGAGCAGGCAGTCGATGTTTGATTCTCTGAGGACATGGCACAAGGAAGCGAAGCAACGACGTATGAGGGCAGAGAAGCAAGCTCGGAGGGAACAGATGCAAATGATAATGCAGAAAGCAGTAGCGTATGAAAGAGAAAAGATCGAGAAAGGCATAGAGTGTGCAGATATGACGTTTCGATTGCAGAGTGATAAATGTTAAGTTGCTAGAGAGGAAGGTGATGTTTTCGTTGAGGAGTTATTGGATTCTCGGCCCCCACCTCCTTAAGCCCCCGACTGAATATATCCCATAATCCCAACACCTCAGCATCCGGCCTCTGGTTCTGCTATTCTTACGTTTCCTGTTTCTAGCCCTACTGCTTCTGCCCGCCCCATCTGCTTCTTCCCCACGTTTGCAAGTTACAGGGATGGTAGCCGTCGGTTCCCCTATTCTGTCTCCCGACTCCGTACCTGTGGTCATGCCTCCTCTCACTCCTGCATCATAGTCTTTGTGTGCGGTGGTACCTGTTTCTTCCTCTGCTCTTTCCCCTTTGAGTGTGTTACCTCAAGCATTGCGAAATGCCGAGACGCCTGTGCGTGGAGTGTATGAAGTGAATTGGGCAGCGGCATGTGAATGCATGGATAAAGTGCTGGTGCGCTCTGCTGTGGGTGATGAGGAAAAGAGAATGGTGGCTGACCAGGCTGCACACTGGGCCCGGAATCCGATTTATAGTGTGGAAGATGTGTGGAACGTGATGAAAGATTATGAGCCATTTATACAGCAGCACGCTCTTAAGCATATGTCGGCTACGCTGATAGGATTGTGGGAACAGTGTTTCAAGGGTATTGCACTGCAGATAATTTATGACATTCAGGATAGGGTATACACTACAGATATGGCCCCAAATGAGGTTTTCAGTATTGTGACGACATTGGTGGGTTATCGGGGTAGATTGCTCCAGAAGGTCCTGACGACAGCGTCACAGTTCCCCATGAGGGAAGTTCATCCCATTTATCACCCCGAAATACCAGAGTTGCGAGATGGGAATAATATTGTTACTCGCCCACGAGTGGCGGCCCATTTCCAGGAACAGTGGATCTACACTCCATGGAAGAGGAGTGAGGTAATATCCCTAAAAGGACAGTTGCCGGACCCTCGGAAAAATACAACTGCGTACTATAAAGAATTGACGGAGGCGGCCTCCTCCACGGTGATGACATTAGCTGATATAGAGTTGTTTTTCGGTCTGTTGGTACCGGTAGATATATGGAGACAGGTGCATACACAGGATCATGTGGTGGAATTGGGTGGAACATGGAATGAGATCAGGGCATGGGATAAGAGCGCAAGCCCGGCGAGAAACCGACGGTGGAGTTATTAGCCTTGCCGGGGCGTATTATCACTTACATGCATTCCCTTATCCCGCCGAGACGAGTGGATTGGGACAAGTTGACTGCGTGTCATCAGAAGAAGGATGAAAGTGTGTCCGATTTCTTTACTAGGTTTGAAGGGGTGTTTCTGGATTTTAGTGGCCAGGATCTGTCACTGGAGGGTGGTGTTTGTTTGTTTGTCAACAGGTTTGTCACTAATTTGCTTCCCGAGATTGCGACTAGGTTGCAGGCCTCGGTAAATACTTGGACCACCTGCCATCAGTAATATTGAGTATGGCACAGTACTACGAGCATGGAGAGAATGAGGACAAAGAGAAGGTGGAGAAAAAGTCAAAGGAGTTGAAGACAAGGGTGTTGATGCAGCAAGTGGCGAGGGGAAATGGAAGAGTAAGGGGTTCAGGTCCAGCCCTGCGGGGGTCTCGGTCTGACCGGAACAGTACACCAGGTGTGCCCGTGGGGTACAACCAATGTGTGTACTGTAAAAAGGAGGGGCATTGGCGAAGTGAGTGTCCGGAGTTGCTACAGAAAGTTGAGGCCCTGAGAGGTAGGGGTTTTAGAGGACGTGGTAGAGGGGGAAGGGGCCGAAGAGAGGGACAGTTTGAGGATACATTGTATGCTCAGCAAAGCAAGAACTATTTCGACGAACTCCGGGGAAGGCAGTACTATCATGACGACTTTGACATGGACGAAGTGACGGGGATGTCTCACAGCTAGGACAGCCAGGGACAGGGTATGTGACCTGTTCCCGTGCCTGTAGATCAGCGGGGACCTTATGTCACTGCGGATTTGCAGGGCACGCCCAAGACATTCTTACTTGACACGGGTGCCATGAATAGCTCTGTTTCTCGTTCGCTGGTCCCAGGGGCAGCTCTGTCTGGCCAAAACAATGTTTCGGTAGGTTTCTCAGGCATGCCGGTTGTTAGCCCCATTTCCAAACCTCTTGCTCTGACTATTGGTCCCTTTACAGTGGATTCACCGTTTCTGTTAACGACAAATTGCGGGGAGAATTTGATGGGATTGGATTTGTTGAAGAGATTACATGAAACCATCTTTTGTTCTCCAGATAGTTTGTACATGACCATTGGGCCACAAGTGGCTCGTGCAAAACAATGCTTTGCAAAAGACGCACCCCTCCCCGCTGAATTCAAAGAGGTGCCCCGTAGCTTATGGGCAGCAGGAGACACGGATGTGGGATTACTCCAGATCCCGCCGGTCTCTATTCAGATCAAAGACAATGCTGTCTTGCCACGTATTCCCCAGTATAAGATTTCACAAGCAGGAGAAAAGGCCTTGTTGCAAATAATACAGGATTTGATTAAGTCTGGCGTGGTTGAGGAGACAGTGGCGAATGTGTGCATTAGCCCTATCCTTCCGATTCTCAAGAAGACACCCTTGGACTCTTCTGATGCTCATCCTGATGTTTATTGCTTTGTAATTGACCTCAGAGAGGTCAATAAAATTGTAGTACCACAATACCCTGTAGTCCCAGACATCACCATGATATTGACAATGATTCCCCCATCAGCAAAAATTATTTTCGGTGATTGATCTGAAGAATGCTTTCTTTAGCATTCCTATTCATACAGATAGCAAATATCTGTTTGGATTTGCCCTAGCCGGCAGGAGCTTTAGATTCTGTCGGACTCCTCAAGGCTGTACAGAAAGTCCTAGTATCTATAGCCAAGCCTTAAAAACTCAATTGTATTTTTTGGTACTTCCCACTGGTAATGTGCTATTGCAGTACGTGGACGACCTCCTTGTGGCCTCTGATACTGAGGATGGCTGTAAAGATGCCACTGTTAAATTGCTGTTACAATTGGCGAGCCATGGCCATAAGGTGTCCCTTTCCAAATTCTAATATTGTCGACAGGAGGTCACCTACTTAGGTCACCTACTGTCGAAGGAGGGTCGCAGACTAACACCTGAGCGCATAGCTGCTATTACTAATATGCCTGTTCCTAAGACCCAACGTGAAGTACACGCATTTATTGGTATTACCTCGTATTGTCGACACTGGATCCCCAATTATTCCTTACTAACAAAACCCCTCCTTTACCTGACCACCAAAGAAGTGTATGAACCCCTGCCTTGGACATCCGCATTCCATCAAGCTTTTGAGCAATTAAAGGTTGCGCTTTGCTCTGCTCCTGTGCTTGGTACTCCTGATTACCAGAAGCCTTTTGTGCTTTACGTACATGATGCGGATGGTTGCGCGCTTTCTGTTTTAGCACAGGGTTTTGGTGGTAAGCAAAGACCCTGCGCTTATTTTTCCGCTATACTGGATAACGTTGCCAGAGCGCTCCTGAGCTGCCTGAGAGCTGCCGCAGCGGTGGCACTTTCTATCAGACAATTGGCGGGGCTCATTCTTGATACTGCTCTCGCGGTAATGGTACCCCATGCTGTGGATACACTTTTGAATAAGACAAAGACACAGCACCTTATAGTGCACGTCTGACTGGATATGAACTAACTTTGTTTGCTCCACACATTACCATCAAAAGATGTGCCACTCTGAACCCAGCCACGTTACTACCCCTCCCTTCGACGAGTAATGACACAGATGTACATGGTTGTATGTACAGAACGGAAGAGGAGACGAAAGGATGGGTAGACCTGACTGATGTTCCCCTATCTGAACCCCAAGGGGAACTATATGTTGATGGCTCTTGTTTCAAACTACCAGATGGCACCACCACTGCAGCATATGCAATTACAACGTTACACACTATAGTTGAGACATCCCGTGTCTCATACCAATCAGCCCAAGCTGCAGAGCTGGTTGCCCTTCTTCTGGCTTGTGAGTTGAGTGAAGGACTGACTGTCAATATTTATACTGACAACCAGTATGCCTTTGGGGTCGCCCATAATTTTGGACGCCTCTGGGCAGAGAGATGGTTCTTAACATCACATGGATTAAGAATACAGAATGGCCCATTGATATATAGACTCTTGTCAGTTCTAACATTTCCCAAAAGGTTAGCAATAATAAAATGTAGTGCCCACAAAGCAATGACAGATGATGTTGGGAGAGGAAATGCATTTTCAGATCAAACAGCTAAAGAGACAGCGAGATCAAAGATGAAAAAGATGTTTGTGGCAGGTCCTGCTAGGTGGGTCCCGGACAATGGAATGTTCGAGGACACATTAGAAAACGTCAAAGAGATACAAAGCGAGGCGACCCTAGACGAATTGGCAATATGGCAGGAGAGTACAGGGCGTCTGGATGAGGATGGGTGCTGGACTGATAAGTCCGAGAAACAGCGATGGAAGTCACCTAATGCCAATGTACTTCCTGTGGTTACCATGGCCCATGGCCCAGCCCACATTAGCGCCAGGGGAATATGTAAGGTGTTGGACCCAGTGTGGCAGAATGACAATATTTCCAAAGCAGCCACTCATTTAGTGAAAAACTGTATGATTTGTATGATACATAATCCTGGGAAAGGTACTCCTACACCCTCTGGTAATTTTGCACCGCCTTCCTTCCCTTTCGAGGTTCTCCAGATGGATTTCATCGAAATGGAACGAGTCAACAATTTGAAGTATGTGCTGGTAGTGATTTGTGCATTTAGTAAATGGATCGAAGCTTACCCTACTAAAGAGAATACGGCTATGGCGACGGCGAAGGCACTCATAAAATAGTTCTTCCAGCGCTTCGGATTGCCGCGTGTGATCTGGAGAGACAACGGAAGTCACTTCAATTCCAAGGTCATACAACTGGTGTGCGAAGGTTTGCACATCAAGCAAAAGTTTCATGCAGTTAACCACCCCCAGTCAGCAGGTCTGGTTGAGAAATATAATGGCACTCTCAAGCTGAAGTTAGCGAAAATACAAGAAAGCACAGAATTGCAATGGCCAGATGCATTTCCCCTGGCCTTGTTATCCACCAGAGCGACGGCACACTCTAGGACAGGGTTCTCACCGTATGAGGTAGAGTTTGGTCGCCCTACCAATATCTGGGGCGTTCCAAGGCCAAAGTGCTTCTCTGAGATAGAGCACCCTTTGCTTATAGACTATCTGTATGAGTTAACTAAAGATCTTCGTTCTCTTCGTCAACAGATTCAGGAGACACTGCAGCCCGTACCAGAGGGGCCCGGGCATCAGTTACAGCCCGGAGATTACGTCCTTGTCAAGAACTTCCAGAGGAAGAGCTGCCTGGAGCCTCGTTGGAAGTGCCCCCTGTATGTCCTCCTTGCCACTAGTACGGCAGTGAAGCTCGATGGCCGGGAAAACTGGGTGCATGGTACACACTGCAAGAGGGTTCCTCTCCCACTTTCCTACGACAAGTGGGTGCTCGACGGCATTGCCGACCAGGAAGGAGAAAGGGTGCACCGCTTTGTTCGCTTCTCTGACGCCCGGCTAAGGTGGGCGCGGACGGACGCAAAGAGTGATGCCGCCCTGCTTGAGGCGGTCCCTCCGGAGATAAGGGCAGCCCCGGTTTCTGCCCCATCTGATCCACTGGCACCTGAGTCCCCATGCCTTTCTGAGCCTGAGTTTCACCCCCTTTTTGTTGATGAAACAGTGCCTGGAGTTGACAGGTATAACTTGCGGCTCCGAAAGAAGGACAGTGCGCCAGAGGGATAGTCCAGGAGTTAGGGAAGGATTTGAGATTAGGGTGTAGGTACTATGGCTGCAGTGCCTACGTCAGATTAGGGTGAACTACACTGGTGCATTGCCTGGGACACTGGACAGGATCGTTGAGGGTACTTGCCCAGGAGGGAGGGTGCCCTATCCTGCAAGAAGAAGGATTTGTTTCCCGCAAGGGCTGTGATCGCGCAGCTCCCTCGAGGGAGTGCTTCGGAGCACCATTGTTGATGAACGATAGGAGCCTGCCAGCGAGGCTCTAAATGGACCCTGGGTAAACAGTGCCCCTCTGGTCGGTTGTATTCTTGTGGCTCCAGTTCTTAAGGCTCTTCACATGTTCCTATTTGGCCGTGCTGTCATGGAAGAAGAACAGCCCCTAGTGGCATCACCACCGGATCTGAGTAGTCCTGTGTGGTCTAGCTGGTCTACTAGGAGTAAGATAGTGGTGGTAGTGTTCCTTCTTATAGTAATGATAATACTGTTTGGGGTAGTATGGTATTTAGAAGAACAGCATCCTGTCCACACTTTAATAGGGACTACCCCGTCTCCACCTGAGCATCTGTTCGTTACGTTGGCCCCACATAAAGAGAGACATAGACAGACATATGTTGAAAATGTTTTCCTGTAAATGCTTCATCAGGTACATAATACAACAAATGCCACGAATTGTTGGGTGTGTGGGTTACTCCCCTCAGTTATGCACAAGAACGATTTACTGGTGTCTTTACCCCTGTCGTACCTAAGCAGTTGTGAGGCATGGTTCCTGTTGCTTTCCATGGTGTATATGCATTACCACACTAATGCTATGAATATGACAAAGTCTGACTATGAAGCAGTGTTGGAATATATTGTGGTACACCAGGGTTATACACCTGGGAAAGGAGGAAAGGAGGGTACCTTACATCCACATGCTTGCATGAATGTTTACGAAGGTAACAAGAATGCCACATGGCTGCAAAATGAAATGTTGGATTTTCAGGGATTCAATCTTACTGAATACTTTAAATGTTTCCATGCACGAAATATCACTGAAGATAAAGCCATGCCCGTACCTGTGGTTAATACAGCAGCTAGTTTCTGTGTCGAAGGCTCTGGGAACATTCCAGTGGGACAGAGCAGTTGCAACTATACCTATCGATTAAACACTACTAGTAGCCCACCTTTGCTCACCCCCCCAAATGTATACTTTGTTTGTGGGGAGCAGGCTTATACATGGCTCCCTAGGGGATGGTCTGGCCAGTGTTATGTCTCTTTCCTTTTAATTCCCATTTACATTGCACCGTCCAACTATCAAAAAGACCATAGGCTGTAGCGGAGAAACGTGTACTTGTCCCGGGTAAGGAGAGTTATTGATACAGCAGATATCGATCAAACTGATACTACCCTACAGCAATTCATGGATGCCATGAAGGGCATTGTTTTTTCCTTTCTGGGGACCTATGTACAACAGTGTTAGCATTCGTCGTCTCACCAGGGTTGTTGAAGGGGTTATCAACACTACAGCAGGCATACTCACTAACATCACAGCTGAGCTCCAGGCTACCAAACTCGTTGCTCTTCAAAATCGGATGGTTTTAGACGTCATCCTTGCAGATAGGGGTGGAGCTTGTCGCGTCATAGGCAGCAGTTGCTGCATTTACATCTCAGACCACGCCCCCAATGTATACTCAGCTATCAAGAAGCTACATAGGCTTGCATCTGATATTCATCAGGATAATGGTTCATGGTCCTTCACAGGGTGGTCTTGGGGTCTGCTATCATCCTTGGGTTGAAAGATACTTCTTTTCCTAGTAGCTATTGCAGGTGTCATTTTCATGTGCTGCCTATGTGTCAATTGCCTTCCAGCATGCTGCACCTATTGTGCGAGTAAACTCACCCCTACCCCTAAATTGCCAGGCCGTAATGATAAAGTCTCTAATATGATGATGCAAGAAATACAGGATATGATGCAGATAGCTGAGGGTATTTTTGAGCACTAAACATATCTTGCTATACATGTGTTGCTTACTTTTCCTTTGATATTAAAGTGACTATGCATTATCTCTTTTCCCTGCTTAGAATTGTAAAGACCCTACCCGATAGCGTCAATAAAGGATTTAGCCTCCACTGCTAGAAGGAGGGTCTGTTAGGTTTGAAATTCTCATTTTCGTTATACACTTGTTCTACGTTATATTAGGTTAGCAGTATGCGGCTAAATTAGACATCATTCGTATTCACGTTATGCAACCCACTGAGTTATCCCTGCAATGTGCGAGCTTCAGTTAGCGAGTGTGACTCCATCTTGAATTTCGTAATCCCTATTAGGCTGCGTCTGTACTAGGCCTCATTATTCGTATTGCTTGCCTCAGCAGAACACTGTATTCAGCTATTATTTTTTCTTTTGTTCAAGGTTGCTTTCTGACTTGCTAATGAATAGGCCAATCTGCCCTCACATACCTATCCTTCTGTGTAGCTCTGCTCCCACGTTAGGAGACGCAGAGACCCAGCACTGCAACCTTGAGATAGTGATAGCGTGTACCCATCTAGCAGGTGGTAACCCATCCCTCTGTGCCTCCTTTGCCGGTAACTTTCCATTGTGGGCGTGGTTGGGAGGCCTTTGGGAGGAATGATTATGCGTTGCAGACTGTTGGGGGGTCAGTCCCTCGGCAGACATCTTAGGGTGGAGGTCAGATTGGACTCCTCTGCTGAGTATTGGTAATAAACAACTGTTTTTGTATTCTCTACTGTCTGACCGACTCTTCATTTTGTGGAAGGCAATTAGGAGGTTGTAGAAAACCCGGGTGGCCCTTTTCGGGCCACTTCCTTCAAGTAAAAAGGCTCAATGGTCCTTTAATACTGTCCTGCCATGGGACCGCCACAGTGCATTGCAGCACGGCACAGTCCATGCCATGCTGGAACTGGGGGGGTGCTTTCACAAAGGGGAGCAAAACATGTTCCCCCCTGCATGCACCTACCTGCATGGGGCGGGGCTCCCTTTGTTTTTCACCGCCAGCTTTTACATGGCGGTGCTGACCGCCACATAAGGCTGGCGGTCGGGAAACTTATACTATGCATGTCTTATACCCAAACCGGAAAACGTGTTTCTTAAGCTGCCATTGGGCAAGACACCCTCAGTGCTGCAACACCTCAAATTTACAGAGTAAACAATGTTGCAGGGCATCCCACTGGGCGCTCATTTAGCCCTCTTCAGTCCCTCTATTCAACATTATTTTTGAAGCCGTGCCTGCCAACCCCTCTCACCCTTCACAAGTCACATGTGGCAGTGGTGCAGGGAGGAAAATATCCTCTTTTCAGACAGCACAATGGCCAGAATGGAATGCACAGACACAGACACTGCAAGTCTTTTTTTTGCCTTTCACTCAGATCTAATTGTATTTTAGGAGCATGTGCGCTCCTCATAATGAAGTGCACGTAAATGAAAGTGGAGCTGCACAGCCTCACCTTAAAGGGAACAAAGATTATAAGTACCTGTAGTCTCCTTGACAGTTCAGAAGTGCTGGTACTAAGAGGGAAAAAAATAAGAAGTGCCAGTGCTCAGTACCTGTGAACACCGCCCCATTTAAAGCACTCCTACTGGCATCATATTACATTATAAAAGAGAAATCTTTTGCCATGTGGAGAGAATGTATGTACCTCATGTTAGAATTAAAACATGGTCTGTATCAGATTTCATTCCAGTTGGATACCCAATTTTAAAAACTGGCCTAAGCCTCAAGTTTACAAATTCGAAATAGAGTTTCTGCACCATTTAGGTTGGTAACATTAGGATTTGGGCAAGTATTTTAGAAAATGCACTTGAAACACAGACTATTACAACTTTTACACTTTCAGCTCATTCCCATAATTTAAAAGGGACTTTAAAGTGACCACTGTAATACTGGGTGCAGATGCTATAAGCAGATAATGGTGCATTACTTCACAGACAAAAATACCATCATAAGCTGGCCGCTGGCTATGTGTAATGCACTGATACACATAACACAAACCTCATCCAAAAGTGGACACTGTCCACTTTTGGCAAACTTACAAAGATCAAAATGTCCGGAGCATTCAACCAAGTTGTTCAAAGAGTACTATACATATGTGATGGGGAAAATGCAAAAGACTTTATTATAATACTAAAAAGAAATATGAGAGCAGCACAACAAAGATCTCCTAAACTTGTGTACATGGAATAACGCAAATACTAATACAAAGTTCAATAACCATCACAATACGATTGAACAGTGTGTTTCTGAACAATGAACACCAAAGATAGCATGTCTAAAATTTCATTTTCAATAATGCACTACTTGTATGTCAAGTATAGAGCTCGATGGTGTTGTATAATCTCAATATGCACAGCTGATACAGTCAAAGTACAGTACCCATCACAATATGATTGAACAGTGTTTCTCTGTAAAGTGAACACAAAAACACATATAACATGTCTACGAATTTTTTTTCAATAATGAACTGCTACCTTTGTTCTTTGTTGTTAATTGAACAGAACACCAAAGTTCATTGTTCATTGTAGACAAAAACACTTTTCAATCATGTTGTGATGGTTACTGTACTTTGTATTTGTATTTGGGTTTATTCATTGCATACATATATGGGAGATCAATAGAAAATGAGAGGGGCCCCAGGCCGACAGGGCACTATAAAACCAGTAGAATAAAAGGCTCCCTTGGAGAATCTGTATCACACACCAATGATGTTTTAGTCAATCACACCACTCAACCAAGGTCTTCCTGTGTACACTATAGACCCTCTTCCTCACAAAAAGTACCACCAAGGTAAAACGTTGCACAACGCTTTAATTTCATGTGTTCACACCCTCATTTATTACATATTAAGATTGAGCATGTAACAAATTTCATACATTGCTTGAATTAAAAATACATCCCATGAACATAAAAAATACACTGCTACCACCCCCACAATATGACGAAACATAAGACCCACAATTGTACACAAATATTTAAAAGCAAATGGGAGCACTCCACAAGACAGTACTAATGTATCGTTATAACATACTTTTACCTAACTATACTGTCCTGAAGAAGGTGACTGAATCTTTGCCTAATCCACCGAAATGCGTCAATGTATTTATTTTGCAGAATCCGTGTACTATAAGGAACGATAGATGAATACTTACTTCATCAGACTCGTGTTTGGTATATGTAACTGATCAGCAGTTATAGCGGATATATTAGTACCTACTGGACAGACACAAGCTGCATGTCACCCCTGCTCTGCCCATTCAACACGCATGACCCTCACCAGCACTCCTGCTGACATTTTCCACCTATTTAGAGTAGGTAGAAAATGTCAGCCTGTTTTCACAGAAATGGTGAAAAACTGCTTGGAACAGCATGCTGTAAAACTGGGTGTGAGTAGGTATTTCCCATTTTGGGAAAATATTGGTAATGGCTGGCATTTACTGACATCATTACAGTTCCTCGCTATATCCGCTGCAAACTCCAGCCAACTTGTAATAAGGACCTATGTGTAGGTTTCACAAAACAGGGAGGCAAACAATTACCACAGTATCAAGTATATCTCTTTATGTTCAGTAAAACAGGTTGGATATCAGTTGCACAATACAACTCTCTCTCATCAGAGCGTATAGCTAATGGGACAGCAAGCGAAGTGGTAAGTGTGCAAGGCATATCTCACCTATATGTTAGGTAACCAGAGGGTAATGTTGTAATGTGGTAAAGATGCAAGACAGCTCTCAGCTATAGTTAAATGACAAGAGGGATGATTTGAAACCATGGCTAACGATGCCATTCAGAAATCTCTACACTTAACATCATGAAGTATACAACAACTTAATTACAGTATAAATTAAATGTGCTTTGGTATACTGAAATTCAGAATATTTAATTGACTTAAGATGGTGTGTAACAATGTGGTGTGCTGTATACATAATCAGAAACATTGCAGGGTGAGGTTGAATGAGGAGTCCCCTGGGTGATATTATGCAGAAGTGAAAGTATAATCCACAAGTGACAGTAAAATGAAGGATGGGACAATGATAAAGCGAGGCATTACTTCAAATCTCTTTTATGTATATTAGCAACTTCTAAACATCCATGACCATTGTGATTAACAGCACGTGTGAAATTATGTTAAATAAACATTACTAAATGTTTTGTGCTTGCAAGTCTCATTGCAAAAGTGAAAAATTGGCATATTAAAATATATCCCTCTGTACTCATAGGGCGTTAATAATGTTACAAAAATGTATAGTATGTAAATTATATACTTGTGAAATACCTCATACAAGCATAAACCTACTTTTGACACCCGATTAGAACATTATTGTTGTGTTTTACTCCAGGCTCGGGCGTGAGTTACTCATGAATTCCAAGGAGAGAGGCATGTTTACTCAAGGAAAAAAACTCTGTTAATTAGAGTAATCATGAATAAGTCACACTTAATTATCGTGTACGATCAGCTACTCAAGCACAATGGTTTGTGAATCCCACTGAAAACTCAGATGAAATTCACTCAGATGTCAGGGCTATATGTATATAAATGTTTGCACTCAGAAAGCAGGGGTGTGTAAAACTATAGGTTTTACAAATGCTAAAACCACAAAACACAACGCACATAGGGGCATATTCTCAAGGACTCATCGCCGAATTAGCTGCACTTTTCCGCCACGAAAGTGGCGATAGATTTATCGCCCTATTCACAAGCCTGCGCTAGCAGCCGACATCGTCAGTTTACCTGCGATAGCTGCCGCCAAAAACATCGCCAAGGCTGACAGCGACAACTAACGCTAATCATATGCAGAGTAGGCGTTCCCGTGCAAAAACTCACGATAACACCACTTCGCGATATTCTCAACGACCAGCCAGATCAGCGATGCGGTCCAAAAACAGGTGATAAGGAACATTAGCAGCAGGGACTTAAGACCTGCTTTTTTTCTGGTCTTAAGTAGGACGAAAACCTGCTGTATAAAGGGAGCCCAGCCCACAGCCACAACTGAAGACCAACAGATGCCATGGAGCTACTAATCATGCAGCTTGGGGACCCAAGAGGGCTGCAACACCCACCGCTACCACCCCCAGGACCACCCCCCCGTACTGCCACCGAGGCAGCGCAGAACAAGACAGCGGACCTTCCGAAAATGCACCAGCCTCAGAGACTTAACGCCAGAGGATGTTATTGCCCACTACAGGCTCAAAAGGACAACCATCCTCCGCATCCTGACCCACATTGCCCACAGGCTGACGGTACCAACACAGCGGACAACCAACCTCCCTCCGCAGACAAAGCTGCTGGCTATGCTGCACTTGTTGGCCTCTGGTACCTTCCAACCAACAACTGCCAGAGTCGGAGGAGTCTCACAACCAGCCCTATCAAAGTTCCTCTCACCTGTCTTGGATGCCATCATCAGCTTGATACCCCAGCACCTTTACTTCCCCCACACTGCAAAGGAACAGCTGGAGACCAAGCAATGCTTCTACGCCGTAGCTGGCTTCCCGCACGTGTTGGGGGCAATTGACTGTACACATTTCCTACTTGTGCCCCCTGCCAACACTGCACACAATTACCGCAACAGAAAGCACACGCATTCAATCAATGTGCAGGCAATAGTGGACCACCGGGGACTGTTCACCAATGTCGTCGCCAACTTCCCAGGCAGTGTGCATGATTCCTACATCTTCCGACAGTCCATCATCAACCAGCGCTTTCAAGATGGCACCTATGGAAATGCACTGCTCGTTGGTAAGTACCAACGGAACACACCACACACCTCAACTCCACAATCATACAACTCACAACTGTGGGAATGCACACGTAACAAAATCACATACAACATGCCCACCTACCAGACACGACAACACAAGTAACTGTGGTAACAGGGTCCAGACATGTAGACAGACCATCCAAAAAGGCATAGCCCCTCTGCCACACAATTGCAGAATGTGGGGAGAGGTGGGAACCAAGAATATGCGAAGGAGGCAATGGACCCATGAATAAGTATGTACACAATGCCAAGTGTGGCGGTGATGTGCTGGACAGTCTTGAGTATGCAGAGCACAGACATGTCCATGTGGACATATACTGCTGGTGTTTGTAGTGTTGTGGACAGTGGACGCAACCATGTTACCTCAGGCAGTGGGGAAGACCTTGGACATGTAGCTATGTCACCCTCCCTGTGAGCGTAAGCATAGTGGGCAGGGCCGGCGTACGCCAGTCCAGCGTAGGAGTGTGAACAAATAGCCCGGGGCTCTGTGCGTGGTTCACTTCCGGGATGGCCACCAAAGTAACTACTGCATGTGTCTCTGTGTCCGCCATATTCTGACCATAGGCCTACACACACGTGGCCGACCACCTTCAACGGCCAAATTCACACCGGCGACAAGGTGGCTACGTCACACGCCACCCGGCGCACATCTCGTCATCGCCTGCAGGGGCGTGTCTGCCAGGGCAGCGCCCCTCACCCTGCCACGAGGCCGCCGCTGTGACCGGTGGTGCCTGCGTGATCCAGTGTGCCTGCTGCACCCCAGCCCGCTGGACCCCAGACCCGTCCGGCGCCCAGCGGTGATTGCCCGCCCCTGCGCACCCAGGCATCACTGCTCACCTGCCGCCACCGGCGTGTCTCCAAGAGGGCCCACCACATGCCGGTGCAATCTACAAGCCCAAGGCCCACGAGCTTGGCAGCCTCCTCAGCCAATCACTGGCTTCTTTTTGCATTCCGCGCAACAGGCACCCAGCGCACCCTACGGCACCGCACCACGGAGTTCTGTGTGTGCTGACTGCTCACTCCGGCCTACACTGCGGTCCAGCAGGTCTCACACAAATCAAATCCAGTCCGGACCTCCAGGCCCACTGCATCATCACAGGCTGCACACCCAGCTGCACACTCAGCTCTTCAGGTGGGCCTACCTCAGTGCACCGCAAGTCATCGCCACGTGGCGGTAGGCCCATGCCAGACGCAGTGCCTCAGGTGCCACTACCTCTGTGCACCACAAGTCACCGTCCAGCCTCCAGGCCCACTGCATCAATGCAGGCTGCACACCCGCTCAGCTCTGCAGGTGGGCCTACCTCAGTGCACCGCAAGTCATCGTCCTGTGGGGCTACCCCACGAGTCCGCCTCCAGCAGCCAACAGCATTACCTCGGTAACGCCACTGGAGCCCTTCACAGTCACGGGGCCACCCCCGTCCCAGGCAGGCCGCTTGAAAGCCTGGGTGGAACGTCTGGAGACGTACTCTGAAGCGCACGACATCCCAGCACCGCGGCGGCAGCCCACACGTAGGCGTATAAGGAGTGTGAAGAAATGGCCCGGGGCTCTGGGTGTGGTTCAGTTCTGGGCTCTGGGCATGGTTCAGTTCTGGGCTCTGGGCGTGGTTCAGTTCCGGGCTGGCCACAAAAGTAACTATGGCGTGTGTCTCTGTTGCAGTGTCTGCGCCACCCGGCCCTTAATCGACAATCTTGCAATGTAGCATGCACCCGGAGGGTAGGCTCGCCCAAATGGATAAATAAAGGAGCGCAAGACCGCTCGGGGTCTTGGCTCATACATGCCAACTGTTGTGTGTGTATCTTCATTGCCGCAGCATAAGCCAAAGGCCTAGCCTCAATCGCAGCGTGAGTTCAGCCAGGCCTGAACTCCACATCTGTGTCCGCCCTATCCTTACCATAGGCCTACACACACGTGGCCACCCACCGTCAACGGCCAATATTACAGTGTTGTTGTCAGGCTTGCGGACATGCGCGGACAGGCATGACAATGGTGTGCCGTAGGAGTGCAAGTGATGCAACCGCGCAGTGCACACAAGTAAATAGGCTCGGGTGGAGGGAGGAGCAGCTGTGAGGCTATGTAATACACATTGACCCGCACATGTGCCAGAAGCAATACATGGCAAACATGAATCCCAAAGTTACACAAATCACACACCACAAAACTTGTAAGTCTGCCAACACAGCATGCAGAACCACCAGTTTACACTAATCTCACTTACCTCTCACAGGTGATCAAGGATATGCACTCTGCCCGTGGATGATGACACCCCTCCGAGCACCGAACACCTCGGCCCAGAGGCAGTACAATGTGGCCCACAAACGCACCAGGGGCATTGTTGAGCGCACATTTGGCGTGTTAAAGTCACGTTTCAGGTGCCTGGACATCACAGGTGGAAGACTCCTGTACAGCCCAGAAATAGTGTGCAAGATGATCATTGCATGTTGTGTATTGCACAACATATGTGTACGCACCAATGCCCCATGGATCCAAGTGCCAGATGCACCGGACGATGATGAAGAAGATGAGGCAGGTGGACCACACCCCAGTGCAGCTGCAGCAGGATTAGCCCGAAGGAACACAATCATTAACAATTTCTTCGCATGAGCACGTCGCATTGTGACTGTCCTTAGCAATCATGGAGCAGTACAAAATGACCACATGAACAGCATGTGCAAATAAATTCATTGCAACACACATTCCTGTGTGCATGTCAGTCCTCTGCATTAGCACATCACTCTGACAAGTGTAAGTGCAACATTAAGTGCTAACAATCTCACAAATAGCAAATAGATGGTGGGTATGCCACCTCTGTACAGAGAGGCTGTTCAGGGTGTCACGTATTCGGAATGCCATTTCAGGGTGTCAAATGTAGTACGTAATCCCACTCATCAGCGTATCACATGTGTACTAAAACATGACATGAAGGCTGTCATTGGTGTTCAGAATAAGACAACAGGGTGTCATTTGGGGTCAAATATGAAATTTCGGGTGTCATTTGGGGTCAAATATGAAATTGCGGGTGTCATTTGGGGTCAAAAATTGAATTTCGGGTGTCATTTGGGCTCAAATAGGAACCACCCTGATGCAGAGATGCACCCAGTGACTCAAGTCCCACAACATGAGCAACATGGACGTAAGGTGGATGGAGGCACAGTGAACACCTCAGCAACATGGGAGATGCACACCAGCCAAAAAGCCTGCAGGAATACCTTGCGTAGAACACACCAAGGTGTCCCCTGGACATATGTGCCATGTACAGATCACATGTGTACACGGACGTCATCCATCAATAGTAGTGAACAGTGTCAGCTAATAGGTGCAAGGTGAGAAGTCACACGCCTCCTCACAGCTACCTGTACCCATCACTGTCAGACTGAAGCAAAACAACACTGCTACATCAGAGCATGCAAATTTGACCGTGAGGGCACATACATGGCTGGTAAGGGTTCAACCGTGCCGGAAGGCGAAGCAGTGACATCCACCCCCCCAATACACATCACATTCCAGAATGCAAGCAGATGACAAACTAACATTAGGGATGAAAGCTCCTTTGTCTGAACTAGAAGGCGGTAGCACATCTGCACCTCCGACCTTGGAATTGCATGCGCCCGGCACCTCCTGTGAGATACCATAGCAGCTGATGATGAGTCCCACACTACGCACAGGGCTAACCAAAGACCAACGTATACACACCCCACACACAGAAGTCCTTGCTCGCAGTTCTCTTGCATGGAATGACCTTCACACTTATGCACAGACCATCCCAGGATTCCAACCGCTGCTCACTCAAACAAATCATTGCTCTGAGCTGTGGCATCCACATAACTTTGACTTTAACTTTTTTACACACAGCCCTATTTCCTACATTGACGTGGGGCTAAGTTGGGAAATTGCGGGATTGTTGTTTAGGAGCAATGAGGCCACAGCTAGTTCACACATTCCCAGTCATCTCACTGCCTATCTGGGTCACGGTCAAACATGTGCATTGATATCAGTTCCCAGGGAGTACCTTTTTTTGGAATCACTGCCCCTATATTCATCCATACTTTCATACTTGCTTGATCATAGACATGTCACATGACACATCTGTGTGAATTAGAATGTTTTAATCACATTCGGTGGAGTGTTGAAGCTGGACCAGTACATGGCCAAGCAAACCCCACTTTACATTGTTGCCCCGTGGAGGGCCAGCCAGAGTCCTTTAGAGATTGACAAGTTCATCGGAAGAGGAAGAGTGCAGTCCGCAGTCTGATTGCTGTGTCATTGGTAACCAAACCAGATATGGCAGTCCATGTCGAGGGCCAAGGTGACTGTCGCAGAGTGTATCGGGGGACAGTGGAAGGTGTTATTCCAGGGCATGATGCAGAGGGCAGAACCAAGCTGAAACAGGCCATATGGCGGAGATGAATGCTACCGCTTCCCTCTTACCACAAAGGCAGAATCATCCACATCATCGTCCTCTGATGTGTGATGTGCCTCACATGTGGGTGGTGGCGTTATGTCTGCCGCAATGTGTGGCACTGACACATCAGGGGCCGGAGGTGGATTGTCTGCCGCACTGTGAGGCACTGACATGTCAGGGGGCGGAGATGTGGATGGAGTAGTAGCAGCAGCATTCATCTGCGCCAGGCCTTGTGGCAGCAATGCCATGATGAGGATCTGCATGGCATGGAAGATCCCAGCTACATCTCCCTGGTGTGCAGCCATGGCAGCCATTCTTACCGCCTGCATCTGCTCCATGTTCTCCATGATCCTCCGCATGTGTCCCAACTCCCGGCTGTCATCGCTGGGGCCACTCTGACTAGACAGTTGTTCTTGTCTCAGAGTCATGACTCCAGCGATGTCAGCCATGGCTTGTTGGAGAGCATGGAGCGGACTGTGGGTGTCCGTTAGGGACTGTAAGTGGTCCCAGATGAGACTTAGACACCCACGTATGGCATTTAGTTTGGCTGCCATGAGTTCAAACCCCACCCGCACCTGATCAGCAATCTCCTTCTGGCCCTCTAACACATGGCGTTGGAATGCCATGTGTTTGTCATGGGGGTCCTGGGAGACAGCCGTGGGGGTGGGTGCTTCCTGCTGTGTGGTCTGTGCAGGGGGTGGGGTCTCCTCGATGCAGCTGGGCTGCCCTGCTCCTGGGGGTGGGGTGCTGAGGGTGTCCATGAGCTGTTGGAGGGCGTCGGTGTCGATGGTGTGGAGGTCCTCTTCATCATCAGTGAAGAGATGTACGGTCTGCTCTGCAGGAGGTGTTGATTCTCGCTCTGCAATGTGAAGGGGAGATGCAGTTTAACAGTGTGTTCCATGTATGTTCACGCATTGGACAAGTTTACAAACAGACTGCATGACAATGTACATTGTGTCTGTTTGGGAGGAGATAACTCTTTAATGCGGGACAGTGGACATTTCTACACCATCAGGGATGTGGGGTTGTACTTGTACATTATTATCCCAGTTTCCTGCTATGCCAAATGTGATTGGCCAGTTTCTACACACAAGCGGCAGCAGTTGTGTCCTCTGTTCTGTTGTGAAAATGTTGCAGTTTGTACCACATTGTTGTCAATGTTGATGTGCTCTGTTTCCTATGTGTGTGTGCTGCATTGTGGGAGAGTCGCCCCTGCAGCTCTGATTTTGCTGGCCCTTATCCCTTTCAGGCGGTGTGCCTTTCACTTCTGTGCTTATACAGTGCTGAGATGTTGCAGACTTGGGTAAATTGGGCTCTTGGTGGGAGTTGGGACTCTTGGGCATGGTTTGTCCGCAGATGTCTTATTGACGTCAGGGGTTGTTTGTGCACGTGGATGTGTCAGAGTGTGACCTGCTCCTTTACGGATGTGGTCCACACTCAGCCACCTCAGTGTCGTGGCGTGCACCATGTCATGATGATTGCTCTGCAACCATGCTAATCGTCATGCAGTGTCACTTGCAATGTCAGTGTGGCTCATGGAGCCGCAGCTTTGCTGGGATCAGCACATGTGCATGGGTTTGTTGTGAGATTATTGATGTGTGGGGAGGGCCCCCTATGGGCACATTGTCGACGGGGGCCTACTTGCTGTTTCTATGTGTGCTGCAGTATGCCAAGGAGATCAGGGACATGATCCAGAGTCATTGTGGGTGTGCACTGTGCTATACTTAGTTGTGCATGTGTGCCATTGTGCCCATCTCCCCCCGTCCCCCCAGTCCCTGGTCTTTACTCACCCTGTTGCTGTTGGGTCAGGTCATGTTGAGCAGTGTCCGGTCCCCCAACTCCTGCCACCGTCTCCCCACTGATGACTGTGGACACCATCTCCTCCATCTCATCCAGCTCCTGCTGTGGCGCTAGACTCCCACCTTCAGTCTGCATTGCCGCTTTCTGGTTGTTAGCGAGTTTCAGCTTGGTTTTGCGCTTCACATCATTCCAGCGCTTCTTGCAGTCGTCCACTTCCCTTCTCTTCACTCCGACTGCATTCCCCTTGGCCAAGATGGACTGCCATATTGCATTTTTGGTTGCCAATGACACAGTGGAGGTGATGAACAGTTGTTGGTGGTGTTCTATCACCTCCATAATCAGGATCTTGTTTTCCTGCCGACTGAATCGCGGGTTCCTCTTCTTCTTCTCCTTGCCCTTCTCCTTCCCCGAGGTCCCTGGCTGGTCCTCCGGGGGGTTTGTGGGGTTCTGGTTGGCCTCTGTAGTTGCTCCAGCTTCCTCCATGGTGCTTCTCAGTAGTTTGTGTTTATTTAATCATTTTTTTTGCAGCTTTTATGGTGATTTTTCCCGCCTGACGTGGGAATAGCAACCCTGGCGCTGCTTATCACTGATGTTTTTATCGCTGCTGGGCCCATCGCCACTTTTTTCACGTTCGGGTTTCCTTTTTTATCGGCGTCCCGGTAATTTTAACGCGGACATTTGAAGCGTTATCGGGATACTATCACCTGTTGCCAGCGTGTTGAGAATTCGCCGTTAACACGGCGTTAGTTTCCCACGATAGATGGCGTTATGTAAAATTGCGTTAACCTAGGTTGGCGATAATTATCGCCCGTTCTTGAGAATATCCCCCATAGTGACAAATGGCTTGGACATTTGTTAAACTCACACTGCGAGCTCTTCCGAACGGATTGCAAATTGCGGGAGATGGGTTTCCCGATCAGGAAACGATTTGGCCCACTTTTTCTCGACCCAGCAAGATATATTTGAATAGTTTGCGACAATATCTGAAAGGAAGGGTGCCAGAAAGCAGGGACAGACTGCAGGTGTAGATGAGGGGTAGGGCCTCAAAGTGGCAGGTGAGGTAGACAGCTGCTTTGAAGCTCCAGCTCACCTCTTGCCCTAGGTATATTCTATTTTAAACAACAAATAGCTAACACTTTTCATAACTACCTTTACTTTTAAAAAATATTACACAGGAGTTGAGAGATGTGAGGCTTTGCAAATTCGTACAGCCCTATGCTAGACCCCATTTGTAATCCACAAAAACTGGATTACCATGCACACATATACATGTATTTTGGTGTATGAATATTTGTCTTTTCCAAGATGTATACACAATCAACACATGTAGCATGAAACAATGTTTTATAGACGTTCACCTATTTAAAATTCTAAATCAAAAAATCTCTATATACAGGTATAAATGTCGATGCATTATACTTCATAAAATGCTGGTGCTGAGTTCTGGCACCGCTGAAAGACATGAAATTCACAACTGAATTACAAAAATAATCATCTCTACTAAAGTGCAGGTTACTGCATAGATGTAATATACTACCTTTCACTTGAAAGGACTGAAAAACTAGCAGAGAAAAGCACTGTGCGTCAATTATGTGTAATTATTATATAGTAAATGATGTGTTGAGTACTGTATTGACTAATACGACTTGGCACGAGAGAAGAATTAAAATACAATGCCATTTTCTTGAAAAGGAAACCGATCTGTTGTGTGAAACACCTTTTTGATAGAGAGTTCAGTAACGAATGCAAAATGAGAGCATGTTCCATGCATTTAATGAATTAATTATTTATTGCTTGATTAAATAAAATCATTACAATATGCCTAATAAAATCAAAAGTTACAATATAATAGTCCCATAATTGACCCTGAAAACAGAATAAGAAAAATGTTGTTAATTGATTCTCACACCTTCTCTTCTGTTAAAAATGTACATTATGTACAGGACGTCTGCATGTACATCCGTAGAAAGAAGTGTTAACATTAATGATCACCTTCTAACTTTAAAAGAGTTAATAAATCATTGCATTTGATATTTAATTATGCATTTTTCGAAGCCTCTAGATGATAATGTTGTTTTAGCGGTTTTGCAGTAAAGTACAGTGCCACATTTGTATGCATCTTATTTAACACTTTTGCTGCCAGTCCCTTTAGGTTAAAACACCATAGCAACCATTCTGACTTCTTCAGGCAGGGCAAAAATCTGCATCTAAAGAAATACAATGAGTGACAAAGAAATGTAACATTTAATTTGGCAGAATATTATCATAGTTTAGTTTACTCTTAATATGCAACGTTTTGTTTTTACAGATTCATAAAGAGAACGCATGAAGAAAGGTAGCCACAAAAGTGGTAAAACTACACAACATATGGCATACATGTATATAGTTTTTTTAAGTCAAGTTTAACCCGGTTCAGGAATCCTAATTTTCATTCAAATCTGACTAAGGAAGGGGGCAGATTTAAAAGGTGGATGGTCAACAAAGTGTTCATTTGTTAATAAAGTTGACGCCCTTTAACAAATCTGCCTGAAATTCTGCAGGCACTTACTTACATGCTTAGTTCCCTCTGTGGTGTCAATTTTTGTACTGATACACTGGAGTGGGTAAAGTGAAACGGGGGAAAATATCGTTTTCTGCTATATTCTTTAGCACTGTTTGATGAATGACCTATTAAGTTCACAGACTTATACTAGTCATTCGATGTCCAGCCAACTTTAACAGCATTCTGATGTCTTTGTTGCTGGTTAAAGCTTTATATATTATTTTACCTTCTCAAAAAATTCCCGTTTTCCAGCAATAGGAGCCACATCCTTCTTTTTGATAAAAGTAGGGGGCCTTAACATTTGTAACTGAGAATCCTGGCATATTTTTCATGGCCAACAGAGCTGAAGAAAGGGCTTCTGGGACCTCAAGTGTTTCCACACCTCAAGCAGAGGCAGAAGAAGGAATTTTCACAAAGGAGACTGTGGGACAAGTACACACTAGTAAAGATTCAAGTTTCCATTCTACAAGACAGAAAAAAAACAATGCTATTATTGTAACATGCAAACTTTGCAGCCTTAAGTTGAGCATGGAACAGAACTGCCTGTATGTCTTTTGTGCTTCAACTTTCAGGTGGCATCTGAAGGTGAAATATAACAAAAATTTGAAAAATCCTACTAGATCAATATTTAAAACAAATATACAAGCCACCAGACTCATTGCACAGAATGGAGTGGCTCCTTGTGTAGGGTTGATCACAGAGCCTTGATTCAGCCAGGTCCACTAGGGGCTGTGACACTTCTTCATGTAACTAAATGCTGGGTACATCAGAGAGGAGATTGGTTTTAGAGAAGTTGAATGTAGTATGGCATGCAAAAAACATTGAAACTCACTGAACTAAACACACTAAATTTGCATTTATGGTTGGCTCTTGTCATAACACCTTAACATATGTTTACAAGCCAGTGAAGTTCAATGAAAAACATCAGTCAAAGTATAGTTATGGCCACAATTTAAAACCAAGAACCTCTGAAATTCACCATTTCTGGTTAACCTTACAATATTTAACTCAGATGTCAGCTGTGAAACCCTATCCTGCACATGCTGTTTTGTATACCCTATGCTGGCTCATAGGAGGGATATTGTCAAGATTCAACCATACGCCCACTAAGTGTCACTCACAATGGTCCTGTGAGGTCCAGCTGTACACCAATTCATAATGAACCTCTCATTGTTAGATCCACTTCACGTTTCTGTCCAGTTTTTCTGTCCACTATCCTGATGCATCATGGTCCTAGTTACCTTTTTTGTCAGCAAACCTTGCCCCAAACATATCCTGGTGATGGGTCATTGTTCTATGTCTTACATCGGGGATCCTATGACTTTCCTGACCTTTTTTGACCTTTTTTTCTAGAATTCTCTCTATATTGTATCTCATCCACATTCAGTTCCAGGCTTTCCTGTTTCCTATCCTGTGCCTCCTGGTTTCTCTGATCTATTCTGTCCCAAGTTTTAGTTCAGCCTTCCCTTCATTGATTGTTCCCTGATTCATAGCACCTGATTTATTTTTTGCACCTGGCTCTCTCCCTGCACTTCAGCTCTTCCTCTGAGCTTCAACCTATTTCTGCCCTGTGAACTCAGTTTACAGTGACTCACAAGTAACTTGTCTGCTGGGTCTACTTATGCTTTTTCACGTTCCTGCTTCTGTATTTCCAGGCTTGCTCTTTTATTCTATTTCCCTTCTTTTCCTGAAAATATTTTTCAGGTTTTAGCTACTTAGAGTGTCCGCTTCTATTTCTTGCTATCCTGCCTCTCTAATACTCTGATAGTCATTGTTCCCAACATAGCTGTTATATCTTATACTTAAGCTCCAAGCACTCCACAATCAAATCCAAGTCCGTAGTTCACGTAGATTTCCAATGTCTTTTATTCAGACATTAAAGTTCATATTCATTCAGAAAGTTCCTTTGGCGCAGATTTCTTAACAAGACATAACAACTTCATGCCACAGCTTCATGCCAACACGTGTTTCGTCCGTTTTTATGTAATACAGGACTTCATCAGGGCTTAATCATCACAATTATAAGCGCTCACTAGATGGCCGTTGTAATCCCAAAGTTAGACTATTTATATGTCAAAACCATGATATTAATATCTGAATAAAAGACATTGGAAATCTACGTGAACTACGGACTTGGATTTGATTGTGGAGTGCTTGGAGCTTAAGCATAACGTGTGAGGAAACAGACTGCTGTCTATTTTTCCTATGAGGAAGATTTGGTGACTCTACCTCCTCCTTAAGCACCCTATATAATTATATACTTGCTGTTAGGACAACGGAAGACCAGATCGGTGTGTGCGCCACTTTCCCTCGTCACCACCATTATTGTTACATAGCTGTTATATCTGTTTGTATTTATTCCTTGTCCCTTTAAGATTTGTGTATCTTTGTTTCTGGCACATGCCAGCTCAAGGTGGAAGTTCTAAACAGAACTGGAACTCTGATTATTACTGATCTGTTGGCTGCTGGATGGTATGGTCCCATTGAAGATTAAACCTCTATTTCTTAACTCCTGGACTCAGATATTATTTGATTGAATTTTACAATAGCCCAAACCGCTTTCTGATCTGTCCTATTTTATGCAGACTCCTTGCCTTGTTTTCTGTGACCCTGTTTTTCTGCATATCACCGCACTGCCTTGCCAAGGTGCAGATTTTTCCTCACCTTTTTTCAGCATTCATAGTTCTGTTCATGACTTTGATACTAGTCCTGCTTTTCCGTGATACCAAGTTTCTGTTTTGATGTGCCTTGTTCTATTCTCTGCTGCCCTTTCTTGTGTTTTTATTATAATCTTGATTATAATGGTTACCAAGGATGCCAATGTGTTTCTGAGACCTTGTGTCTTTGGCACAGAGATGCTCACAGTGCTCTTTTTCCATAGGAGCTGCTGGCTGTCTCCACGAACTACTAAAGATGAATTTGTTCCTTGCCTTCTTGTAGGATCTTTTTAACCTCACAGAGACATTACTTCCAAGGAGCAGACAAATTTCATTTAGGATAGTTTGTGTATTGTTCCCTGTTTGCACATTCCTGTTGTTTGTACTTGTGTTATCTTCATAGTTTCCCTTCACTGCCTGTTGCAACCTGCATAAATCCTCAGATTCTGTCCTGCTTCCTTCCCAGCACTCAGGTATTCTCTTGTTTATTGTTGGTGGTTCAGTTCTATGCTGATGGAGGTTGTTCTAAAAAACTGTAAACTCTATATTGTTACGTTTTTGAACAGGCTTTATTTCTTTATAGGTTACTAAAGTGTCTTTGAGTTGAACACAAACAACCTCTATCTTCTTTACATATTTGTCCTTAGTATTTGCTGGTTAAAAGGTATTAAGGTTAATTACAATTGTAAAGGTCTTGACCAATCTATTTCTTATTTGTCCCTCAGATTCACTGATTTGGACTGGAGTATGCTTCAGAAAAACAGAAAAAAGCAGGTAAGTGCAGTGTCCTGGTTAAAATAACGTTGTAACCTATTTTATTTATTTCTATCTTATTTTGATAATTCTTTTCTTAGAAGTCTATTTAAATTCTGCCTCTCTTTCTTTCTACCTCTTGTAAAACCTATGACCATTCTCTCATAGGGCTGTGTCTGGATATAGACTTTTAAACTTAAAAAAATGTGTCTATCTCTGTAAATCTCCGTCTCTTGTGTGGGGAGAGATTAAAGGGAAAAGGAGAAAAAAACTCTCTTTACAGAGATAGTAAAAAAAAACCTGTGAGAAAAATTCTCTCAACCTTCTCAGTATGTGCTTATGCACTAAATTTTCCCCTGTCCACCTCACATTTCCAGTTTCAGGAATCAGCACCCACCTGAGTTAACTAGGCCCCTCCAGGAGCGTGATGTGAGTCAGTCGCATCGCCAGTCCATTCAGTGTCTGGTTGGCAGTGCAGCTGTTTGCAGGACCTCCTATTATCTTTGATACTAGTTTTTCACTCTGGTGCTCTTTGACTGGTGACATGTCCCTTTGGGAGAGCAAGTCCGCAGCTTCTTGCGGGATCCATGTTTGATGGCATCGCTCCCATTGAGCTTCCTGCTTCAATCCCTTGATGTCACTCCATTGTCCTTCCTCTATCTCTCTGAGTCTTCTGGGTTTAAGCCCTAAAAGGAAAAAAATGAAGTCTACTTTCTCTGCTTTCTTCTTCATGTTCTTTTCCCCTCAGTGCATCGGATGTCGTTTCAGGAAGTCGGATGCCAGAAACCCACAGGTAAGTATTCCTGACATTTCCCCTCCCTTAGATTTTTTTCCATCGGGAAAATCCAGAGGGTATATTGATAGGAAATCTGCATTGACCTGCTCACTTCATTTCCTGTGTCTGACCTCGAATTTATACGTTTGTGACAAAAACCACCTTAAAACACAGGGGCTATTGCCTTTAATTTTACTCATCCAGATGAGGGGTGCATGGTCTATATAAAGCACTAACGCCCATCTCTCTAAATAATATTTTAACTTTTATACAGCCCATTTTATTTCCAACTGTTCTTTCTCTATTGTTGGATACCTTTGCTCTTTGTGAAACAATTTGCTACTAATAAATAAAATAGGAGTTTCTTCTGTTCTGTTTAATTGTGAACAAACTCCTCCTAAACATGTATCTGAAACATCTGTTTAAAGGATGAAAGTTGACGGAAAATTCGAGACTGCAAAACTGATTCGGAGGAAATAACAGTTTTAGGGTTTTGAGTGCGTCGATGGTTGACTCAGAAGGCTGATTACAATGTTGATTAGTAGCCGTTCTTTTTAACATATTTGTTAAGGAAGCTGTGATTTGTGAATCATTAGGGAATAAACCTATAATAGCAAGAAGCCACAAGATGGGCATGGGGGCTATGGCGGAGTCCCGCTCCTCCGAGTAGCCGCTCGTGACCACGCCCCCCTTTCTCGGCAATGGCGGTAACAGCGTTTCAGCCTGACAGACGTAGGTGCGGGAGCCCTGGGGAAAAATCGTAATCCCAGGAAAAAGGACAAGGCGAAAGAAAGTGTCGGCCGGCGGGACCCTTATCAGGGGTTCCTTGTTTTCTGGTCTTGTTTGGCGAAAAACGCCGGGGGAGCAGTGACCTGCAGCCAGTAAAAAAAAAAAAAAACAAACGGCCAGGCAGGACTCTTCATGGCCCGCGAGGAAAATATTTGGCGGTGGCTTTGGATTTTGGATGGCCAGGCTGGCTTTTAGAAGAGGAGGACGGCGAGCAGCTCAAAAGAAGAGGGAGAGGTGAGGAGGTTTGGAGTGGCGGAATTGGGGCTGAGGCGTCTTTGAGGATATTCGCTAAAGGAGAAAAAGACTACGCAGTGGTGCTTTAACTGCTCAGTGAGAAAAAGAAGGGGGGAAAAAAGGAAGAAAAAAAAGAAGAAAAAAAATGGTAAAGTTGGGTTATAGTACCCTTTTCTCTCCTTCACTTCGTACCAGTATCGGTCACTGGAGCAGGTCTACAATGGGGATACATAACAAACAAAGCAACCCAGCTGGCAGGATTGATTCAGCGACTGGTTTGAAAGCTAAGACTCGCCTGGCGCAGGCGCAGGCAAAGGCGCTATCTGCTGGAATAGGAAAAACAGGACTTGTGGGGAGCCGCCTTGACCGGAGTTCTAGTTTCGTAAGCTCCGAAGACGAACTGGTAGTGGAATCTATTGGTGGAAGTCAGGTATCCAGAACTTCTCCTTCCATATCTATACCAGAAACTGAAGTAAATGGGGAGGAGAGCAGGTTAAAGGTAGATAAAAGTGCCACTAATGAAAGTAGCAAAGAGGAGGGAAAGAGTGTTAAGGAGTTTCCCCTCTTCACGAAAAAGCTAATGCAGCCAGCTCTTTTCCAGCCCACGGCACCACAGACAGTGGTGGTGGATCTTCATAGCTTGTCGCAGTTCCCTTTAAATCTCAGCTCTCCTGCGACCGCCACTTCTCCTACCTCTTCAGTGCCTCAGTGTGCTCAAAAGTCTACAACTTCGACTCTCTTAATGAATGAACTGGATGACAGTGCCTCGAATCCTCCTCCTCTACTCATTGCAAAGGATGGAGCCTTGCTATGCTCCCAGACAGCTCCGAACCAGACACAGAGCGCCAGTAGTCCGATGCTTTCCTCTGGGCTTCTGGAACAGGATCAACTAGACCAATGGGATCTTCAAAGTCAGCAAACGTCCATTTATAAGAATCAGAAGGTACTAGATACAGTACAACTTCCAGCTTCCGATATAGTTAATGGTCCGGCCTTAGATATAGCCCAAAATATAATAAATGTTCCTGTGGAGACAAGCTCCACCAAACAATTAGATATCAAGACTTTGCTTAACCTTATTCTCGAAGAGATTCGTGAAATGAAAAGGTCACAGGAGAATGAAATTGCCTCTCTTCATATCCGCCTTGGGAAGATCGAAGACGCGGTGGCTTGTCTACCAGTCAAGATACAGGAAGCAGAATCCAGGATCTCTCAGTTGGAGGATCAGATGTCTGGACTATCTATTAAAGTACGTGAGGCCACAAGGGACAGGAGCTCATTAGAGAACAAGCTCGAGGAGTTGGAAAATCACTCTCGCCGCTCAAACCTACGTATAGTGGGTGTACCCGAGAGATTGGAAGGTACCCAGACATCGCATTGGGTGGAATCCTTTATTAAAGAAAAAGTTCTTCCCGAGTTTGGTGGGGATCTTACAATTACTAGAGCCCATAGAGTTCCATTTCATCCTTTGCCAAGCACGAGTGGCCCACGCACCATCTTAGTCAACTTTGCAGACTACCGGATAAAGGAGAAGATCTTAGCTAAAGCGATACAACAAAGACAGTTTCCAGTGAATGAGACCTCTAATTGTAGAATTTTCCCAGATATGTCCGCTACTGCAGCTCGGAGACGCAAAGAGTTTGTTAAATTGCTTTTCTTGTTTAAAGCCCAAGGTGCACAGGCATCAATTGCTCAGCAGTCTAAACTTCGGGTTTTATTCAAGGGGAAATTCCATATGTTTTCCAATTTAGAGGATGCTCAGGATTTTCTCAAAGGAATGTCAGCTACGTAAGGAATTAATGCATGATTGAGGGGTTTTTTTTCCCCTCCTCTCTATATGCCTTAAAGGCATATTAGGTATGAGAGTTACATAACTAATTCAAAGTAACTTTGGAAATAGGAGAATTAATGGTCGCAATATTTGGCTTTTGTTGTTTTTGTGGGACCAGGCTTTTGCAGTAATCCACTGTCGAGAGGTGGGGTGGTGGGTCACGATGGGTGCAATTCCATGGCACCCTCAAAGTTAGTAGGGGTGAGGCGGAGGTGGGTAGCGTGGGGGGACACGTCCTTGGAGGGTGGGTGGAGTGGGGTGGGGAAGGGAGTGGAAGTTAAAGCAGATAAAAGAGCAGAAGCAGGGGTACTAGCGCATAATTTTTTTCTTTTTTCTTTTTTAGGATGGGAAATGTTCATAGTTGTCGTATGCAGTCTGTGTATTGTTATATAAGTTGCTATGAAGAGTACTTGTGATACTGTTTCCATCAATGTCAATGGGATATTAAATAAATCTAAATATGGAGCCTTAATAAGGTGGCTAGTGTCCTCCTCCCCTCAGGTCGTATTTCTGCAGGAGACCCATTTAAAAACCAACTACCCCAAGCTGTATGTTCCTAGGTTTTTCTCGCATGTCTTTTTTGCTTCAGCCAGGTTGGCCAAAAGGGGTGTCGCTATATATTTTTGCCGCAGTCTTCCGTGGGAATTTGGCCAAATTCGGAGAGATCCATTGGGACGCTGGTTGTGGGTAGAGGCTAGATTAAATGGGATAAAACTAAATTTTATAAATTATTATGGCCCAATAGTAGATGATTCTACATCCTTAAAAAGATTGCGGAGCTTCTTAGGGGTACCCCGGGACAAATAATTCTTGGCGGCGATTTTAATTTTATAAAGGATCTCAAAAAAGATACGTCAAATAAAAATAAAAAAGAACTGAAACCCCAAACAAAGAAAGTTTTGGAAGCCATAAGGCAGGAATATTTACTAGTTGATCCATGGCATAAATCTAACCCTAGGTTAATGAAATTTACTTGCTATTCTAAACAATTTCATACGGCCTCCCGGATTGATTTTTTTTTTATTTCACGCTCTTTGAAAATACTAGATACCACGATAGGGGTTAACCCATTTTCAGATCATTCCCTTATTTCGATAAAGCTGCAAATTGAAGGGGGGACTAAGACTGAATCCAGGTGGCAGATGGATCGTCTACTCCTGCAAGATCCTAATTGGGTTACCCAAACTAAAAAGTGGATACAGGAGTTTTTTAGCATAAATGAAGAGACAGCAGATATTTTTTCAGTTTGGGGTGGGTTTAAGGCAGCTATGCGGGGGCAGATAATCGCCCGTTCAGCCGCTCTGTTGAGAAAAAGGCGGATAAAGATTAACCAACTCCAACAGGCTGTTAATGATGCCATGAGTTTAAAAGACACTCAGCCACAGGGGAGTCGAGATGCTGCTATTCAGCTAGAAAAAGCAAAATTAGCCCTTAAAGAATTTTTTTACTTGAAGAAATTAATAGTTCCAGAACGTTTCAGCAGAAAGTTTATGAGGAGAGCCAAATGGTGGGAAAAATGTTGGCAGGGCAGACAAGATCAAAGCAGGAAAACGCCTTAATCTCTGAAATTATTGACCCTAAGACCCAAAACATCAGCAGAGAGAAGGGCGATATAGCACAAGTCTTTTTGGAACATTATGCCCAGTTGTATTCTACAAATTATGTGGTAGGCTTAGATCTTATCCGTAAATACTTTGATGAAGTTAATGTTCCGATTTTATCCGAACCAATGGTAGATCAACTTGAACGTGAAATTGTGGTGGTAGAAATTGCGGACACAATTAAATCGATAGCAGGGGCGAAGGCCTGTGGAACGGACAGGTTCCCAGTTGAATTTTATAAAATTTTTGTGAACGAGCTGACTCCTTTTGGCAAAACTATTTAATGTTGTTAGAATGGGTGGTAATGTTCCTCCAAGTTTTAAGGAGTCCATCATTGTTAGTTTTGTCAAAAGGGAAAGAATCATAAGGATGTCAATTCCTATAGGCCGATTAGCTTGCTCAATACTGATTTTAAAATTCTTATGAAAATATGGGCCCAACGTTTGACTCCAATTGCTCAGACACTAATACACCCGGACCAGGCTGGTTTTGTGGCAGGGAGGACAATGGCCTCGAATACTGGATTTTTAATACAGGCTCTTGATTATGTCACTAGCAATAAAATTCCAACTTTAGTTACAATGGTCGATGCCGAGAAGGCATTTGACCTGGTCAACTGGGAGGCTCTTTTTTTTGGGATGCAAAGATTTGGCTTCCCGGTCCGGGTGATTAATATGTTGAAAAATATTTACCAAGGCGCCCAAGCTCGAGTGGTGATTAACGCTAACACGGTAGGGGTAATTGATATAAATCGAGGCACCAGGCAAGGATGTCCATTGTCCCCTATTTTGTTTACTTTCTTTATTGAGCCGCTCGCATTAAGAATCCGTGGTAATCCGGAAATTAAACCACCAATAGAAGGAATGGTGAAAATAAAACTATTCGCTGACGATATAATTTTATATCTGCAACCAGATAAATCAAATCTTGATCTAGTCTTGTTCGAATTTAGCAAATATGAAATGATAGGCGGATATAAAATTAATCAAAATAAAACCGAGGTTCTGGCCTTGAATGTGGACTGCAATTTTCTACCAGCTAATTTAAAATCTCAAGCTCTAAAAATAGAACCTATTAGATATTTAGGTATTTATGTTTCTAGTCAATTTGAGCAACTATTTAATCTAAATTATTTAGCAATGCGAGATAAAATTAAGGGCTTGCTGGATAGATGGATCTTTTTACCATTGACTTTGATTGGTCGTGTAGCACTTATTAAAATGTCGATTCTTCCTTTATTGGTTTTTCTATTTATTAACGTATTGCTAAAAATAAATTCCCATTTTTTTAAAGATATTGAGTCCATGATCAGAGAATTTGTTTGGAACCGAAAAGCACCTAGGGTCAGGCTACCTATATTGCAGTTAGAAATAACCCAAGGGGGACTAGCGCTACCAGATATTCGTACTTATTATTCGGCGGCGGTCCTCGATCTTTCAGCACGACTACTAGATCCTAATGGTTGGTCGGACAGGTTTTTTTATGATAGAATGATTCAGGAGTCGGGTTCGCAAGTTTCTATTTTTCTAAAAACTGCTAAACTACCCAAAAAGACCCGTTATAAGACTATTCGGGATTTTTCTGATAGACTCCAGACCTTCTTTAAACAAGCTGGGTTTGGTGGATTTTATTATCTCAATCTGGAGGAATCTAAGGTTCTAGGGCTCCAAATCCATTACACTAAATGTAAAAGATGGAAGGACTGTGGTCTAGGTGAATTGGGTTCCTTTTTTGCCTCAGGGAAATTCATTACTTGGCAGGAGGTCTTAGTGAGATCCGATAATCGTTTAGCAACGGGTTTCTTGGAGTACCTCCAGATATTAAACTTTATAAATAAATACAATATGGCAACATGTGGGACATTATCTGCTCTGGCCAACGCCTTATATAAAATTAAATTAAAAGGCGTGGGAAATTGGTATACTCTACTAAGAAAAGGCCAAGAGTCCCCTCTGGTCGAAGAAATTCTCAGTAAAATAACTCGTGAAACCAATTGCTCCTTCACGAGACAGGAGTGGGAACAAATTGCTCAGTTAGGAAGTAAGGCTCTTAGAGCAGCCAATTTCAAAAGGATGTCTTTTTATCTCGCTGGCTGGCTTACTACACTCCGAAGGTTCTTAATAGACGCTTTTCCGAAGTAGATAATAAATGTTTTCGTTGCCAGCTTCAAAATGGGGGAGACTGGCTTCATATATTTTATACATGCCCGAAGCTTGAAGTTTTTTGGCGTGAGATTTTCGTGGCAATGAGCTTAGTAATTAGAAAAGAGCTTGAACCTGAAACTGAGGTGGCTCTTTTTGGCTTGTCGAGAAAAAGAACTGATTTGTCTAACGCCGAAGAGTCTTACGTGGCGATTTGTTCGTTAATAGCCCACTCCTTAATTCTTCAAAATTGGAGATCTGAGGATATACCATCATACGTGAAGTGGGTGAATAAAATGCAAAAGATAAAAAGGTATGAAGAGGCCTATGCCAAAAGAGTCGGGGCAATAAAAAGGTTTACTAATACCTGGAAATTTTGGGATAGTGATCCATCTATGTATGCCACATAGCACTTTAGCACTTGGTTTTTATTATTGTTATTAATTAGCTACATTTTTAATATAGGTATTTTTAGCACTTTAAAAATCTGTCAGCACCTTATTGAATTAGCGATTGTAGGAAGCACTAAGCACTTTTTTTCTTTTAGGCCCGTGGCCATGTGAAGCTGAGATTGTAGCGTTGTAGGGACTTTTGTAAAGTATATCGATTATGTATATAGGTAATTAATGTCCTATGTATTGGGAGGCCAGGCCAAATAATATAACTAGTGTAGGTCTCTGGTTATCTTGCTTATTTTGCACATTTTGCACTATTTGCACAATTTAAATTGTATATTTAGATAATCAATGTCCTATGTATTGAGAGGCCAGGTCGAATAATATAACTTATAGGCCTCTGGTTATCTATTTTGCACTTTTTGCACTATTTGCACAACTGAAATTGTATATATAGGTAATCAATGTCCTATGTATTGGGAGGTTTGGTTGAATAATGTAATTATTATAGGCTTTGGGTTACCTTGCGTATTTTGCACATTTTTGCACTATTTGCACAACTGAAATTATGGATATGCATACTTTTGTCTAAAGTTTGATGGTTTATAATTATTTTCGATTTACTGCTCATGGATTATTGTTTGTTTACTGTGTTTGTTGTGTACTGATTTTGTTGCTCTCCTGCTCTGCTCAATAAAAAAAAAAAAAAAAAAAGAAGCCACAAGATGGTGTGCATATACTTTTTGTTTTGGGAAAATGAAATGGAACTGAGTGCCACTTTCTCTTCTTGTGGCTAATCATGCTGTTTCCCAGGAGGTACTCTAGATATCTACATTTCAAATTTATCATAGGCCAGTCTTGATTTTTCTGTATGACTTTGTAACTCAGCATCCTTCAGAGATGTTATGATAGCTGTTAGATGTTTTAAATGTTCAGCTAAACCTTACCAAAGATTACAATATCATCTAAATACACTGAAGCATATGCATATGCATGTTTTGGTTTTAGTATCTGGTTCATAAGGGGTTGAAACGTAGGAGTTGCACCATGGAAACCACAGGAAAGGACAGTGATTCCAATGAGACCAAAGGGAGTGGCAAACACAATTGTTTCCTTGTTCTCAGGCATTAATGGAATTTGCCAGTATTCCTTTGTGAGATCAATAGTAAAAACATCCTAGGACTTTCTTAGTTGCTCTATGAGTTCATTAACTCAGGGTAAGATGTAGTTGTCAAATTTTGATACCTTATTTACAGCCCAGACGCCAATTGAAAAATGAATGCTTCCATCAGGCTTGGGCGGATGTACATTTGGTGAATAATTTCTAGAGGAATGCTCTGTAACCTTCACCATTAACATTTCTTCCAGCCCCTCTTGAATGGAAATGCGATGTACTTTCGTAATCCGGTAGAGCTGCAGTTTGATCGTTTTCCCTAGTTCAGTTTGAATAGCATGCTCAATCAATCGGGTTTTCCACAGGAAACCTAAGAAGATCTTAGCAAAAGGTTTTAGACAATTTTTTAGGCTATCCCTCTGAGCTTTAGTTACACTCTGCAACTGGAAGAGAGGTAATAGTGCATGGTGCAATAGTGCAAGAGGTAATTTATAAATCTTTGAGTATAGGTTCTAGCCATTTTTTAATATGTTGATGTGAGAAATCTGGTCCTTATTTCTTTTTATAAATAATTTATAGATGACCTTACTCTTCTTTTAAATTAATTTGGAAGGTCCTTGCAACTGAGACATTAGTTGATTGTTAGAATTGGGGAGTAAAGCCAATGCCCATTACCCTGATTTCAATTCTCACCATTTGGTGTGTAAATTATAACAATTTTGCTGACATTGGTGAGCTCTTTCAAGGTTAGTATGTGCTAATTCCCTCAATTTCCTAAATGGGTCCCAAGTTTCACAACATAATCTAGAAGGGTATGCTCACCTTGAGAGGCCCTTTTCACAAACCTCACAGGTTATTTCCAACAATGTTTGGGGCTTACACACACAAACAAGTTCAAACAAGGAAAAATCCAAACTGAATTGTACATGGGGACAGACACACAACACTGAGCAGCACTGCATTGTGTGACAGGGAGATAGAAGGAATGCACCATATTTAACATTATATTGTGCTTTCCTGTCCTCTTCTTGTACTGACGCATTATGTGCTGCCTAGCACTAACACAGGCACCCTTGCACCATGGTTCAAGGGACACCTTCCTACACAAAAACAATCCTCTGTGCTGTGTACCTCTTTCTATGTGTATTGCAGAATGTGTCACACATAGAAAGAGGAAAGAACTCAGAGAAATAAACATATTTCTCCTTGTTACGCCTCTCTTGTGAAGGTGTAGCATTTTGACACATTCCCAAGTAAACCACTCATGGTAAATCTGGGAATGTGCCAAAATCGATGGGTGTATGCATGGGGACACCCATGGAATGCCTCCCTGGGGCATAGTAGCACAAGGCAGTGACTTGCCCTGCCTTGCATTACTCCAGATTTACCAAGTCACACAGGGCCATGCAAGGAGATCTTGCATGGCTTGGTAAATCTCATTCTAGGTTTTGCCCTACGTCCCCTTGTGTGGCACAAGGGCAATTCAAAACTTTAAAAAATCTGTCCCTTGGTTTCTAATAACAAAAATTGCCAGAGGTAAGAGTTTATTCCAATGGCTCCCTTCTTCTGTCAGCATTTTTGTTAATGGAAATGTGAAGATGACACTGTATCTCTCTACAAACCCGTCAGTCTGAGGGTGATAGATTGAGGCACATAAATGTTTGATTCCTATATCTAGCAAACCTGTTGCATAAGATTCAACATGAACAGAGTCCCCTGATCCATCAATATTTCTCAAGGAAATCTGCCCCTCGAAAATATCTCTATTACCATATTAGCAATAGGTTTAGTATTAGTTTCTCTAAACAGGACTGCTTCTGGGCATCGAGTAGCGTAAGCTACTAGATCTAAAATATACTTGTGCCTCTTAGCGAAGGTGATGAAAAGTCTGACAAGATCTAGACCTACTTGTTCCAACAGGGTCCCTATTAAGGGCATCTTATGTAAAGGGACTTGCCAATAGGTGGGAGTGAGCATAAAAAGGCATTTGATCTCTAAAAGAAACAGGTACTATCAACTGAGGTTGATCTCCTGCCTTACCCACCAGGTAGAGTAACCCTTTTTGGATCTTGAAAATATACTACACCAGTAAGGGTTTCCCCTTGTCATGATCTTGCATTCTGCCGATAGAACTGTAGGATCAGCTCATTCAACTGTAATGCTCTAAAGTTTTTGTCTATTTCCCATTACTCTTGAATGAGGAGGACTTTTTGGTGGGGTAAATTTCTCTTCTCTTCAAGCCTTTCTTTCCTAGTCTTCTGATTGTTTTGGTGCTCTTTCCAATTCAAGCTTCTCTTGTGAAAAGGGAACATCTTCTAACCACTCTGTTTTCTTCTAAAATCTCTTAAGACAAACCTAAGGTTATCTCCTCTGGGAGATTGGGTAAAACCCCACCTCCTACAAAGTTCCTATCACCAGAAGTATAATTGGCACTTTTGCAAAAGCATATTTGTTCTGGTCTCTGTGAATACCTCAAATTATGAATTGGCATTGAAATGATAATAGATGAGGAATGTTGGAAATTGGGTAACTGGCTGAGAGGGGTGAAACCCTATTCAAACAGGAACCAGAATCTCTGTCAGGGTGAAACAGAAGCTAACCCCAAATTAACCTGTGCTTAACCCTCTGGTGGCTTGGCTTAAAGCAGTCAAGCTTACTCAGAGGCAATGTGTAAAGTATTTATAAAGCACTTCAAACAGTAATAAAGTGAAAATACAACACAAGAAAAATCCCTCATTAATTTAGAAAAATAGAGTAAAATGTAATAAATAATAAATTATTTGACACCAAAATGACAAAAATCCAATCAGTAGAACAATTTAAGTACAAATGGCGTCAGGAAGCATAAATTGCCAACTGTGGTCATCTGGTTGTGCTGGACTGGGACAAAGTCACAAGTTCAACCCTACCACAATGGAGCACAGGACAGATACAGGGAATAAATTAGGTCAACTTAAATGGGGGTGACTTAATTCCTGGTTGCAGAGTATTATGAGATCCTGTCTCAAGGATTCGTTGCACAATGGAGGTTCAGAGGAGCTGCGAGATTATGATGGGAGGTTCTGCATCATCATCGTTGAGGATACCGTCAATGAGGTGCTTGCAATACAAAGTCCTGTGCCAAAGATGTGTCATACCCCAATTGTTATGAAGAAGTAGCCAATGAGAGGCTTCTGATGCGAAGTACCGTGTCGGGGATGCGTTGCGCAGCAGTGGCTGCATCATGCTGCACCCGTTCTACCCACAGGACCAGCAACAGGCTGGCAGTGTAACATTTCTAAGGGTCCACGAGTAGGGTGGCACCAGCTGGGGGACAAAACTCACAGCAGACTGAGTCCTGGTGCTGGGTTCAAGGTGGTTGAAGCCTCTTCTGTGTCACAACCTTATCCTGCTTCCTCTTTGTCACAACCCCCTCTTGCATCTCTCTGCATGCTATGACGTCATGACTGATGTTTCCCCACAACCTCATGATCCATGTTCCCCCAACTCCCTCATGACTTGTGTTTGCCAAGCATCCCTCATAACTGATGTTCCCCCAACTCCCTCATGACTGATGTTTTCTCAACATCCCTCATAACTGATGTTCCCCAGCACCCTCATGTCTGATGCTCCCCAGCACACTCATGCTCAATGCTTCCCCAGCACTCTTGTGATTCCATTGCATTTACACCCCTGCACACGTTCCCCCATAACCCTGTGATTCCCATGCACTTGATCCCCCACCCCAAGATCCGTGAACACATAGAGCTTCTTGCACCCGTTGTTTACTAGGGGGTTGGAGTGTTTTCCTTTGAGTCTTTGCAAACTTCCCCCAGTATCCCATGAGCCAACAGAATGCCCTACATTCGCTCTTACCAGGGCCTGATGTTGTTTTCATTTGTCCACATTTGGGCAAGAATGATACATTTGTTTCCTGTTGTTGGTTCCGATGTTCACGTTGCACCTGCCCATCCTACAAGGTCAAAGCGAGTGTACTAACACATGTTTTTCTCCAAGGTTGGAGAACCTTCCAGAAGGCCATGTGCCCCACGTGCCCCACTTGCCGCATGTGACCTAGCTGCTTTCTTTGTGCCTTCAAGAGGGTATATAAATCCGCACCCAACCCTGAGTTTTTGCTTGGCTTACATTCCCTGCAGAACAAGTGACTCCCTTCCCACTCACTTGAAGAATTATGCTGGAACCAATAAGCACTCCATGCTCCTTCAAGTCCAAAGTGAACCGGTGGTTCCATGGCTCCAGCTCCATTGATGTCTCCCTCCAGCACAGCTACTCCACATCCCCTGCAACTCCCTGGGTCAAGGTTCTGAGATCTTCTGCAAACATCAGTCAAGTGGAAAAACTAGGCTAAGTACTTGATATTGGGATAGTGTGCAATAATCCTCTTATAGTAGTTAGCAGGAACAAGCACCAGCGTCGTAAAGGACTATAGACTTTTCCTCTACGCCCTTTCTGTGATTTCCTCCAGTGCTTCTAGTGTATTCCTACTCTGGACCCTTATGTTCAATCTTGGCATTTGAACTGATTGCTCCAAGACTAAAGACTTAATTCTGTATTTCTATGAATTAACAGTATTTTCCGAGAGAAAGAATTTCTGAGTATTTGTTATTTGTATGAACCTTGTACCTAAACCTATGCACCGATTTACCTTTGGGAGTGTTAATTACTCCAACCTATGCACTGAGTTTACCTTTGGAGTGCTATTAACTCCAACCTGTGTTCTGAGTTTACTTTGGGAGTGCCATTATCTCCAACATGTGTTCTGAGTTTACTTTGGGAGAGCCATTAACTCCGACTTATGTTCCGAGTGTTCTTCCTTAGGTGTGCCTCACTCCAATCTGGTGAAACCTGTAAGTGTATGTAACTGAAGTCAGCGGATGGTCATTGCATGTTGAGAGCTGTTAGTGTACTGCTGGTAATTGCCTCCATGTGTTATTTCCAGTGTATTGCGTCATCGCTAACCCAGAGGCTCAGGTCCAGTGCATATCTATTTCACAGACACAGAAGGTCTCTTAAAGCAACAAGATCCTGTTAAGCAGTATCACCCAGCTGCTGAGCAGATCCAGTACTGCAAGGCTCTCTTTTCGTATTTTATCTCAACCCTCCTTCCCCCTAAAGGACAGCTTGTACTAGAATGTTTTGCTTCCTTTGGCATGTCCTGTCTTCGGGAAGGATTGGAGGTCCAGCATTGGCTCTAATGTACTCTCTGCGGTTGGGAACAGGTGAGTGCATAACATTTTGTCCCTGAGGCTTCTGCTCAGGAGGCCAACCAACTGGCCCTTGGTGTCACTTTGGTGGTCTTGAGATCAAGATACAGGTTCAGTCCCTCTTCTCAGGCATCAGGGCAGCTAGCAACAGAGTAGCAGAGCTTGGCAGAGCTGCACAGCAGTCCTTCTGAGTCTTCCACAGGTCTAGAGGTATACTGAAGCTGTGAGGAGGTTCATTGTGCTGCATCAGTTCTGCCCACCGAACCACAGCTGGGCTTGCAGAGCACTTTCAGGTCCACTTCCAAGGGTCCAGGTTTGGGCTGGCACCCTTTGGGGGACAACACTCCCAGCAGACACAGTCTAGGCGCTGGGTTCAAGGTGGTTGGAGTCTGCTCTGTCCGTGAGGTTTCTTATAAAAATAACAGACAACTGGCCTTTGGAGACACTCTGGCGGTCCTGGGATCAAGATGCAGGTCCAGTCCTTCTTAATCAGGCAGCAGAACAGCAAAGCAACAAGGCAACAAAGTAGCAGTTCTTCTGCCACACCAGCACAGTAGTCCTTCTGAGTCTTCCACTGGTCCAGAGGTGTATTGAGGAGTTGGGTTTGAGAGTCCAATTTTTAAATCCCGGTGTCCACTTTGAAGTAGAGCAGATTCTAGAGGTTTCTGCCCCAGAGGTGTTTGGAATCTCCTGCCTCCCTGCCCAGGCCCCACATTGTCTGAGGTCACAATAGACTAATGGCAAATCCTTTTTGAGTGTGCTTAGGCAGAGCATTTGTGATGTGCAAGTGTGGTAGTTGACAGCTCCTCCCCCTTATTAAATCAGAGATGGGCCATCCTGCCAACACCTATCATCCCTTTGACGCACTGGGAGCAATACACAAAGACCAAATGCCCTCTACGCCTAGTCGTGTGACTCAGGATACAGGCAGCAGACACCAAATGGTTGGGATAAAAAAAGTCAACTTTCTAAAAGTGGCATTTTCAGAATAGTGACATAAAATCTGACTTTGCCATTGAAGAGAGCTTTAAATTGCAAGTCTTTAGACACAAAGCTCAGCATTCCTACCTGTTCCCACTTGAAAGTTATCACTTATTAAATGTTATAAGTTAACCCAATGTTATCCTATGGGAGAGGTAGGCCTTGCAGTTAAATGTCCTTGCCCAACTTTTTAAATACACTATACTCTGCCCTATGGGATATTTAGGGCCTAACATACAATTGACATATGATTTGAAAAGGGAGGATTAGGTTGGCAAGATGTTTACTTTGCCAGGTCGAAATGGCAGTTAAACTGCACACACAGGCTGCATTGGCATGCCTTGTACATGTTTAAAAGGCTACACTTACTGTGTAAGCCAATTTTATAGTGTTTGAGGGAGAGAACACAGACACTTTAACATTGGTTAGCAGCAGTAAGGTGCAGAGAGTCCTAAGCCCAACAAAAACAAGATCAGCTTAAATGGAGGAGGAAGGTAAAAAGTTTGGGGGAAGATCACCCTAAAGCTGTCAGGTCTAGCAGGAAAAAAAAAAGCTTTCCCTAATTATAGACTGCTTGAATCCTGTATGTAGTAAGGCAGTTACCCACTTGTGATTCACCTGAAGTGTTTTTTGTATAATAAACTGACTTTTGCACACAGTTTATTTCCATTGGTTCCTCTTCTAGTTTTCCTTTTTTACAAAAGCAAGCTATATGCCCCCACTCTCTGTATTGAAAGCATTGCGGGCCAGCTGGGAAGGAGGTGGAGGTGGAGGGGGGAAGGGGTAAGTGGAGCCTCAAAATGGAATGAGACTGGCCTTCTAAAAGTATGTATGGTACTAGGTGTTGTACAAAAAAGGGGCCTAAATGGTTCCACAGGAGTTTTAATAGACTGAGCCCAGGTATTGACCATTTCAATGGCCTGTTCTACCGTAGGACCAGGATGTTGTCTAAACCAACACTGAGTCATTAGGTGAAGGGCCTCTAAAAATAGCTACATATGAATCTTTTTCATAATGTCCTCTTTTGAAGACACCTGTGGTTTTCAGCCAATGGTCTGCTGCATCTCTTAACTGGTAGCACATGGCTCTGGGTGTATCTGTAGAGATGTCCCTCTCCTTGAGAAATCTTAGGTGGTAGGTCTTCTCATTAACTCCAAGTCTTTCTAAAATAGTTTGCTTAATGTCCATATAAGGAGCATTTCTGTAAGGGTTCTTGCTTGAAAGGCAGTCTGGGTGTCTCCTACCAATAATGGTACTAAATATTGAGGCCTTCTAATGTGAAGAAAGCTATAGGATCTTCGCTCAGAGTACATTTTTACAAGGCTATTGCAGTTCCAATGGGCAACAAGCCCTTACTCTTGGCAAGGCCCATGGTTACTTGTAACTGACTTTCTGTACATTTTTGGTCGCTGATTCCCTAGGTTTTTTAGAGTTTCCTGTAATACACTTCTTTTATATCTTTTGAGGGCCCATTCTAATTTTGTTGGCATTCTATCAACTGGTGTACAACTGCATTCATCTTATGGCAGAATGTGTTATCCCACTTCTGATACCACGTGTTGGAGGTCCAGTTCTATGCTGATGGTGGTTGTTCTAAAAACAATATATAATTTAGAGGCAATGGTGCACGGATGCTTGTGCTGGCAAGTGTAGGTCATGACCAGGGTTGAGGTTAGTCATCAGATGACCACAAAAGTGTGTATCCCTGCATTAGTTGTGCTTATCATGTGGCATGACATGGACACATGTAATATGTTGACTCTTGATGTAGGCTTCTGCTAGATGTCAACGTAATGTGTATTGAGCTGACAGTTTTCCTCAAACTTCCAGTTACAATCTGTTTTTACATCTATTGCATTCATACAGGTCAATGCCCATCATAACAAGGCCATTTAGAAAGCCATCATCCGGAAGGTGTGGTCATCTAATGACTAACCTCAGCCCTGGTCATGACCTACACTTATTGTGGCAGCCTGATAAAACATCATAAAGGACAGGCCCATCCTACAAGGAATGTGATGTGAGGTACCATGAAACACAACACATCATTTGGACCTTCTGAAGGGTAAAATACATGTGCATGACTTTCCAGACATCTTTCCAGCCAGGCCCATTGCATTTATGCACATGGTCCTTATAAGAAGCCTAGTATACACAGCATCCTAAGACTAAAGTCACAAGGTAAGGGCTGGTATGTGTGACACAGAGAGCTACTTCTCTGGGGGCTGTGTGGACATGTGGACTACTTATTTGAGTATCATAGTAAGTCAGCATAAGTTTTTGTGGTATGTACTGCCATCACAGGACACTCCTTCTGCCATATGAGGAACTGTAACAGTGATGACAATCTACATATCATTGTATGTGTTGCGTGATAGGGAATATTGTAGCCAAGCAGATGATTCACATTTATAAATCTCTTCAAAAGTAACCCACTATCTACACTGTACATGTCTGAGATGTGCAGTAGTCCTGTACAGTGGAAGCAACACCATTAGAAAAGTGCCAACAGACTTATGTTAGTAAAGGCACAGTCATTGTTGACAGACACACATTGGCACAGTGGCTCAATGGAAAGAAGTATCAGGTCAGGGGATCACCTCAGTCACCATGCCTCATATTATCCATGTAACAGCTGTCAGGGCTACTAGTTTTACAGATAACTCTTTTTGGGAACATCCATGGATCTGTAAGTCTACAGGAACATTACCCTGTGCATCAGTTTTCCTGTCAGAGTAACTCTGTCCCACATATTAATGCCAGGTCTTGCTCTCTGCAGGTTGAGGCTACTTATCCCACATGAACCTCACATTTCCACCATTTCAATACAGAAATGTCAAACGTTTGGCCATTCCACATGTGAACATATGGTTGTTTGGCACTCTGAAGGGGTCTGCGAGTTATTGCTACCTCTCAGACAACTGGTTACAAAGTCTGATATGGGCTGAGTGATAAGTAGGAGTGTACACTTGGCTAACATCATCCTCAAATGCTTCTAACAGTATACAGACATGGCTCAAGGGGTGAACCCATTTATAACAGTTGACGTATACCATGATGTTACTTGAGCACTCATTGTAGCTACTGTTCTCAGTGCCACATTGTAGTCTAGGGGAACAGAAAGGAAGAGGTTAAACAGAGTGAATAACTGTATTTGGAATAGTTACCTGTTGGAAGAAATTTTGGCCCAGACTTCATTTGGGAAGGTGGGAGTGTCAAAACAGTGGAAGCATTTAGACCATACATTTTGAACAGGGGGTGATGAGAGTGTCTTTTTTTAATTTGCTTAAATACGCAAAGTTTTCTAAAAATCATGACTTCAACTTACAAATCTGACAGGAGCTCATACTTTACAAAACTGCGTTTTGAATTCTTCAAATGTCAATTCTGCTCCCCTCATTATTCAGCTTTACTCAACCTTTTTTTTAAAAGTTCTTCATGTACTATATGTAGATGTAGTTACTTTTGGTACTGCTTAAGTCACAATAATTTAAAAATTTAGTTTTAAGTTGTAATTTTCCAAGAAGGCACTAGGATGCAACATTGAAAATGATGTTTTCTGTGTGTGACTTTCCTAATCATTTCAACAACACTTATCATACACCCTGTCCACAAATGTGTTTTTCAATCATTCATGAAATATGCTTTTATTATTTGTGGCCATGCACCAAAAATTAAATACTTCCAGAAAACTGCAAATTTTCATTTTGAGCAGGCACTCCCCAATAAAGCATGGGAGGTGTACAACCTGAGCACTGAGTCCAGAATATAGAGACATGTAAATATCGCAGGCAAAATATTGAATGTAAAATACTGAAAGGTCAGTAAGTATAGATTTTCTATATCTAACTTTATAAATATGTACCTTGGAGAGATATATCTTCAAAGTACATAGATGTGGAGATAGGAATAACAAATCTATATTTCTCTATGTGCACTAACCCTTTGATATTTTGTCCCTTGATATTCTGTCCATTACATAATTGTGCCAAGATATTCTGGGTTGGGGGTCGATATTCAGTCCTACAACCTGTATCGGAGCATATACTTTCATGGACCTCTTAAATTTAGATATTTTGTCAAAGCAGTGCTACATGTCCTTTTATGTCAAATTATTTTTTATGTTGAAATTCTGACCTGTGTCCTTGCCTTCCATGCCATGTTTATCTCATCCTTTTTTTAAACACAAAATTATTTAATTTCCATTAATATAATAGTTGTGCCATGGGAGCTCTTCTTAACTAATAAACAGGTATACCACCTTGGTGGCCATTTTAGATCAGGATGCCTGACATAAGTGAAGCCTACTATTTTGGTGCTTTTGGTGGCTATTACTTCCTGTTTCATCAACTGTGCACCATTTCCCCATGGCCCTTGTGAATACACTCATTGCCATCCTGATGATGTCTTCCCATTCTTAGGAGCAAGATCTTACTGAACAGCTAAACCTGCCAAAATGTAGTCAGTGGTTTTCTTCTTTATTTGATGAGTGATCTAGATTCATTAAATATCCTGATTTTTCAATTTGGTAAGGTGTAATTTTTTTTCCAACATGCTTGTTACCATTGTTTAATAATTTCTGTGATCCTCTTGCATTATTTATTTTGTGCATTTATTATAAAGTAGTAACATCTCCTTTTTAGATTGTATTGTGCATAACTCTATTTTGACAAGCCTCTAATGTAATATTGCTGTCATTCCTTTTACCTGTCACCTGTTTCCCTACATGATTATCTAGATTTCATTGATAATAGTAAGTATACAAATGTGTTTGACACCAGATATCCTGTTGCAGGCAAAATAGTCCATAATTTACCAATTTTATTACATTTCCATTATCCTTTGAAATGTCTGGGACATTTCTGCAATGTTTTAAATGTCTGGGACATTTCTGCAATGTTTTAGCTTTATGCACTTTGTTCTAGCTTTAATACTCTGCCTTTTAGACCATATTTTACGGAACTGACTTATTTCATCTAATCCTAAATTCATTGTATGTTTACACAAACACTAACATTTTTCAAATTTCATTAGTCCTTTGCACACAAATGCTTTCACATATAGCTTTCAAATTCATCCAAGACTTTATTAAATGAACTGTTTCCTTTTTTTTGTTTAGTAGCAACTTCTCCAATGTTGCTGTACTTACTGTCGCTTAGGATACTGCTTTGCCTCCTCCTTCTGGTGACTTTAATGCTAGGGTAACATCTGCTCTTGTGGTTACTGAGGCATGGGAGCTCAACACAGCATGGATAGGTCTTTTTACTCATATGTCTGTGCATCCAACCCGGCTACTCATGGTTTTGGCAGTGCACCATGGGGTTATCCGTTTTTCCAACGAGTTAAAGGGGATTTGTACATAGTGAAAAGCCACATGAGGCCCTTAGTTCTAAAGCTGGCCTAGATGCAAGCACTACCTTATGGGTAGGAACAGGTGAAATTTTAATTATGCCTGGAGTAATTGGAATAATTTTGGTAATTCTGCATTACATTTGTGATGCGAAATTACCAGAAACTTTGCAATTATGCTCACTAGAAATAAGCGGCTGCTTTAGGTCCTGTTGTGTTGCATTTAGTGCCATTTTGTTAGTGCAAAATATATCCTCTGTTCCATTTTGGAAACAAGAGTTCCTTTTCTTATTTAAAAAATTGTGCTAAATGCTGGGTTATGCTCCCTGCATAAATACGCTCAATTTTGCTGTAATCCTGTGTAATTATTCTGCAACACATTATGCAACTTATACCACCCCTACTCATAGGTCTAATAGTCTGAAATCTTTTCAACTTATTTTGGCCAGATATGGCATGGGATACCACTCCATTTACCATGGGCTAAACCACAGCCACCTGGGAGGCCCTTTATGGAGCTGCCTTACGGTCCATACATGCTTCTACTCCTTTAAGTTACCTGCCGAGGTGGCAAATGATAAAGATGATTAGAACCCTTGCAAGACTAGTGAAAGGTGTTTACTCTGTTATAGCTATGTACTTGCTCTTAATCACAAAGCCATGAGAGTGTACCAGAGCCAGATACAGGACACACAAAACGCTCCATGTTAAGACCTAATTTTCCAGTAAATCAGTTAATTCTAGAATTATTAATTCTGGTTCAGTTCAATTAAACAAATCAAACTAAAATACCTTAAAACAATGACTTGTAAAAGCAAAGGCCTGATCTGCAAATGTTGTATTCCAGTGACGTAGTTCCATCTGATTTTTAGGGTGATCTTATCAAAATAGAAACACTTGCATTGGACCCCTTATGAAGTCACCAAAACAGTATAATTGAGAGGCGTTATTCCAATCTCATGACAGAAGGAAGAAAAGTTATGGGCTGATTTAGAGTTTGGGGACAGAGTTAACTCCATTGTGATGGTGGAGGGCAATTCATCTGCCATCCTGATGGACCTACACCTGCTACATTCAGAATTGTCAACCTGCCCTGTGGACAACTCTCTAAATTTACAGAAACTGCAGTTCCTGTCCTTGCAGGAAAAGTTTGAAGGATAATATTGTTAGAGATGATGGCCGCCAGCAAAGGTTTTTTTGTTTCTCCCAGGGTGTCAGATCATTTTATTTTCTCTGCTACTTACAGTCAGGTTTTGCCCTAAATAGGGTGGATGGTGTAAAGTCTGCCCTCCAACAACCTCCATTCTTATGGGTCACCAGAGGAAGTATTCTGTCATGGAACCACAAGTAAAGGAATGGGACTATAATTAATTGAACTGAATGTCATTGGAATATCAATAAAAGACACCTAAGAAAATATACTCACATAGATATTGTATTAATTGACTTTATTACAAATATAGTAGGAAACAAGGTATTGAATAGACAGGGACATTCTCTTACCTCCATTCTTGTGAACTACAGATTAATTATTTCACAGTTTTACTTTTATACTAATTTTCCAGACAGTTGATGTGGATCTATTGTTGGGGCTTTAGAAATGATTGGGGGTTATTCTCTTTCAAATGTCATTGTCTGTCTGTAGTTCAGACACAGCATTTTTGGTAGGTGATGGCTCTCACAGCAGCAGCAATTAGGCTGGCTCCAGAAGTATCCAAAACAAGGACACAAAGAAGTGTGATATCTCATCACCTGGCAGTCATCAGCCTTCCAAAGCAATCATCAGGCATAGATAAAAGGCATAGAAACTTTGTCACCTTTAACAAGAGAAACCTCTTAAATATCCCTCACTCCAAACAGCTACCCTATGTCGTCACTCAGGAAAAACTAATCAGCAGCCCTTTGGTAACAGGAACCTCACACAATTTCTGTGGGTAGCCTTGTACCCATCCTCTCTGACTTCAATGTCTGGGTCTCCATCCTCCAGCCACAGGGATGCAGTCAATATACTTCTACTGTCTAGGGAAACTGTATTTACTCTACATAGCATAATGCAAAATGCATCCCACTGGTCCATGCACTTAGACTTTCACCACACACAAAGTCTTACTACTACACAGTTGCTAAATATCCACTTCGCATTCATGCACATGGAATGGCAACTCAAGGATATGGGAGTCACACAGACTACTCAGTCTCGACCACCCTTTATCTAGCCCATATAGTTTCATAGACCACTCGTCTGGTGCTGAAGCTGTCACTGCTGGCCTTGGTTCTCATTGCTATCACAGTTGGCAATTAGAGCCTTTTGTTACTCAGAATCCCTCATTGGGCCAACTGAGATGCTCTATCTGGAGCCTCCCTCACCCACTATTCTGCTCCTCAGAATCTTCTTATGATCCTTGGCCCTCTTGGCCAACTGCCATAGCCCTTTAATTCCCTTTGCTAGCCTTTAATTCCCTTTGCTAGCCATTAACCATTTTTCCTGACTTCAGACGTCTGAGATTCTTAAACCCTTTCTGTCATTCTTCACAGATCACACTCCTTTTTACCCATCCACGTTGAGACCCCTATGGCAAGGTGCGGTCCCTCTACTTTCAGATCCACCCTCGTACTACTGTGCCAGCATCAGACAGCATCTGCTATCACTCAGAGGTCAGGGTGTCACAGTCCTGACTTTTTATTCACTTTGACTTTGCATGTTCTGTGTTTTTCCTGCAAGTTCCTACCAGCCTATATGCGAGCTAAAACAGGTGGGGTTTCTGCATGATTACAGCATAAGAAGCATGAATAAGAACCATTTGCAAAAGGGATATTCTTATACATGTGGCATAGAATCACATAGGTGTCCTCCTCCTGCTCCCTGTCTTCTTCCTTCTGCTCCAGGTCCTTCTATGCCTTCTGGTATTGGTCCTCCTTCTACTCCTGTTCCAAGTTCTCCTTTTCTGCGTTGTTTTGGTCCTCCTGATCTTCATCCTGGTCGTAGACCAACTAGTTTTGGTCACGCTGGTATTGGTTTCTTGAATCTGGTGCTCCTAATTCTAGTCCATCCTAACTCTTGTCTTTCTGCCCCTTCGTTGTATTACCCTGTCCTGGTACTACTGATCTTCACCCTGATCCTGCTGGTCTGCTGGGTCCTTCTCCACCTAACCATGTTGTCCTGTTTCCCCTAGATCTTCTGCTCCTAGTCTTCCTGGTGTGGGTCATCCTTATTCTCCTTGCCCTGTTCCCTGTCATCGTGGTCCTCCTGGTACTGCATCCATGGGCCCTGTCTTCCTTAATAGGTCCTCTTGGGCTGAGCCCATTAAGTTTGGACCTGGTCTGGTTCCATTGGTCTCTCTATCTTCATGAGTCTGGTCCTGATACCCAGTTCCTGATCCTCCCGATCCACATGGTACTTAAGGTCCTGGTCCCCTTGTTCATGACCCCTCTGGTCCTCCTGCCCCTGCTCCTGATCCTGCTTAATATGTTCTTCTAGTCTACCTAATCCTCCCCCATCTGGTCCCTGGTACTAATGACCCTGTTCCACCTGTCCTTCCCTTACTAATTCTCCTGGTCCTCCTCCAACTTGTAATAATAATCTTGGTCATGGTCTTCCTACTCCTTGACATCCTGTTTCTGTGCTAACATGTCCACTTGGTCCTGACCCCTCTACTTCAGTTTATCCAGGCTTAGTCATTGTGCCTCCTTTCATCCTGGCCCTCTTTGTGCTGGTCTTCCTTTTCCTCTCTGTCCTGGTATATCAGGTCCTGATACTCTTGTGCCTCTGTGACTTGATCATACTTTCCCCCTTGGCTGTAGTCCTACTGGCCCTCCTTGTCCTGGCCCTCTTAGCTTCTATCATGCTGGCTCTGGTTGCCTGGCCATCTCCTTCTGAATCCCCTGGTCCTGTTATACTAGTCTTCCTCACTCTCAGTCTGGTTTGCCCATCACTGGTCTTCCTATTCATGGTCCTCACATTTTGTGTTCTCATCCTGGTTTTGTGCACACTAGATTAAACCCTTTTGTTTCTGGTCCACCTTGTTTGGGTTTTTGTATGCTTAATCCTCTTGGTTGTTGTTCTCCTGTCCATCCATGTCCTTCCAGATCCCCTTCTACCTCCCTCTCTCTCTTCCCCCGATCATCTTGACCCTCATCACCTTGACCTGGTCATTTTTATCCTTCTCACCCTGCTAATTCCAAATACATCAATTCCTGGTGCTGCAGTTCCCCTTGCTCCACCTGGCCTCTTGTGTCCTGGTCCTCTTAGGCCTTGCCCTTGTCAACCTGGTTTGGATCATCCTGGTCCTTCTGGCACACTCCCTTGTCATTTTGATGCTTCTGACATTGCACTGAATGGTCTGGGCCCCCTCGATCCTGCCTCTCTTTATCTGGGTCCTCCAGGGCCTCATCATTTTTGTCCTGATCCTCCTGGGCATCCAGGTCTAGTCCACTGAGTCTTGGTGGCTCTGGCTGTTCTGCTCCTCTTGATCTTCCTCACCCAGGTTCTTCTAACCTCAGTTTCTTCATCTTTCAGCTCCACATGGCATTCTGGGCCCTCTTCCTATGGTTATGGTGCCCCTGGCACTCCCATGCCTTTCATGGTCCTCTTGGTGTTGATCCTTCTAACCCTCCTTGTTCTGGTCCTGGTCCTCCTGGCTCTGGTCCTCCTTGGTACTGACCCCTTCATCTTCCTTGCTTATTCTGGCCTGTGGTCTTATTGGCCATAATCCTCATGTTCCTAATCTTCCTAGTCTTTCAGAATCTACTTGATCATACTGCTTCTTGTCCCCATGCTTCTAAACCAACTAATCATGGTCCTTCTTGCTCTGGTTCCTCATATTCCTAGCCTCCTTGTTCCTAGCCCTGTTGTGTGTACCTTCTGGGTGTGGGCATCCTGGTCCTCATGTCCCTGGTCCTGATCCTCCTTTTCCTCCTCACCCTGGTACTGGTGGTCCTGGTACTCAAGGTTCTGATCCTGTTTGCCCTGATCATTGTGGTCTCCCTACTCCTTTGCTTCATGATCCTTTTAGAACTTTTCGTACTGGCTCTGGTTGCCTGTGTCCCTGGCCAGCACTCCTGGCCATGGTCATGCTATTTTTGTTTTTCATAGTCCTTGTCCTTCTCAAGATTATGTGCCAATTTGCCCTGATCATCTTGGTCTTGGTCTTTATAGTTTGGTTTCTCCTGCGTTTAGTTGTCATGGACCTGGTCCACCAGACTTAGTCTTGTTCTCTTTTATCCTGGTCGTCCTGTTCCATCTTGCCTTGTTGTGCTTATTATCATAAATAAACCTTGCCTTTTGGCCATCCTGGCCCTTCTTGATTTTCCCAGTCTTGGCCCATTTGGCTCAATTCCTTTCTGACCCTCTTGGCCCTGGTCACCTTGTCCTGGTTCTCCTCATCCTGAACCCCCTAGCCCTGGTATTGCAGGTCCTGGTCCATCTGGCTGCATGTGTCCTGGCCCTCAAGACTTTGTCCTCCTGGTGTGGATTGTCCTGGTCTTCCTGGATCTGTTCATTGTCTTTGTAGTTTTACTGGTACTGCAGCCATTGATAATGGCCCTCTAAATCCAGGTTTTCCTTGTTGTGGTCCTCCTGAGCCAGGTCACTTTGGTCCTGGTTCTTCTGGCCACGTCTGTCCAGTCTCCTTGTTCTTCCAGATTTGTTTTGGTCTTCTTACATTGATACGTCTGACCTTGGTCTGCTACCACTAATAATTCTTCTGTCCCACTTGGTAATCTGAGTCCTGGTCCCTTAGGTCTTGATTTTGATGGCTCTCTTAGCCCTCATTTTGTTCCTCCTAGTCATGATATTTTTAGTTCACCAAGTCTTCCTTGTTCTCATCTTCTGGGTGCCCTTGGTATTGCCCCCCTGGTCCAAGTCTTGCTTATACTGGTCACCAGGTCCTGATCTTCATAGTCCTCCTCAATCTGCTCCTGATCCTCTTTGCCCTAGTCCTCTTGCTTTTTGCACTCATTATTCTGCAATAACTTGTCCAGACCCACCACAGATCAGCCTAGCCTTTCCTAATTCTGATGTTCCTTGGCCTCCAGTTCATGCTAGCCTTAAAACCTCCTGGCCCTGTACTTCCTGGTCTGTCTGGTTATCATTCCCATATACTCCTACATTTATTCCTTTGGATCCTGGATCTGTTTCACAGGCTCCCTGTCCTGGACCTTTTCATCTCGATCACCCTAATTCGTGTCCATCAGTCTTCCTGTTTCTTCTCCCCTGGTTTATCTCGTCCCCTGGTTTGCCTGCTCCTAATCCTTCTGCCCCTGGTTTTCCTTTTCCATGTAGTCCTCGCCTTAGTTCTGGTTCTCCTTTGACTAGTCCTCATGTGTCACCTGCCTCATCCAGGTCCTAGTAGAATACCCGGTCTCCTCATTTGTCTGTTCCACCTTGTTCTCGTCCATCTGACCTTAAACCCCTTTAGCATGGTCCTCCTAATAATGGTCCTCCTGGGTCTGGTTTTCCTAATCCCCATTCCACTGGTCCTCCTAGTTTCCTTATTGTGGGTCACCATGGTTCATGTGTTCCTTGAAACCCTGGTGTAGGATCCCCCTGAGTCTAACCCTCATGGATATTCTGATCCTGGTCTCACTGTGCCTGCACTTTCTGGTCCTTTATTTTCATCCTGATCATTCTAATCTAGGGTATCCAGGTCCTGCTAGCCCTGATCCTTTCTGTTTGAGGTCTTCCTGTTCCAGATCCATTCACTTCTGGCCCCTTTGTCTTCTTTGATCTGAGCTCTGTGGTTTTGACCTCCTGTCTCTGATTCTTCTTTCCATAGATCTTCTCGTACCATCATCTTTGATCTGTCTACCTGGGTCTACTAGTTCTCATCCTAGTCTGTTCACTCAGGCCCTCCTAAGCCTCCTTGTAGTAATGGTCCAGGGCCTTCTGTTTCTTCTACTCTTGGTCCTTCTGTTCCTCTGGGCCCTAATCTACTGAGTCCATATCCACCTGTTCCACACCCTCCTGGCCCTTCTGATCATTCTCACCCTGGTCCAGGAACACTTAGTCCTGTTTTTCTTTGTCCTGTTCCTTATCGTCCATTTGTTGGCATTAGTAACCCTGGTCCTCGTAGATTACATCTCTTTGGGCCTGGTTCTTCTTGTTCTGGTCTTTGTGGCTCTGGTCATGCTAGCCCTCCTGGTGGTCCATCGCTTGATTATTAATCTCCCACTTATCATCAACCTCCTCCTACTGGTCCTACTCATTCCTTTCCCAGCTCCCCTCCCCATTGTCTTTAGCCAGGTATAGCCACCAAGTCTGTCACTCAGATTTTTTGCATCAAACCTTTTTTGCTGAGACAGCACTGCCAGGAACAGAAATGAGGGCTCTATAGAGACAGGACCTTGCCCACTTGAAACACTACATAGCATGTAAAATTTGAAACTTTCACTCTCAAAATACATTGTGCAGGTGACTAAATTGTCAGTATGGCTGAAGGGGCCACTCAAGACATGAGGCCAATAAGCATCTATGCCCATAACCAACTCTGCTGGGTGCATAGTATGAAACAGTGTGTTTATTTACAGGAAGCTGAATTAACTCCTCCTGTAAATTACCCAGATGCATTACTTATCCGTACTGTCACCTGCTTTCACTTCCCCATTCCACTGATGCCACAGTACCGTGTCTCACTCAATTTACCTCCTGCAAGTGTCTCAAAGTACTGTGCCCTCAAGCACCAGTTGCCTACTGTACTTGACCCTCCGTCTGGGGCACAAATACCACTTATCTCTCTTCATTCCCTGTTTGTTGTGTTGCCAGGTCTGAAATACTAGGAAAGCACAATCCTCCTCAAAAAGAAGGCCAAATAAAACCCAGCCCTCAAAAATCATGAAAAGAAGGATCATGAACAGTAAAAAACACAATGCATTCTCATGAGAAAAATAAACATGTATGTCACATGGTTTAAAACCATACTCATTATTTGTTGCATACAGCCAAAATATCTGTGTGCCATATCCTGAAGTTTCAGAAACAGAAGTTTGATTCCTACATTTCCTATTTGAATATTAAAATAATATAAATGTTTTTATTCAAAATCGATTTTACTGTTTTTTATTTGTAAACAGCTTAGTTTAATTTATGCATTTAAGATTGTACAAACTATTGTACTTTGTGTATGCGCTTACTTTCAAATGCTTAACACATGTGGATCCCCCATACAGGATGGCTACCCTACTATTGCCTAGAGACTATTTTTTTTGGGGGGGGACTGGCTAAATATAGACCTTCTTCACATTATTTATCCGGCAGCCGGTGGAATTGCACATCATCTCTACTATTTACCCTGTAGCTGGATAAACAGCAGAGATTAAGAAATATTTTGTTGGCTGCTGAGTACATTGCAAAGATTATTGCCTATTTGACTGATGACTGGGTAAATAGCCACTGGCATTTAGATAAGTAAATCAATAAATAATACACATTTCATTATTTCTTTACTCAAAAGTTGGATGATCTCACTTCAGTTTTTTCTCGCTAGGCAGCAACTTTCCTCAAAAAAGTCCAAGAGGCTTAGTTGCTATTCTGATTCCAGTCCTAGAATACATTGGGAGGAATTAAAAATTCCCAAAGTATTTTAAAAAAAAAGGGTTGAAGAGTTTTTATTATGCATCACCGGCAAGTGCTGCTCTAAGTTCTCCACTCAAGGCAATAATAATAATAATAATACCAGAATTTGTAAAGCGCACAGATACCTCATGCGAGGTGTCCCGGGACTGGGGGTCGACCGGAAGATTAAGCGAGCTATTGCCCAGAGTCACATGGTGCTGGGCTAACCTGCCCCCGGTGCTGGGGATCGAACCGTGAGCCCCTGTTTTCCGGAGTCAGCCGCCCTGGCCGTTGCACCACACCTCTTCCTAGTAGGGAGCATTTTATGAGAGCTTTCCATCATGCTTGTACCACGCAACATGGTACATGCATGACCCAAATCTCTAAGTCATATTTATGAGGCCACGCAAAGCCACTTTGCATGGCTTTGAATGGCTTCAAATATATGAAGTAATGCAACTCAGCACAAATTGGTGTGTTGGATTACTCTGAGCAAGGGAGGCATTCCATGGGCATTGTAGTGGGTGTTCCCATGCAAATCCCATAGTTTTCGGCACATTCCCAGATTTACCAAGCCTGGCAAACCTTGGAATGTGCCAAAGAGATACACCTCCCCAGGTGAGGCGTAACAAGAAGAAATATCTTTATTGCTCCTTGTTTTTTCCTCTTTCTAAGAAGAAATCTCCTCTATGGATTGTTTTTGTGAAGGAAGGTGCCCCTTCCTACACAAAAACAATCCTGCCTACAGCACAGGCATCCTTGTACCATTGTACAAGGGTGCCTGCGTGGCGCTAGGCTGCCAAAACTGAGCCAGTGCAGGGGGACAGGACAGGAATGCACCGTATTGTATAAATATGGTGCATTCCTGCCATTTCCCTGTGACGCAGGGCAGAAAAGCAAGGTAACTTGCTGTGTTGCTCTGTGCCACAATTCTCGTAAATATGCCCCAAGGAATACTACCATCCACTCTTTCCCTATCTAACCTTGTTTACCAGAGTGTACTTTTTGTTTCCATTGCAGTTTTCATAATATTTTTTTCCAAGAAAATTGCCCAATTAAATGCTCAGATAAATTTTGTATTTATTCGACCAATTATTTCAGGCAAATATGATTATTTTCTTTCTTGATCTGTTTTATTTTAAACAATATCATATGCCCAACACAATACGAGCAATATCCTTCATTAAATTAAGTTTGAAAATCATTACGCTGAATTCCAAAAATGTCCAATTACTTTTTCTTAAGGTGCCTCGTCAGAGATTCCAGTTGCGGTGTGGCTTCTTTGTCATTCATGATAGAGTAGAAGATTTACTTTTTTTGTCTCTCAATATGTATGGGACCTTCAACACATGTTTCAGTCGGCTAATTTTTGCTACACTGCTGAGTTCAATCAGGACATATATTTAAGATTCTACGTAAATATGTATTTATATCAACAGGTTCATTCTTACATTTTAATGTATTTCAGTGTTTACCAGAAGTTGAACTTTGGTAATACAATCCATTTATAATTAAAATCCATGTGTGCATTATTGTTTTTAGAAATGAACAAATTAAAGAAGAGAATTTGGCAAATAATATCAACAAAATGCCAGGTCTCATCTTAAGTACTTAGGTAATGCTGCAATTACTTACCGGTTAATCTTCAATACTCTTAGTCATAGTCATCTTCTTCCTAGTCATAACAAAACAAGCATTCCTGCTTCCATACACAGTGTTCATCCATCTAAATAGAATCCTATTATAGTCCCTCACAATGTGGCTGCCAGAGTCGCACACCACCCCATGACCCATCAAGAAGGGGCCGAAATGCTCGGACTTCCTGTACTACCAAGCATATTCAAACGAAACACACTTTTTTCCACCTCTTCATTAGAAAGGAAGGGGGAGGGAATTAGACTGGGATAAGGAAGACTATAACTCAGAGTAATGAAGATTACTAGAATGTGATCATGGCAATACCTTCCTCATCTGTCTTCCTCATCCAATTTGTAAGAAAATGAGCATATACCCAAGCCATAAATAACAAAGAATTGTCATAGAACACCACACAGAAATTGAATGCAACACCACAGTGAATATATTCATTTATCCAGATAGTGACAACAATTACTTTATTGCTGACAAAACTGCAGACCCAAATGATGAAGTCAGCACTTTTCCCATTCCCAATCTGTAGTGGGGGATAAAGGTGTGTGGAAAAGACCAAGTAGCTGCAGCAGAAATGTCTTTCAAAGAAGCTACTTTGAATGCTTCCCAGGAAGAGGATAGCCCCCAGGTGGAGTGGCCCTGAATATTGTTAGATAAGGAAATTTCTGCTCTTGGTAAGCCAAGGATATAACCATTTTTATCCATCAACTCAAGTTTGAAACTGTGGAACAATGGCCTTTACTTTCAAGACCAAAGGTTAAAAATAGGAAGTCTACCTTTCTGAAAGAGAAAGTCCTTTCTAGGTAAATAGATAGCGCCCTATCTAGGTCTAGGGGATGTGACCAACGTTTTTGTTCTGAGGACGGAATAGGGCATGAAATAGGAAGAACTAGATCCTGAGACTAATGGAAAGTAGAAGGTATGTTCTGCAAAAGGTTGAATCTGGTCGCAAAACCACTTTGTCCTGGAAATGGGTTTCAATCTTGCCCAATTTCCATAGTGAAGTCACAGGTACCAGGATGAATACGTTTAAGGTCAAATACTTCAAGGAAACCATTGAGAGGGGTTAAAAAGGAGAATGCTGCAAGACATTAAAAATTAATGGCAAATTCCAGGAGGGCAGAGGAGCATAAATGAAAAGTCTCCTTAGCTGCAAGCTTTTCGAAAGACAAGAATCCCAAAAATAAAAATTGGCAGTGAGGGCCCACACAGCTGCCCATTAGCTGTGCAACATTGAGGCAGCCAGCCTAACAAAAACCTATCTTTAGAAATTCCAAAACTTTCCCACCCTCACAAGATAAAGGAGATGAATGTTTAAAGCACACCACATAGAAAACGTCTTCGAATATCTATTGTAGACTCTGAAAGTGCTCTATTATATGTAATTTTGAATGACTAGGGCTATGTCTGCTAAGCAACCTAAACCATAATCTCTGCCTCTCATGTTCAAAAGCTCCAGAGACAGGTGTAGCAGAGATCTTCCTGGCAGAGGGGTAAACCTGAGAGGGGAGGGAACAACTGGAAATAGCCTAAGAGGGCCTATCCCCATCTGTTGTAGCAACAGGTACCAAGGATGATAGGTCCAGGCTAGGACCACCACCAATATCCAATCGTTCCTCTCTGATTTTGGACAAAACTCTGCCAATCATTAATAAGAGATTCTTCTATGCACATACTCCTATCTTCCCTGCCAGATGGGCCAGGAGAGGGACTCCGGTGCTCCTCATGTGACATACATAAGCCCTCATGGATTGGTTGTTTGCTCCGATTTGTACGCCCTTATCCTTGATCCAAGGGGCAAATGATAAAAGGCCACTGTGGACCACCGCCAACTCCTTTCAGTTTGATGATTAGTTGTGTTCTTACTCCGAGTACAGCGCTGGAACTGAAAGATCATCTATTGTAGCTCCCTGTCCCAGTTCAATGGCATCTGTTGTTATGGTTAGTGGTATGTGCAGAGACAACAAAACCCTCTTGGCCCAAGGGTACAGGATCCAGCCACCACTGAAGTTTCAGTACACAAGACGGAGGGACAGGAACTACCACCTCATAATCCTGTGAGGTCAGATCCCATCAGGACAGAAGATGGTGTACTAGATGGAAAACATGATGGGGAAGTCAGGGGAATAGATGCAAGGATGCTGGCAAATTGCCTTGTGCCATTGTCTCTCCGTGGCCTGTCAAAATTATAGCAGGAAACTTCAATGGCCCATTAGTTTGTGTTGGCAAGCAAGGGGAAAAAACACTTTCCCTATGTTGATCCTGAATGAGACTCCTATGAATTGATGCTTCTGGACTGGTGTCAGATACAATTTGGCGCTGTTGAGGAGAAAGAATTGTCTGCCAGACAGTTGTACACCAACTGCACCGCCTCCTGACCCTTGGAAAAAGAAGAGGCACATATTAATCAGTCATCAAGGTGAGGAAACACTAACAATCCTAAGGAGTGTATATTACCTACTAGAGGTGCCAGATTCCTAATGAAAACTCTTTGAGCCGATGCCAACCCAAAGAGTAATGCATAAAACTGATGGTGCTGACCCAGTGCAAGGAATGTTCGAAATTTCTGACTTTGTGGGTTTGTTAGGATGTGTAAGTAGGAATCTAAAGATCTATTGAGGCTAAAAACATCCCCACAGAGACATTTGGTAGGATATTCTGGAGGCTTGAACCAGATATAACAGATGTGAAAGTTGCCATATTTCATACCCAAGACCGGAAAAAGTCCCCTGAATCCTTCTGCACTGCAAACATTAAGGAACAGAAACCTTAACCACTCTATTCCACCAGGACGAGTACAATTGCCCCCTTGCTTTGGCCATGTCTCAGTCTCTTTTTTATGTTTAGACAGTTATCTGGATAGCAGGGGTCGGAGTTGGAATTAAAGCATCTGGAGGATGGGCTAAAAATTGTATACTCTAGCTTTCTCTTACCATACGAAGCACCCATGCATCGGAAACATCCAATTTCCAGGCCATATAAAAAGATTTGATTCTCTCTCCCATCTGCAGAGGAGAGTAAGGTTTTGGGATTTGCTGTAGAAGTGGGAGCAGCTCATGCTTGCTGCCAGGATTTATCAGTCAAAGGATCACAACGGCCACATTCTCTGCCATGAAAGGGCTGGTTGGCCCCCGTATTTGAAGCAGTCTGTCCAAAAGCTCTATGGAACCCAAACCTTCTACCACTGGAGGGAGGTCTCACCGTTGTCAGTAGCTTTCGATGCTCAACTGATTTCTTAATCAAATTCTTCAACTGGGAACCAAATAACTTCTTCCCATTAAAAGGGGGTGGTTGAGAAGAGATTTCTGCAAATTGTCAGCTTATCAAGGGTGCATCCAGATATGATGCCTAGCTGAAATAGCTTCCCCAAAATCAGCAACGCATGATAGAGAATCAAAATTAATGTCCAAAAGAAACCCCACTTGGTGCTCCATCAAAGACAATCTGGATGTGCCATCCTCTTCCTTTTGTAACTCCTCTGCCAGACTAAGAGAATCCTAGAGGGGGATTGTACTGCACATGTAGGGTAAGCCCCAGCTGTGAGAGCGAAATTGGAGGCAGCATAACATCCTTTGTCTGCCCCTTCCACCTTTTTATCATCCTGATCAGCAGGGGAGGCTTCCTTCATATAGCACAGTCCCATTAGGCACCAATCCTGCCATTAAGGAAACTACCTTTACAGAGGAAGGACCTTCCTATGGGAAATTTTTACAGAGGGTATCTCCTGACTAGTAATCTCAAAAAATATGTTTTCTCCACATCCCATCATTCCCTTGATAGTAACCCTCATATTGCAAAGCAATGAATCAGGTTCCTTTTAACAATACTGGGAGGCCTGAGGACTCTGGAAAAGAAAGGTTTTGTCTTAGGCGTTCATTTATTTTAATTCAGCATTATAAATATATCAACCTCTTTGATCTTCCTTATCCAAGTGATCAGAGTCCAGATCATAGTCCAGATCCTTAGAATTGGAAGCCTTCAGCACCTTGGGGAGGACTGATTGACATTCCTGAGCAGCAAAAGCTGACCTCACAGCTTTATTAATCATGAATTGCAGCAACCTGAGATCAGGGCCTGGTTGCACTGCCTCCACTAAATTCTCCTCCTCAGAAGAAGACATCTCTGGGATATTCTTTCTCTTTGTAGGGCACTTTCTCTACATTGTGAATGATGGAGCAGCCTTTTTTATGTGAGACCACATTGCTTGGCAACAGGGAAGCGGTAATGTGACAGCTGTGCTTCCCCCGTGAAGCGAGCTCCAAAAATAAAAAATGAAAGTCTGCTACTCAGTTTTCCCGCCGGCTGAGCCAAGCAGGAGATTGAATTCAAGAACACAGGCAGAGGCTACCTCTTAATGGCTTTGTGAAAGAGGTAGCTTGCTCACATCATTACCCATCTTGCAGGTTTAGCAAGAGGCACTAGTCAGCTGAGTTCCACCCATCCTTAATACTGAAGCCATGAGTGATGAAAATGTCTTAGTATTCCGTAAAAGCGTGTAAATAATTACGTACAGTCTTTAGGAATCTAACCTTCTTTTTCACTATGCAGCAACAAATTAACTGAATCGTTAGGGAAATCTTCCAACTGTTAAAGCAACTAGTAGAGGGAAGTCAAGACCAAAACAGAGTACAAAATAACAAACAGAATCAGATTGAGCTGCGTTGCTTATTTTTTGTCCAATGGTATGAATCAAACAGTAATCAAAATGTACTTTAGATGGTAGAAATCTTGATACGGAAACACCCATCAAACATATTTCCCAATAAACCCAGTCGGTTAGACATTCTCGTGTATGTTTTTGGGAAGCTGCCTTTCGTAATCTACAAAGTTTTTGCTTGTTCATCCCACACAAAAGGTGAATGATTCCTTTGGACTTGATGCTATTTTATTCTTTTTTGGCAGTACAAGCGTGTGACCATCTAGTGACATTAATATGTTTTTAATATTATGTTTCAGAGCTAGAAATATTGCTTCAACAAATTACTTCTTCTCCTCAGTTCCTTTCACTGAGAATCCTGTGTTTATATACTACATTTCTTAAAACGTAGTTGACTAATCCAACATATAATCCTTAATGAATACATAGTAAATGTTTACTGTGACCAATGATAAAACTCCCTTCTTCCCCACCCAGTAGACTTTCTCTGACATTGGCATATCCAGAATTTTTCCACCAAACAAATCAGTGTTTTTCTTTAAAAAGCAAAAAGACTCATTTCAAGAATGGAAAAGCCCTAGCCCTTCTTATTTACCTCCATTTCATATGGACTTGTGTCTAATCCCTTCAATAAAAACAATTTGCCATCTTTGTGACTAACATTTGCTTTCTTAGGGCCTGGTTTAGAGTTTGGCACTAAATAAAGTGAAGTACCCTGTCCATAAAACCCTCAATCCGCAGCTCTATTATCAGTCAGTGGACCGCCTTCTTTCTAATGGCAGTGCCCTCACTCACTCTGTCATTGGAAAACTTACTCCAGCAGCCCAACAGAGCAGAGACCACCAGAGTTAGAAGAACAGATTGCCCGCCATATGTGGACGGTCTGATGAATTTTCTTTCTGTTCTTCTCTACCCCATGGAAAATCTGATAGTCCTGAACAGAAAAAAAGAAAAATGACCCCTACACCATGGGAGAAAACTCCAAGGGTGTGGGGATATTTAGTTTTTTGTTTTTCAACACAAAAACAAAAAAGTCTGGTGAGTGGCTGCCTGAAAGAAAGCAGTCACACTCAAACTTGCAGTGCCTTCAGAGGCACTCCAGTGACTTCAGTTCCTTTGAAGTCACAGAGATCAGCACTGGGCAGGCAGTGATTACTAAATATGGTGGGCAATAGTTCCTCAGGGTAGCAGATTTAATGTTCTCTGCCACCCTGACAGATAACAGGCCACCCGCCAAACATTAAATCAGGAATGAGGCACTTTGATTTCAGATAGACACCGTAACCCATTTTAAAAGAAGGTAGCCAGAATCCAGCATCACTAAATTAATTTTGCTTAACAGGTAATTGGGAAATTGTAATTTTATGAATGTATCTGACTCTCAAAATCAGTCTTCCAAACTCTAGATAACCACCGACATTGCTAGAGTTTTTTTGCTCATTGACCAGGCCTACATGGAACTTGGCAGAGTCCATGTAACCACATAAAATTAATAGTAGAGTTTCTACTGAGCAATCATATTCCTTTAAAGTGTTAGGATTGGCAGAAACCTCCAATTTGGACATCTTATATGCAGGAGATATCATAGGAAATGGGACTCTACTCATCTTTGGCTTGATAGATCCCACATTACTGCTCGTTGGCTTGGGATGAGAGGCTCTAATAGACATTTACTCATTAAACTGGCCATGAAGTTCGTGCTGCTCTTCAGATTAAACTTCAGGTTGCAATTTCCATATTTTCTGCTGTCTGACAGCCAGGTGTTCCAGTCAGCAAGGTGGAGCATTGGGCAGACCACGAGCTGAAGTAAACTGTTTGAAACGTAGATGCCACAAGTTCGAGTACTGGCATGGATGCCTGATCCTTACATATTTCAGAGAAGCATAAACTGAATAATAATACATTCCATTACCTAAGCAGCCAAAGATAACACAAAGGTATCAAGTATTAATGCTCTTTGAAGTAACTGCAAGCCAAAAAATCATCCACCAGCTCCCTCAATCAGCAGCTATTCACATTTTCAGACCCCATCTTCTCAATGTTCCAATTATCTACGTTCCAACAGTCTCATCTTAAAAGGAACTATGGTCAAAATTATGCATTGCATACCCCTATTTCGCTGCTTCTTCCATTACTGACGTCTTCCTGGTAGTTGCCTAAAGCAGACTCCCACCTCTTCTTGCCTGAACATTCCAGAACTCACACCACGCTCAAGGTACAGTGCTACACATATCTCTAGTACATAAATAACTTAATATAAAATTATGAATAATGGGGTGACATTTTCCTGTGAAGGCTATCAAGAATGCAAGCTTACAAGATCCCTTGGTCACTAGAAAACTAAATGTTCCCAGTAATGTTTTTAACAAAGGTAATAACTTGGCCAGAAATTGCCTAACCTTGGGCTTTGTTGCAATTGGCTGCCACTTACACCATATGACCCCCGGACATCATGTTTCCTTACCTATAGAGTCCAGCACCTTTTTAAAAATCATCACTTCCACAGAATACATTTTATTGTCCTGCTATGTTCTTATGCTTGATCACTGGAATGATAAATTTTTGTCTGCTAATCAAGAGTTAAGGATTGCTTTCAAATATTTGCTGATGTGCTTATAAGGACTGGTTCTAATTCCATGCCCACTTCCAGCCAAATGTGTAACAATGTAATCTCTTTAGTCTTTTATTATTTTATTTGTATAGTTTTTTAAAAGTATCTATTTGTCCCCTTATGGCCACATCTCAATGATGAGATCAAGTGGGTCCTTAATCATATATTGGAGTTAGGTTGAGAGGCTTAAGATTTCAAACCACTCTATTATGTATGATATAATCTCTAGCCTGGTGATGATGGCATAGTAGGTTTCTCATGTATGAAAAACACAGTGCCCAGTCCATCTGGCAAGTGGGAAATGGACTGTGCTTTTGTTGGCTGATAGATTTCATGAATGCTTCTTTGAAAAAAGTTTTTTTAATGTCTTAATGGAGCAGCCCAGGTTGTGCTCACTTTGATTTAAAGACACTGGAAAGACATTCTCCAATGTTATTTGTATGTAATACGGGTTGGTAGAATTATCTAGCAGTACTTGATCTGTTTATCAATGTCACCATGTCGCCGAGGTACACTTCTAAGGGAATCAAGGGCACAAATTGGGATGAGGTTTGAAAAGGATTCCAAGGATCTTGAACATTTTCTTTCTTCAGCGGGAGATTCAGGCATAGTTGAATTTGTTTTGGTTTTATATTGGATACAGCTCCCATAGATCCTTATTGAGACACCTGCAGGCATTTTGGTGAAGCACTCCAAGTGGACAGAAGCAGGGCTCTTATAATTTCTATCCAGTGACTAGGATACGGTAAGGTGAGGATCATTCCAGCCTTTATGTTATGTGGGTTGCTACCTCTGATTACTGCATTGATTTGGAAGGAAAAAGTCCCTTGTTAAACCAGGAACCTATTTGTCAAATGTTCTTGAAATGTATTGGTGTTTTTCCCTGACTTAAAGCCTGTCAAATCACATTTAACTTTTTGTGACCCAAGAACATACTTTCTGTTTAGACCCATTACAAAAACAGAAGTTCTTCTTCATCCAAAATTAGATGATCCCAACATAGTCATTGACATTACTGTAATGGTCGGGATCAATCCCCTGGTGATTGCAGGTGACATACCAGCCAAGGTTGCAGAAATTAAGGGGGTTTAATCTGTAAGAGTTACTTTTTCACATCAATTACACAAAGAGGTAAATGCAATGCCAAGCAAGTGGCACAGAGCAGAAAGGGGCTGGAAGAGTGCACAGAAATCCAAAGAAAAATACTTTCAAATCACATACTCTGCTCTGATACAGGGACTCTGGTCTGTGTGAGTCCCTAGTGTAGTTCAGTGATGAAACTATCAGGTCATTTGAATACATTTATGCTGTTGAACAACATAAAGGTCTAAGTAGGGTGTGAGATTCTTCACTGACCAATAGTGTTTCTTTATAGTGTCATGAGAGGAGAAATTCCTTTCAACAACTTTGTGCATCTATTGCTTGCTGGTTGCAGCTATCATCGACCACATCTGGCATTATCTGAATCTATGCCCTTCAATAGTGGCATTAAAGCCAATCCCAATGCTCTGGGTAATATTAATAATTGGACAGCTGTCAAATGTGATAGACAAATTGTGTTGCCACTGAAGAGTGATAATGAGGGTAGGTATTCCTGGATCTGCCTTACCCCTCCAGTGGCTCATCAGGCTGCCAACGATCTAATGCATTGTCCGAAATAAACATTTAATGGGTAAGGGGAACAGAAATTCTTGCTATTTGGTTAAATGAGAACTACCACTGACCTTTCTTTATAATTGTGAGACTTGCCAAAACAGTAGGATTGCAAGAACATGTGAGCATGTTCTAACAGCTATGACCATACTGGCTCAATAGACATGAAGAGGGATCTAGTAAACCAAAGCCAGGCCTGACCCTATACATGAGGTTAAGAAGACCCAAATTCAGTACACATTACTAATGTTCAATCAATAATGCAAGCACTGTCACAAAATATTTCTCTTATGAACATGGAATTAAAGCAAGACCTTCAGCCTGCACAAGCAACCAATGACAAACATGTACATAGCTTACCTCTCAAGTGTCTGATGTGATAGCCAGCATCAAAGTATTGACCGATTCTCTAACCTCACTGGAAATGTGGCAGGTGATATTAGAGAATTTGATCCTTAAAATAGAAAAAACATCAAAGTATCATATAGTCTTTTAGCTTCAATTGATTTTCTGATAGCCAAGACTAGAAAATATATCATGGCAATCAAATCTATAGTGTTACAGGAGAGAGCAAGGGATCTGGCATGATAGAATACATGTTTAGGACTTATTTCAGATCTGAAAGATTCAAGGAAACTTGAAAAGGCACATAGATTCCCTACTTCTTCAATTCCAGAAGGTACAGATCCACTCCATATAATGACTAATTTTGAAACTTAACTCTACATCAGATGTTATTTTCATGATCTAAACTGATATTAGTCATTAATCTTTCAAACTGTCTGAACTGCTGGCTATGTTTCAGGCTGATGAGGATCAATCCACGGAAGATGGGTCAGAGATAGAGGATTAAAGGGAACCCGAAGTTGTCTATCTGTGTTCTCCTTGACGACCAAGTGGGCATTCATGTGTTCCTATCTGACAACCAGCTCGATGTTTTGGTTCTATTTATCAATGTCTTGAACTGACTTTCGACCAATGAATAATTACTCGTATGATCTCATGTCCTATTGGATTAAATAAGCTTTTGTCCAATGTTAGATTATGTCTCTCGCAGAGAATTTCCAACATGCACTGCATGTTTGCTATTGTTCAAAAATCAATAAAATACAATTAAAAAAAAAAATCTTTCAAACTGTGCTGGCAACTTCTGAAATGTATTCTAGATTTTTCAGTCATACTGATTTGAAGGTACTGATTGATGGATTCACCATTTTCTGTGGTGCTTTGGAGGCGGCACAAGAAATGCTGGATTCTCACTCAGTGGCAGTATGGCACAAATGCCAATGCTAGATGTAACACAGCACCCTGGTCATGCTCTAAACCAACATTCAGAACTAGGCTTTTGTATAACAATTTTAAAAAAAGTATAGGGTGATGGGCTAGATGGGAGGTGATTGAGGGCAAAGTTTTCTCAACCCGAGTTTGTATTGTTTTTCTTATTTCTTAATTCAAAAGAGGTCTGATAAACTGATACACCTGATAGCACATAGTGGAAAGTATTAACATGTTGCTTCACCAGTATGTCATATCACAACAATAATTTATAATTTTCTGGAAATTAATATTTTCAATGGCAAAATGTTGTTGAATGATTATTATTCTTTGTTTCCTTTTCCAGGCGAGAGTGATATCATAGTTGTAGCCAGAGAGTCCCAATTTCTACAAGACACACACCTGTGCATGCCATTCACAGAACACCACAATGAGAGTCTCAGAGCTAGGAAGGTTGGTTAATACTCATGGGATGAAGGAGGATAGGGCATTGAGCAGAAACCAATTTTGAGATAATTAAAAAAAGGGGTATAGAAATGCGTGAGAAGGATGAGGGATGTTTGAGAAAGATGGTGGAGACCGCATACATTTCTTATAATCTGCAGTTTCTTAAAGAGTAGAAGAGGCTTGTCAATTTGAAATGATAGAATGTTAATGGATCCTGGAGCTCGAAAAAGGAGTCTAGCCCAAGTGATACAAACTGAGCTTTAAGATATGGTTTAGAGACATGAGTCTCATCTAGCCTATGAAGGTAGAATATCATAAAATTTTATGCAGGGGGCTAGGAGGATTTGCTATTATACTCTGCAATCAGTATTTGGAGATTTTAGGGGTTTCCAATGATGCAGTACTAAGTTGAAAATTGTTAGATTACATCTACAACATTTTCAGGTTAAGGGCCTGATTTAAAATTTGGCGGATGAGACATTCCATCACAAATGTGATGGATATCTTGTACGCTGTACTACAAGTGCATTATATCCTATGGCACTTGTAATATAGTGGACGGGTATCTGACATGTTTGTGACAGAGTATCTCATCGGCCAAACTATAAATGAGTCCTTACGTTTTATTTACTTTGTGAGCATAATAACGATGATGAGAAATTCTGGGCAAACCTTTTTTGAACCAGCTAGTTTACATGAAACATTTATTAATTTGTAATTAATCACTCATCTATTCATATACCTATTACCTAAGGTAAGATGAACAGACTTATCAAAGCATAATTATTTAATTTTACATTCTTAAGAAGCACACTCAACCACAATGGTATCCACGAGTCGTATATTGGAACTGCAGTGATACATGCCATCATTACAAGGGACAAGAACAGAAGAAACAAAATTTAACCACATCAAATGGACATATAGGCTATGCATCAGAACAGATTGAAGCTTACCCCGGAGGTAGGAGAAAGAGAAACATCAGGATGTCCTGGGGAAGACTAAAACTAGGAGGAGGGTGAGGCTCAAGGTAGGGACGAAGTCTAGGGTCGAAAAAGAGAGCAGTAGGATAAAGAAAAGAGAAACATTACGGTGCTCGGGAAGAAACTGGATATATGTGGGAGGGAGGGAGATGGGAAGAAAGTCTACGATGGAAATAATGTTTGAAATTTGATACTGAAAAAAACAAAGAAATACATTGAGATAGTTTAAAAAAATAATGCAGTTAATGAATGATTGCAAATTATGAAAATAAAAAAATACATGCTGCATGTGTATAAAAGGTAACTTGCAACAAAACTGTAAATTGGAATCAAATGACAGCATTAATAAAATAAACATGCCTCTTCTTTTGCAAATTCAGTTATACGTAATACTTCGTCTTTTACAACGTTTACTAGAAAATAGGCGGAAAATCTTAATGCATTATTATTAACGATATGCCACTTTTTGTCTTTGCTCTTTCTCATGTTTTATTCCAAACCACACATTGAACAGTTGATCTACAAGGATATACTGGCAACAGGATAAGTCGAAAGTCCTGCTTGATGTCAAAACACCATAAATTATCACTATTGAAAAAATAAAAAATGTGTTCCTGTTGATGCAATAATTGCAGGTATTCTATTTCGCCTTTCCTTTTCCGGGTACAGAAGAATAGGAAGTTTGTGCCAGTAGACTGGCTGTTCATGCGATAGAAACACTGTAAATGTTTTATTGTTTTCTCGAACATTTGATTACATTGCATGAAATCAGATGAACAAATATAAAAGTATAATTGTACTGGTCTTAATCAAGTATAGTGCATTTTCTTGCGTTAGTCAGTGTGAACAGAGGACTTATTATTTGCACTCATATCAAGCACATTATGAGAGTGAAAACTGAATTTAATTCTCTGTTGCCTAGATAATAGGCCAATTTTCCAATTGTATTTGATGTGAACTAAAACCAAAGTATATGAGATATATTATTCCTTTTTTTTCAAATACAAAGAGGATGAAACCATGTTGGATGCCCCAATAACACGGGAAGAGCTGTGGGAAGCAGTGTGTTCTTAAGCTGCAGGGAAGGCCCCAGGTCCTGATAATATTCCAGTTGAATTTTACAGACACTTCTTTAAAGAAATTCAACAAGATATGTTAATGACTTGCAGGCGCAAACAGGGACAACACCAACCTCGTGGAAACTTAACAGTATTGTAGTTTTTACGAAAAAGGGGAAACCTGCGGTATTACCTGGATCATACAGGCCAATCTCCCTAATTAATTGTGATGGGAAAATCTATGCAAAAGTGTTAGCTAATAGATTAGGCAAGGTCATCGCTCCCTTGGTGTCACCTCGCCAACATGGGTTCATACAGTGAAGAAGTACAGTCGATCATGTTCGAAGGGTTATTACTTTATTTGATATTACCCCAGCCATAGAGTCACCATTTGGTCTCACTTTATTAGATGCCAAAAAGGCGTACGACCATGTGTCTTGGCAGTTCTTGTGGACGGTTCTACATTGGAAGGGTTTTGGGGATAAATTAATTCAGGAATTAGGGCTCTGTATAGATCACACAGGGCCACTATTCGGATAATGGAACTGGAATCTGACAACATCACTATTTCAACGGGCACTAAACAGGGTTGCCCATGTTCCCCGCTACTGTTTTCCCTGAATATAGATCCCTTTTTAAGAAGGTTAGAGAATAACACGTTTATAAAACCTGTGATTGTTAGTCAAATGGAATATAGGGCCATTGTGTATGCAGATGATAAAGCTGTCCTCACTATCATCCACCTTCTGCACTCCCAGAGGTTGAAGCTTTAGCCAAACAGTTTGGACTATGCTCTGAATATAAGCTAAACGAAAGCAAAACTCAAATAGTCTGTACAGAAGGAATAAGATTCGATGATCCCCGGGTGGTTTCAGAGGCAGTTCACCTTGGGGTAAAGCTTACGTCAACTGTGGATGGTATAGTAGAATTGAATTTGACTCCACTCTTGGATAATATTAAATCTAACTTAGTCAGAATGGAACATCTACATCTGTGGCGGTTTGATAGAAGCAATGTTTTGAAAATGATCATCTTGCCGAAGATATTATATATCTTCAGGAGAGTCCCATTAGAAATTAATAAAATATGGTTATCCAGTTCAGAGAGAATGTGCTCTGGATTTCTGTGCGGGTATCGGGATTCAAGATATGCAGCCAGATGGATGTTTTTGCCAAAGATCCGTGGAGGCTGGTCACTCCCTAGTTTCACCTTCTATTATTGGGTTTGTATTATACAACAGCTGGGAATACTGTTCACTGATAATCTGGGAGGGACAAACCTTACAGATACCCCTTTGATTTATGAATTGATTTTGGGGCATGAAGCAAAAAGCTACTTGGCCAAGAATATTGAACCCAGTTACTAAATAAAAAAAATTAAAAAAGATTCAAGGTTCTAAAGGCTGCGTATAGGATCTGGCTACAGAATAAACGGGTAAGTCTTCAGCAATCCTCCCAGTAGTGTTCCAAGATTATGTCACATCTGGATGGGTGCAGAAGGGGGTGGCATCCTTGGGGAACCTATGTATAAATGGTCAATTTTTCTCCTTTGCCGAATTGCAAGAGCGTTATGGCTTGGGTAGGGGTGATTTTTTAAAGTATTTACAGCTTTGAGATTTTCTCCTCAACAGTATGAAGGACTCTAATGCAGTCATCCAGATTCCTGTGGTGATAGCCATAAAACATAAATCTAAGATTGGTATGATTTATCAGCTATTATTACAGGAACTGCCAGATGACTTGGAGGAACAAAATGGCAAATTGGAGACACGATTAGGGATTGAGGGACCCTATATCTGTCAATCGCTGGAGCTGGGGAATAAGATACATTTAACTACAAGCTTGAAAAGCCAACTTTTTAAGACAGCTTCAAATCTATATTACACACCAGCAAAGGTGGCAATATGGGGAGATAGATTGGAAGGTAAATGCAATAGGTGTGGAGATCAGCTTGCAGATAGTCTTCACATGTTTTTTACATGTCCTAAGTTGGGGATTTATTTACAAGAAATTGAGAGGTTTCTGGGAACAGTAGGGCACATGCATCAAGCAAAATACCGGTTGCATACTGGCCGATTCGCAGAATCGGCCCCTCTGCGTCCGGTATTTTGCCATTTGGGATGCATCAAGCCCAAAGCAAATTGCAAAATATAAAATCGCAATTTTTGTGATTATCTATTTTGCGAATGCATTTAGGGAATCGCAATTTGCAATTCCCTAAATGCAATGCAGGAAGCATGAAAAAATTGCGACCCTGCATTAAGGAATCGCAATTTACCACCAACTTGAAGTTGGTGGTAAATTGCAAATCCTTAGAAAAATGCACTTTTTTTGCATTTTTCTAAGTGCCATGCCACGCGCACACACATGCCCTTAGGGCATGTATGTGCGCCACATGTGCACAATTACCTGTTTTGGGGGTGCATCAGGGTGGCCTTTTGGCCCCCTATCACCCTTGAAATTGCATTCGCAATTTGCGAGTACCTATTTGGTACTCGCAAATTGCGAATGCCTTCCCATTCATTCCTATGGGCCTCTAGGCCCATAGGAATGAATGGGAAGGCATTCCTTAATAGCAAATCGCAATTTGCGATTCGCTATTAAGGAATATGTAGGAATCGCTAATTTTTTTTGCGAAACCTACATGCATAGGTAATTGCAACTCCCTAATAGCGATTCCTTAATAATCGCTATTAAGGATTCGCAATTCCCTACTTTGATGCTTGTGCCCCAGTATTAGGTGTAACGTTTGAAATAACCCCTGTCTTGATGATCTTTGGGGTTAAGGATGATATGTGTAATAATGAAGTAGAGTCTCAGTGAGCATTTTTTCTGTTTTTAGCTATGTCAATTGCCCGGCTAAGGATCACATCCCAGGGGCTAAGTCCGGACCCCCCCACCTTCGCAGCTTGGAGATCCAGGCTGTTAGCGATAAATAATATGGAGGTTTCTTTGAATGACTTTAAAAGGGTTAGAAAAAGAATCTAGGACACCAAATCCAGGCTCCGATTACTAGTTGGATGGAGGGTACAGTAGGTTAAAAAAAGTTGGAAGGATTTGGTAATCTGGTGGATATATACTGTGACTTCAGGGAGATGTGACAAACTTTAGATTTTAAAAAAGGTTTGTGTTTTTTTTTACAATCCGGGATGTACCTGCACTATCGAGAGGCTAGAGCCTAGATTTCTGTATTATTTTTTATATGAATTTAAATGTATTTGTGGTATATCTAAAGTATTTTTTTGCTGCTATTTATATTGATGTAATGTCATATAATATGGATTTTACAGAGTAAGACTGTAATAAATTCTCTCTGGACTCTGATGTGTATATTTGTGCTTATAAAATGTGAATTGTTGTGATTGAAAGCAATAAATAGAAATATATTAAAAAAAGCATAATTGTACAGGTCTTAATTAAGCACGGTGCATTTACTTGCTTTAGTCTGTCCCATTGCTTCCACAGTGTGAACAGAGGACTTATTATTTGTACTCATATCAAGCACATTATGAGTGAAAACTGAATTTAATTCTCTGCTGTACAGATAACAGACCAATTTTCCAATTGCATTTGATGTGAACTAAAACCAAAGTATATGAGATATATTATTCATTTTTTCCAAATACAAAACTTTTAAATTTGCACAGCGCAGGCTCTGGGAGGGTAAAAGGCTTTGTATCCTAAGCAAGGAACTCACTTGAGCACTGCATTTGATTCTGTAGCACTGAGAGATGTTTGTAATCTTCAACAACTAAACTGTTCGAATTCACGTGAAATACCTTCAAATTGCTTAGTTCCACATAAAATGCATGAAACAATGAAAAATGTATAGCGCTTACTGAGAACCATTGCAACACTTGTCATTGCTCTCCAATAATGTCAGAAAATCCATGTATGCGCTCATACTAATCATATATAATGCATTCAAAGCTTGTGCCATTCTGCAGTATAAAATGGTCTACCAAAGTATGCATCCGAACATATCTTTTAAGCTGGGCTAGGAGACTGGCTCTTTCACATTTAGGAACATGTATCTGTTATTTTGTTTTTTCTTATGTACTTCTTGTGTAGCTTTGAGAATTTGCACAGCATGTACTATTACATATGTGAAAGTACATTTGAACTTGTGTGGTGGAATATTCTAAATGGATTCCCATTGCATTTCCTCCAAAACTGTTTCCCACGCTGAATGAAGCAAGTATGGTATTTTTTCTCCCCTACTTTAAATAGAGCACAGGCATCTTTGAGCATTAATTTGTTGTTTTTCTGGCTCCTCATAAAGTTACTCTGCCTACATTGGGACCTCTGGATGTATATAAAAAAAAATTATTTGTGGAGTTCCTTAGGGCTTATCGTTTTCATCCCTTCTATTCAAATTCTGTATGTGCCTTCTTGCTCATCTGACTTCCAAACATTTCTCACTTGAACGAAATATAACAGATATCAACAACATCCCCATCTACTTAGAACTCATTGTCTACTGGATGACCGAAAGGTCCTTTGCCTCAGTGGGGACAAGAAAGAGGTTCTCATCTTCAATCTCCAACTCCAATGATTAAAACAAAATATATAGGAATGATCTTTGATAGTATAATATAATTCAGTCAACATATAAACTCACTAATCAAAATTTCTAACATCAAACTACCATGGCTGGGGACGATTCAACCTCTTCTTCTCCTATCAAAATTCTTTGAGCTGGGGGGCATGGCTTGAACACTGAGTGCGATGGCCGCACTTCAGTGAAGCTCTCTCCTTTCCCGGCCCGCGACTGCCTAACTATCCGATAACTAATCCGCACAATGCCCCAAACATGCGTCGGAGCGTTGCTTTGATGCCCGCCCCTAGATAACGATCGCGTATGCCGCACAGTGTGGAGGATATCGACAGACAAGCACTACGCATCTGCTAGGCCCCAGAAACCCCGGCCTAAAGTTTGCTCCGGCCGCTGGGGACCGCCGAGGGAGGCGGCGTCACCTGGAAGCCGGTCGCGGCCCGCAAAAAAAGAAAATTCAGAGCGCCGGGAGCGGAGCCTGGGCAGGTTAGCATATCGAGATTCCCCCCACCCCCCGAATCGGGGGCTGGTTGGTGCTGGGGGGCTCCAAATCCGCCAGGCTTGATGATGCAGAGAACCGGCCCAACTCGGAAGTAGCGATCGGCGGGGGCTGGTGGGAAGCGCGCAAGAAGAACCGAGCACAGAAGATAGCATGAGTGCGCCGAAACAGGCGAGGCGCAGCGAAGGACGCCCGCATCTAGAACTGCGGGTGTGGGACAGCCGGGCCTCAGAGCATGGTAGGGCCGGGCCCCTCAGGAGAAGAGTGTGACGCTGTGTGAGGTGGGATAGTGGAGCACCGTGGGTCCCGCTCCAGGAGACATCGACTTCAGAAACGAAGGGGGGCCCCCCTTCACGTCAATAAACGTGGTACTCCTCGAGGGTGACTCCTGAATGAGGCGCAACTGAGGCACGTGGTGACCGTGGGGCGTCCGGCGCCAGCCTATGCCGTACTAAATTGCTAGGCACCTGAAGGACTGTGATCCTCTAAGAGATAGAACGACGCAGCAGGAAGCTGCCTGATAGGGGGCAAGGAGTTGGTGGCACATCGAGCATGGAGCGAGCGGCGTGGAGGGAAGCCCAACGGACAAGCAGAGACGTACAAGTAACGAGACTGGAAGATTCCCAACGAATGTAAGTGACACATGGCACCTGCTGGGGGCCCCATCCTGACGCACTGCAATGTCCGGAACCAAGGGTCAGAAAAGCACGCTCCAGACCAAACTGGACATGTATACCACCTCAAAACTGAGTGAGGTAGACAACCGTGAGGCGAGCAAGATGGCAGGTTCAACCAAAGAGGAGCCCACTCTGAAAGACATCATGGAGGCCATCGCGGGAGTGCGAACGTCACTGGAACAAAGAATGGACACTATTACGATCGAGATGACGCTGATAAGAGCGACCTACAAAAGACGAGCGAGAAAGTGAAAGCAATGGAGGGTGTGACCTCAGAACTGAGTGGAGCGGTTCAACAGATGCGTAAAGTGCTCAAAGAACTTCAGGTTGCCCAGAAGCAGTCCGAAACACAGTTGGATGACTATGTAGGCCGAGCGCGACGCAACAATGTCAGGATCACGGGGGTCCCTGAGAGGGCAGAGTGACCAGCCATTGACCTATTTGTCAAGGACTTAGTACTGAACCATGTTAGGCCCAAAAACCTCTCAAAATATTTCACAATCGAAAGAGCTCACCGAGTGCTAGAAGGAAGACCTAAGCCGGGAGCCCCCCGAGGCCAATCCTAGTGAAACTCCTAAACTTTAGGGACCGCAACGTTATCCTACAGACGGTTCGATCGAATCCTCCGCTCAAGTTCGAAAACAGTGAACTATCCTTTTTCCCAGACTTTACACTGGCGGTCCAGCGTCAAAGAAGAACCTTCCTGGGCGTTAAACAGCAGCTAAGGGACAAGAATATTCGATAGGCGATGTTGTTTCCTGCAAAACTGCAAGAGGAGGCAAATGGCAAGACATGGTTTTTTGACACTCCAGAAGCAGCAGAAGATTGGTTGGAGGGGTGGAAGCCAGTAAAAGAACATAATGTTCGCTGAGAAGGGACTTCCTCCCCCCGTGGAGCGATCTCCTTCGACCTACAATAAGAGCGGGTCGAATTGCCCCAAAGTGAGACTTTCTTCCGACCAATGCGGCAACGACGACACGCACCTGGCGGATAATGAAGACAGTATAAATGCTAAGTGAAAATGCTTGAACTTCCATATGATTAAGTGAGCTGCATGGGGATGTTGAACGGCAGTCTGACAGTCGGAGGGAGGGGGTCGCCACCCCCCGATTACCTAGTTAGTGTAACATAAGGGGGCAACAGGCACTCTGCACTGTTGGGGTCATGGGCAGTTTTAGGCCCAGATCGCGGGGGAGCAGGGTGGGGGGCAGTTGGGGGGTACGGGTCAAGTTGGTTCACTCAAATAGCATTCCTCTACGTTCAATGGTCGGAAGTGAATGCAGTACTTGCACTTGCACATTGCCACTAATCGTCACAAGGAAAGGGGTAGCGGGTGGGAGAGGGGGGGAAGATTGGTCACGGACCTGATGGAGGGGAAAACATTCAAACTATTGTCCTGGAACATTAATGGATTGGGGGATAAGTTAAAGCGGGGACTGGTACTTCAACTCATTAAGAGACACGCCCCAGACGTAGTGCTGCTCCAAGAGACACACCTGGTGGGAAACACATGTAGAGTCATGGACAGATGGGGTTATCGACTGGTAGCACATTTGGGATTCACCTTGGGCTCCCGGGGTGTTGGTATACTGATGCGCAAATCCTTCCCCATGTCTATAGACCATCGTTGGACTGATGAGCTAGGAAAATACGCAGCAGTGTCAGGGCAATGGGAGGGTGGGTCACTGATGTTGGTGTCTGTCTATGTCCCCCCAGGGCTACAAGCAATAGCGATAAGAGACCTGGGGTGCAAAATGATGGAGTTTCCGGAGGGGAGAATATTCCTCGGTGGAGACCTCAATTCTGTATTGTGCGGTAAGAGTGACCGCTGTCCCCCCAGAGACCTGGGGCCTGCACAACTGATTTTACCCTCCTTCCTGGACGCTTTCGGACTGGTGGATGCATGGAGGGTCCGGCACCCCACCGATCCCCAGTTTACTTTCCACTCAGGGGTTCATAATAGTTTTTCCCGCATCGATTACATTCTAACACCGGCGGACCAAGCGAGTCATATCACCGAAATAAGGCACATGGCACGTGGTATATCGGACCACTCCCCGATCTGGGTGCAGATAGGAATAAATGTGGGCCGGGTAGGCAGAGTGGCACCCATAAACCCATGGTATCTTTGCAATCCCAACATAAGACAAAACATTACCCAGGCTATAGAACACTACTTCCAAGACAATGAAGGTTCTGTGGACTCCGCCATCACACTTTGGGAGGCATTCAAATCAGTGATAAGAGGACAGTCGCTCTCTCAGGTCTCCGGTGCCAAAAAAGAGAAGAACGCTGACTTAATTAAACTAGAAGAGGAGACACTAGAGCTCGAGAGGCAGTCATTAGTAACCAGGAACCCTGACACAATACACAAACTCAGCCTAAAGAAGGACGAATGCAAAAACGTAGCGGTGGACAAGGCTAAGTCAATGAGGGAGAAAAACTAGGTAAGATTTATGAACTGGGTGATAAGGCAGGCAAATTACTCGCATGGCTGGATCATCGTGACCTAGCCAATCTCCTAGTCACAGAACTTATAACAGAGGCGGGGGAAACCGTTGCAGACCCACAGGTGATAGCGGATGAATTTGCCAAGTACTACACACAGGTATACACAGCTCACTGCAATAGCCCCATAGAGGACTCGAGGGCCCTGCTAGCGGACATTAGGCTCCCCACACTGTCAAAATAGGACTGTGACTAATTAGATAGCGAGCTCACAAACGATGAAATAGCACGTGCCATCAGAGACCTACAATCCGGGAAGGCGATGGGGCCCAATGGTCTCCTCATAGAACTGTATAAATTAAAAACTGATAAAATAGCCCCCCACCTTAAAGCAATGTATGAAGAAAAAGCCGGGAGGTCGGCCGACTTCCCCAAGATCAACGAGTGGCCACAGTGGTGGTCATTCCCAAGGAGGGCAAACCTAGAAACCAGTGCTCCTCCTATAGACCCATCTCCTTATTGAACACGGAGGTCAAAATCTTGGCCAAACTGCTCGTGACATGCCTTATTGGAGTAATCTCTGGCCTGGTCTATCCAGACCAGTCGGGCTTTATGCTGGTAGGAAATACATCCCTGAATCTCCGACGACTCATGGGGTACTCGGTCGAGTACATACTCTGAGGGAGGACGTAGTGGTGCTGTCCTTGGACACTACCATGGCTTTCGATACGATCGAATGGCCGTATTTATTTGCAGTGCTGGAGAAGATGGGGTTTGGCCCGTGATTCATGGGGTGGGTGAAACTTCTATACTCAGAGCCACTGGCAAAAGTTGTAGTAAACAACAAACAATCTCTGCTTTTTACCCTCGGTAGAGGTACGAGACAGGGTTGCCCCTTGTCCCCGTTGCTTTTTGCCCTGGTGCTGGAGCCCCTGGCAAGCTGGATCCGTAACAGCCCGGTAGTAAGGGGTTTGCGTTGGTCAGAGGAGTGGGAAGATCGCATCTCCCTATATGCCGACCACATCCTGCTGTACTTAGCGTCACCAAGGGCCTCAATTAATAGAGTCCTCAATATATTTGCCACCTTCGGGAGGTATTCGGGATATGCCATCAATTGGTCCAAATCGCTGTTATAAATGCTCAGATGACAATTCCCGATCCTTCCCAGGGGGTGCAGAGTAGTGGAGGCTCAGGAGGGCTTCAGATATCTAGGCATCTACATCACCAGAGACCCTAAGCTATTCTACGACCACAACCTCATGCCGCCTTTACCGCAACTTCGCAGAGATGTGGAGCACTGGAAGACGAACCCGCTATCCCTACTGGGTAGGGCAGCGCTCTTTAAAATGATGTCCCTGCCGCGCTTTCTATATGTCTTGCAAAATTCGCCGAACCGGATCCCAGCGTCTTATTTTGCAGCGATAGAGAATGAACAGCGTGTTCTCCTCTGGGCGGGAGGAATACCCGGAATAGCTTTCCCCAAACTGGTGCGTGGATGGTACAACGGGGGAATCGGACTCCCAGACACTAAAAGATACTACTGGCAGCGGTTAATCAGAGCATCTACCGGCCACATAACGACCTGGGATTCCAAATGGATAGGTGGCTCCTACCGGGGGGTTCCTTTGCCAGGGCTCTCTATGCCGAGCCCGCTCGGTTGAAATTGACGGGACCAACATCGCATTCTGTTCGAGTTTGGCATTCAACTCACAAGAGTTTGGGCTGGGATGGGAGGATTACGCAATCTACCCCTCTGTGGGACTCTCACTTGTTGGGTAATCTCCAGAACACTAAGGGCTTCGATAAATGGGACCTAATTGGACTCTCAAAGGTGGGTGACTTGTGGAAAGGGGGCAAGGTGATAGAATTCTCAGTACTACAGAAGGAATACGAGCTGGCAGATTCGGAGATATTCCGATATTATCAGATCCGACATGCCCTGAACTTGCGCCTCCCAGCAGAGGTGACACTGCCGGAAGCAACGCCGTTAGAGGACAGGCTCCTTGATGGTTACATGCCCATTAAATCTATATCCCTTACCTTCCGAAAGCTCATCAATCATATGCCTGATCCCCTCATACAACTTTGAGAGGAATGGGCGGATGACCTAGGGGTGCTAGACGAAGAAGACTGGGCAGAGGCACTTGCCTCTCCCAGGGAGGTCGCGATCTCCTCACGGCTCAAACTAGTACAATTGAAAATCCTACACAGAATATATTACTCTGGAATAGCCTTGGCTCGGATGGGCTACGGAGACAGTTAAACGAAACTGTGGGGAGGAAGGCACCTTTATGCACATACTGTGGGAGTGTAGTAACATTCGTAAATACTGGACGGGGGTGCGCAATTGTATGGGAGAGGTGTTGGGTCAGGACCTGCACCCAGAAGCTAAGAGATGTCTACTCAATGTGAGGGGACCTACTGACCAGAGTAATAAAGAAAAGATGTGGGTAACACTGGGGCACATGACAGCTAAGCGTAACATCGCCAGAATGTGGGGGGCAAAAGAGACCCCCGGTTTAAAATCATGGAAACAAGATATGGACTGGTGTATGTATAGAGAAAAGACTGTATATATCTCCAGGGGGTGTCCAAAGCAATTGGTCCAACTATGGACCAAATGGAATGAATATCGAGGAACTATTTGTACGCCCCCCCTCCTCCCTGCTCTATCCCACCTAGACGAACTTACAGCAGCTGATCACTGAAATGGCAAATGTATGTAAGTGTTAAGATATTTGTATTGACCAAGAACAGTATGTATGTGAAACGTGACGCGACTTAATACCGACCAGAACTGTAACTGTGATTGAATTATTGTCTTTAATTAATAAAAAGAGTTATAAAAAAAAAAGATTCTTTGAGCTAACAAGATCTTTAATCATATTTAGGCTAGATTACATCAATAGTGTATATGCAGGCCTGATAAAAATAAAATTCCAGAAACTGCTGATGATACTGAATCATGCAGCAAGAATATATTCTTATCTCAGGAAATTTGCACCTGCTTTGGTATACGTTCACTGGCTCCCCTTACAACATAGGAGAAAATGGAAAATACTGTGTTTAATGCATAAAGCACTACATAAATCAGGATCCGGCTGCCTTCAAAATATGGCCTTACCTTTATGACCCTTCAGAACTTTAAGATCACCTACTGCACCTGAGCTCACACATCACAAGCCTAAAAGACAGAGGCAAGGAGAAAGATCCTTGTAGTTCTTGGGCTCTTACTTCTGGAATGAACATTACCCATTTTAACATGTAATCTGCCTCAAGTTCAGAAAATGTCTGAAAAACCTCCTTCATATATACATTCAATATTCCTCCTTCATAGGCCTAGTCAATATAAAGTCTGAACAAGAGTCACCATGAAGTTACTTCCTGTGATCCCTGTAAACTTCCAAATGTTTTCTGCTGTGATCCTATTTTATTTCCAATCCATATATGTCTATGTCTGTTTACCTGGTTTCCTCTTTAGAGTACTTAGAGGTGACCATAAGGGGACATGAATGAGCTTTACAAGACTCTTTAAATAACTAAATGCATCCCTACATAGCTTGAGAATTTGCAACACATGCATAACGGGAAATTAACAAGGGAAGAGTGTTAAAAAGATCCTTCCTGTGCCATATTTATTTACATATTTTTATTTTTGCAGTTTTAATAGCGTGGTACAGACAGAGGTAGCAGAGCACTTTACTTAGTAGCATGCCGTTAGATATAATACATTCATAGCATACACTTAGAGGATTAAGGCAGACACAAGGTTTTTGACTAAAGTTGATGTGTCTCATTTGAGTGGTGTGTGGGGAAGAAATGGTAGTTGATTTTACAGGAACGTAAGGTGTAGATATAGAGATTTGCCGTAATGGAATGGAAGATAGTGAAGGAGAGGAGAGTTGTACATTGCTGGATAGTGGCAGTGGGTTGGACTGGAGCAGGGATGCTGAGTGGGTTGCATTGGGATGAGTACTCTAGCAGTGTAGTAAGATCTTGAAGTGAAGATTGAATTGAGCAACAGTGTGAACTGTTGAACAAATCATGATTTTGGCATTAATGAAAATAGAAATTGTAGCTTCCTCATGGATGAGTGCAGGGTCGGACTAGGACAGAAAATTGGTCATGGGAACCAAAATAAAAGTGGCCCCTAATAGTGAATTAGATAGCTAACAATGAGGCCCATGTTTGCAAATTGAGGCATTTTTTAACTTGCAAAGTCATGCTGTATAAGTGTTTTGTACGGTATGGAAGATTGAATGGATTTGCCTGCTGCATGCAATGTTTATTTTAATATCAGTGAAATCAACAGTGCTAAACAGACCACAAAACCATAAAACAGGGCAACAAACATCCCAAAAAAGTCCCACACAGAGACCTATCAGACTAGCTCATCAGGCACTGCTGATTTTCATATAGGCCAGTCATACCCTGGATGAGTGTTGAGGTGGGGGTTGTTACTTTCTATTCAGTGGCGATTTTCCTAGATTTAGAGCCTCTCAGTTCCTCTTTGAAAGTTTCTGTATAGAGGAAGGTGTGGTGGGAGAAGAGAAGACCAGTTTTGAGATACCCTTTTAACCACAGTGATATTGGTCTACAATTTGTATTTCAAAGACTTCTTTCAATAGCATGAGTATAAGGTACTTGGCAACAACCTTTGGAGGGAACACCTTTTGTAATAGCTGTAGTCCAGAGTAATTAGTATTGATGAAAGAAAAGGTCCATCCATAAGACTCATTGAGTAATCCATGTTGAATTTGATATGATTGCTGGGAAGAACCACACGCCATAGATTGGTATCGCAATCACCACTTTTGTACTCTGGAAAAATGTGTATTAGGGCCCAATAAATTGAATTAGGACTGATAACATGTGCTCTGAGGTTTATAGCTTTATGTGTGAGTTGGTTGTGTAAGAGTACATAGAGAATCTAGCATTGTGTTGAGAGGGGGTCTTCTCCTGTGAAATGAGCCTTGCTTTCTACGTTTTCTGGATCAATGATTTAGTGAAGTTCTTTAGTTACTTATTTTTCAATACTGAATCTCAATAATACTGATATTTTCTGTGACCAAATGACCAAAACAAGACAGATAGTAGCATTTTCTGATATCCATAATGCATTTAATCAGCAATGTATTTCCCCATCGAGCTGCATTGTTTTTTGCACTTTCACAACTTTGACTAACATTCCTTTTGCAATCTAAATGGGAAATTGTCCAAACCACGGATAGTCAATAGAGTTTACTGTATAATAGAGGATGTCAGGTTTTCTACTCGTAATATGGCCCTCAAGTCTTACAAGATTTCTGAGTCAAGGTGGGGAAGGGTTTAATGCTGACAGTGAACTAGTTGTTTCCTCCCTTTTCTGAGAGTTAGTATAGCTTCCTCCAGTGGTAGATTGAAGGCTGTTCATTCTACCTATTTGGTCTCTCCACTAGACGTAGGTCCTACTGTCGGGGTGATGGAGAGGCCTAAAGTCGCCTGTGAGTCTGCAAGATTTCCTTTTCCAAAGGCAGACTACCTTGTTAGGGGTACATCAGCAATTTACCACACAAGCGAACCTCTGAATTGTGGAAAATCCACTTCCACATTCAACCTGATATGGTGGAAAGCTACTTCCATTCTAATGCAGTGTGACCATATTATTGCAAGATGCAGTCCTGGTTGAACCCAATACAAAGTAAACTGATGTTTGAGGCCAGCTCAGAAGTGCACCACAGTCCAAGGATCATGCACATTAGCAAGTAGTGAGATCATTTTAATTCCCCTGTAAATATAGTCATTATGTTTCATTTAAAGAAGTATAGAAATATTTGTGTATTTTTTAGTTTAATGTACATTGTCAAATTATTGTCAGTGAAGCATGAGATGAACAGAAAAACATTGGGAGCACTGATGGGATGTCTATTTAGCAATATGCATTGGACACAGTGCCGAATGCACTAATTTTTCATTTTAAGTTTCTCATCATTTGTGGAGTAGCCATGTGGGTATTGCAGCAAGTCACAGTTGGATTCATGCTACACTTATGAGGGTGTATAAAGTTACCTCTGGATGGACAGCCATAATTCAGCCCGGTAGGCGTAAAGCCAACCTTTTTCCTCTTGTGTGCTATTATGCACACAATGAAGACCCTTGTTCCAATATTTCAAAGACAGTGTGTGGCAAAATCTGTACTCATTTGCACAGCATTATGCAAGACTAAAGTTAATATTTTAGCTTCAACTGCTTTTTGGTTCCAATGCTGGCCCTGCCACTGAACACAGGCAAACATGTAGATTTGTAGATTAACAAAGACTGTTCTTCAACATAGAGAATTAGACCTTATGGCTACATCAGGCCCAAACAAGTATAGATTGTTTATATGTTATGCTTATCCTGGATTATTACTGTGGCTACCTCCTATTTATCAGATACTAATTTCAATAATCCATAATGCCAGATCTCTTTATTAAAGAGTGGCCGTACACACCTAACCCCAATTTTTGTGAGGTGACATCATCATTGGTATTTCAGAATGCTGATTCAACCCCATATAAAAACTGTCTATGTAACCATTTAGGGATGAATGTGATAATTTTCCTAAATATGAATGCTAACACTATTAATTCCATGCTTAGAGGAACACCTGTGTGTGTATCTACTAGTTGTCCTCAATACGGCTTCCAAATGTAGGCATAAGCTGTAATCAGAAAACCATTCTGGGTTCACCACAGTAGAAATATCTGGGGTAAATAAATTAACACCATCACAAACATATTTACTTGCCTTCAAGTGGTTATGTCAACAGGTTTCAGAGCTGTTTTTCCGTAAAGACACTGGCTTTCATCAGGGCTATGATTATTCACTATTCGCATAGCTGTGTGAGCGGCGTCTGGTAATGGGCTGCCACTGTCTTCTCATGCAAGCCTCAGTATAGATCCTCTTTTTTGCTTAGCAGTCCAAATTTGGCGCAACTGCTGCCTTATTATGCAACAGAAATAAGTGCAAGGGATGTTGATTGTTACCAGGGCTGTGGTAATTACCATAGGATATTTAGATACATTCCGCTTTCGATAAAATTTGGAGATTAATCGACTTACTAAATGCTATTAATACTTCTTTTTGGAATTTATTCTGTATCTCAATACTTTTGCACTTCTTATTCACTCAAATCTGCAATACCCTAAATAACAAAAGTGCACTTACTAGATATGACTATTGCCGAAAAAGGTCTAGGGTATTTTATGTTAGATTTACCAGCTAACTTAACGGTATGAAACAGAATTGTAATGTATATCTCTCTTTAAAATGTCAATATGCTGAGCTCTTATATGTCAAAAAGAATACCTTCGCACTTACTTTTTCTTTTGAGATATTCTACTTCTAGTAAGTTATAATTTTCTTGCAAGAATGGGTAGTAGCCTATAGGAGCGGTTCTTAACCTTTTGACTTATGTGGACCCACAGTGAATCATTACTGGAATCCGAGACCCCCCACTGAGTCATTATTGGAAGCCAGGAACCCACGCCTATGCAATTTCTATGATTTGAACCTTAAAACAATACAAAAAACAAGTGTACACCAAACAAATGCTCAAATGTTGAAATATTTTGTTTAATTCACAATCAAATAATGAAAATGTACTTCACATTTTTAATGTTGCTAATTTATCTGTATATACTTTATTAATTTTATTTAATTTTGTAAAACAGTCGCGGACCCCGTGAGTAGGCCTCACAGACCCCCAGTGGTCATCAGACCACAGGTTAAGAACCACTGGCCTATACGATCAATGGCCAAGAATGGCACCTTTGAATACTGTACCAAGATGACAAATGTAACCTAAACCTTTTCCTTTTTTTAGTAGCCTTTATTTATAGTTTCAAAATATATGATACAGTGGGACAATCCTTAGAATGAGTCTCCATCAGAGACCATTGTGCTCTCATCGTCGGAGGTCATGGGGAGTTCCATATAGCACCATACAATAGAGTATATCAGTTGACTATGGACAGTCTCGGTTTTGGGAAACATGAACAAATATAAGCAAGATGATACATAGCGTTAAGCAAACAGTGTTAGGTGCTGTACATAATACTACAAAAACCAATGATAAGTAACAACAAATTCTTCCTCATGACCAGATGTCCTGGGAGGGGGGGGGGTCATAGTAAATTAGCACCCTGATAGCCAGACACTGTGAGGGCATGCCCAAGCATAAGGGTGCAAAGGCCTTGGAGGTTCCCAGGGTTTGAAAAGACATAGGGTCAGTGCGAAGGCCAGTGAAAGTACCTACCTGGTGTATATTGTGGTTGTTGACATCCTATCTGCAGAACAATAATGGGACGGGGTGATAGAAAAGAATGAACAGCCCATTACAGCGAACAGGAGTGGTATGGGCAAGGGTGGGGGTATACGAGAATGAGTGGGAAGAACCAGGAAAGCCATGGGTTCGGGGTATGGAATTTTTGGGGATGTAGGTTTAGGTTTTGCAGATGTCAGTGACGCAGCGAATCTCACTCGCTTCCAGCCAGAAAGGATGATCTGATGTGCAGGAAAGCTTCCAATTTGTCTTGTACCTTCTATATATCTCTCGAAAGAGGCGGTTTGATACGTAGCAGTCATGCATTTGTCATTTATATATGGGTGATCGCCAGAGAATGCAGATCTTAGCTGTTGTCAGGGTCGTAGACATGAAGCGTCTTTCATGGGATATCAAATCAGGGAGGTCAGCCATGTTGTGTAATATAATCAGCTGCTGTGTCAAAAGAGGTAGTTAGTCTGGAGTCTCAGTGAGAGAGCTCCCAATCTTGTGTCACACATCGGCCAGGGCTGGGCAGTCATTGAGGATGTGTAGAACGTCACATCCTACCTGGTTACAGTGCCAGTAGTTCGAGTAGGGGAGGAGGCCCGCGTTGTGCAGTTTCTGAGGAGTCCAATACCAGATCTGAATAATCTTAAACAGGCCAAACTTCATTCTAGATTCCCCAACCTGTCCACCCAATTCCTTTATCAGCTCCCTCCAGTTAGCTTCAGTATAGTAAATGCACAAAGCATCCTGCCAATTACCTTGCAATTGCAACAGTAAGCATGCAGCATGTAACTGTGATGCCAAAAGATTATAAAAGTCAGCCATGACACCCTTGACAGGGCCCCTGTGGTGTAATTACATTTCTATGGGGAGTCCGGCAGAAACCAATACAGCCATCACAGCAAACTCCACAAGCAGTGTCGCAGTTGGATGTATCTGTATTGCTGAGTGGCTGGTAGCTAGAATTCCTCTTGCAGTAGGTAAAAGGGCTTGAGGTCACCTTGCGACACAAATTTTTCCAACATGATAATTGCAGCTGTTTGCCATGTCTCCCAGCAAATGGGCAGTCCAATGATGCATGCTTATGGCAGATATATTTGCTCCATATGGGTGCATGAGTGTGTAAATGAGCAGGAGTCTGTAGTAACTTGTGAGCATGGGCAAGGAGTTCGCCGTTACTTGCACCAACTGGGTTCTGCATTATGGAGAAGGGGGACTGATGTTTATAAAGGAGCTACAGAACCGGTTCATTAGAAGTGGGACGATGTAAATCCCACAGGGAGATATCCACAGTGTTTGAATGCAGTTCAGCTGGTTGGGTGAGGTTGGAGAACCATACAATAATGTTCCACCGGTGGGAGACCAAGGCCACCATGTTGTCTCTGGGCCATCATTTTTGACACCTTCAACATGGGTCTTATGCTATCCCAGAAAAAGGTCTTAGGGCAACATGTACTAACATTTCCATTTGTGATTTCCTAATAACGCATTTTTGCAGATTAGGAAATCTCAAACAGCTATGTACAACAGTGTGTTTTACAATGTTTGCGGTTCCCAGTGGGTCGCAATTGACCTACCTCTCAATATTCATGAGGTAGGTAGCAAAACATAGGGATGGTGGCCTGTTGGGGACAGCAGACCACCATGGCTGTGCTGGCTTTTAAATAAAGCAACATTTTTTGAGGAAATGCAGCCCATTTTCCTTTGAGGAAAATGGGATACGTCTCAAAAAGAAAAATGAAAAGTTTTCTTTTCATTTTTTAAGAGTAGTCAGTTGTCCATGGAACCACTGCCTGCTCTTAAAAAATCATTTTTGCATGCATTCAGAAAGGGGAAAGGGTCCCTTTGGGACCCCTTCACGTTTGTGAATGGGTTACCACAAATTTTAATTTGGTGGTAAAAAAGTGAATGTTTTGCAACCCCATTTCGGTCGCAAAACAATCATATATACCACTGCGAGTTGCTATTAGGTAGTGATGCCCTTAACACACCCCTTCCTAATACCAATTCGCGAATCTATTTTGAGATTTGGTAATAGCTTACGGAATCACAAAATAGGGTTTGATTCTGCAAATTAGCCATTTACAATGGAGAAAAAGCTACGTACATGTGGCCCCCAAAGTCCTTGTCAATGTATTGCAGTTGGGAGAAAGAGCCCAGTAGTGGCAGCATACCCAAAATGTATGTGAAGCTGAGTAATATGACCATTTTCACTGCCTGCATTCTACCCCAGAGAAACACATTTAAGTGCATCCACTTAGCGTAGACTGCTCCAGCTGTGTCAAAGAGTGGGTATAGACCCCTGCAGGAGACTGGCATATGGCAGCTGCCAGGGGTTCTATCGCTAGGAGGAATATCAAAGGCGGCATGGGGCATACTTGGCATGTGCCCCTCCATATCAGGAGGCTGTCAAAATGGAACCCTTCACTGCTGACTTGGGTGGTTGAGGCCTCATAAAGCCATTGGATCTTGGATATAAAGTCATCTCCGAGTCCAAATGTCTGAAGGGTGTGGAAAAAATAGGGCCATTCTGTCTGATTGAAGGCCTTCTCACCATTGAGTGACAGGGCTACAGCATCATCTTGATGGTCTGCAGTGAGCCTCGGTAAGTTATTTGGGCACAGAGGTTTATAAGGCAATTAGCTCCATTTTAGCACCTTCCAACAATCTATTATTGGCCAGGGAGGGGTCAGCAAAGTACAATGAATCTTAGACTGGATAGCGCTTCAAAGGTGAGTTGGACCATCTCCATTTGTTGGCCAGGACAGCATCCTGCATCAATTGGCATCTGAGGGTGGCTTTAGCTGCCACCAATAGCCTTTGTGCCAAAGTCACGGAGCCCATATTCTACTTCAGGTTGGATGAGACATGAGGCTTCAAGAAGACTTTCTCAGTCAACATTTTATTAAAAGGAGGTGTTCAGTCTCCAAGGTTTATGGATTTGCAGAGTCAGCCCCCAGTCTATGTGAAGTCATGGTCTGACAAAGAGCATTCCATAATATTGCAATCTAAGATCCATGGCATCAGTTGGTGAGCAGTGAGGAAAAAATCCAGTCTGGATTGGTTGCTGTGCACTAGCAAACATAGAACTATTCTTTGTCCTTAGAGAGAAACAAGCACCATATATCCAAGAGGCCATGGTCCTCTAGGATGTTGGTCCGTAATGCTCTGTCTCCATTATGGACCATGTCAAGTGTCCCCGGGATATCCAGGATTACATCCAATGCTAGGTTTCAATCGCCTCCTAGAACCATGTGGGAGAAGCCCATCTCCGTGAGAAGCCTGTTGAGTGGAAGGCAAAAGTCTTGCATGTTGGCATAAATGGAACCTACACCCAACGATTGGTCCCCTATTCCCAATTTGTCAGTCCAGGCCTGCCCTTCTGCACACTGGAGTATCTTCCAGATCAACAACACCACTCCACATTTCCAGGAGTCAAATGTGTCGGGATCTGCCTCAGAAGTCGGGTGAAGCTCTTTGCAACTGCAAATAACATGCCCCTCCCAGCTCTGTGCAATTTCTCAGCCTTGGCTCTGATTACTTTGACCTGCTTACAGGCAAGGTAGAACAGTATTTTCTTCCTCTCTATATAGTATGTCAGGCCATGGATATTCAAGGATACTGTAGTGAGAGGTGCGGTCGACATGTCGGGGAGGAGACACAATTAGCACTAACACACAGGGCAAAATAGGGATCAGGTACTGTACTGGATGCTGGTAAAAGGGGTGTTATGTGGGAAAAGGCCAACAGATGTCAGAGGCCCAGGGCATAGTGGACCAGAAGGGAGAAGGAGGGGAGTGGGAGACAATGGGCGGGTATGTGCTGGGAACGTGTGGGGCAGGCAGAAGGAGTGTTCAGATATGACAAGTGTGGGATTTATCAGAGGAAAGTCCGCCTACTCACCACCGGCAGTCAAAAGTAGCCACTAAGGCACGCAAAGAAGGAAAGAAAGGTGGGAATTAAGAAAAAGGGAAACAAAAAAAATGGAAAATCCCCAACTCAAGTTTTTCTATGGTGGATTAAAACCCCAGACCATCACAGGGAGCATGGGGGCCCCAAACCAAAATACGATACATGGTGCTATTCCTGGTAGAGAGGAGTCAGTGGGACGGTCCCAGGAAGGGCAAACAAGCATTTGCAATGCATTTGGTCTCGCCTTTGGGACCTTATAAGTATTTGGCCAAGCAACATATTATCGCATATTATTGCAACGTACTTTAATTACAGAAGTTTCTCTTTATGACACCTTTTTCTGGGAATCGCCCGTCCTTTCACTTCTGTTATCAGATTAAAGATGGTATCACCATACAGTCAGCAATATGCTTGCCTATAAAGCCATGTCTGCAAAGAGAATATAGGAGACTATGTCCTATAAGGGCTTAGAGTTGGCATAATCAATGTGGACGCCCCTGACACAGAAACATTCATTCACTTGCTAGGTGCAATCTAATGCTATGCTTCTGTATCTATGATAAGGACAGTCCGAGCAAGCAGGCAACACAGCCAGTTGAGAGGGGACGTGGTGTAAGAGGAGAGCTGCCTGATTGGACCTGGGGAACTAGGTTCGAGCCTCGGTGTGAGCTCAGCATGCTATGATTCTGGGCAAATTCCTTAAGCTCCCGTACCTACCAAAAACGAGTGTGTCCTTGTGTAATGTAGCTGGTGCACATGTAAAGCGCTCTAATTCTTTCAGTTCGAGTTTGGGCTATATTAAAAAAAAGTACTTGGTGTGAGTAGCAGTGCCAATTGACAGGCGGTGCCAGCATGTACAGACTTGCTTTCATGCATGCCACCTAGTACTGATGGCGCCCAGCTGAGGGCAAAGAAGGGTGCACATGAGAGCAAACTCTTTCAGGGGCATTTGAGAGCAGGTTGTGCTCCTACAGCTGCCCAGGCTATTCACTCTGTACTTTTGCAGAGGGCTGTACTCACTGAGTTCTTGTTACACTCCCTTGAGTAAAGCCTCACTCACTGCCCTGGTCACGGACCCGATACACATATACATCTGTGCGGCACGTGGTGATGAGTAACATGCCTCTATGCCACCAGAAGCTGATGCCAGGGAACAGCACATGCTCAAGAGAAAATGCCAGGGTTGTGGAGGGTAACAGGCCAAGCTAAAAGAACCTCACACCCACTTCAGCGGGTACGGCAACAAGGTATGTGTTGCTACAGCAGTCACATGGTGGCATGACATGACCACTAAGCCTAAGTGTATGGGGTGGGTTGGGGAGGGCGAACAGTTAGGCAAATTGCGATACATGGAGAGTTTTCGCATGGCGAGCAGAACGAAAACAAATTGAGCACGGAAGGGACGAGGCCACAAAAGCATAAGTCTCCCCAGCACAAATAGTTGAATTATGGGAAGGATTTAAACCGGAATCTACATTCAACGTCAGCTGGTAACTTATTTAAAACAAGGAGTTCTTCATTGAATTTTCTCCTAACAGCATCTACTTGTGTACACAGGTTGCTGCAAGTTAGGTTACACTCTACGCCGTTGCCATTGTTTCTCCTTCAGGGGTGGAGGATGGGGGGTAGGGATGAGGGGGGGGTAGTTTGATGCAATCCTCCCAGTTAGGACACCTCAGTAAAGAAGAGACAACACACAAATGCAGCTCACCTGCAGCAACCAAATGTCAGAGGTTTGTAAAGTCTGCAGGGCGGAAGGGGTTATTACAACCCCAGTAGAAGAGATGTGTCTCGGGGAGCGCAGCACTGCAAGCAGAGGCGAGGAGGATCAGTTTCCAGTACATCATTAAAGCGTGAAACGCCGCCGGGGAAGCCGCGCGCACATGCTTTCGCCCGTCAGTAAATGCACAATGACATTTTAAGATGTTTACAGTTAACATCACGTTGGCTTTTAAAAAGCACAAAAGGAAGCAGGAATGGAAACATGCACAGACGAGCGGTGGCGTTAACTAACAAAACAAGCGTTCCCCGGCGGGGCTCCTATGGGGTCTGCAGGCAACTCTCAGCTGGCTAAAGGCTGGCCGACCCCGCGCGTCCTTGTTTGTCTGTGCTCCGTGCACCCACCAGCTGACAAGTACCGGAAGTGATGCTCTGCTAAATGACGGTGGTGAGTTGTCGCTGTGGCGCATGTGTTATGGACAGGTCAGGCAAAATAAAGTGCAAATTCACCCAGCCAATCCCATGACAAAACAAGCATTTACAAATGCAATAGGACTCGTATTTACACGAGACCTATTGCATTTTAAATGGAAGTGGGGGCGTCGAAGAAGGCAAGAACGGGAGTGGAGGAGGGGGTTGTGGTGGGACGAGAAGTCACAGACTGCGGGAGGGAACGGGGGGAGGCAGGGGAACAAAATTGTTTTTAAAGTAAAGGTGCTGATAGCCATGGAAGGATAAAAATGACGACATGGCCATCAGGAGGCGGGATTATCAAGCTGAAAACCAATCACAATACAGCATTTAGAATTTAAGCCAATGAAACAAATGACCGGAAAGTGGGCGGAGCTTCCCCGCCATACTGTATACTGCATGCCTCTCAAAGCGAGCAGCGCATGCGCACTGCAACGCTAGGTGAGACCTAAAAATGGAGGGGGTGAAGGGAATGGGAAAGCTGAAAAGGGGCAGTAGGGTAGCAAGCCAGAGCCAGGGCAACAGGCCCCAGAGGTCCAGGAAACCTGGCAGCTAGTAGCCGCAGGGAACGCTTAGACCCTTATGCTGTACATTATGCTGGATATTACATTTCCTAACTATAACGTCCCTGTAACCTTTGTGTTTTTCAGTGAATTTCAAAGGTTTTTAGTATTCTATTTCCTAACTATAGCATCCGTGCAAACCTTTGGTTTTGTCAGTGAATTTCTAAGTTTTTTTAAAATTAATTTCTAAATATAACGTCCTTGTAATCTTTAGTTTGACTAAAAAAATTAGCAGTAAACAAGACTAGGTCATCACTCACGACCAAAAGAGTAACCTGTACCTGTGTTCTTGGAACTAATTTTTCCACCACTGAGGCTAGGGGTCGCAAAAGCAATATCAGTGGTCAGAAGGAACAAGCAAGGAGTCGCAGCGGCTACAGCTAAATGACGTCTGTGCTGATAAAGAGAGAATCGTGCCCCACTGGAGCCTGTAAAATTTAGTCAGGGATAGAAGAAAGTCCAACATTTGTCAGACTTCTACCTCTGAGAGAGTCATGGGTCTGGAGCAGAGGTAGTGAAATAGAAAGATAGCGTCTGTGAAAGGTATAGAGGACTGGAAAGTCCGTCACATGTCCAGCTCTTGCCTATGAAAGAGATGCAGGGTTGGGACTTGGGGCAGAGTCATTTTCCTGTCAGTGTGACATAAATGTTTTTTGTAGAAGTGTGAAGAAGAGTGAGTCATATATCAGATCAGATCCTCTGAAAGTATATTGCCTGTGAAAGGCCCATAGGGCTGGGCAGAGTAGGTTACATGTCAAGTTGCTGCTTGTGAATGGCTGGTATGAGGGTGGATGGGGGATGGATCACATCACAACTTACACTTTAACCTGTGAAAGGCCGGTAGGTCTGGGCAGAGCTAGTCACAGGTCATGTTGGAGTTTGTGAAAGGCTGGTCTTATGGGGGACATGTCACGCTTGTGCCTGTGAAAGGCTAGTAGGGCTAGGCAGAGTTGGTTGCATATAACGTTGGTACTTGTGTGGTATCATGTTCTTTTCCGCGGTGACAGTGAATATTTTATTTAGAATTTGGTGGCCTGTTTTAATTTTTTTTCTATGCTTTTTTAATATTCACGAATGCATCGCGAAAAGTTGCATTACATATATTTGGGTTTTGCGATTATTTGCAAAAACAGCATGATTTTTAGAACGTGTTATAACATATTTACACGTATTGTAATTAATGATTGAGGTCAGTAGTTCACTAATATAACAGGTAATGTGAGATTTTCATAAGTAATTTTATGGTTCAAAACTGTTTTATTCCATTTCCCATTTTCGCGACTACATCAGCATTCGCGAAGATGTCGGCATTCATGAATGTCACTTGACTATAAAATAAAGTGAATTCATTGGGCAAGACACTTTTCATTATTCTAGAAAGGAAGTCCCCACTCAGTTTTCTTTTCTTCACACTTCCAGTGCTCAGATTGGAATTATTTCTTGCAGCACCTGCTATTTCCAATATTAGGATATCATTTTGCACTTTTTTGGGAACATTTTTAAAAATAAAATGGCATCTGGTGGCAGTGGAGAGCAGGAGCCATCCCTGAGGAGCACAACTCATCTGATGAGGAACCCCCAGTGAAGTGGCAGTCCATCACCTGGGACTGCTTTACAATTCCCTCTGGGGAAAAAAAGACAGTGGCGAAGCACGTGAAGTGCTCATTATGCGGGGGTACATCAAAAAATAATCCTGCAACACAACAAGTATGTTGACTCATCTAAAAACATACCATAACAAGCACTTTACAGAGCCCAGAAAGAGCGCTCCTGAAGAAGATGCATCAACTTCAGGTGGAACACCGATTACTCCAGAGAGCCTATTCCTGAAAAAGTTGAGCAGCATCTCCCAGAGAAGTTCCTTAAGCTCCGAAGAATAGGCACATTTTGTTTGGACTGTAAAAAATTGCTAACGGTGGGGGAATAATCAATTGCTGCAGTTCTAGAGGCAGCTAAGAACCACAAGTGTTATTTTTTTTCCATTAAATTACAATTGTGACCCCAGTTTTGAGGTTTTTTTGTTAATATTTTTTCCAGTTGCCATTTTATTTCTAAAAAAACCTAAAAACACATGTTAAAAAACTAAAAAACACAGAAAAACAAAGGTTCTCATTGGTTTAATAAAAGATAAACTTTATGTGTGTTTATGTATGAGAGGCGATTCATGAGTGAGTAAGTGTATGTGTAAGTGTTTGAGTGAGTGGATGAGTGAGTGTGACAGCGCTGTATAGGAAAGTGAGTGACTGTATGGGTGAGTGAGGACTTGTGTGAGTGGCTGTATAGGTAAGTGACTGGGTGTGTGAGTGGCTGCATAAGTGAATGAATGGTTGTGTGTGTGGCTGCATGGGTGTGTGACAGGTTGTATGGTTGAGTAAGTGTGTGTGTTTGTAGCTGTATGGGTGGGTCACTGGGTGCATCAGTAACTGTATAGGTGTGTGACTGGGTGAATAACTGTATGTATAGGTAAGTGAGTGGCTGTATTAATAGCTGTATGTTGGGTGTGTTAGTGTCTTTATGTCTGAGTGAGTGGGTCTGTCATTACCTCCATGGTTGAGTGGGTGAGTGTGACAGTGGCTGTATGGGCCTGTGAGTGGGTGTGGGAGTGTTTGTATGGGTGTGTTAGTAGCTGTATGGGTGAATGGGTATTTTAGTAGTGGTAATGTTGTGTGTGAATGGGTGTGTCAGTGACTGGATAGCTGTATGATTGGATGTGTGAATGGCTGTATAGGTCAGTGAGTAGCTGTATTAGTAGCAGTATGGGTAAGTAACAGGATATGCTAGTGACTGTGTAGCTGAATGAGTGGGTGTGCCAGTGATTGCATGGGTGAATGAGTGTGTATATCAGTGACTGTGTGGGTGAGTGAATGGCTGTGTCAGTGATTGTATGGGTGAGCGAGTGAGTGGGTGTGTGACAGGCTGTATGGTTGAGTGAGTCTGTGTGTTACTAAGTAGCTGTATTGGTGTGTGGCTGGGTGTGTGAGTGGCGGTATAAGTGAATCAATCAATCAATCAATCAGGCATTTATAAAGCACGCTACATACCTGTGAGGGTCCCAAGGCGCTGTGGGGGGGGGGGGTGCCGCGGCTAGAGGTCGAAGAGCCAGGTCTTGAGTAGTCTCCTGAAGGTCTGAGGGTCCTCTGTCTGCCGAAGGTGGAGGGGGAGGGAGTTTCAGGTCTTGGCGGCGCGGTAGGAGAAGGATCTGCCTCCGGAGGTGGATCTGTGGATGCGTGGGACGGCGGCCAGGGAGAGGTCGGCGGAGCGGAGTCTCCTGTTGGGTGCGTAGAATGACAGTCGGTTGTTGAGGTAGGCCGGGCCAGTGTTGTGCAGTGCCTTGTGTGCGTGGGTGAGGAGCTTGAAGGTGATTCTTCTGTCGATGGGAAGCCAGTGCAGGTTTCTCAGGTGTGGGGTGATGTGGTCTCGGCGGGGGACGTTGGTGATTAGGCGGGCGGAGGCGTTCTGGATTCTTTGGAGTCTGCCGATGAGTTTGGCTGGGGCTCCGGCGTAGAGGGCGTTGCCGTAGTCGAGTCTTCTGCTGATGAGGGCGTGTGTGACGGTCTTTCGTGTGTTGGTGGGGATCCATTTGTAGATCTTGCGGAGCATGCGGAGGGTGAAGAAGCAGGTTGATGAGACGGCGTTGATCTGGTTGGTCATGGAGAGTTTCGAGTCGAGGATGACTCCCAGATTGCGTGCGTGGTTGGTTGGTGTAGGAGCGGTGCCTAGTGAGGTGGGCCACCATGAGTCGTCCCAGGCTGATGGGTTGGGTCCGAGAATGAGGATCTCTGTCTTGTCTGTGTTGAGTACGAGTCGGCTTTCTTCCATCCAGTCGGCGACAGCCTTCATGCCGCGGTGGAGGTTGGCTTTAGCGGTGTGGGGTTCGTTGGTGAGGGAGAGGATCAGTTGGGTGTCGTCGGCGTAGGAGATGATGTTGAGGTCGTGGAGTCTGGCGATGCGTGCGAGCGGGGCCATGTAGACGTTGAAGAGCGTCGGGCTGAGGGATGATCCTTGTGGGACACCGCAGATCGTTTTGGTGACTCCGGAGTGGAATGGGGGGAGGCGGACTCTTTGGGTTCTGTCGGAGAGGAAGGAGGTGATCCAGTCCAGGGCCTTGTCACGAATCCCTGCGTTGTAGAGGCGTGTACGTAGCGTGTGGTGGCATACGGTGTCGAAGGCAGCGGAGAGGTCGAGGAGGATGAGGGCTGCTGTCTCCCCGTTGTCGAGCAGGAGCCTGATGTCGTCTGTGGCGGGGATGAGGGCGGTCTCGGTGCTGTGGTTCTTGCGGAAGCCTGACTGGGAGGGGTCGAGGATGTTGTTGTCTTCTAGGTAGCGGGTGAGCTGGGTGTTGACTATCTTTTCGATGACCTTAGCTGGGAACGGAAGGAGGGAGATGGGCCGGAAGTTCTTAAGGTCGCTCGGGTCCGCCTTGGGTTTCTTCAGTAGGGCGTTGATCTCGGCGTGTTTCCAGCTCTCCGGGAAGGTTGCGGTCTTGAAGGAGAGGTTGATGATGTTGCATAGGTGGGGTGCGATGGAGCTGTTGGCCTTGTTGATGACGTGGTGGGGAAGAGGGTCGGACGGGGCGCCTGAGTGGATGGAGTTCATAGTCTTGCTGGTGTCCTCGGTGGTGGTGCTGGTCCATACTGTGAGGTGCTCGTGGTCGGTGGGTGTCGGGGGGGCCGGGGTGGTGAAGTTGGCGGGGTCTGGGTGTGGATTGAAGCTGTCGTGAATGTCGGTGATCTTGCGGTGGAAGAAGTCAGCGAGGGCGTCGCAGAGGGCTTGTGACGGGGGGATGTCGTTGGTGCAGGAGCCGGGGTTGGAGAGTTCCTTCACGACGTTGAAGAGTTCCTTGCTATTGTGAGCGTTGTTGTCTAGGCGGTTCTTGAAGGCGGCTTTCTTGGTGGTCCTGATGAGGTGGTGGTGGTTCCGGATGGCGTCTTTGAGGGCAGCGTGGCTGTCGGGTGTTTTTTCCTTGTGCCAGGTGTTTTCCAGTCTCCGACAGGTGCGCTTGGAGGCTAGGAGCTCTGGGGTGAACCAGCTGGCTCTCTGGCTGGCGTCTCTGTGGGCGGTCTGTCTAGTTGGGGCGATGACGTTGGCGCAGTCTTCCATCCAGAGTCTGAGGGTGTGGGCTCCTTCCTCTGGGTCGGAGGGGTTGGTCGGGGGGTTGAGTGCGAGGTGTGTTTGCAGTGATTCCTTGGTGATTTTGCTCCACTGGCGTCCGGGGGTTTGTAGGGTACGGTGGTGTGAGACGGGTTTCTGGAAGGTGAAGTGGACGCAGCGGTGGTCGGTCCAGGTGAGTTCGGAGGCGTGGCTGAAGACGACGTGGGGACTGGAGGAGAAGATAGCATCGAGCGTGTGGCCGGCGATGTGGGTGGGCGTCGTGACGATCTGCGTCAGTCCTAGGGTGGAGAGGTTGTCGATCAGGGTGGAGGAGTTGCTGTCGTTGTTGTTTTCCAGGTGGTAGTTCAGTCGCCGAGTAGGATGTAGTCGGTGGAGGTCAGAGCGTGTGCGCTGATGAAGTCGGCGATGGAGTTGCAGAATTGGGGACGGGGTCCTGGTGGTCGGTAGACGAGGGTGCCTCTGAGGGTGGTTTTCGGGTCCGTGTGGATCTGGAAGTGCATGTGTTCAGCGGTGTTGAGGGTGTTGGTGATGGTGGTGGAGATCCTGATGGTGTCTTTGTGGATGATGGCGATTCCTCCGCCGATGCCGTTGGTGCGGTCCCTGCGGGTGATCTTGTATCCGTCGGGGATGGCCACTGCGATGTCTGGGGCGGAGGTTTCGTTCATCCAGGTCTCGGTCAGGAAGGCGATGTCTGGTGATGTGGAGTCGAGCAGGTCCCAGAGCTCGATGGCGTGTTTGCGTGCGGAGCGGGTGTTGAGCAGGATGCATCGGAGTTGGTTGGGAACCTTGGGGGTGGGTGTCTCGGCGGCTACGGTGCAGGTGAAGCGGCAGTTCCGGCAGGTGAAGGGGCCGTGGGTGCGCTTTGGGGCGGTCTTGTGGCAGCTGGAAGGTCGTCCGGGGTTGAGTGCGATGAGGGTGTTGGCGTCGTACTGGACACGGGGTGCCTGGATGCTGCGTGGTCCAGGGGTCATGGCGCGGGGCGCGGTCCAGGCGCGGACGGGCGCAGACGGGCTTGCCTTAGGCGCGCCCTTGGCGCGCCCGCTGCGCGCGGCCGCCATAAATGCGGGTGTGTGGTGGGCGGCACAGCTGGGGGGCGGGGGGGGCCGGAGGATGCCGGCAAATCAGGAGCAGGGGCGGGGCCTCGTGGGGGTCAGTGGAGGGAACAGCGGCGGAGCCGGGCAAGGGCGGCGAAGAAGGAATTAAGGCCGGGGCTACAGCGGGCAGCAGCGGGAGGCAGGCGGCGGCGGGAGTACCAGGCAGGCGGCAATCAGGTAGGTGCAGCTGAGCACCAAGAGGCGATAGGCGGCGTCGGGCTGCGGCGGGGGGGGAGCGACCAACCAAAGGTTTATGAGTCACATTCCTCTCTGCGTTGCGGCCGCTTAAATGCGGGTGTGTGGTGGGCGGCACAGCTGGGGGGCGGGGGGGCCGGAGGAGGCCGGCGAATCAGGAGCAGGGGGCGGGGCCTTGTGGGGGTCAGTGGTGGGAACAGCGGCGGAGCCGGGCAAGGGCGGCAAAGAAGGAGTTAAGGCCGGGGCTACAGTGGGCAGCAGCGGGAGGCAGGCGGCGGCGGGAGTACCAGGCAGGCGGCAATCAGGTAGGTGCAGCTGAGCACCAAGAGGCGATAGGCGGCGTCGGGCTGCGGCGGGGGGGAGCGACCAACCAAAGGGTTATGGGTCGCACTCCCCTCTGCGTTGCGGCCGCTTAAATGCGGGTGTGTGGTGGGCGGCACAGCTGGGGGGTGGGGGGGCCGGAGGAGGCCGGCGAATCAGGAGCAGGGGGCGGGGCCTCATGGGGGTCAGTGGCGGGAACAGCGGCGGAGCCGGGCAAGGGCGGCGAAGAAGGAGTTAAGGCCGGGGCTACAGCGGGCAGCAGCGGGAGGCAGGCGGCGGCGGGAGTACCAGGCAGGCAGCAATCAGGTAGGTGCAGCTGAGCACCAAGAGGCGATAGGCGGCGTCGGGCTGCGGCGGGGGGGGAGCGACCAACCAAAGGGTTGAGTGGCTATGTTAGTAGCTGTGTGGGTGTGTTAGTGTCTGTATGGCTGAGTCAGTGGGTCTGTCATTAACTGTATAGGTGAGTGAGTGGGTGTATCAGTGACTATGGGTTAATTGGTCTGTGACAGGCTGTGACAGGCTATATGGTTAAGTGAGTGCATGTATTAGTAGCTGTATGGGTGAGTGAGTGAGTGGGTGTGTCAGTGACTGTATAGGTGTGTTACTGGGTATGTGAGTGACTGTATAGGTGAGTGAGTGGCTGGTTAGTAACTGTATGGGTGAGTAAGTGGTGTGTCAGTGCCTGTATGGGTCTGTGAGTAGGTGTGTGAGTGCCTGTATGGGCAAGTAAGTACATGAGTTACTACCTGTATATGTGAGTGAATGGGTGCGTGAGTATCTGTATGGGTAAATGAATGCAAATTATAGTATATGTGTTAGTAAGTGACTTGGTGTGTTATTGAGTGAGTGGGTGTGTGAGTGGCTGAATGGGTGGGTGACTGGGCATATCAGTGGCTCTATTAGTGTATGTCTGGATATCTCAGTGGCTCTATGAGACTGTTCCTTGCTGTATACCTCGACAATGTTAGTTTGTACAACTACACAGAAAGAAATAATTAGGAAATTACTTTTCTCCAATAGATGGTGTCAATCATCTGTTTAGAAACATAAAGAACATAAATATAAGTTTGTGTTACTTTTTGCAAACTTCCAAGACTTTTAGTTTCTGCAATGCATAAGTTCATACTATTAACCAAAGACTAGACTTTTCATATGCTGTAATAGTATTTCATACTACAGTAAAGCATTTCCTTTTCTCTTTTTTACTGTTCTCAGCTTTTGTGCTTGTACATCATAAATAATGCAGTGCATAAAGTTTCATCTTTGAACAGTGAGGAAAAAGCAATCATAAAGATTGTAAAAAAAAACTTTTCTCATTTTAGCACCTGCTCTCGCTCTTTTCTAAAATAAATTGTGGTGCCTTTTCCATCATTTGCCAATGAAATGGCATCTGTTGGTAGTGAAGATAGGTTGGCACACACTGTTGAACACAGTTTTTCAGAGGAGCAACCCCCAGCAAAGCGGGAATCAATTGCATGGGAGTTTTTCACCATCCCCTCCAGGCAAAAGAGATTGGTGCAGAGCATGTCAAGTACTCTTTATGCATGAAAGTCCTCTCCAGATGTCTGTAAAACAAATATTCATATGCCACAGCAAGTATGTTCAGACATCTAAAAACATATGACTGCAACCACTGTTGAAAAACAAAAAGAACATAAATATATGTTAGTATTACATTTAAGAAAATTAAACAAACAAAACATTAGAGATTGCTCATGCTGCAACAGTATATAACATTATGATTACACATTTAATTTTCGCTTTTTTCTGTTCTTAGCTTTTATATTTGCATACCATAAATGATGTAGTGTATACAACATTATCCTTGAGCACTGGAGAAAAAACAATCACATAGATTACAGATAAAATCCCCAAAAGTGCACAAAGAATCACAACTATTAAGTGACACTGTGCATTTTACTTACTAAACTTAGTTAATCATTTTTTTATCTACAGTTACTAGATTAATCTAAACAAACATGGTAAAAATAACTGTTTTATCATTATAACTAGCACAATACTAGTAATAGATATAAAGCACTCTTGGATTTTGGAGATCCTTTTGAAAACATCACCTCTGGTAGGCCGAATGATGTCTTAAACTCTGATGATCACGTAGAAGAAATAGTGTACACCATTTAAAAAAAATCAGAAATCCACCTTAGAACTTTGGTTGAAGAACAAGGTGTAAGAATTTAGAAGTTTGAAATGCAGTTTTTGTTTGTATTTAAGGTTTATGTCATTGCATCCCATCCATCCAGTTTCACTCTTTAAATAGACATTATAGTATCCAGATGTTACGTTAACTCCTTCATGAAAGATGATAGCCATAGTAGTATAAGTTCTTCCAGAAATTGATATTTGACCCTGTTTTGAAGTTTGAAATTTCGGTTTCCAATTTAGATCCATCTGCTCTGCATAGTTGCTAAATTAATGTAAGGTATTTTCCACTTCTTTGTATATGCAATGGAGCCATAACATCAGATCTACAATTTGGGCAGGTCATATTTTGGTTAGCAGTTTTGATCAATCTCTCAAAAGACAAATTTTTGGAATCTAGTAGTGTTAAGTAGAGAAATCGCTCAGAATTAATTTGAGTGGTAGATGTAAAAGAGCAATCTTCACACTCACGGTTGCATGTGTAACTGAGTCCAAATAACTCATCAATAGTTATTTCTTCTTCTTCTAATACTCCAAGAATGACCATTATAAACTCCTGTGCAGTTTGCTGAGTGTTCTGAGCAAATAGTGCTGATCCACCACATGTATCTAATAGATCTCGAATGCCTTAAGCACAATGTATTACAGTCCTACCACTATGTAAACATTGCATTAAACCACAGTGAAGAACATAACCTCATCTTGGGATTCTGTCCAATTGCATTTATAAGATGTGGCAAATGAAACAGTGCATTGAGAAAAACATTTGCATAGCAGTTGACACCAGAAGTTTTTGAAAACAGGTAACCTACAATGTCTCCCTCATTCTCTATTTTTTTCTTCTGAACACCTTCCTTGTTCTCCTTTTCCTTCTTTTCAGCAACATCTGTAGATTCTTTTGTGAGCTTCCTCTTTGGACAGATTATCCATTTTTCATAAATGGGAAACTGTTCTGAATGAGGAGTGTATACACTTTTTAACTGATTGTACTCTCTGACACAACTTGCCTCAGCACTAATTTTCCTGTCATCAAAATTAACCAAAAATAAACTGGACAATGTTCTTACTCAAGACAATGCAACATATGGCATACCCTCTTTAAATACAGTACTACCAATATTAACCCCTTCCCTGCGCCGCGAATTCTGCTGCAGTGCGGGCGGGGTTAGGGGGTGGGCGTGGCGCTTCGACGCTCATGATGGCTCCACGCCGTCATGAGCCACAGTAGGCGTGTGCTCATGATGGCGTGGAGCCGTCATAGCCCCACCGGCTCATTAATTCTCCCGCACAGGCGGGGAATTAGTGCCGCGTGGGCGGAGCGGCAGGGAGCGGGCGGGGCTATGACGGCTCCACGCCATCATGAGCACACGGCTACCGTGGCTCATGATGGCGTGGAGCCGTCATGAGCGTCGAAGAGGTTAATAAAGGCTGCAGCTACACTTAATCCTTGAGATTTATGAATAGTTACAGAGTATGCTAGAGACACTGGGAACTGCTGCAGCTGCACATATAAGTCTTTCACAAGAAACAAACGTGCAACAGATCAGCCAATCTGCTTCGCGCCATCAATCAGTTCAAATTTTATGGCTAAATATTCAACCTTATCGATATTTGGAACATTAATTAAATCAATAACTTTACCCATCATAACATTTACTAATCCTCCCTCAAAATTTAAATAATGCCACAAAATTTCTCTACAGTTTTTGTACATGCTTAACACTTTTCTAATACTGCAGCCCTGGATACAGATTTTTCCAATTAATCTAATTCTGCTTGAGGCTTTCCACTTAGCAGTACTGTTACTCCCTGGTGTTACATTTTGTCAATAGCTGTAATTTCCAAAATATCTTTTTTTCTTCTACTTTCCCCAGTATTCGAAATTGTTCATTAAAATTGGAGCACTCCTGAAGTGTAGGCATTAAACAGACTATGGATTTCCCTTCTTCAATTACATTTAACATTAGCTGTGCTGCTGTGTTGTTAGAATGTAGGAGAATAGTTTCTTGATAAGCCAATTTTCTAATGTACATTTCCACTCCATTGTCAGAGCTCCCACTCTAATGCCCTTCAGAATGTTTCAATATTCCAAGTCAGATGCCTTACGCATATTCCTCAGCAGTTCCTTGTATCGGAAGTTTAGCCAAATGTTTACATTGATAATACTTCCCAAAGAATTCTGAGTTTCCTCATGTAGAAGTGTCTTAAAAAAAGGCTGTCTTTTGATTGGGATAAGTTGCAGCAGGTCACTGAAGAAAATTTTAAATGCTTTCCTCCAATCAGCACATCATACTCTGTTTTTAAAATCTGTTGCATTGTCAAGTGTATAAAGACAAGCATTAAGTAAGTTTGAGACCATGCTCACCTCATTGATTAAAAGCTTCAGTTTCTTCAATACTCTTGACACCTCATGACAAGGTTCACAGGATTACTTCTGGTATTCCAGTTTATTGTTATGTTCAGCAGGTAGCATAAGTAGTCGATGTAGAGTAATTCCTTTAATGTTGTATGCAGCTAATCCAGTTGGTGCTATTACTACACATGCTAAATTTGATTCTGTTCTCCTCTGTAGGTAAGCAGTGAGAACGTTAATTCCCGGTGCCAGCTTGACCACTGAGGTATAATAGTGTTGGCTTAAGTGATGAGCATTTGCATTCTTTCTTCTCGTGGAGGAATCCTATTTTGTCTTTTACCTCCATAAACATTTCTTTCTGTTCATCATTCAGTTTTCCAACTAAGGGTCTGATTACGATGCGGTTAGGAAGGCCTCCTAATGGCATTTGCTCTGTACGAATCGGATCGGGAACGTGTCTTTCCGACTGAATCGGAAAGGTTTCTGTGCGACTGATTACGATGCGAGTTAGGCATTAGGAATATCCCAATCCGAACCTGATGGTATTTGGAATAACCGAGCCGCACGGAGTATGTCTCTACTGGCCGCGTTTCCGAATGACCGATTACGATGCTGGATTCAGATAGCCTTTCCGAATCGTGCCATCTGACTCAAATCGGCAGTCGGAATCAGACTTAGGGGGCGCGTAGCGGGCCCCGTTGCACCCGGAGCCTTCCCAATCGGGCCCATGGGGGACCCATGGGTCCCCTCCTACCAGCCATGCACAGTGTGGCAGGCACCAGGGGGTGCCCGCCACAGAGTGTCCGATTTTTCCCAGCCACCCCTTTCTTCAATTGGACCCTATGCATTCGGTAGGAACATAGGCTCCCATTGAAGTCAATGGGAGTCCGACCCAATCGTATCTGGAAGCATCTGGATGCATCGTAATCGGTTGGTCGGACTCTCCCGATCCGAGTCGGTCGGAAACCATTCCCAAACCGATTCGGGGGGAATGCTTTCCTAACCACATCGCAATCGGGCCCTAAATGTTTGAAATCAAGTTACCTGTCTTGCTAGTTCCATTGCAGTTTCCACCTCATTCATGGCTATTGTGGCTTCTTTTTCAATAATGGGTTGTCCAGGAGGACCTTGACTGAATGGTGCAGAACTCTGGATGCTTTCGAAACTCTTCTTAGTTTCCTTGCAGCAATCATTTCTTCCTCATTTCTTCCTGTTCAATCTTATCATTTAACATTTGCAAATAATTTACAAAGACTAAACACCGAATGCTGTCTTTCACAGCATTGAAAGAATATTTGTAGCAGTCATAGTTTCTGAGTAATTCTGATTCAGCACGCCAAGGCTTGAAGAGTTTTAGAAGTGCCAAATAGAAAAACTCTTTTCTGTTTGGAGTTTGGCAACTAGGTTTTCTGTGGTTAATTAGATTTCCTTTTGCCTGTCTCACCAAACAACTGTCACATTCAAATACAGCACATTTCCCTTCGTCTATGTTTTTTGTTACATTGCTTTTGTATCAGTAGTGTTGTAGTACTTCATAAAGCACATGTTTTCTAGATGTGGATTCCTTCTTGGATAGTAGGTAGCCAACATATTTGATTTCACAATGCCTGCACTTTCCGGGTTAAACAGGTATTGAAATTCTAGGGAAGACTTTAACACTCTATTTCGCATGCATGCTAGGCCTAGACTTACACAAACAATTCCCCTTGACTTCGAGAACAAACTGGCTGATCTCAACTGGTCACAGCACTCATAGGACCCCATCTCCTTGTGGGTTAGAGTCTTTTCTGTAGAAATACCCTTCCACATCTCCTTCATCTCCGTTTTCTCTGATTTTGAAATATATGAAGTGACATAGCGAGCAACAGCGATGGAGTTGTCTGCAATAAATTGTATATCCATATTTGCATTCCACATTTTGACAATGACAGGGTTGAAGGAAGTGACCCGATTAGGGTCACTCAGGTCACTCACGGCCACCTCTCAGCCTTCCATACCAAATGAAGAGTTAGTCAGACAGTAGAGAATACAAACCAATAACAGTTTATTCAGAGTACACTCAGAGCAGAGCCCTGTCTGCCCAGTCACTAGGTGTGCTGCAGAGGGACTGGCATTGGTAAGCATAACGATACATTATGTATACTTCGAAAACAATGAAAGCACGCCCACCATGGAATTTTCCAGGGAGATGCAGCTGGACAGTAAATTACAAAGGAGTAAGTTTCGATTCTGAGGCTGGGCACACATTATCTACTATTAAAGGTCACTCTGCCTGTACCCACTACTAGACAAGTGGCAGAAGGCCTATGCTGGGCGTCCAAACACGACCTCGTACAGTGACAATACTGTCCTAGAATGTGCTGTTGTTCTTGTCGACAAAAGAGCTAATGGTAGAGCATCTGGCCACTGTAACCCCGTGGTCTTCTGAATTTTTGCCAAAGTTTGAGAGTACCATTGTACTTTTCAACTAAGCCTGCTGACTGTGGATGATTGGCAGCATGAAACTTCTGCTTAATACATAAACCATCACAAATCAATTGAATCACTTTGGCATTGAAATGACTTCCGTTATCTCTCCAAATCAAACGGGACAAGCCGAAACGAGGAAAAGTGGGTGGTGCAAAATTACCAGGTGGTGTAGGGGTACCCTTTCCAGGATTGTGCATCATGCACACCATACAGTACTTCACTAAATGTGCAGCTATTTTCGAAATATTATCATTCTGCCATACAGGGTCTAACAACTTGCAAATACATTTAGCACTAATATGGGCCGGGCCATGGGCCATTGTGACCACAGGAAGAACATATGCATCTGGCAACATCCATCTCTGCTTCCCTGACTTATCAATCCAACATCCGTCATTGTTCAATGATGCTGTACCTTCTTGCCACATTGCTAATTCCTCCATTGTGGCCTCACTTTGTATCTCCTTCACATTCTCAAACATGGTAACTTCAGGCACCCACCTAGCGGGACCTGCTACAAACATTCTTTTCATTTAAGTCTGGGCTATTTCCTTAGCTGTCTGATCTGCAAAATGGTCAGTGACTTTCTAGTGGCAGTGACTTTACTATAGCCAGTTTCTTAGGGAGTGTCATAGCAGACAAAAGCCTCAATATGAGGTGCCCATGCTGAATCTTTGTGCCATGCGAAGTAAGAAACCCTCTCTGCCCAGAGTTGCCCAAAGTTATGTGCGACTCCAAAAGCGTACTGCTGTCAGTATAAATATTGACAACCAGTCCCTCACTCAATTCGCATGCTCGTTTTAAGGCAACAAGCTAAGCAGCTTGGGCCGACTGATAAGGAACTTGTGATGTCTCAACTACTGTACGCAGCGTAGTGATAGCATACGCAGCAGTTATAGTGCCATCTGGTAATTTAAAACAATAGCCATCGACATATAGTTCCCCTTGTGATTCAGATAAGGGAACATCAGTCAAGTCTACCCGTCCTTTCGTCTCTTCTTCCATCCGGAAGATACAGTCATGTTTATCAATCTCATCACTCTCAGAAGGGAGGGGCAGTAACGTGGCTGGATTCAGAGTGGCACATCTTTTGATCGTAATATGTTTAGCAAACATTGTTAATTCACAGCCAGTCAGACGTGCACTGGTGAGGTGCTGTGTCTTTGTCTTATTCAAAAGTGTATCCACAGCATGGGGTACCATGACTGTGAGATGAGTATCAAGTACGAGTCCAGCTGATTGTCTTATCGAGGCGGCCACAGCCGCGACCGCTCTTAGACAGCTCGGGAGGGCTCTTGTGACAGGGTCAAGAACAGCAGAGAAATAAGTACTTGGTTCTTGCTTATCTCCAAATTTTTGTGTTAAAACAATGTAGTGTGGATTGTGGCCTCATTGTCGACATTGCTAAGTTAGCTTAGGCCTAGCTGCAATGATGCCTCTTTTGCACATGTTACTTCGTGACTTTGTTTTTCCAGACTCTGCTTGTGCCTATGTTCATGAGAACTGTCTACATTTCTGCCTTTCACATTTCCTTCTGTTCTCTGTAGTTTTCGTCTGCACACGATGTACAAGGTCGAAAAACAAGGTCCCTTGTTATTCTGTTCTGGTCATCCCCACGCACTTAGACATAACACAAAGCACAGCTGTACTGCTGAAATTCGAGTGCTTTTAATATTGCAATATACCTGTTAGAGGCACTTGGAGAAAAATCTTTCCAGGGAGAAGAGCTGTGCTTGCCGATGATGTAAACCTTGCATCTAGTTCTTGAGGTATGGAGGTCCCCCTGACAAAGCCCAGAGGTCTTCTATTTTTATAATAAACTAGTTACTAGCACGGGGAGGGTGGCAAAGGCATTATAGTCCTTTATCCACTGTCTTTATAAAATGCTGTCCCCGTTTGTATTCTATGTAATTGTAACAATGATTACTGTTTTGTCTTTATGCATTATGCAGCTAGTACTGGCACGTGTACTGTGTCTTAGAGCACGTTAGTTGAAATAAACATTTTAAACTATACTGTGTCTCTTAATACGCACGTTGTGGACAAGTATGAGTGAGTAATGAAAGAGTGTTCTTGCTCCCGCGATTCCTGAAAGAGTCCGTGATCTGGGATGTCTAATCATTGGTAGCTTCGCTGTAGTACGGAGAACGAATGAGACACTATAGCTAGTCGGATTGGGATTTTGGGCACTAAGGTGGATGGTTTTTACACCGCTATACACCGAGGTCCTGTTTTCCTGCGCATAGTTCTGTATATGTGCAGAATCCCCGCAACAACAGAAAGCACGCAACCAGCCATCTCATGTACGAACAACACAAACGGCTTGTTATAGTCTGGGGTGCCAAGTACTGGAGCTAAACAAAGCACAGTTTTTAATTGCTTAAAAGACTGCTGACATTCAGGCGTCCAAGGCAGGGGCTCATGCGCATCTTTAGTGGTTAGTGCAAGCAAAGGTTTAATTAGTAAGGAGTAGTTAGGTATCCACTGCCGACAGTAGGAAGTGATACCTATAAAAGCGCGCACATCTTTCTGAGTATGTGGGATGGGCATTTTAACAATGGTACTGATGCGCTCAGGGGTCAATCTCCTACGCTCCTTCGACAGAAGGTGACCTAAATAGGTGACCTCCTGTCGACAATACTGAAATTTAGAAAGAGAAACTTTATGTCCATGCTGAGCTAACTGTAGCAATAACTTAACTGTACTGTCTTTACAACCTTGTTCAGTATCGGAAACAATAAGGAGGTCATCAACATACTGTATCAATACATTACCTGTGGGAAGCGAACTGACCTTTTTATGCCTGGCTATAAATGCTTGGACTCTCTGTATAGCCCTGTAGAGCTCGACAGAACCTAAAGCTTCTGGCAGCTAGGGTGAACCCAAACAGATATCTGCTATCTGGATGGATAGGAATACTGAAGAACGCATTTTTCAAATCAGTGACAGAAAAGAATTTAGCAGTGGAAGGAATCATTGTCAACTGAGTAGTAATGTCAGGGATCACTGGAAACTGGGGTACCACTTTTTTATTAACTTCGTGCAAATCAATTACAAAACGGTAAACACCGACATGTTCATCAAGGGAACCTGAGGGTGTCCGTTTAAGAATCGGAAGAATAGGGCTATTACAAATATTAGCAGTCGTCTCCTCAACCACTCCCTTCTTTATCAAATCCTGAATAATTTGCAACAAGGTTCGCTCTCCTGCCTGTGGTATCTTATACTGAGGGATACGGGACAAAATAGCGCCATCCTTAACTTGTATCGAGACTGGAGGTATCTGCAGTAGTCCCAAGTCTGTGTCGCCTGTCACCCACAGAGTGGGTGGCACATCAGCAAATTCAACAGGAAGAGGTGCAGCTTTGGACAAACACTGTTTAGCGTGTGCTACATCTGGACCCATTGTCATATAGACACCCGCCGGGGAACAATAAATAGTAGCATGCAATTTCTTCACAAGTCCAAACCCATCACATTTTTGCCACAATTAGATGTCAGCAAAAATGGTGAATACACAGTGAAAGGACCAATAGTCAATGCAAGGGGTCTTGAAATGGGGCTTACAACCGGTATACAAGAAAAACCTACCAAAACATTATGGCCAGACAGAGCCGCCCCAGGGATCATATTTCGAGAAATAGAACTTTTCGTTGCACCTCTGTCCACCAAAAATTCCTTAGTTGAACCTTGCAGTTTCACAGTTACATAAGGACCATGCTGGTCTACAGGTATCGGAATTGGCCCCCCACTCTGTCCCTGGCTGTCCTAGCTGTAAGACATCCCTGTCACTTCCTCCATATCATAATCATCATGATAGTACTGTCCTTCCCGAGGGTCATCAAAATAATTATTATCAGAATGACCCTGTGAGGCTGCAGCACTCTGTGCCCTATCAGCCCCACCAGTTCCACGATCCCGTACACCGGAACCTCGTCCTCTAGGGACTGCTACCTTCTACAAAAGCACAGGACACTCGCTATGCCAATGTCCCTCCTCCTTACAGTACACACACTGATTCGGACCAAAAGGCGTTGTATTTGGCTGCCTACTAGTGCGTGGTAGCTGTCGGGCAGGACCACCACGTCCTCTACCATTCCCTCTAAAAGCCTGCTGTAACAACACCTTTGTCTTTAAATCCTTATGCCTTTTCTCTGTCCTCTCCTTTTCCTCATTATCCCATGCTCATAATACTGTGCCATATTCAAAATAACAGAAGGGGAAGAGGTGGACCAAGTACTTTCAGAGGCGCCTGCAATTTCAGGAAGGAGATTAGAAACAAATCTATTAACAAACAACCGAACACCTCCCTCAATAGACAAATCCTGCCCACTGTAATCCAAAAACGTACCTTCAACAAGCTGACAGTTTATCCCAGTCTACTTTTCTCGGCGGAATAAGGGAATGCATATACGTAATAATAAGGCCTGGCAACACAAACATTTTCGCCCGGGGCTTATCACCTGGCTTTCTTTCCTGGTCCCATGATTTAATCTGATCCCATGTACCTCCCAATTCCACAACATGATCTTGCATGTGCACCTGCCTCCAAATATCAACCGGAACCAGTAAACCAAAAAACATTTCAATATCGGCAAGAGTCATTACAGAGGAAGAGGCAGCTTCAGTCAATTCTTTATAATATTCAGTAGGATTTTTCCTAGGATCATGCAAATGAGTCTTAAGGGACAAAACTTCACTTATTTTCCACGGAGTATAAACCCATTGCTCCTGAAAACGGGCCGCCACCCTCGCCCTAGTAATATTACCACGACCATCTGTTAATTCCGGCAATTCTGGATGATATATGGGATGAACCTCCCGCATCGGAAACTCAGACACCGACCTGGGACTTTTCTCATGTAGTCTTCCCATATAGGCTATTATTGTCGTGACATTAGCAAAAACGTGTTCTGGCTCCAATTCACTAATATACACCCGATCTCTAATGTCATTTAAAATTTGAGGTGCTTCCGCTTCAAAACACTGTTGCCAAAGACCAATTAAAGTTGCACACATGTGTTTAAGGGCATGCTGCTGTATAAAGGGCTCAAAATCTCTCATAGTCACACAGATATCCTCTACACTGTAAATAGGATTACGAGCCCACTGTGCAGCCTGATTAGCTATTACCTGTTTCTCATCATCTCCCACATCAGATCGCACTAACGGTCCCATGCGTTCCTTAAATTTCATCGAATCCCTATCCTCAAATCCACGTACCGGCGTCCCACTACCTACTAATGTCGCAGGATGAAAAACCATAGAGGGAGAAGCAACAGAAGTAACAGGCACTATCGTCGCTAATTGTTGAGTCGCAGGAGAAAGAGCTGGCGAGAGGGACGCTGAGACAATAGGGGTGGCAGGGGTACTAACAGTCACAGTTGCCACAGACGGCAAAGAAACAGAAGGAAGAGGAGGAGGAGGAGGAGGAGCCGATGCCACAGCCGTTGAAATAACAGCAGTAGATACAGGGACAGAGACAGCGGAAGCAACCGTAACGTCGGCTGTGAGGGCACCAGAACAGTGGGATATATTCTTTGCAGGGCATATGGAGGCGGGGATCGAGTATCTAACAATTCTTCCACAAAAGTGTCATCTTCTTCCTGAACCGCATATGATTTATCAATTTGTAATCAAAACCTTCTATCTTCACATTCAACACCCTTTTCCTGATTTTCCCTATCATATGCTACAGCCTTCTGAGTCAATGTCTGCATTTTCCCTTTCTGGGCCTCTTTTTCTGCCTTCAATCGCCTCTGTCTAGCTGCTTTCTGCCGTGTTCTGAGGGAATCAAACATAGACTGCCCATCAATGGCCACTGCAATTTGGCATTGTCCCTCATACATTTGTGCCATCATGTACTAAACATAATAGGGCAAAGACCATGCTTCACATACATATCAAAATTTGGAGTGCCTTCTGGAGGCGCCGGCATAGCTTCTTCCAGTCGAGCATCTGAAGAACAACAGCGACAGCACAAAGAAAGCAGTTTACTGACACCAGGCATTCTTGAAAGAAAACAAGTTCACTATTTATGCCTGTCAAAACAATTTCAAATGTTTTTATCCAAAAGACGGTCCTTAGACCGTACCAAATACAAACCAAAATGGTACCATATCCACAAAGAACCAAAACAAACTCACCTGATATATGCAGGTCAAACAAATTGATTTTCCACTGCCGACTCTTCAGACCAAACGGTCAGATCCAAGAGATTCGCCATTCAGGACTCCAGTTGGGATGATCACTGGGCGAGGCACCATCCGGCGGGACAGAAGGGGCAGCTGCGAGTAACCGGAACTCTTTCGTGCAGGGATCCCTTATCCGTCCGTCCGACCTGACGATGGCCTCGACCTCCCCCTCGTCCGCGGAAGGGGATGGGTCACTCACCCGAAGGAGTCCCTGTTCGGGTGCCAACTGAAGGAAGTGACCCAATTAGGGTCATTCAGGTCACTCACGACCACCTCTCAGCCTTCCATACCAAATGAAGAGTCGGTCAGACAGTAGAAAATGCAAACCAATAACAGTTTATTCAGAGTACACTCAGAGCGGAGCCCAGTCGCTAGGAGTGCTGCAGAGGGACTGGCATCAGTAAGCATAACAATACATTATGTACACTTCGAAACCAATGAAAGCACGCCCACCATGGAATTTTCCAGGGAGATGCAGCTGGACAGTAAACTACAAAGGAGTTAGTTTCGATTCTGAGGCCGGGCACAGATTATCTACTATTCAAGGTCACTCTGCCTGTACCCACCACTAGACAAGTGGGAGAAGGCGTATGTCTAACAGGAAAGGTATGCGCTAATAAAAACAGTGCATTCATTAGTGTAGCAAAACTCAGCTCCAAAGAAACATAACCTAGAGAAGGCCGTTTCTCAAAATGGCGCCCTTACACAAAATGGCGCAGCGAATGCTAACTCACGTAAAACAATGCGAAAGCATAATTTTCCATTCTAGCAGGGTTATAGTCATTAATATACTTGGAGGCCTCTGTTCTTCTCACGTTGAATGTGTTTTTCAGTGATTTCCGTGTCAGTGTATGTCGGACTGCAAACAAAAAGCTGTTCACTCTTCCTTGGGAAATGACAGGTCGTGGAAATCCAAACTGACATCTTGTGTAACATTTTCCTTTGCATTTGTGATGAAAGTACTTCCCACATTTATGTGTTTGAAACCGCAGAACTTGTTGTCACAGGCCTTTTTCACTACTGTCTTTCGTGATGGCGCATGTCACATTCTGTTCTATGAAAGACAGTACAGACTCATCACTGTCTGTGTCAAATTTCAGTGCATCTTTTATCCATCACAGCATGTGAATATAAAAAACACCTCTTGCTTGGTACTCTTTACACCAAAAGAATTCAGTTACTTCACCAAGAGGAGGATTTGTTTTGTTGCAGATGAAAGACAAACATTTGCAGGATCCAAGGAGGAAAACTTCTCCTGCAGTCTTCACATTGATATCCTTAATGTTTCGAATTCGATTCTCTCAAAAATTCCACGAATACTCAGCACAATGGAACCTCAGAAACCAAGTAGGTGCACCTAGGTTTCTCAACATAGATTTCTTTTCTCCATGATGACGACCCAATACTTGTTGGTGCCATGTGGGCACGTCATCAAATTAATCAAACTGTATTCCAACTTTTCATCCTTACCATGAACTTTGTCAGAAAATTCCTTTAGAGAGCGATTTTGAAGATTAACTCCTATCTTTAGTATGTAGTTTAAGCATATGGAAGTCCAGACAAGTCACTCTCAAACAGAAGATGGAAATTGTATGGAATGCACTGGCAAAATATTAGATTCTCTGAATTTAATCTGGTTGACTGGTATTCAGCTTCTGGGGTGGTAGGTCATCATAATTGCCACCTGCTCCAGTGGGAAACAGTTGTGGAAAACAGCCTCTAAACCTTTCTCCCATACACTCATGAGAGCTCCATTTGTTTCTGTCATTTGAAAGAGATCAATAGCATCACTGAAGACTTCTTTAGAATGCAGGGGATGGATGCTGTAGTGTTCAGAAATTTCCTCTGATCTGGATCGATCCAATTCTTCAATCTGTTCACTAGATTGTAATGTTTCATCCTCCATATATGTTAGATCTTGATGAACATCAACATTTTTGTAATAAATATTATTTTGTACCAGGTACAATGTTGCTATTTTTACTTTATTAACATCCACTAACTCTTGCCAGATTTATTTGCTCTAGGTAGGGAACACCATTTACAAAAAATATAAGTGGTTCATCAACATCTCTGTGTACACAAACAGTTTCAATATTCTGTTTAAAATCTAAAGTTAAGTAGACAACTCTTCTTTTAAGGCCTTTCTGAATCTCAGTTCTCTGTCTTTGGCTCCATATGAGTGATAGCCCCAAAATGGATGCATATATTGTATGAGAATTGATTCGTAGGTGTGCTGAGCGCTCCACACACGGGGATAGGCATGATGGCGGCTGCTGGAGTTGGCCGAGTTGCGGCTCCCTGATCTAATGAAGAATGGTAGCAACTTGAACTAAGATTTGAGGAACTTTTATTTTTCACATAGCCCCAGAGATGTTATTGGATGCCGCCATATTGCAGATACTCGCAATACCTCACTCACCATTTTGTCCAAACCACCGCATGATCGCCTTGCGCCAGGCTGAATTGCTCTGTGCACTGCTTGAGGTTGTGGGCCACGGAGACTGTGGAGACTGTGAAAGGTGTTTGCCACTTCTTTTTTGCCAAGGGATGGGTATGAAAGCCACTGGTGGGGACAACCCAAGAGCGAAGGTTCCCTCCACAGCTGCTGTTGCTGTCCCCCCCCCCGGTGGAGTCACATCTCGGAGCAGAGGCTGGAGCGAAGGCATCGGGACAGACGCGGGAGAATGGACGTAAGCTCACCTCTGCTGTCTCCATTACTCGGATGGAAACTGCTGGAGGGAGGAAGGGCAAAGGCGGGGCTGTGCATCAGCAATGCCCGCCCGGCTCATCAGTGCTCTAGATGCTGCATGCCTCTACGGGGGGGAGTGTCACTCCTTCCAACCGTCACCATCATGATGAAGTCCTCACTGTTCCACACAGTTTTGGAAGAGGGGAATCCACGGTGTGCAAGAGGTGCCAGTGATCAAGATGAGATTCCAGCCCAGAATGAGCTAAGCAAGCAGGCTGAAAGAGAGAAGGTAACATTTCATACATCTATATTTACTAAAGAGGACAATTAAGGACGATTTTCTCAGCACCGACTGCAGAGTATGGAGCTGGAGGCGGCAGGGGAAGGCACAGACTTGACTAGCTTGGCAGGTGGTCAGCCTGTAGGGCCGGTGGGGGGAGGAGATGACTCTCATAATGTAGCTAACATATAGCAGAAGCCCCAGAAAGTGCGGCAGTCAGTGGTATATCCTACAGGTCTAACCCTTGAATTTAATGAGCAATACTTTGAGGCTAATGATAGTTTTTTTTCATTGTCGGATGAGACATGGTCGGCAGATTGGTCTGGGACGGACTCACTAACTGAACCTAGTGAGAATGATGTATGAAAAGCAAACCCAGTTGTGACAGGAATTAAAGTGGCTAGGAATGCAGGTCGATCTAATCCACACAAGAAATATCTTAAGTGGGATTACTCACCCTCAGAACAACTGCTTGGTACCTCATTAACTCCCCCCAAGAATCACCTACCTCAATACCTCCACCCTTGGAGACCATTCAACAATGCATACTCTCCTACCATGAGGAAACCCAACAAGACAGCCGTTGATCACAGGCAGCTATATGTAAGTTCCAAGGAACAGTTAGAAAAGTGGCAAAGACATGTAGTGCCATTGGTGAGCGGTTGACTAACCTTGAGACCAGAGCAGAGGCTCTCGAGAGTAACTTGGCTGGTACACGAGAGTAAGCCTGGGCGGAGTCCTGCAATGCTGAACTGCGGGAAGTGCAAAAAAAAACTTCTCCATGCTACGCGGAGCTCCACGAGCAGCGGAGTGTATTAGATAAATGACGTTCGTGGTGATTTTCAGTGCCAGGTGCTTGTCCACACTGTGCAATCATCGTGAATGGCACTATGCACAGCGCAAGCGGGCGCTGCTTCCTTTCTGCGCTCGAGTAGATTTTTACTAACCCTGGGCGGAGTTCGCGGAGTTGCGCTACGCGAAACTCCGCGAAGTGGGAAAAAAACTCTGCCACGCTACGCGGAGCTCCATAAGCGGCGGAGTGCGATAGAAAAATGCTGTTCGCAGTGATTTTCAGTGCCGGATGCTTGTCCGCACTGTGCAATCATCACGAACGGCACAATGCACAGCGCAAGCGAGCGCTGCTTTCCTTTCTGCCGCTCGAGTAGATTTTTACTCGAGCAGCAGCTTTCTCAACGCGAACGGGCAGTTTCTCAACACGAGCGGTCGCGAGCATACCCAACCACTCGCAATGAAAAACCCGACCCCCCCGCGTTGAGAAATCTCGCCGGGAGGTTTATTTTCCACGCTCGCGCACGCCAACTTGAAGTTGACGATCGCGAACGAGGAAAAATTTCGCCGGGGGGTGGATTTTTCTCGCTAGCGCTCGCCAACTTGACGTTGGTGAACGCGAGCGAGGAAAAAAACTCTGCTCTGCTGTGCAAAACAGAGTTTTTCGGAACTCCGCGAGCTCCGCGTAACGCGGAGTGCAGAAAACTCCACGAGCGGAGCTGAGTTCACCACCCAGGGTTAATTTTTGCTCGAGCGGCAGCTTTCTCAATGCGAATTAACGGTTTCTCAACGCGAGCGGCCACGAGCATACGCGACCACTAGATATGAGCAATCTGACCGCCCGCGTTGAGAAATCTCGCCGGGAGGTTTATTTTCCACGCTCGCGCTCGCCAACTTGATGTTGACAATTGCAAACGAGGAAAAATCTCACCAGGAGGTGGATTTTCCTCGCTCGCACTCGCACACTTCACGTTGATGAACGCGAGCGAGGAAAAAAACTCAGCTCCACGAAGCGTTGTTTTTCGGAACTCCGTGAGCTCCGCGCAACGCGGAAACTCCGCAAACTCCGCGAGTGGAGCGGAGTTCACCACCCAGACTTACTCGAGAGCAGATGTTGGCTCATGAGGCGCAATTGGTGGATACACAGTGGAAACTGGATTACCAAGAAAACTGCCAATGCCGCAATAATCTACAGGCTCTAAGTCTTCCAGAGGGCAAGGAAGGGTCTGATGCTCGTACATTTGTGGTGGTCATGTTGGCTAAAGCTTTTCCAGATCTGGAAGGGTGGAATTGGTCTCTGGAAGTACAGAGGCCCCACCGACTGCCACTTAACTTCACTCCACTATCCAACACTTTCCCTACTGTTGCAGTCATTGGAGTGAGAATAGTAATTGTTACCCCACTGCTATCCAACACTTTCCCTACTGTTGCACTGACTGGAGTGGGAAATTTAAGTTTCAAGTTTTTTAAATAGTTTAATGTTTTAATTTATAATATAATGTTTTTTTTAATAGATTTTATGTTATTGATGTATATATATAGTTATATATATATATATATATAATTATATATATATATATATATATATATATATATATATATATATATCCTCCTTCGCTGGCTCACGTTTGCTGGTTTATCCGGCGCTTCTCCAATGGTACGAAACCTCTTAGCAGAGCCACGTCAATTAATTATCCCAACAAATCTTTCCAGAAGAAAAGCAATTAGGTCGCACTCACGGAAGGTTTATCTCCATTTTTTATTCAGTTTCTTTACAAGATGAAAGCCACACCGATGCATTTCGGTCTCCACCGAGACCTTGTTCACGATGATGCCTACAAAGTTTGCATTAACCAATTAAAAGCATTTTGGTTGCCATGATGTCATATCCTGTATTTGCAAATACCCGAATCCGGTGCGGGCTCTGACACCACTCAGGTTCAACCTGTATGAACTGATCATCACAACACAAAATTTCAGATTTCCTCATGTTCCACGATTTATTAAAGATATATATATTTATTTATTTGTTACATTTTTATATAATTTTAAAATTATGAAATACATTAAAATAATTCATTTAATAATTGTTTTAAAGTAAATATATATATATATATATTAATTATTTGACTGCAAACACTCCTATAACTAGACTGGAACCCGTGGGAGGTGGTGCACGCACCGGGGGAGTACCTGATAATCCAAATAACCAAGTTTGTTTCGCGACGCGAAATAAGTGCACTCTCAGGACACAATCCAAATGAAGTTCAGGTAGTTTATTCCACTCTAATGCAATGCGTTTCGGCAGTTACGCCTTGCTCACACGTATAGAGACTCACAAACAGTCCGTGATATATACCAGGAAGTAGTGCCATGAATTATACATAAACAGTGACAAAGGACTACCAGACAGCTCAAAATGCCGTACTCATGGTGGCCATATTTGAATGAGCAAATCTGCGGTAAAATACCAACATATTGTAGTTAATCTGCATGCTCTTGTTATATACATTACACATATAAATGCCTTGCGTCATGGCATAACACATAATATCTGTGTGGAATCAGATGAAAAATTATAAATACATTTTAAAATACATATGATAAAGCTGATAGTGGCGGCCATGATGGAACAGTATATACATTGTAATCCTACATTAGTTCATATTGTCATTCGTCAAATCGGTGTACCAATGCTGCCTAACGTATCTACATGTGGTCATTCCTGGTACCACCCGTGAAAAGAAAGTGTGCAAATATTTACATAAAGTGCAATTACGTCTGTCTCAGTAATTAAACGATCATAGTAATCGGAAATAAAAAGAGGTGGCTTCTAAATGTATGTACATGGGAAAGAAGAGTCAAATACCAATACATGGCAAGTGCCAAATAACGTCAAAATCCTGTATGGCTAAGTGGGAGGATGTGTATATGTACATAGGTGACCCTGGAACGTATACTCGATAAACTCCAATATCCTGAATACAACTTGTACTTTCATTCAGGGCAAGTGCCCTAGGAGATAAATAATGTGTGACTAGTTAAGTCATACAAAACCCACACATGAAACTTTCCCCACTATCGTATAGAACAGATTGTTGAAACAATGTCATTTCAATAGCAAGCCAACAAATAACGTAAAACTAAGAACAGACACAAATGTTCAAACCAGATAGGAGTGTTAGACCGAAGTGATGTGATCTCGCCATGTGCCTCTGGAAAAAATGTTAGGGGACCCGTGATCGTGTACTACCTCCGTAGTATGGGCCCCTTCCTTTTCTCCTGCAGTGATAAAAGGGAAAAGAAAAGACAAGATACAAAGATTAAAATTGTTACTTTTCAGAAACATACTTTACACGATAATGAATTACAGTTACAACATGTGTATTGAATTCCCTAGGAAGACCGGGCAGATGCTATAGGGCAGAGACCTTGTTATTTCGTATAGAGGTGTATCCTTAACTCTTCGTCAAGGTTAAGCCCCCCTGGGCTCTTAGTCTGGAGATCTATAATGTACCTGGATTCAGTCTGTCTGAGTCTGAGTGGCCTATCCCCTCCTCTAGGTGGTCTAGGAATGTGTTCTAGAATGAAGAAGGTTAGTAGGTTGCTGTTGGAGAAGTGGTGTTGTTGGAAATGGTGTGCCACTGGATACTGTTGGTCCTGATTAGTGATAGCCCTCATATGTTCAAGTACCCGTTTTTTGGCAGGATGGATGGTACTCCCAATGTACTTAAGGTTGCATGGGCACTCCAAACAGTATATTACAAAAGGAGTTCCACATGTGAGGAATTGATTTATCTGTTTCTTTTTGTCATCTACAGTGGTAAACTCCTTACGCATGCGGCTGTGCTTGCAGGCCCTACAGTGCCCACATGGAAAGAACCCTCTCAGTCCTTGGTCTTTAATGGTGTTGTAAGGAGTGATATCACTATGGACTAGTTTGTCTCTAAGGCTCACGCCCTTTCTATATGTGATGCTCGGCCTATCATTAATCAGGGGACCAATATTCGGGTCGCTCTTCAGGATGTCCCAGTGTCTGGTGATGATTTGTTTGACATTCCTGGCATTCCTATTGTATGTGAGGATGATTCTTGTGATACTTTCTTGGTCTTTGGTTGTCGTGGTATTATCTACTACTGTGTGCAGTGTGTCTATACGTTCAACCTGTTCCACTTTTTTGATTGCCTTGTTGAGTACCCATTGTGGGTAACCTCTTTCCCTGAATCTAGTAATCAAGGTTGATCTTTCCTCTTTATATGCCAAGTCTGTGCTACAATTCCGTTTAGCCCTAAGTAGTTCCCCATACCGAATACTCCATTTCAGTGGATCAGGGTGGCTACTAAGGGCATGTAACAAAGTGTTGCCTGCTGTTTCCTTACGGAATAGTTTAGTTTGCACTGTGTTCCCACTGACCTCAATTTTGGTATCCAAGAATTCAACTAATGTTTTGCTAAGTGTACTTGTAAGGCTGATGTTATATGTGTTGGTGTTAAGTTTATTGATAAATACTTTGGCTTCAGTCTCTTCTCCCTTCCACACCACAAAAATATCATCAATATAACGTAGCCATAGTACCACCTGTTCTGTCTCTGGAAAGTTGGAATTATCCACAAAGATCTCTTGTTCCCATTTGCCCATGAACAGGTTCACAAAACTGGGGGCAAAACAGGTCCCCATCGCAGTACCTGTGATCTGTTTGTAGAGAGTGCCATCAAAAAGGAAGATGTTGTTAGTGAGGCAAAATTCTATCATCTCCTGCAACATGGTTGTATGGGCCTCAAACCTTATGTTTCTTGTGCTTAAAAATTGTTTACAAGCCTCTATGCCTTGCGTATGTTCAATTATGGTGTAGAGTGAATTCACATCTAGTGTGATAAGGAGATAATCCTCTTCCCAGTGTAAACCCTCTACTTTCCCCAAAAAGTCTTTAGTATATCTAACATGGGAAGGGAGGTTGCTCACAAAGTCCCGGAGGAAATGATCCACATATTTAGAGATATTTTCAGTGGCGCTGCCTTTAGATGATACAATAGGTCTTCCAGGTGGATTATTTTTATCTTTGTGGACCTTCGGTAGAAGGTACATAACTGGGAGAATGGGATAATCCCGTTTGAGAAAACAAAATTCCTCCCACTCGAGTATTCCCATATCCTTCCAGTTGGTCAATTTTTCCCAAATGGCTTCCACACTACTAGAGTAAACACTTCTCTGTACCACAGTGTAAAAACTGGCATCCCTAAGTTGTCGTAAGGCTTCAGCAACATATTTATCTCTACTTAAAATGACCACATTACCACCCTTATCCGCAGGGTGGTTGACAATACTCTGGTCTTCAGCCAAAGATACCAATGCTTGTCTTTGTGTATGAGTAAGCTTATGTGCTCGTTGTTCTCTAAATCATGTTTTGCGTCTGAATTTAATGAAGTTCATATTGACAACTTCATGGAATGTATCTATGCTATCATGCCCCAGTGGGGGATAGAATGTGAGCGAGGTTTGAATTTAGTCTGGAAAACAGCCCAGACTAAATTCAAACCTCGCTCCACATTCTATCCCCCACTGGGATAAAGGTGGTAATGTGGTCATTTTGTTTGAGATTCCTGGCATTCCTATTGTATGTGAGGATGATTCTTCCACCTGGAAGACCTATTGTATCATCTAAAGGGAGCGCCACTGAAAATATCTCTAAATATGTGGATCATTTCCTCCGGGACTTTGTGAGCAACCTCCCTTCCCATGTTAGAGATACTAAAGACTTTTTGGGGAAAGTAGAGGGTTTACACTGGGAAGAGGATTATCTCCTTATCACACTAGATGTGAATTCACTCTACACCATAATTGAACATACGCAAGGCATAGAGGCTTGTAAACAATTTTTAAGCATAAGAAACATAAGGTTTAAGGCCCGTACAACCATGTTGCTGGAGATGAGAGAATTTTGCCTCACTAACAACATCTTCCTTTTTGATGGCACTCTCTACAAACAGATCAAAGGTACCGCGAAGGGGACCTGTTTTGCCCCCAGTTTTGCGAACCTGTTCATGGGCAAATGGGAACAAGAGATCTTTGTGGATAATTCCAACTTTCCAGAGACAGAACAGGTGGTACTATGGCTACGTTATATTGATGATATATTTGTGGTGTGGAAGGGAGAAGAGACTGAAGCCAAAGTATTTATCAATAAACTTAACACCAACACATATAACATCAGTCTTACAAGTACACTTAGCAAAACATCAGTTGAATTCTTGGATACCAAAATTGAGGTCAGTGGGAACACAGTGCAAACTAAACTCTTCCGTAAGGAAACAGCAGGCAACACCTTGTTACATGCCCTTAGTAGCCACCCTGATCCACTGAAATAGAGCATTCGGTATGGGGAACTACTTAGGGCTAAACGGAATTGTAGCACAGACTCGTCATATAAAGAGGAAAGATCAACCATGATTACTAGATTCAGGGAAAGAGGTTACCCACAATGGGTACTCAACAAGGCAATCAAAAAAGTGGAACAGGTTGAACGTATAGACACACTGCACACAGTAGTAGATAATACCACGACAACCAAAGACCAAGAAAGTAACACAAGAATCATCCTCACATACAATAGGAATGCCAGGAATGTCAAACAAATCATCACCAGACACTGGGACATCCTGAAGAGCGACCCGAATATTGATCCCCTGATTAATGATAGGCCGAGCATCACATATAGAAAGGGTGTGAGCCTTAGAGACAAACTAGTCCATAGTGATATCACTCCTTACAACACCATTAAAGACCAAGGACTGAGAAGGTTCTTTCCATGTGGGCACTGTAGGGCCTGCAAGCACAGCCGCATGCGTAAGGAGTTTACCACTGTAGATGACAAAAAGAAACAGATAAATCAATTCCTCACATGTGGAACTCCTTTTGTAATATACTGTCTGGAGTGCCCATGCAACCTCAAGTACATTGGGAGTACCATCCATCCTGCCAAAAAACGGGTACTTGAACATATGAGGGCTATCACTAATCAGGACCAACAGTATCCAGTGGCATGCCATTTCCAACAACACCCCTTCTCCAACAGCAACCTTCTAACCTTCTTCATTCTAGAACACATTCCTAGACCACCTAGAGGAGGGGATAGGCCACTCAGACTCAGACAGACTGAATCCAGGTACATTATAGATCTCCAGACTAAGAGCCTAGGGGGGCTTAACCTTGACGAAGAGTTAAGGATACACCTCTATATGAAATAACAAGGTCTCTGCCCTATAGCATCTGCCCGGTCTTCCTAGGGAATTCAATACACATGTTGTAACTGTAATTCATTATCGTGTAAAGTATGTTTCTGAAAAGTAACAATTTTAATCTTTGTATCTTTTCTTTTCTTTTCCCTTTTATCACTGCAGGAGGAAAGGAAGGGGCCCATACTACGGAGGTAGTACACGATCACGGGTCCCCTAACCTTTTTTCCATAGGCACATGGCGAGATCACATCCCTTCAGTCTAACACTCCTATCTGGTTTGAACATTTGTGTCTGTTCTTAGTTTTACGTTATTTGTTGGCTTGCTATTGAAATGACATTGTTTCAACAATCTTGTTCTATACGATAGTGGGGAAAGTTTCATGTGTGGGTTTTGTATGACTTAACTAGTCACACATTATTTATATCCTAGGGCACTTGCCCTGAATGAAAGTACAAGTTGTATTCAGGATATTGGAGTTTATCGAGTATACGTTCCAGGGTCACCTATGTACATATACACGTCCTCCCACTTAGCTATACGGGATTTCGACGTTATTTGGCACTTGCCATGTATTGGTATTTGACTCTTCTTTCCCATGTACATACATTTAGAAGCCACCTCTTTTTATTTCCGATTACTATGATCGTTTAATTACTGAGACAGACGTAATTGCACTTTATGTAAATATTTGCACACTTTCTTTTCACGGGTGGTACCAGGAATGACCACATGTAGATACGTTAGGCAGCATTGGTACACCGATTTGACGAATGACAATATGAACTAATGTAGGATTACAATGTATATACTGTTCCATCATGGCCGCCACTATCAGCTTTATCATATGTATTTTAAAATGTATTTATAATTTTTTCATCTGATTCCACACAGATATTATGTGTTATGCCATGACGCAAGGCATTTATATGTATAATGTATGTAATAAGAGCATGCAGATTAACTACAATATGTTGGTATTTTACCGCGGATTTGCTCATTCAAATATGGCCACCATGAGTACGGCATTTTGAGCTGTCTGGTAGTCCTTTGTCACTGTTTATGTATAATTCATGGCATTACTTACTGGTATATATCACGGACTGTTTGTGAGTCTCTGTACATGTGAGCAAGGCGTAACTGCCGAAACGCGTTGCGTTAGAGTGGAATAAACTACCTGAACTTCATTTGAATTGTGTCCTGAGCGTGCACTTATTTCGCGCCGCGAAACGAACTTGGTTATATATTAATTATTATATATGTGTGTTTAACTTTTTTTAAATTATGTTTATTTATTATATTTGTTAAAATGTATATTAAATCTTAATTCTTTTTTTACAATTAATTTCATTATTTAATAAATTTAATATTTATTAATTCACTTTTTATATATATATATATAATAACAAAAACAATATTTTGTGCAACTATATTCATGACCGATATTTTTTCCGATATTTTTGTACTTACCATTCAAAATATAGGATGTCGATATTTTTTACATCGATATTTATAACTCGTTATTGTGGTATGGGGATATTTTAGGTGTCGATATTCTGTCAGTGAACCTTAATCCACATATCTGTAAATTGTGTTGGTTGGTCAAATATTTTTTCTTCATGTTGTTAGATAGATTGAAATATACAAATTGTGAAAACTAAGCATAAGAAAGGCACACCACTCTCATGCACAGCAGAAATGAATGGCAGCCTTTTCAACTTTGCACTCAGTGATACTGTCAAAGGAAGCAAATCAAATCATCCCTTTCATATTTTACTTTTGTTATTCCACTTGTCAATGGTTAGAGTTTGTTAACCCTTTCTTGCACTTCTGTGAAGAAGCCCATTCTGGTAGTGTTTTTGTGTGTATTCACGACTGCTTCACGACCCTCGGCGTGGCCCCTGTGTAAATTTGTGAAAAATTCATAAATACGTACTAGAGTCCAAAAACATATCCAGCTTTATACTCTTAATACTTTACAACTACACTACACTTCATAATAAAATTCATATTGAGGAAAATAAACCCTGCTTCATAAATTATGAGTCTAAACCAGTCTAATTTGAACAAACAAACTACACTCTGTTTAATACCCTCCCCCCACACTCTCTTACCAAAGTTTCCATAGCAACCCACTTTTGAACACTCTTTTGAACCAGTAGGTCAGAAGTTCACAACACATTCTAGAAGCAGCACATTACTCTCCAACTCAGCTGCAGCAGGTGTGGTTGACTGTTTCCAATTATAAGCACATCCAATATTGCATTAGATTGTTTTTATTTTAATCACAGCTAATCACAGATGTACTTATGTTTTTTTTTAAATCACTTCATAATTTTAACTACCTGCATATTTACTCCATCCAATCAAATCTATGATTTTTTTTAAACAATTCCTGTCCTCCATTTTAACTGCCTTTCATTTTGAAAACTATCCCATTCTGTTCCTGCCTTCTCCTGTGTGCTACTCCTCCTTGCCTAATGGTTAGAGTGTGGAATATGGGTCACAGAGTTGTGTTTTGGGCTAGACAGTGTGATTGAAAGAGTGGCATTGACAGGGACTTGGGTTTGCCTAATATGGACATTAGTTTGATTGGCCAGAGAAGGTCAATTGCTGCCTTTGGTTGAAAGCATTGCATACCCAACTCTGGAATTCCCTACTGAGGGAATGTCGGACCCTGGACAAGGAACTAGAATTCCGGAAATCAATAAAAACCTGGCTGTTTTTGCAGCATTTCTAATCCTCCTCTAGACTTGGTCTGCAAACCTGTCTCTTATAGCTGGGAAGCCCTAGGGCAGCTACGCGCTCTACAAGTCTAAAAATAATAATAATAATTAATAACACCCTGACCTCATGATTTTGCACTGTGGTGGCAATGATCAAGGCACACTTACTGGGATGGTACTGGAAATCCTAATGAGGGATACCTTTGCTCAATTAATAGTAATTTTCGCTCAGACTGCCTTGGTGTTCTCCAACGTATACCAAAGGCAGACATGGAAGTGGTCAAGTGAATTCTGTCCACAGATAGGCAAAGCCAGGAAACATGTCAATAAAATTGTATTTCTCAGAGACCACAACATGGGCTCTATCTACAAAAACAACTTGTGCTTTAACATGGATGGTATCTATAGAAGTGATGGAGTTTACTTCACAGAGAAAGCAACAGAGTTTTCCTGAACAACTTGAAAGACTGTATCCTGTTTTATGTGTAGTTATCACTTGCATACAATAAACATAAAGGCTCTGTGTTATGTCATGTCTATTTGTATAACACAGTAATCATTGATGAGGTTATCCAGGCAACGCACAGGTGGGTAGGTGTCTTTCTCCCAGGTGAGAATATTTGAAAAGCCAGTTCTTCAACTTCTTGTGAAGCAAAAAAGTGATGAGGAGCCTTTGAAGTGATGTAGGTCATTTCAAGCTCTGGGGAGATGTCAGAGAAGGTGAAACCTTCGGCTTTGTTTTGTGTATGAGGGGTACATGTGCTTGTGAGAGTGCGACTTAGTGGAGGTGCCTGGGAGGTTGCTGGAAGTGAATGCAGATGTTGAGGTTAGCTGGACCTATGTTATGTAGTGCTTTGTGTGTGTGTGTAAAGAGTTTGAACTTAGTGCATTTGTGTATTGGGAGCCAGCGAATATGTCAAAGAATTTTTGACTTTTTGTTTGGGTGTTTGATTCCTTTCTCCTGTTTTTGATTTTGCTTAGGTGTCACATGTGTAGGCTTTTTAGTTTTAACATTTATATTTTAAGACTGTAGTTGCAAATCCAAGCATACAGCAGTCCACCTATAATTTACAAACATAAACTGTGGGCCGGTTTTTCTAGGTCTCAACATATGGATATTGTGCCTGCAGGTTTTCTGACTACTTTAAATTCAAGACTCAAGCAACTGCAAGCTCACACAGCTCGGCATATATAGATCTCTGCCTCCTGTTGTGTTTTTTTTCAATCAAGCTTTAGTGTTTAGAAAAGTTGAAAGGGAAAACTAATATTTCCAGCCTCCACATAGTATTTATATCCACATATAATCTGAAATTAAGCTTTCCCAAAAGCCTTGTATTCTATTTATAAAACCTCAGACTGTGTGGTAATTCGAGCTGAAACCCATAAGGTAGAACAATTCATCAGGAAATTAATTACTGGCAAGGAAGGATTTAACTAGGCACAGTTCCACTCAGATCACGGAAGCTGATAAATGTAACATGACCATATCATTCAGCATTTTAAACCACAAAGCTAAATGTCATAGGAATTGTGAAACTGCATTTATGTCTTTTCTAGTTTTCTTTTTTGCTATACATATTGGCAATGCATGCAATGAAAAATGAAGGATGATGTAGACCCTCCCTGCAGGGTCATCCCCAAACATTTTGCCTTCACCCTCCTGTTTTCTGAACCCGTTTTTGTTGGCTTTTAGGACTCTGTGCACTTTACCACTACTAATCAGTGCTTGTGCTCTCCCCTCTAAACATGGTGAAAGTGGCTTACACCCAATTGGCCTATTTAATGTACTTATATGTCCCTGTTAAAGTGGTGATACTTGTACCAAGGGCCTGTCAATTAAATGCTCTTAGTAGGCCTGTAGACCTTATTGTGCACCCACTTAAGTAGCCTTTTTAAACATGTCTCAGGCCTACCACTGCAGCCTATGTGTGCAGTTTTGAACTGCCATTTTGCCCTGGCACAATAAACCTTTTGCCAGGCCTAAACCTATTTTACAACACATATGTCACCTCTAGGGTAGGCCCTAAATGGCCCATAGGTCAGGGTGCACTGAGAGACTTACACACCCACTCACAGATCTACTTGGAGACCCATGCACCTACTCAGACACACACTGAGACACTCATGCACCCAGCCACAGACCCACTCAGACACTGATGCATGTACTCACAGACCCACTCAGAGACTCATGCATCTACTCACAGACTCACTTAGAGAAACACACACCCACTCACACAGCTACTCCGAGACTCATGTACCCACTCGAAGACCCATTCAGAGCCTCACACACCCATTCACACACCCATGCAGTGAGTCATGCACTGACTCACACACACACTCACAGACTCATGCACCTACTCACACACCCACTTAGAGACTCATCTATCTACTCACAGACCCACTCAGACACTCACACACCCACTCACAGACCTACAAAAACACTCACACATCTATTCATACACTCATTCAGACACTCATGCACCCACTGACATACCCACTCAGACACTCACACCCCCAGTAACAGATCCACTCAGAGACTAATGTACTCATTCACAGACCCACTCAGATACTCACACACCTGCTCACTCACCCACTCAGAGACTTATGCATCCATTCACAGACCCATTCGAACACACATGCTCCCACTCACATACCCACTCAGACACTAAGACTTCCAGTCACAGATCTACTTAGAGACTCATGTACTCACTCACAGACCCACTCAGACACTAATGCATGAACTCACAGACCCACTCAGAGACTCATGCACCTACTTACAGACCCACTTAAAGACTCACACAGCCACTCAGAGACTCATGTACCCACTCACAGTTTCACTCAGAGACTCATGCACCCAGTCAGACACCTACTCAAAATTTCACACACCCACTCACTGACCCACTCAGACACTCACATACCCACTCAAAGACCCACTGAGACAATCACGTATCCATTGACAGGCCCATTCAGACATGCATGCAATCACTCACATACCCACTCACACACTCATGTACCCAGTCACAGACCCACTCACACACTCATGTACCCAGTCACAGACCCACTCAGACACTGATGCATACACTGACAGACCCACTCAAAGATTCATGCAACTACTCACAGACCCTCATGTACCCAGTCACAGACCCACTCACACACTCATGTACCCAGTCACAGACCCACCCACACACTGATGCATGCATTCAAAGACCCCCTCAGAAGCTCATACATCTACTCACAGACCCACTTAAAGACTCATGCACCCACTCACACAGCCACTCAGACACTCACATATCCATTTACAGGCCCATTCAGATATGCATGCAATCACTCACATACCCACTCAGGCACCCACTCAGAGACTCATGCATCTACTCACAGATCCATTGAGACACTCACTCACCCAGTCACATACATAGAGTCACTTATACAGTTGTGAATTTTAAATGTGATAGCGTCTACTGAATGTCTGCTTTTGTTAAGGATATTTGTGATGCATTTGTGAATATGAAAAAAGCAAAATAAAAGGGATTTTATATAGAACCAGTGTTTGGGAAATAGGGTGGCTCTGAGAATGTATTGTGTGTAGATGATAACTGCACATAGAACAGGATTCAGTGTTTCAAGTTGTTGAGAAACACTCTGTTGCCTTTCTCTGTAATATGAACTCCATTATCTCAATAAATACCATCCATGTCAAAGAGTAAGTTGCTGTAGATAGAGCCCATGTTAGGGTCTCTGAGGAAGGCAGAAACAGTTTTATTGACATATTTCCTGGCTTAGTCTATCTGTGGACAGAATTCGTTTGACCACTTCCATTTCTGCCTTTGACATTTGTTTGAGAATACCAAGGCAGTCGGAGGGAAAAGTACCATTAATTGAGCAAAGGTATTCATCATTAGGATTTCCAGCCCTGCCCCAGAAAGTGTGCCTAGGTCATTGTCACCACAGTGCAAAATCAGCAGTTAATATGGAGGACAGGACCTGGTTTAAAAAACATATTTTATTAGATGGTATAAATATGCAGGTTGATAAAATTAAGTAGTGTTTAAAGCATAAGTAAGTAGATATATGATTGTCTCTGGTAAAAATTTAAAAAGTAATGCAAATGTGGGTATGCTTTAAATTCTGAATAGTCAACCACATCTGCTGCTGTTCATTTTGAAACTAGTATGTTGCTTCTAGATTGTGTTGTGAACTTGTGACCTACTGGTTCAAGAGAATATTCCAAAGAGGGTTGCTATGGAAACTCAGCTAAGAGACTGTGGGGGGATGGTATTAAACAGAGTGTAGTGCATTAGTTAAAGTTAGAGTAGTTTAGACTCATTATTTACGAAGGAGGGTTTATTTTCCTAGTCAGGATTTTCGTATGAAGTGTAGTGTACTTGTCAAGTATTAAGAGTACAAAGCTAAATATGTTTTTGGACTCCTGTACGTATTTGCAAATTTGTTGCAAAGTTACACAGGGGTCCACGCTGAGGGTCAAGACGAATTTGCGAATATGCCCAAAACCACTACCAGAATGGGCTTCTTTACTGAAGTGCAAGAAAGGGTTCAGAAATACTGACCATAGAGAAGTAGAATAACAAAAGTAAAAAATAAACGTATGTTTTGTTTTGCTAACTAAGACAGTATCACTGAGAGCAAAGTTAATGGTTGCTTTATATGAGAGTGGTGTACCATTCTTATGCTTAGTTTACACATTTCCCGTGAAGGTACAGTGCAACGGACAATATCAAAGAACATTACTGACCAACCAACTCAATTAACAGGATGTGAATTACAGTGTAGTTTAAAAAAAATTGACTGAAAAGATATATAAGTATGAGGTTAATGAAAGTGTGTATGATGTATGCAAAAGTATTGAGAAAGTATGTGGGTATTTGTGAGTGGGAGTGTGATTGTTTTGGTAGGTTTATAAATGGGTGTGTGATTGTCTCTGTGGGTGTGTGAGTGGGTGTGTCAGTTTCTGTCATGGTCTGAGAGTAGGTGTGTGAGTAGTCCTTTAATAATGTGTTGCCCTGGAACTGTAGAGGGTGCATGCATAGTTTTACTACATAGTTCAATTGCAATTAAACACTGCTTGTATAGCTTTAAAGTTCTGTTTTTCTATGTGCTAGTTATCCCTTAGGTAGAGTGTAGGTAAGTCATAGGGCAAAGTGCTTTGTGCTTAGAAAGTAAGACATGCACTTTAAAGTTTCAGTCAGTCACATGTGTAGTTTGAGTCCCCTAAGTACAGTTAAATATCTAGTGTCTCACCATGGTGCAACTTATATATATAGTTACAAAACCAGAGTCACTCACCCACCCCGTCAGAGTCAGAGGCACTTACACATTCAGTCACATGCCCATACAGCACTTATGTATTCAGCAGTAACAGAGCCAGCTGCACGTACAGTTATATACCTCAGTGCTCACTAATACAGCCAGTAATCAACCCATACAGCCAGTAACATACACCTATAGAGATCTAAAGAGATATTAAGACAGCTAGTCATATATCGACATAGTCACTTACACATCTAGTGACACACCCAGAAAGTGACTGATACACATATTTAGCTATATACTGAAGTACTGATACTCCTAATCACCCATGCAGAGAAGTAGCCCTTTATACATGTGCTGAGCCTGCTACTGCAGAGCCTATGTGCGTAGTTTTACTGCCAAGTCTAATTGGTAGTTAGAACTCCTTGCCATGTTTTAAACTTTCCTTCTACTACATATAAGTCGCCCCTCAGGTAGGGTGCACATAGGCCATAGGGCAGTGTGCTATGTGCTTAAAAGGTAAGAGATGTACTTTGAAGTTTTAGTGAGTCCCATGAGCACTTCCATACCCATATGCCCAGCTAAACATCCAGTGCCCCATTCATACTGCAACTTATATACATATTTACAAAACCATAGAGGCACTCACCCACCCAGTCAGACAGAGACAGAGGCAATTACATATTCAGTCACATGACTATACAGCACTTATGTATCCAACATTAACAGAGCCAGTTGCATTCACATTTATATACCCCAATGCTCAGCAATACAGTCAGTAAGCAATACATACAGCTAGTTACATACACATATAGAAACCCATAGAGATACTAAGACAGCTAGTCATATAGCCACATAGTCACTTACACATCCAGTGAAACACCCAGGGAGGGATTGATATACTTATTTACATATGTAATGATGTACTGATACTACTAATCACCCATGAAGACAAGTAGCCCCTTAAACATGTGTTTTGCCTGCTACTGCAGAGCTTCTGTGTGCTGTTTTAGTCCCAGGTTGAGTAGGCATTTACAATCACTTGCCAAGCTTTACACTCCTTTTTGTACATATAAGTCACCACTAAGGTAGGCTATAGGTAGACGCACAGTGGTGCTTAGACTGACACACCCATATACACACTTATGTATACACTAACATACCTAAACACACACTCATGCATACACTATCACACCCAGATACACATTCACGCATACACTGACACACCCAAACACATCCTCACGCATACACTAAGACAGAAAGGCACACACTCATGCATACACTAACACACCAATGCAGAGACTGATGCATTGACTGACATGCCCAAACACACATTTATGCATACACTGACGCACAGGCACATACTGATGCGCAGACTAACACACCCAATGACACACTGAGTCATTCAGTAAGAAACCCAGCCACACACTGATCCATATGCTGACACACCCAGGTAGACAGTGATGTAGATGCTGACTCACCCAGATACACTCTGATGCATACTGTAGTATACCCAAGCAGACACTGATATATACACAAACATACCCAAGCAGACAGTGATGGATACACTGACACACCTATCCACACACTGATCCATACACTATCACACCCAGGCACACACTTACACATAACCTGACACACCCGGGTACACACTGATGCATATGCTGAGACACATAGGCACACACTGATCCATATGGTGACGCTCAGGCACACACTGATGCATAAACTGATACACACAGTCACACACTGATGCATACACTGACAAAGACAGGTATACACACTGATTTAAACATGAAAAGTAACAGACTTAGAGTGGCTATAACATAGTTACTTAGTTGTGTATAACAGTACTTAAATGCTTAAAATCTGTAATTGTTAGTATAGTATGAAAAGCTAAATGTATTGATTTGTTTTTTCTTTCCAGACATCTACTTCTACTTACTAACAGAGAGTTACAATGCCGAAAAAAGAAGTAACAAGAAAGAAACAGAAGAAAGGTTACTATCTCTGGACAATAGAAAAGGGGCAAAATGCAGACAATGTGCTAAAAGAGAAATGATCTGCTGGTAAGAAAACAAAGAAGTTTCTAAAAATAGTATGTGGAAAACTGCAGAGTGAGCAAAACAAGGCTAATAAAAAGGGATATTTCAAATCAGCTAATAAAGGAGTGACATTAATGGTAATAAATCATATAAGAAAGCAGATAGTTTAACAAGAAGAGAAAGGCAGATTAAGGAAATAAGAGTCAGAATGTTTTGTAGTAGGTTAATTCAGAATCTCGTATAAGCTATGAAGCAGTATAAAAAAGAAGAGAAGCAGTCAAACAAAAGGAACGTGTTGAGGCTGTAGTTGATAGGGCATTTGCCCTGAAGAGAAAGCTATTTATTTTGATTCTGAGCCAAATGAGAACACTGGATAAAACAGTGTTGTCTATGAAGAGATGCAGCCACCAAAAAAGACTTGTGAATAGAAGTAATCTCTGTTACATTTTCAAAGGTGAATGGAGGCAATAATGAGCCTTTCTTTAATGAAGAAAGCTACTTGCAAGAGAACACATTAGTGCATGCAGTTGAAACAACTAGTAAATGCTTTGAAGTTAAAGATGGTATTCCCATTACAAAAGATGAGATGGTTCCTAGGAATGTTGAAGAAGTGATATCGGAAGAGGTACAAGGGAGACGTAGAAAGGCGCCTGTAAGCAAATGGAACCATAGTAGTATTTGCAGTGTTCGTCAGGAATCAATTGATGTATTAAAAGCTTTCCTACGTAGGTTTCCATGCAGAAGTCTAAAACAGAAAATTTGAATTTTGCAAGGATTAGATCCATGCAAAGTAAGGAAGTATAGTAATTTACAGGGACATTCACTAGCATATCTATCAAAGAAAGTGTGCCGAAGCACCTTTCATCACTTCAGAATGTTAGCTGTTCATCACTCCTGCCCTGTGTTTAGGAGAAATGAATAAAGCTTTTTACATGGTACAGATGGTACAGTAGCAGAGATAGAAAACATTTGTGAAGATGTTCAGTTTTGTTTCTTTGGTCCAGAACAGGAGTCTAGGGAAAATGAGAAATTGGTATGTACAGGTGTAGAGGAACAGGACACAGGTATTAGTATTGATAACTTTACATTAGAGATTACAAATTTTAACACAGTTTGGAATTGCTGTTGATGCACTCCCTTCAAAAGCCAACCTCGCAATTTTGTTCTGTACTCAAAAATTGAACAAGAGAATAGAGATAAGTGGCAAGAATTTACTGTATATTTATTTGTAGAAGACGGCTTTGATTTCTCCACACAGCAAATAATATGTAATTATTGCTTATGATAAGTTAGAGGATAACAAAGTGCCAGCCAGAGCAGTAAATAACAAGGTCAAATTAGTGTCAATTCCAGAAGAACTTTGAGAATTAAATATTTATCAATCAATTCTTATACAATGTATACACCCTTTTCAAGCAATAGTTCATATGGAACCAAAGACAGGAAAATTACTACAGACAGAACTACAGAAAGGCCTTAAAGGAAAAGTTGTCTACTTACCTATAGATTTTTAATGAAATGTTGAAACTGTAGGGGTAGAGAGAGATATTGATGATTTTAGCCAATGGTGTGCTTATCAAGAATGAAAACATCTGGAAAGAGTTAGTGGATGTTAATAAAGTTAAAAAAGCTAGATTTTGCCTGGTACAAAATAATATTTATTATAAAAATGTTGATGTCGCTCAAGATGTAACTTGTATGGAGGATGCAACATTACCATCAAGTGGACAGATTGGAAAAAGTGGATCAATCCAGTTCAGAAGAAATTTATGAACACTACAGCATCCATCCACTGCATCCTAAAGAAATTATTGGTGATGCTATGGATCCCTTTCAAATGAAACAAGCAAATGGAGCTCCCATGAGTGTGTGAGAGAAATGTTTAGAGGCTCCCTGTTTTCCACAACTATTTCCCACTGGAGGATATGGCTGCTGTAATGACCGCCCCCACAAATACCAGCAGCTGAGTACAGGTCAACCAGATTACATTCAGAGAATCCTAGATTTCACCAGTGTACTCCATACATATTCCATCTTCTATTTAAGAGTGACTTGTAAAGGCCATCATATTCTGTAAACCACATACTGAAGACAGGAGTTAACCTACAAACTCTCTCTGCAAATGAATTTGTTGACAAAGTTCATGGGAAGGATGAGAATGTGGAATACAACTTGCTTAATTTGCTGAAATGCCAACGCGGGACGAATGAGTATTGGCATCATTGTCATGGAGAACTGAAATGTATGTTGAGAGACCTAGGTGCGCTTACTTGGTTTGTGACACTAAGATGCGCAGAGTACTCGTGGGATGATTTGCTTGAATTTTTAAGAGAAGCAAACTCAAACATTAAGGACATCAATGCGAAGACAGCAGGAGAACATTGCTCTTTGGATCCTGCTAATGTTTGTGAATATTTTAACTACAGGTTTCAAGCCATGCTGTCTTTCATCTGCAACAAAACAAATCCTCCTCTTGGTGAAGTAACTGATTTCTTTTGTCGAAAGAGTACCAAGCAAGAGGTGCTCCTCATATTCACATGCTGTTATGGTTAAAAGATGCACCAAAATTTGGAACAGTCAGTGATGAGTCTGTATTCTTTCATAGAACAGTATGTGACATGCGCCAGCCCAAAAGACAGTGGTGAAAAAGCCTTCAGACAGCAAGGTTTGTGCTTTCAAACACATAGATGTGGCAAGTACTGCTGTCAAGAATACAGATGTACAGGGAAATTGTACACAAGATGAGGTTTTGGATTTCCATGACCTGTCATTTCCCAAGGAAGAGTGAACAGCTTTTTTAGCTGCAGTCAGACATACACTGACACGAAAATCACCGAAAAACACATACAACCTGAGAAAAACAGAGGCCTCCAAGTATATTATTGACTATAACCCTGTGATTCTCAAAATGTGGAATGCTAATATGGATAGACAATTTGTTGTCGACAACTCCTTCACTCTTGCTTGTTATGTCACTTTGTATATTACAAAATCAGAGAAGACAGAGTTGTAGGAGATGTGGGAAGAGATCTTTGCAGAAAAGACTCCAACAAAGAAATTATACAGTTTCAGCTTGAAAATACTTTCCCATACAAAGATAGGCTCATATGAATGCTGGGATAGATTAAGCTCAGCCAGTTTCTGCCCAAAGTCAATGGAAATTGTTAGGGTAAGTCTAGACCTTGTAAGCATGCAAAATAGAGTATTGAAGTCATTCCCAGAAATAGTTTCCAAACTTCAGACAAAAGACAGTTTTTCTATTTAGCACTTCTACAACTCTTCAAGCCTTGGTGTTCTGAATCGGAATTACTTGGAGACTATGACCACTATGAAGATTCTTTCAACGCTGTGTAAGACAGCATTTAGTGTTCAGTGTTTCCAAAGTATTTGCAAATTTTAAATAATGAGATTGAACAGGAAGAAGCAATTATTGCTGAGATAGCTAAGGGAAGTTCACAAAGCAGCCAAAGTTCAGGACCACTAAGTAAAGATCCTCTTGGATAACCAAATATTGAAAAGGAAGCTGCAATAGCCATGAATGAGGTGGAAAGTGCAATGCAACAAGTGAGATAGGAAAATATTGATTTGGAACATTTAGTTGGACAAGTGAACAATGAACAAAAATAAATTTATATGGAGGTAAAAGAGAAAATAGAGCATGGATTCCTCCACAAGAAGAATGAATGTAAATGCTTATCATTTAAGCCAATACTATTCTACATCAGCAGATAAGCTGGCACTGGGAAAAGCTTTTTAATTAAAGTTCTCACCGCTTGCCTACAGAGGACTACAGAATCAAATTTATAGTGTGTAGTAACAGCGCCAACTAATTTAGCTGCACACAACATTAAAGGAATTACTTTACATCGACTACTTATGCTACCTGTTGAACATGACAATAAACTTGAATACCAGAAGTTATCCGGTGAAGCTTGTCATGAAGTCTCAAGAGTGCTGAAGAAAGTGATGCTTTTAATCATTGATGAGGTGAGTATGGTCTCAAACCTAATGCTTGCCTTTGTATACTTGAGAATGCAACAGATTTTGAAAACAGAGTATGACGTGCTGTTTGGAGGAAACCATCAAAGGAGAGCCTGTTTCAAGACACTTCTCCATGATATAACTTAAAATTCTTTGGGAAGTATTGGCAATGTAAGCATTTGGCTTAACTTCCAATAAAAGGAACTGCTTAAGAATATGCGTCAAGCATCTGATGTATGTAGAATATAGAAATATTCTGAAGGACATTAGAGCAGGAGTTCTGACAAAGGAGGGGAAACGTTTCTTAGAAAGTTGACTTATCAAGAAACTATTTTTCTATAACAACAAAGCAGCACAGCTATTGTTCAATTTCATAGAAGAAGGAAAGTCCATGGTCTGTTTAATGCCTATACTTCAGGAGTGCTTCAATTTTAATGAAGAATGACTAAAACTGGAGAAAGGAGACATTTTGGAAATTATAGCAATTGACAAAATGGTACACCAGGGGGTGACAGTACTGCTAAGCGACAAACAGCAAGCAAATTTGGATTCATTGGAGAAATCTGTTTCAAGGACTCCAGGATTAGAAAAGTGTTTATGTGTATGCAAAAAACTGTAGATTAATTTTGCGGCATAATTTAAATGTCGAGGAAAGTATTAGTATATGCTACTATGGGTAAAGTGATTGATTTCATTAACTTTCCAAGTAGGGATATGGTTGAATACTTAGCCATAACGTTTGATCAGATTGGTGGCATGAAGCAGATTGGTAGATGTATTGTATGGGCTTTGGCTCGTAAAAGACTTATATGCCCGGCAGCAGTAGTTCCCACTGTCTCTACAATATGCTGTAACTCTCCATAAATATCAAGGTTTAAGTGTAGACACAGCTTTTATTAATATGGTAGTACTGTATTTAAAGAGGGTATGTCGTATGTTGCATTGTCTCGAGTAAGAACACTTTCATGATTGTTTTTGGTTGATTTTGATGATAGCAAAGTTAGTGCTGAAGCAAGTTGTGTCAAAGAGTACAAACGGTTAAGAAGTGCATATGCTCCTCGTTTAGGTCAGTATCCCATGTATGAAAAACAGACAATTTGTCCAAAGTGAAAGCATACAAAAGAATATACAGAAGTTGCTGAAAAGAAGGAAAAGAAGGACAACAAGGAAGGTGTTAAGAAGAAAAAACTGGAGAATGAGGGAGACATTGTAGGTTACCACTTGTCAAACCCTTCTGGTGTCAACTGCTATGCACAGAAAAGATTATGTTCTGCACTGTGTGGTTTGCTGCAACATTTACAGAGTGATAAAACTGTAATACATTGTGCTTCAGGCATTTGAGATATTTACATCTACCACTCACATCAATTCTGAGCAATTTCTGTACTTAACATTACCAGATTCCAAAATTGTGCCTTTTGACATATTGACCTGCCCAAATTGTAGATCAGATGCTATGTCTACATTGCATATACGAAGAAATGGAAAATACCTTATTGTTGCAAGATGGAATATTATGTGGTATGGCTGGGAGGCCATACCATGCAATATTCTCACAATGCTCAGAGATAATACTTGGGTTCAACAACAATAATCCTTAGCTCAGTCTTGGTAGTGTAGCAAAGAGCAGTCAGGCATTACTGGAGGAACATGTGCTAAGCATTTTACAGTACCGTTATAGTGCATAAGTAATTGAGACAACTCAAAAGAAATCTGACACCAATTTATAAAAATAGAGCTTATTTTTATATAAATATAGACACCAAAATGAACTTTGTACCATACATGCAACCGGAGTTGTGGATTTTTAAAGCATTCAAAAATAAATGCTGTAAATTTGTCAAACTGGTCCCATTTAAATGAATGGGGGAAAACACAGGTGACACTCAGTCACTTGCAGGGTGGGTTCAAATAAACCATCATGGGGATGAGGTCATGCGAGTCCCTAGACCAAGTTCCATCAGTCATTACTTCGTAATTTGTCTAGGGAGTCTGGCTGCAGAGGTGACTTGGCTATCCTTGGTGCGGGATCGGCAGGAGCTGTCACACTTGGAGATGGAGTTCCACTCTACCCACAGAGAGTAGAGGCCTTCTAGGTCCTAGGACCTGGCTTCAACTGCTGGATTCCTTCTACCTTGCTCAGCGGCTCTGGATGGAGAGGAGAGGTAGGTGGAGCTGTCAATCACCAGGGAAGGTCAGGCGGCGATATGTTATCGCCCGTACTTGATAATATGGCCCACAGTGTCACAGTTGTCAAGCAGAGGGGTTCCTGGATACTGGTCCAAGTCTACTCACAAGTATTGGTATTGGCTTGGGGCAGCCTCGGACCCTTCTCTACTGAGCTGCGACTCTTCTCAGCAGCTAGCAAGGCCCCTTCACCCGGAAACAGCTTCCGTGTCAGTCAACCCCTCATCTTGCATTGACGTCAATGTGCCTCGCTCTCACTCACGGCAGTTGCCCCGGCAACCTTAAAGGGGAAACGCTAGGTCCTTACATTTTTTTTAATGTTTATCCATGGGCAGCAGGAGGTGGAGTTTTTTTGCCAAACTCCATGCTCCAAGTAGAGCGCGGAGTAGCAAACCTTCGTAAGCTCTGCAGGCAGAGCAGGGTTCACTGCCCACTCCTAGTTAAAACCCACTAGAAGCCAGGGAATTGTTTATAAGGCTGATCATGGGGAGCTACCCCTTGGGCAAGGGTTGCTCCCATTGGGAACATTTTGTGTGGGGGGGTAATTCCACCCCCTCAGAGTGTCGATTGGCCATTTTTAGGCCAATCTGACATTTGGAGGGCATAAGCCCACTAGACACCAGGAAAGTTTATTTTTTTATATGTCTGGGAGTGGCCCCCCTCCCCTTTATTGGGGCAATGTTCTGGCTGTTTCCTGCCCCCCCCCCCCCATGGGCAGATCAACCATATTTTTAGGCTCATCTACCTCCACGGGGGCAGAAAACCATTAGACATCAGGGAGTTTTAGACTTATATGTTGGGGAGCGGTCCCTTAGGCAAGGGTTGCTCCCCTTTATTGGGGCAATGTTTTGGCTATTTTCTGCCCACCCTCCCGGAGGGAGATCAGCCATATTTCTAGGCCCATCTGCCCCTGAGGGGAGCAGAAAGCCACTAGAAACCAGAGAGTGTTAAATATATATGTTGAGGAGCAGCCCCTTTGGCAAGGGTCGCTCCCCATTATGGGGTCAATATTTTTGTCATTTTCTGCCCCTCCCGGCGGCAGATGGGCCATATTTTTATGCCCACTAGACAACAGGGAAAGTTTCAGTGTGTGTGTGGAGTTCAGCTGATTGTCTGTATGTACTGGCGTTTGGCTGGCTGTGTGTGTACTGGCATTTGGCTGGCAGTGTTTGTAGACTGGCGCTTGCAGTGTGTGTAGACTGATGCTTGCTGGGCTGGTGGTGTGCATGGACTGGCATTTGGCTGGTGGTGTGTGTGGCTGTCAGTGTGTGGACCAATGCTTGGCTGACAGTGTGTGTGGACTGGTGCTTGCCCTGATGGTGTGTATGGCTGGAGTTTGGCTGGCGGTATGCAAGGACTGGTTTTGGCTGGTGATGTGTGTGGCTGGCAGTGTGTGTGTGGACTAGCGCTGGTTTGGCAGTGTGTGTGCTCTCGCATTTGGCTGATTGTTTGCAATGGGGATTTTGCTGACTGTGTGTCAAATGGCTTCTGGCTTGCGATTTTTGTGGCTTGCATTTGGGTGGTGATGGGCAGAAATAGGGTTTTATAATATTAACAGTTTTATTTCTTCATTTGCATTTGTGATCGTAATGTTTTATTTTTCCATTTTATTCTAGTGCAAAGCTTTTGATTTCCTGTGCTGCAACTCCTGCTTGCGGTTTTGGCACTGGTAGATCTGCAGTTTGTATAGTTGCTTGTGTTTGGTAAGAAAACGTTTTTGTACTGTTTACTGTAAATGAGTATCATTTCCCTGCATGAATGTGATTTTTGTAAAACTTGTAATAATAGCAGCATACTTAGCTTCTGTTTTATTGTGTGAAATTCTCTTTGGATTTGTGCATGATGTGTATTGTGTTGTCTTGTGTAAAATGTTCTTTTGTTCTTCCTTTCTAGGGGGATATCATTGGTGCTTGCTGTGTCTGTGCAGCAGGTGCTGGTGGGTCTTGCTGTGGCTGGCAGGTGAGTGGTATTGTTTTTCAATATATAGGTCTTTGTGTGGTTTGTATTGATAGACTTTTCGTTTCAGATTACCAGTAGTTTTAATATCCATTTCATAAAGCCACACTTTGTTTATTACTTATTTTACACAGTGTTAGGTATTGTTGACTTATTTGTCAAGTTACTTTTCTTAGTAAGGATTATGGCTAGTCACAGGATTACCACTCTGTAGGTTGTTAATATGCTTTTCGAGTCTTCCTCTGACCATGATTATGAGACTGACTCTCCATCTGAGGCAGAGGAGGAAGACAAGGATTCTGGGAGTGAATTTTCTGTCTGAGAAGATTCATCTGATGATAAAGCCACTCTCAGTGTGGATGAAGTGCTGCTTTTAGAGGAGGATACTGATGTGCCAATCATGCAGCAAAAGGCATCTGGATTGCAGCCTGGGGCTGAAAGGCTTCCCAATGGAAGAGCTATACTCTGGGTTGCCCCGCACATGTACAGCCAGTGTTGCCTACCTTTAGTGGTGTCAAAGAGTGTAGAGTGAATACTGAAAACATTTTTGCCTACAAATTTCTTTCAGTTGTTTGTGGTCGATGTATTTTTGGATGAGATTGTTGACCAGGCTAATTTCTATGCTGAACACTATTTGAGGGACACCAGTGCTAGACTTAAGCCCCACTATAGAGCCACCAGGTGGGCTCCCACAAATCTGGATGAGCTGAAGAAGTTCTTGGGTTTAATTTTTTTGATGGGCTTGATGGCAACGTCTATACTTCCTACAACCATGATTCATGATTGGTATTTGTTTTTTCTTCGGATGATGCATTTTGTTGATAATGCTTCAGCGTTGCCACATGATCACCCTGATTGTCACCATCTTTTTAAGATTCAGATTGTCCTTGATCACTTTGTAGTTCGTTTTTCATAGATCTATGTTCCAGGGAAAGAAATAGCTGTGGATGAGTCTTTGGCCAAGTTCAAGGGCCATTTGGCATTTAGGCAGTACATTCTAGCAAGTGGGCACGTTATGGAATTAAGATGTATATGCTGTCTGAGAGTAGTTCTGGATATGTCTATAATTTCAGGGTGTACACCGGTAGGGATTCCAGTATTGACCCCCCTGGTTGTCCATCCACTTTTGGAGTTAGTGAGAACATTGTGTGAGAACTTTGTAGACTTCTGTTTAACAAAGGTCACTGTTTATTTATAGATAACTTCTATACTGGTAGGCAATTGTTCAGGGAATTGTTCAAAGTGGATGCTGTTGCTTGTGGCACAATCCGCTCTAACCGTAAATTTACCCAGCTTGTTTGTAAAAAACTTGAGAAGGACAGTGCAGTGCCTTGCGTAGTGATAAACTCCTAGTTGTGAAATTTTCTGACAGGAGAGATGTCTACATGTTGACTATCATCAATGATGAAAGTACTTCACCTGTGACTGTTTGGGGTCTAGTTGCTGAAGTGCGCAAACCTATATGCATTTTAGACTACAGTAAGCAACAGTGTAAATAGAATAGATCAGAGGTTGGAACTATACACTGCTGTTCGTAAGGCTTATGTTTGGTATAAGAAGTTGGCTCTTCATTTATTCCATTTAGCAACCTTCAATGATTTTGTTGTATCAAAGGATTGTTCTCCAGAGTCAAAGATTACATTTTTTCAGTTTCAGCAGTCTGTGATAGGCAGCTATGCGGAAGGAGAGTCGTATGTAGTGCCTTGACTTTTGTTTAAATCCTGGGCAGTGTGTGCTCACATATTTTAAGTTGTACGGCACACAACAGAGTTTCAGGGCACAACCGTGAGTGTAAAGTGAACTAACTGGTCTGTATCATTTGATATATTTTCTTCAGATTTCACGGTTGACATTAGTGTGATGTATTTAGTTACAGCTGTTGTGCTTGTATCTACTTCCAATTGGTTTGTGTTTTCTTTTTTGTTAAAAAAAATGTGATGCAGTGTGTTTGGACTGGCGCTTGGCTGGTGGTGTGAGTGGACTGGAGCTTGGCTGGTGGTGTACATAGACTGGCATTTGGCTGGTGGTGTGCGTGGACTGGCGTGTGGCTGGCAGTGTGTGTGGACTGGTGCTTACCTGATGGTGTGCGTGGACTGGCATTTGGGTGGTGGTGTGCACAGACTGGGGCTTGGCTAGTGGTGTGCATGGAATGCCGATTGGCTTGCAGTGTGTGTGAGCTGGGACTTGGCTGGCGGTGTGTGTGAGCTAGTATTTGGCTGGCAGTGTCTGAGTAGTGACTTGCTGCTGGAAGACCTGGTTTGTCAGTTCGGGCTGGACTGTTTCCATGAGGAGCAGGGTCAAGACTGATTTGCATATGGCTCGGTCTGAACTGGGGTGGCAAAGTGTGCTAAAGAACGATGATGGATTGAACCCAGATCTGTGACTGGGCGTGAGAGTTTTAAAAGTTTCAGCGCTCCGTCCATCATATCCTTGTGATTGCTTTGTTCGCCCTAAGTTGGCAGGGTATGCCCAGACATGGGTCCCTTGCTCACTTTGCCACTGGATTCAAGCTAGCCTGGCTGATGAGGGGTGTTACCCTGAAACCGGTCCCAGGATGCTTGTTTCCAGTCCCGGGAAGACCTGGCTTGGCAGTTCAGGCTGGACTATTCCCATGAGGTACAGGGTCAAGACTGATTTGCATATGGCTGGGTCCGAACTGGGATGGTGAAGTGAACTAAAGAACAATGATGGATTCAACGCAGATCTGTGACTGGGGGTAAGTGTCTGAAAAGTTTCAGTGCTCCGTCCATCATCTCCTTGTGTTTGCTCTGTTCGCCCTTAGTTGGCAGGGTATGCCCAGCCGTGGTTCCCTTGCTCACTTTGCCACTGGATTCAAGCTAGCCTGGCTGATAAGGGGTGTTACCCCAAAACCGGTCCCAGGATGCTTGTTTCCGGTCCAGGGAAGTTCCCATGAGGAACAGGGTCAAGACTGATTTTCATATGGCTGGGTCTGAACTGGGGTGGCAAAGAGAGCAAAAGAACAATGATGGATTCAACCCAGATCTGTGACTGGGGGTGAGTGTCAGAAAAGTTTCAGCACTCCTTCCATCATCTCCTTGTGTCTGCTTTGCTGCTGTTCACTACACACACTACTAGCCAAATGCCAGTGCACACACTCCTTCAGCCACCAGCCAGTGTGATTGCTGTATCAGTGAAGTGGGCGTATGAAAGTGATGGGCCCTGTGAGTCATTGGTGCAGTTTTTTTACCTTTCATTTATTAACAGTGCATTTCATTTTTGTGAAATCTCTTGTTAATAAAATTTTACGTTCTGAACCTTCACTCACCCTCTTGCCACATCCAACCAGTATGTGTGTGTACTTGAGGAATAGATGGTTGTGGATTAATATTTGTCTTTTTTGTCTTTCTCTGCCAAGGTGGACATTGTCTCCAGGGCAATTCTACCAACTCGAGATATTTTCATGAACTAGAAACCCAGGGGAAGAACTGGAGGAGCGTCGCCCCACTGCCTTTCAGCAGTGTAAGGAAAAATAAAATGATAATAACTCAATGTTATTATTATTTTATTTTTTTCTGTTGCGGGCGTGGCAGCTTTTCCAGGCGGGGTGGGGCAGGGCTGCTTTGCTGACAGAACGGGGGAGGGAAGTAGTGGTTTTCACTCCCTAAGTGTGCATGAATGTTTAGCCAGCCGTCTCAGGCTGGCCAAACATTCATGCGCACTTAGCATGCTCTCCACCCAGGCTGCATTACAGCCTGTATGGAGAACATGCCCAGGCTCACAGTCCCAGTCTGAGCACCGAAACATGGTGCTCAGACCAATCACAACGCTGCATTGTAGCAATGTGATTGGCTCAGGGGAGCCTGGGTGCTTTCTGTTCCGTGTTCGGATGAGGAGGAGAGGCACGATGAGAAGGACACGGTGAGGAGGACACGGCGAGGAGGTAAGTTTAATTGAATTTTATTATTCACCCCCCCCTGCCTCACTGCCCAACAACCCCCAATCCATGCCAGCCGCCACTGCAGGGGAGTACAGGGTGGTGTGCCTCTTGTGAATCCCAACAAGTTTTCTTACCCACAGTGCCCTGCAAACTTCAAAATGTGACTAAAATTACAAATTTTCTGTGCATTACTGTGCAATAGTTTTACAGAATTAGAAAGAAACCACAAATTTCCAACCATGCAGTGTTTTCCCCAGGTCTCCCGATATAAATGCTACCTCACTTGTGTGGGCTGGCCAAGTGCCCACCACAGTGAAGGGCCTAAATGTATCGTGGAGACATCAAAATTATCTATCACAAAACAACCTGGTTTTGCAAAGGGGTCATCTGTGTTTTGGTCCCATGGTTGGTGGTCATTTAGGGAAACCCACCAAACACAGACATTTCTGAAAAGTAGACACCTGTGGGAGTCCAGGGAGGTGTGGCTTGCGTGGATCCCCATGAGCCCTATGTATCCCCACAACCAGAAGGGTCAAGCAGACGTAACAGTATATTGATTTTGAAAATCTGCCAGAGTTAGAAGAAGTTACAGGTGAAAATGTAGGCACAAATGGCTGGTTTTTTTAACTTAATTTCAATATTTTTGTAGTTCAAATGTTACTTTCTATAGAAAAACCTTAAAGGGTCTACACAAATGACCCCTTGATGAATTCAGAACTGTATCTACTTTTCAGAAATGTATAGCTTTCCGGGATCCACCATTGGTTTTAGACCCATTTCTACCACTAATTGGAAGAAGCTTAAAAACATGGCTATGTCGCAGTGAAATGCCAAAACTGTGTTAAAAAATTTAGGGGGATATTAGCAACAAATGGCGATATTTATCGCTAACTGCGTTTAGCGGGAGATTTTCTATCGCCGCCAAACGCCGGAATCTATCGCCGTGTTAGCAGCGTATTAGCAACACACCGCTAACAGGCGATAGCTTCCCTTTCCGGTGGAAATGGACGGCGATAGATTTAGCATGAAGGTGATAAAAAGCCTCACGTTAACGTTAAAAAAGTGGCGATGGGCCAATTAGCGACAGAATTGGATCGCTAATTGGCACCAGGCCTGCATTTCTCACGTTCAGCGGAAAAAGGCACTACAAAAGGCCCACCAAGGAGAAAAAAAAAATGGTAAATAGCATAGGAGCCATGGATGAAACTGGGACCAGTGCAGAGGCCACAAACAACCCCACAAATCCCCAGGAGGACCAGCCAGAGACCCATGTGAAGGCCAAGAGGAAGAGGAATCCCAAGTTCAGCCAGCAGGAAAACCAGGTCCTGATTGCGGAGGTGACTGAACACCAACAAGAACTGTATGTCACCTCCTTAGTGACATTGGCAAGGAAAAAAGAAATATGGCAGGACATTGTGTCCAAGGTGAATGCTGTCGGAGAGAGGAGGAGGACAGTGGACGACTGCAAGAAGTGCTGGCATGATACTAAGTGCAAGACCAAGGAGAAACTAGCAGCCAACCTGAAAGCAGCAAAGCAGTCTGGAGGTGGGAGTCCAGCACCACAGGAGGAGCTGGATGAGTTGGAGGAGCAGGTGTCCCAAGTCATCAGTGAAGCGACGGTGGTCGGAGTTGCGGGCCAGGATACTGCTGAACATGACCAGACACAACAACAACAGGGTGAGTAACAACCAGGGACTGGGGGGACGGGGGTGGATGGGCCCAATGGCACTCATGCACAATTAAATATATTGCAGTGCATACCACAATTACTCTGCATCATGTCCCGGATACCCTTGTCCATGGTGGCATAGACACATGTCACCCTACTCAAACAATACATTGTAAGACACATATTGGCGGGCACACAGACTTGGAAATGTGCACAGAAAAGTAAGCCCAATATAGTCCAAGATCAACATCAGACCACAAATAAGTGCAACATCAAATGGCAAAGTGGCACATTAACTTGAGATACGGCAGGGTGGCAAAATGGCCCCCTTGCCTCATCACCACGCATATACAAATCGGCTGCACAAGGACGCATCTCTCTCTGACGCCAAAATGAGGATGCACTGTGAATGTGACTGATCATGTGCACGAAGAGGCATGCCACCACCAATGTCAGCACACCTGCAACATTGTGCACGTGTGTCTGAGTTGTGTGCAAGGTTGTGTATGTGCAGTAAAGTCCACCTATATGCACATGCACATCCCAGCATATAACTCAGACACACGTGCACAATGTTGCAGGTGTGCTGACATTGGTGGTGGCATGCCTACTCGTGCACATGATCAGTCACATTCACGGTGCATCCTCATTTTTCCATCAGAGAGATGTGGCCATTTGCAGATGAATTGGATATGCATGGTGATGATGCAAGGGGGAAATTCTGACATCCTCCCGCATCTCCAGGCAATGTGCCCCCTTGCCTGTACAAGAGATGCAGTCCTGTGTACACCAACTGGGGAAGCATCTAGTGAGTCTGCATACCAGAGACACATGCAATGACACAACAAAGGGACCATGTAAGCTGCTGGATAAAACATGCACATTCAAAAATGCACACAAACAGCAGACTTCACTCAAAGGGCGATGGAATACAATGAGCAGGGGGGCTATGCCTACAACACCACAGCACGTGGACAATGCAGATCAGGCATGTGTCACACAAATATGTACTGCATGCCTTGTCTGTGTTACATACTCACAGAACCACAATGTGCCTGTAAAGCAGTATGACAACCAAAGTATGACAACAAGCAAGGATAGCAAAGTAACAACAAATAATGACAAAGGGCCAAATGGCACCCTAAACCCTTAGGTCAAATTGCACTCCTCCACCCCCAAGTGTACACATCTGCCACACAGAAAACAGCATTCCACATCAGTCCTGATGTGAGTTGCCCATCACACCATCATGTGCAATTAAACCGAACTGTTTGGTAAGTCAACTGTGTCAGTGAACAAATATGCAGTCAGGTAGTTATCACCCACACGCTAAGCGAGGCATTGAATGCCAGAACCAGGACAGCATGTATCATCCATGTCAGCAGCTGCGTGGCACAAACACAAACACACATCACCCTGCCATTTGCATCTCTTATGAGGGTGGTGGTGACAAGGCCTGAGCACCATAAATAGTAGGCCTGGGTGGTAATTTCCGTTCCACTCGCGGAATTTGCGGAATTTGGGTAATTTTGCGTTCCGAGGAGAACGCGGAATTACCAAAAATTCCGCGATCCGCGGCTTCGTGGAATTTTATGCTTGTTCGCGCTTTCAAAATGCGTGTTTGTGAGATATTTCTCCCCGAGCACGCAAACAGCGTTCGCGAACAGGCAAAAAGCATTGCGAACGGGCGGAACAAGCAATTCCGCGTGTTCGCGGAACTTTTGCGTGCGTGCGGAGATTTTTTACCATTTCGCGGAGCTTTGCGTAGCGCGACTACGCAAATTCCGCCCACCCCTAATAAATAGGCATTAGGAAATGCACATACATCAAATCATGGACCACTTACACACCACACGTGTGGTCAACGTTGAGGGTAATGGGTGTTGACACTGTCTGTTCAGACAGCAACAACAATTGAAACTCACGCTGCACCATACTCACAACGGGTAAGCCAACAGGAGGGCAGTAAGCAATGCATGCAAGATAAAACATGAAGGACGACATGCACACAAGACCAATCTCAATAGACAAAGCTACCTGGATGCCCATGTGTACTACATAGTGCAGCACACGTTGAAACAGCAAATAGGCTCTCATTGCTAATGCGCCTAAAGGGGGCCCTCCTCACACATAACTGATCTCGCACAAAACACATGCACATGTGCAGTACCCTGCAAAGCTGCGTGTCCGTGAGCCACACTGACAAGACAAGTGACAGTGCATGATGAATAGCATGCCTGCAGGCCCAACATATTAACATGGTGCAGGCCACCTCACTGAGGTGGCTGAGTGTGGACCACATCCTTAAAGGAGCAGGTCACACTCTGCAACATCCTCGTGTACATACAACCCCTGACGTAAACAAGACATTTGATGACAAACAATGCACAAGTCTCCCAACTCTGACCAAGACCCATATTCCCCCCAGCTTGCAACATCTCAGCATTGTAAATGCACAGAAGTGAAAGGCTCACTGCCTGAAAGGTATAACGGGCAGTAAAACCAAAGCTGCAGGTGCCACTATCACACAATGCAGTGCACACACATACAAATCTGAGCTCATCAACATTGACTACTATGTGGTACAAACTGCATTACTCACACAACTGAACAGAGGACACAACTGGTGCCAATTGTGGGTAGAAATTGTACAATCACATTTGTCATAGCTGTAAACTGTGAGATGACAATGTACAACAACAACCTCACATCTGTGAAGCTCTCAAAATAATCACTATCCCGCAACAAATAGGCATCTCCTCAAAAACAGTCAGAATGTACACTGTCCTGCAGTCTGCTTGTAAACACATCCAATGCATGATCATACATGAAACACACTGTTAAACTGTATCTCCCCTTCACATTGCAGAGGGAGAGACATCACCTCCTGGACAGCAGACTGGCCCAACCTTCACTGATGACGAGGATGATTACCCCACCATAAATCAGGATGAACTTCAAAATCTGCTAGACTCCTTCAGCACCCTACCTCCAGGAGCAGGGCAACCCATCAGCATCGCGGCAACACCACCCCCTGCACAAACCAACCAGCAGCAAGCACCTCCCGCCACAGCTGTCTCCCAGGACCTCGAGGACCCACATCTGGTCTTCCAATGCGGTGTGCTAGAGGTCCAGCGGGAGATGGCTGATCAGGTGCGAGTGGGGTTTGACAGGCTGGCGGCCAAACTTGATGCCATACGTGGGTGTCTGAGTCCCATCCGGGACCACATACACAAGCTCACGGACACCCACAGCCCGCTCGATGTTCTCCAACAGTCCATGGCTGACATTGCTGGAGTCATGATTCTGAGACAACAACAACTGTCTGGTCAGAGTGGCTCCAGCGATGTCAGCCAGGATTTGGGCAACATCCGTCAGATAATGGAGAGCATGGAGCGGATGCAGGCACAAGAAATGGCTGCCAGGGCTGCACACCAGCACAATGTAGCTGGAATCTATCATGCCCTGCAGCTGCTCATCACTGCATTGCTGCCCCAAGGTCCGGCGCCGATGAATGCTGCTGCTGCTTCCACATCCTCAGCTCCGCCCCCTGATGTGTCAGTGCCTCACAGTGCTGCACCCACTATACTACCACCCACATGTGAGGCACATAACATTTCAGAGGATGAAGAGGAGGATGATAGTGCATTTGTGCTAAGGAGAAAGCGGTAGCATTCATCGATGCCAAAAGGCCTGTTACTTCTTGGTTCTGGGCTTAGTATCATGCCACGGAACATCATCTTCCACTGTCTTCCACTGTCCCCCGACACTCACCTTGGACCTCCACATGGACTGCCATATTATTTTTTCTTACCAATGACACTGCAATCAGCCTACGGACTGAACTCTGCCTCTTCCCTTGGACCTGTTACCACCAAAGGACTCTGTCTGGCCCTCTAACGGGCATCTATGCAATGTGTGCTTGTATGGCCAAATACTAGTCCAGTCTTCACCCTTTTAATGTAAATAAAAATCTTTAACTCACACAGATGTGTGTTGTCTATAACCAATCAAGTATAGAAGTCTGTAAAAAGTGTAGGGACAGTGAATCCACCAGAAGGTACACCAAGGGAAATACGAGCAATGTACATGTTTTACCTGACACAGATAGGCAGTGAGATGACCGGGTATGTGTGAATTAGCTGTGCCCTCATTGCTCCAATACAACAATCTAGCAATATCCCAACTTAGCCCCACATCCATTAAGGAAATAGGCATGTGTGCCAAAATGTCCAAGTCTGTTGCAGGCCACAAGTAGTGTCCCCCTTAACAATTGTAAACAATTATCTCTTGGCATATCTACTCACACTCTACGGGGAGGACAAAGCCTGTTGTGATGGTGCGCATTGCATGTCACATCCCAAGATGGTGCACACCATATTCACATTGATGAAGAGACGTAAGGGCACATGTCTACCATACACATATGGAACCACAATGTCTGCCTCAGTGAAGTAGAGTTGCCAATAGGGACTCACCCCAAAGTGCAAGGTGTCAGTCAGCCCCTTCCTGTGGACACACAATGCATACCTTATTTGGACCCCTCTAATGCTGTGACCACTGTGAGCGTATCGGGCAATGTGTCTAGGGATGTGTGGTGCACTGCACTTAGCATATAGTCAGATGCAAGGCCAACATTTCAAGGGTGGCATCACTATGAGTCAATGCCAGAAGTAACAGCTGGGACAAGTGGCTATGACACTGTCACTACAGGGAGCAATGCAACATTTCCCCCTTGTGTGCAGCAAAACAGTGTTCCCGCACCAAAACGTTAGCTGGGACAAAATCATAACTTTACAAATTAAGGGAGTCACGAAAGGCATTTAGGAGAAGTGAAGTCAGTATACCTAACTGTACTACTCCTAAATGCCATTCACAATGGACACACAAATTTACAAAATCATGCATGGCCCGGAGATTGAGCGTCCATGCACAGGAACATATAATTCAAAGGAAGCTGACACACTGGCACTACGCAGCAAGTGTGCCAAGGTCTGTGCAATGTAAATGGACTCAGCGCCAGGAGCATCTGATATGCAGGTGTTTGACGGAATCTGTGGTACTCTGCACATACATCCATCTCCATGATGGATAACAGTAGCAAATTCAATATCCTCTCAATGCCATGTCCCTAGGTTGTGTTGGAAATGGGCAACAATGTGCTGTCCAACTCTGTGAGTCACACTTATGATGTAGAACGTCACAAACGACTGTCCCTAGACTAGGCCGTAAATCCTACTTGCCACCCTGTCATCCATGCAAGTTCACTGTGCTCACATCTAAGGTATCCTGACACAATACATCCTGCAAAGGAACATGTCATGACCAGACTTACACATTCCATGGATTGTCCTGTGATGGTATGAGTTGCATACAAGGGAATAAGCCCTCATCATCCCTGACATAAGTGCAAGCAGAAATCCAAAATAGTAAACATTTATTAGAACAGTAAAAAGAATGAACTACCCTAAACTAACACTGATCACTAGAACTACTACTAAAATCTAAACTAACTAGAAACTTATTACTTACCTAAACTATCTACCCTAACTAATCCTAAACACGCAACAACATATCTTAGACATCCACCCCCCTACCACCTTTAAGGCACACCACGAGACAGGACAAAGACATCTAAGCTATACATAAACTAACTACACATGTGACCTACACAAAGATATATTTTTTGTATATATTTTTTAAATTTCTTTAGCAACAAAGACATCAACGCCCCACCCAAAGGAAAGGAAATGTATCCCCAAATACTGCATAAGAATACATATATAAAAACTACCTTAAAATCTAACACTAACTATAACCTACGCTAAAACTACACTACCTAGCAATTAAAAGAACTAACCTAACACTACCTAAAATCACAAGTTAAAACATTGGGGGAAGGGAGAAGAGGGGGATGGGGTCCAACATGTCCAGGCATCATGGCAGTCCAAGCTGTTTTTTCATGTCTGTGAGATGTCTGGCCTGCTCCGCCATTTCTCGCCTGATCTCTGCCAGAAATACATTGTTGTCATGCAGGATCCTCCTGTCCCTCACTGTGAATGGCACCACCTGATCGGCAGGTGCAGGTGGGACTGTCCCTTGGGGGGTGTGGCCATAGGAGGATGGGACACCTGTTCAGGCTGGGACCCACCACTGACGCCAGAGAGGCCTGGGATGGCCTGTGTGCCAGTTGTTGCAAGCTTGGGCACCGCCTTCCATGTACCTGCTTTGCGTTCCTCCTGGTACCTCTTTGCCATGTTGCGGTACCCTTTTGCCACCTTCTTGACATGCTTGAAGCGGTCCTTCCTAACCTGGAACGCATGTTGTTCGGCTGGCGTCATGTTGTCTGTAAAATATCAACAATGGCAATTTTGAGTCCTTTAGACTATGTCAATGTTCTCCATTCAAATCTGTAATACAAGATCACTTCAACATGGGAGCCTACACTCCAGCGTAACTATGTGAAGTCTGAGAGTGACCTGGACAACGAAATGTTGAATCCTGGATCAGTGACTACATGCTGGGGAGACTGATATGACAGTGCATGGCATGGGACATGTACTGTCACAACGAAATGAGACTGACAGTGTCAAATGATGGTGCCATGACATACCCTGACTGAGGGTGACATGTACAAGGAATCGGAGGAGGGAGGCATTAGCCCTCTGTGTGTAGCACCACCCTCATCCTCTCCTGTGACACAGTGCTGCATCATATGTACAATGCTCATGTGCAGCCCTGTGTGTCCCCCAGCAACTGTGTGCAGTTCATCAAGTCAGCGCCAACACAGGCACTCTTGCACAAGATCTCAAGGGTGTCTGTGTGCATGGGGGCTTGTTAATATTTTGGAAGGTTACCCTACCTGCACAGTAGCAATCCTGGGACAGCCCTACTCACACTTTCAACTATGCTGCATCATGCAGCACACAAGGAAACCCGTTGTGTGGCTGAACGCTGACTTATACATGAGGCGCTGTCCCGCTCTCCACCACTACTACACAATATGTGAGGCATTGCCCCTGAGAGGGGGAAACATCGTTTCCTCTAAATTGTCACTCATGCATGTCTTGTATCCGCTAATCTCACTCCATAGTAAATCAAATTACGCAGGCCTTTACAACGCAAACTGTCACAATGCATTCCCCATTGTAACGGCACCCTGGAGTCATGATGGTTATATTGTTGTTATGGGTAATGCTTTCTCACAGATAGCGTTGTACAGCCCTGCATTGTAAAATATATGGCACAGCAATGAATGCAGAGCTAAAGCATGCGAGGTAAATGTGTGCGGAGTAATGTCACCAATTGGTACAGAGGAGTTCGTACACCTGATCCAGAGTCAATCAGGAAATGACCCCAAGGAGACAGCTTGACAACACCATTGCAGTGGCCAAACATGCCAATGAGATTCATAGGGCCATGTTTGCTATGTGTTTGGGGAACGTGCCTTTGATATGCTTGGCTCAAAGATACGCACTGCCACTTCTGTGAAGCTGGTATGCAGCATACCTACAAATTCACAGTGCTGACCTGTGTCTGAACAATTACAGACTGAAAAGCACTGCCTCCTTGTGCATAATTGGGCACACTTGCACAGTCATCTCAGTCAAGGATGTACATGCATTCCATGTCATCTGATAGTCATCAGCAACCCCACTTATATGTCTCTTCTCCTATCAGTGCACTCTGTGATCCACATGCATGTGCTGTGGTGACAGAACCCATAGACCTAGGGGCATATTGACAAGGAAGTGGCGGAGAGAGGCGTTAGCCTTCTTGGCTTAACGCCTCTCTCCGCCACTTCGGAAACGCAAGGCTGCACCATATTATCAAGGATATGGTGCAGACTTGCGTTTCCCCCTGCGATGGCGCTAAGTTTCACAACTTCAAAAACAACAATTGATGGACAGAATGCAGAACCATGTCATACATTCACCCCAGTACAAAGATCTGGGCCTAAATCCATCGTTTTTTTGCTCACCATGCCATTCCAGTTTGGACCCAGCCATCAATTGTGTGTCTTTTGCTTTCTCGCCCTAAGTGCGCCGGGTATGCCCAGACGTGGGTCCCGGGCTCACTGTGCCACTGGATTCAAGCTATCCTGGCTGATGAGGGGCGAAACCCCGAAACCGGTCCTAGGATGCTTGTTTCCGGTCCAGCGAGGACCTGGCTTGGCAGTTTGGGCTGGACTGTTCCCATGAGGCACAGGGTCAAGACTAACCCTGGGCATCCAATTCCGCTCCGCTCGCGGAATTTGCGGAATTTAGGCAATTTTGCGTTCTGCGGAGAACGCGGAATTGCCAACAATTCCGCGATCCGCGGCGTAGCGGAATTATTTTCTTGTCGCGCTTTAAAAATGCGTTCTAGCACACGCGATAGCGACTTACCGGGATTCCTGCGTTCGCCGACGGGTTTTCCTATCCGTTCGCGTGCGCCACGAGATTTCGGTAGCCGGCCGCGTTGTCCCGCGAGAGTTTGCGATCGCGAACACGTCATTCGCCGCGCCATCGGAAAAGGCGAGAGTGTGCGATCGCGAACACGTCATTCGCCGCGCCATCGTGCACCGCGAGAGAGATTGCGACCGCGAACACGTCATTCGGGCGCGCCATCGGACATCCGGCGATATTTTTGTACAGCTCGCGATCCCGAACACGCAAAATTTTCAATCTGGAGAACAATAACATCGCAAGCAGCATCAAACCTTCTATAAATTGATGATTTGGCTGGAAAATAAACCTCAGATTGATATTTGGCTGTCTTTTTTGGTCAAATTTTTTGGGGGGAGAGGGAGGAAGTGCCACAGAGTCTCCTACTTCCTGTTCCTGTCCAGCAGGCTCCTCCCAGTGCTTTGTCCATCTCCTGTTCATTTTTCACTTGGATTTGAGCTGGAAGGATCACTCTTTGTGTCTGCTGCATCATTATCATTGGATTTGAGGATTTTGGAATTTGAGATTTTACAAGTAAGTTGGTGTTGTTTGATTGGGGCATTGCAGTTGCTGCAACTTCATTTTTGGTACTTTTCATCATTTTTAAAAATAAATCGTTGTGGGTAGCCAGTAGGTCCAGAGCTAGTCATGGGTCATGGATTGCTGGGTGATGTATTTATTAATTTCAAACATCATTTAGGGGGCATGGATGGCATTGGATTGAATTGGAAAATGTGTTTTTTTGGGGTGTATTTCAGTTTTTTGGGCTGTGTGTTAAATACATGCCTTAGTTGTGTGTGGTGTGCTGCAGGCCTTGTTTAGCCCTGTGTATTTTCGTTTTTGCATTTTATTGCATTACAGGCAAAGCAAAAGCAGGGTGGTTTACCATGCAGCCTTTGCCTGGCTATTATAGGCCTGTTTTCAGTACATTGTTTTCCAGGCCTCCTGCTTGTTGCTTGTGATTTGTGAGTGTCCATGTGGCTGGTAGCCATTTCTGGTGGGAGTTACAAGTGTGCTGCTTTAGCCATATACTAAGGCCTGCATGTGTTTCCCTTTGTGGCCTAGGCTTCTTGTTGTGGGCCTGGCCATGAGGCCGGCGGCCATTTTGAAGCCAGGCAGTGTGCTTTTTGCCATAGGCCTGCATTGTCTGTCTTCAGTTTCTTGTTGTTGTGGGCCTGGCCATGAGGCTGGTGGCCATTTTGAAGCCAGGCAGTGTGCTTTTTGCCATAGGCCTGCATTGTCTGTCTTTAGTTTCTTGTTGTTGTGGGCCTGGCCATGAGGCTGGCGGCCATTTTGAAGCCAGGCAGTGAGCTTTTGCCATAGGCCTGCATTGTCTGTCTTTAGTTTCTTGTTGTTGTGGGCCTGGCCATGAGGCTGGTGGCCATTTTGAAGCCAGGCAGTGTGCTTTTTGCCATAGGCCTGCATTGTCTGTCTTCAGTTTCTTGTTGTTGTGGGCCTGGCCATGAGGCTGGTGGCCATTTTGAAGCCAGGCAGTGTGCTTTTTGCCATAGGCCTGCATTGTCTGTCTTTAGTTTCTTGTTGTTGTGGGCCTGGCCATGAGGCTGGCGGCCATTTTGAAGCCAGGCAGTGTGCTTTTTGCCATATGCCTCCATTGTCTGTCTTTAGTTTCTTGTTGTTGTGGGCCTGCACATGAGGCTGGTGGCCATTTTGAAGCCAGGCAGTGTGCTTTTTGCCATAGGCCTGCATTGTCTGTCTTTAGTTTCTTGTTGTTGTGGGCCTGGCCATGAGGCTGGTGGCCATTTTGAAGCCAGGCTGTGTGCTTTTTGCCATAGGCCTGCATTGTCTGTCTTCAGTTTCTTGTTGTTGTGGGCCTGGCCATGAGGCTGGTGGCCATTTTGAAGCCAGGCAGTGTGCTTTTTGCCATAGGCCTGCATTGTCTGTCTTCAGTTTCTTGTTGTTGTGGGCCTGGCCATGAGGCTGGTGGCCATTTTGAAGCCAGGAAGTGTGCTTTTGCCATAGGCCTGCATTTTCTGTCTTTAGTTTCTTGTTGTTGTGGGCCTGGCCATGAGGCTGGCGGCCATTTTGAAGCCAGGCAGTGTGCTTTTTGCCATAGGCCTGCATTGTCTGTCTTTAGTTTTTTGTTGTTGTGGGCCTGGCATGAGGCTGGTGGCCATTTTGAAGCCAGGCAGTGTGCTTTTTGCCATAGACCTGCATTGTCTGTCTTCAGTTTCTTGTTGTTGTGGGCCTGGCCATGAGGCTGGTGGCCATTTTGAAGCCAGGCAGTGTGCTTTTTGCCAAAGGCCTGCATTGTCTGTCTTTAGTTTCTTGTTGTTGTGGGCCTGGCCATGAGGCTGGCGGCCATTTTGAAGCCAGGCAGTGTGCTTTTTGCCATATGCCTCCATTGTCTGTCTTTAGTTTCTTGTTGTTGTGGGCCTGCACATGAGGCTGGCGGCCATTTTGATGCCAGGCAGTGTGCTTTTTGCCATAGGCCTGCATTGTCTGTCTTTAGTTTCTTGTTGTTGTGGGCCTGGCCATGAGGCTGGCGGCCATTTTGAAGCCAGGCAGTGTGCTTTTTGCCATAGGCCGGCATTGTCTGTCTTTAGTTTCTTGTTGTTGTGGGCCTGGCCATGAGGCTGGCGGCCATTTTGAAGCCAGACAGTGTGCTTTTTGCCATATGCCTGCATTGTCTGTCTTCAGTTTCTTGTTGTTGTGTGCCTGGCCATGAGGCTGGCGGCCATTTTGAAGGCCGGTAGTATGCTTTATCCATAGGCCTGCAAGCTTGTAGCCTAGTCTGCCAACAGGCCTTTCATCCAGTGGGCCCAGAGGTAGTCAGGGGTGCATGAAACAACTGTTTCTGTGTGTTCTGTTCAATTTAAACATCATTTAGGGTACATGGATGGCATTGGATTGAATTGCAAAATGTGGATTTTTGGGTGTATTTCAGTTTTTTGGGGTGTGTTAAATACATGCCTTAGTTGTGTGTGGTGTGTTGCAGGCCTTGTTTAGCCCTGTGTATTTTCGTTTTTGCATTTTATTGCATTACAGGCAAAGCAGTGTGGTTTACCATGCAGCCTTTGACTGGATATCGTAGGCCTGTTTTCAGTACATTGTTTTCCAGGCCTCATGCTTGTTGCTTGTGATTTGTGAGTGTCCATGTGACTGGTGGCCATTTCTGGTGGGAGTTAACTAAGTGTGCTGCTTTTGCCATTTAGGCCTGCATGGTTTTCCTTTTGGCTTACTGCTTGCATCCATCCCCTTTGCCAGCTGCAGCTCCCTGAATGATGTGATGACTGAGCAAATAATTTAATACCAAACAGGGTCCACTTCTATTACATTTGTATTTTGGTTGTTGTTCCTCTTCTTTCCTATCCTTCCTGACAGTGTACACAGTATACCATGAAAGCCCTTGTTGACAGTCTCACAAATGGCTACACTAATTTATATCTTTTATTTGTTTGTTTGTACTGCTAGTAATTGAACCACAACAACAAATGCAACATTTCACTGATGTTCTTCTCCTGGCTTCTTTGCTTTTAGGTGCACAAAAAGACAGAGGAGGAGGTGTCATCATCACCCGTTGTACTGCCAGGCAGAAGTCCTGCTGCGCGTCACGTCCACGTGTGACCACAGACATCTCTGCAACTTATGCACCTGCGTCCTGCTGACATCTGAAGAAGATGGCCCCAAAGAAAGGTACCAGGTCCTCCAGTACCAAGAAAGTTGCCAGTGAGAAGAAGGGACAGAAGAAGGAAGTGGCACTTGCCAAGACTGGTGTGCCGGCCAATGTGTTTTTTGGTATAAAAAAAACTTACGCCTGCAGCAGCGGTGTCCAGCGGGGACAAAGCTGGGAGCAGCACCTCTGCATCAGTGGGCCCACCCCAGCAACCTAGGTCTAAGCCAATGACTGTGGCAGAGGTAGCCAGTCTACTAACAACCAGTGATGTTGAAATGTCATTATTGCAAAGTAGAACCCAATCCACGCACACGCAGGCGGAAACTCAGCAGATAAGTGGGCAACCCCAGCCGCAACCCCAGCCGCAACCCCAGCCGCAACCCCAGCCGCAACCCCAGCCGCAGCCAGAGCCGCAGCCGGAACCGCAACCACAGCCGGAACCACAGCAGCAACCACAGCCGCAGCCACAGCCGCAGCCGGAACCACAGCCGGAACCACAGCCCACAATAGTAGTTGTTCCACCTGAAGTAGGGGCAGTTCAGGAAATCGAGCTTTTTGCAGATGAAGAGGAGCAAGCCACTGTTCCAGAAGATCCATTGTCTTCCATACCCCCAGCAAGGAAAAGGAGGGTTAGTCCATCAACTTCTTCTTCAAGCCCCGCTTCTGATGATCTAGATGCCACTTGGAAGCCACCAGCTCAGCCTGAGAGTGATGCACGCCACAAGACAAGGCTAGTGAAAAGGAAGGTTCCAGAAAGCCTTACAGTTATGGAGGTAGATGTAGACGAGAGGGTTAATGATGATGAAGAGCCAGTAATCACGAACATCACTCCTGGGCCTGCGGAGATGGAGACCAACATTATTAGACTATCCCAAATCGCTGCGAGGGATGTAGCACGGATACCACCAACACAGGTAATGCCAACACGACCTCCAGCTTCCATATTTGCCTTTGCAAAGGTCCGGCAGGGACCTACATCCAGCTCAACCACCACCTCAGTAGGTGGTGGTAATGTAAGTGCACAGAGTCAAATTCCATGCACACCCTCCATTTCATCTGGTATTGAAAGTGGCACCTTCAGCAGCGGCAGAAAGTTCTCCTCCCCAGTTTGGGACTTCTTTTCGGTTAGCAGTAAGGAGGAGAACATTGCTATATGCTCAATTTGTCGGCAGCCTGTTAAGCGGGGTAAGCTTGGTACAAACTATGGTACCGGAGGACAAAAAAGTCATCTAAAAAAACACCACACTATCAAGTGGGAGGCTCACCTAATTCACTTAGAAAAAAGGAAAACTGGACCCATTGCTGTTGTTGGGGATGAAGAATTAGGGGAAGATATGATCACGGTGGAAGGTCAACAAGAGGGAGACATTTCTAGCCCTACCCCCAGCAGTGTACTGGTAACGCACACATCCTCAGCAACATCTGAGTGGCACCGTAGTAAGAGTCAACATGAGACACAAAGGCAACCGGGCACTGCAATGAGCAAAAGTGCAGTGTCGTTGAGCCTAGCTGGGTTCAAGAAGAAAGGTGCACCACAAAGGAAAATATTCCAGCCTACCATTGACAGCATGCTTAGGTCGGAGGGGCAGTACCAACGCAACCACCCAACGGCACGGTTGTACAATGCGAAGCTGGCAAAAATGTTAGCGCTGGACCTTCTCCCTTTTTCATTTGTGGAAGGGGTGGGTTTCCTTGAATTTGTGTCAGCCATCTGCCCTAAATGGAAGGTTCCCAGCCGATCCTATTTCGCCCGAGTTGCTGTTCCAGCACTACATCACGATGTGCTGGAATTGGTTGGACAAGCTTTGCAGCAGAGTGCTGTTCACAAAATCCACCTGACAACAGACATGTGGACCAGTTGCCAAGCCACTGATTACATGTGCATCACTGCACACTGGGTCTCTTTTGTGGGGGTTAGAGACAAGCTATCTGAAGTAGGTGCTGTTGACACAGCTGCAATTTTTAATGCTTCTCGGAAACATGCAACTGTAGCCATGTTCGCCATGGAGAAATCTCATACTGCTGACAACATTTTGGAAGAGTTTAACAGCAAGGTCTTTGAATGGCTGCGCCCCAGAGGGCTTGACATTGGTTTTGTTGCCACAGATAATGGCAGTAATATACTTAAGGCCATGACGCTTGGTGCCTATTTCAGGGTCCCGTGTTTGGCGCACTGCATTAACATTATAGTTCAAGACTTTCTGAAAAAGAACCCATAGTCAGCAACTTACTGACCACCTGCCGCAGAATATGCACGCATTTCAGCCATTCTTTTAAAGCCCGGAAGCAGCTGAGGATCATTCAACGTGACTATAGAATGACAGTCAAAGCACTCATCCAGGAGGTGGCAACATGTTGGAACTCAACGTATTACATGCTTGACCGTCTGTTTGAGCAGTACAGACCAATCAATGAATATGTCATGCAAAGGGCGGATGCTACTGTGAAAGGCATGACCCTTCAGATGGACCAATGGTGCCTAGTTAAATCTCTTACAGAGATGCTTCTTCCTTTCGAGGTCTTCACACGTGAAGTCAGCAAGGAGGACTGTACTATGGGCCAAGCTATCCCATTGTTGCACATGCTAGAGCAACAGCTGATGCGGGTGTGTGAAGGGTACAAAGGTGTGGAGGGAAAAAAGAAGCATATGAGTTGGTGGAGAGCTTATCATGTCGCTTAAGTGAAAATGCAAGGGTGCAAAATAAGATTGTGTCACAACAACATTACTTTTGTGCCACAATTCTGGATCCACGGTACAAATCGGCACTGCACAGTAAGACATTACTCCCTTTTTCAGAAGTGGATGTTGCCCGGTACAAAACTTGGATAGCTGAGGCAGCCAGTACATTGGAAAATGAACGGCTGGTAATTAAAGGCCTCAAACCCACGTCAAGTACTGCAGCAGAGCATCCAGCGTCAAGTTCAACTTCAGAGCCTGTGGGCAGTGCATTTGGTTCACAGCTGTCACCAACACTATCGACAACAGCAATAACTGGCTCATCAGCCCCAGTACAAACGGCACAGGATTGGTATTTACAGCAAGGACTTGCTAGGTCCAGTGCTGATGCAAAGACAAAAGAGGCCGCACTAAGTTTAGCACCCCTGAACATTGACCGAATGGTCCAGGCCTACCTGGATGACCCAACAGAGGTCTACATTGATCAAAACCCATTGCGGTATTGGTATGGCAAAAGGGCCAATGGCCAGTGCTCAGCAGGCTGGCGATAAACTATCTGGCTTGCCCTGTTGCAAGTGTCTCTTCTGAACGTGTTTTCAGTGCTGCTGGTTCCATTGTAACAGTGAAAAGGACCAGTCTCTCACCCATAAACGTTGAGAGGTTAACCATGATCAAAATGAATCAGCAATTTATACCACCGAATTACACAATACATGAATCAACGCAGGAAGATGAGGACAGCGGCTCAGGTGACGGAAGTAGCGTGTTGGATGCTGATTACCTACTTCTGGTTGAACCTCCAGAGTTTGAGGACGAGCTATACTTCCCTGACAACTAGGCTTCCACTTCTTACTGTGGTTCTCCCTTATTTACTTCTATTTGTGTGTCTGTCTTTCTGTTTGGAAACTTCAAATCACAACAAATCCATCACCACCGTCTTCGTATTTTATTGCCTTATATGAGTTTCAGCTCTCTGCAGTTCAGTCCACTCCTCCGAGTCCTGCTCCTCCTGAATCGACCAAAATCTATTGCCCTCAAGCCAGATGATAATTGGTTGTAGCATAATCGAAGAAAAACTAAAATCTTGCCTCGTTGAGTCTCTCCAAAAGAAGTGGAACATGATGATGACTACTATAGCTATCCTCCTTTCCGAGCCGATACAGACTGCCCATTAACTGAAGATGAGAAGGAACAGGTAATGAATGATGACATGCATTGGACGCTGACTGAGTGATTTGTGTTGTTGTTGTTTGTAGTGCATGAAGGTAATTCATTGTGTACTATTATCTAATCTACACACTAAAAGTAACTCAATGCAATGTTTGTTTCCATTCTTGTTTTTCAATACCTATTTTCTAATTCTACTGCAGGCCAATCCATTGCATTTTGAATATGGAAAGGGGACTCAATCTGTACACTACTGCACACTGAGTTGGACAACACACCATGATGATGACCACAGTGACATTATCTCTTCGCAGTCACTCAGTACGATCATAGATGGTTGATGGAATAACTCAGTGCTTTTCATGAGTGCATTAAAAGGTAACCAAGTCAACAACAACCACTGCAGACCTACATGTCTGTGTAGTGGTGGAGTCTAGTGTGGTGGTATGACTGACAGCGGGGCATTGATTTAGTCACTTAATTTTTAAAATGCTATGTTGCTGTATATCTGCTTTGTCTGCCTCTGTCAAAAAATGTACGCTAAATGGAGGATGTGTCACGGGTGCCGTGGGCCTGCTCTGTCCTGTTGTTGTTGGAGGTTAATGCTGGAAACAGACTAGAGTAGACATGATGTATCCAAATCCATGCCGCCTCTGAAATTGTTCTTGTTGCACTCCACCGTAATTTAGGCATTTTTTTTCTACTTGATTTTTCAATATCCCTTTTGTTTTCCCATCTGCAATTACAGGCCGGCCCTTACCCTGTGCTACACTGGGAAAAACTACTCTCACTTACCTTACCAATGAATCTACATCAGGCAGGCAGTGGCGTCACCCAAGATTGATGGCCGGAGCGTCCATGGAAGGGAGGACCAAGAAGAATGCCGAGATGCAACTCCACATTTTAACCAGGATAACATACAGTAACAGTATCAACTTTCATCATCTTTTAAATTTGATTCATTTTTGGTCTTCAATCATTACTACTGTGTGTTGTTGTTTTTATGTTTGCTCTCTGCTTATAATTCAATTCATCCCTACAGCAATTTTTGGCTTTTCTTTGCTATCTTTAACCCCTTGACCGCGATCGGAATTCCGCTCGTGTGCTGGACATTCCGATCACGGGTGGGGTCGTGACGAGCTCAGCTCGTCATGCGCACAGCGCAACCGCGCAGCATGACGAGCTGAGCTCGTCACGAGCACCGAAGGGGTTAAGCCCGGGCCGGTACAACACAACAGAAACTGAATGTAATTCGGGTCTCTCTGAAGGCAGACAGGCAAGGCAAATTGCATAATATACTGCTGCCCTGTACTGTCTAATTGTCTAGTAGTAGTAGTTAGTAAGTACTATCATTAACCATCAAGTTATCATCATCATGCATGCATTTCCTTTTTCTCCCTTAACTGATTTATGGATATGGTTGTCTGCCAAGATTGTGTTTTGTTGTTGTCCATGCGTACTGTTTTTCTTTGTCAAACCTTTCCCAAAACCCCCCTTCCCAACCATTCATCAAACCCTAACCCTCTTCCCCCGGGCTGTGTGACTTATTGAGGTGTGACTAAATTAAATGTACACCAATAATTTATCACACGCTTGCTGGGGCGGATGTGGCTAAAGCAACATAAATGCATTTTCAAGGCAGGGCGCGGATCTTCTGCTTGCCCACCCTCCTATGAGCAGTATATTTGCGTTTTTTTTTTTTTTTTTACCAAAGGAACCTAATCCATCAACATTAATTGCCGGCATAGATTGGATTTGTTGTCATCCTCCGAAACAGCACTAACGGTTACGCTTGTGTTGAGTCACGGTGTACTGTAGGCCTAGTCGAGTGACTCGACACAGCTATAGTTTGTAACTCTATGTACTAGGCTATCCCCGCAACCATTATGTTTCCTTGTATTTTGGCATATTATTGTTTGGCAGTAAGTTCCGTACTGTACTTCGTTCTACTACTCCTCCCACAGTCTCTCTCAGGCGACTGACTGTCTCATTTTCTTTTATTTGCAAGTGAAACTGCCAGGGTCTACTACTACTACCACCACAACCATGGCATGTTGGGAAAGAAAACCATCATCACCATGCAGCCATCGTTGTGCCCAAGTTAAACATCAAGCACAGGTAAGAGAAGAAGTTTGGGGGAGGCATAATTAATAACAGAATTTTTTTCACTAATTCTATTTCACACACCCCTTTGAGTCCAGTTGCAGAATGCATAGATTAGGAGGAGAGACTGACAGTACTAGTAGGACAAGTCCCTCAGTGAGGGGTACCGCATCTGTCTGTGTCTTAGTAACTCAGCCAATTATTTAAATCAAACACTGGCTGTGGCACTGCACCAGCAAGGAAACCGTGTGACGTAAAACAGTAACCCCACCCACAAAACATTAACCACATCGTATAAAGTCTAAATATGTAATTTAATACCCTAACAAAAATAAACTATGTAAAAAAATCCCACAACACCTGACCCACCCCTCTCCCTAACCCCAACCAATGTTCATGTCCCGGAACGAAAAAGTCCAACAAATGTCCAAAAGTCCAAAACCCAACGCCCAATTCCCACCCACCAAAAGAAGCTATAAAAAAGGGGCAATAAATAAACGGGTCTCAGCGGGCTCGCCTCTCCAGGACACGGATGCGCTCCTGTAGGCGGGCCACACGGTGCTTCAGCGCGCGGCAGTTGCATCCACAGGGGGGGGCAGCAGTGCTTCTTGCTGTGTGGTGGCGGGCGGCTGACAGGCGGTGGCACCGTAACACTTTAGGGGGGTGTCTGGGGCCCGGGGCATTGGAGGAGGCTGCAGCTGCTGCTGCCGCCGCCTCCTCCTCCTCCTCCAGAAGAACCAGCCGCTGGTATTCGGCCTGTATGGCCTCCAGCTTCCGGCGCCGGGCCTTGGCCGCCAACTCCTTCCTGTCCACTTTACCTTTGGAAGGAGTCGCACTCGCTATATCAAGAAGAAAAAACAAGACTATTGTAAAATATACTCTTAGCAAAGCAGTCAGACAAATTCATTCTACACATAGTGGCACAGTAGCACTAGCAAGCACAGTACGTAACATTTGTGGTATGTATCTATCCTCCCACTACCTCGGCCTCGAACATTTGTGGTAGTTTCAGGCATTCCACCACCCATGCATCTGATTCATATCACACACCTATGCATGCATCCCACGTATCCTTCTCTGCCAGTCATAAATATAAAATCTCGCCCGTCCTTCCTCCTTCCACCCTTCTTTCCCTTTTCGTTCAACCCATCCATCAAGGTCATCTGATCAGACTTTGTCTTCTCCATAAAAATTTCACAGCTGAGTTGAAGTCCGATAGAAGAGGCCATTGGTTACTCTGAGTACACTCCGTCGCTAATGCTATTGCTAATGCTAAGTAAAGGGTGTCTTCTTCAACCGTTCACAACAACTTCTTACTTAAGTCTCAACAGTACAGTACACATTACACCCTTGCAGCGAGTGTAATGTCAATAAGTAAGGATTAGGAATATAACTTACCACCGCCCGCCACTGCTGCTGGCTCACCCCCTGCAGCTCCTCCAACTGCCGCATCGCCTGCACCCTCAGCGGCCGCGTCACCTTCGCCGCTGGCCCCGGTACTGGTGGTCGGTAGTACGCCTAGAAAAACATTACACATTTTTCAGATGCCATATACACCTCCCCCTATTTTTGACTAGCAAGAATGAAAAAAAAGTTAATACATACATAATACATATACAACATACATCACTAGTATAAATCAGGTAGTAGAGTAGACACTGGTAGTGTTATATGGTCCCTAGGGTCATTCTAGTCTTTGCTAAGTTACCCCGAGCCATGCAACCATTTTAGCTCTGTCTTTTATTTTTGCGCAAGTTACCTCGCAGCTTGTTGTGAAAGACGCCTTTGAGCCCACATGAGCTCATACTGCTACTGTCTGAGCGCTGCGTACATGGTCGAAAAACAACCGACTTTGTTATGGCGTTCTGGTGTTAGTCCATATTGCTTATCCATAAAAAAACTGCACTTTTTGGCACGACTGAGAAATGCTTGCACTATACTAACGCGCACCATTTTTCTCATTACAGACGGAAGATTCCATTATATGAAGAACCAGAGCTTTGCAGACCTTATGATGTAACCAGTACTAGGTTCTTCTAAGGTGAGGGCTCCCCAGAATTCTCACATCTCCATTTATAATTTTATATAAACTAGATTCCTACCAAGGGGAGGGTGGTTCTTCCACCACTGTTCAGTTATCATGATCTCGCCTTTTGGCTTCTATGGACTTGTAGTTGTAAGTAACTTGTAAGTCTAACTAAGTGTAACAATGTTTGTTGTTTTAATCTTATGCATTTTGCTGTTGCTGCTGCATTATACAACGTACAGAGCTTGTCAGTTGGAAATAAAAATAAACCTTTTGAACTTACATAGACTCGGTGGTATTTGGTGTGGACTTACACGAGAGAGTGAGCAAAAGGGTGTGCATTGCTTCTGCGACAGAGGTTGGGAGTGTTATGTTGTCTGGGTTGTCTACTCATTGGGTATTTTGGGGGGGCGTTTTGGAGTAATGAGACACTATAACTAGTTGGTCAGGGGATTGTGGTGGCTTGTGATTGAGGTGTGAGGAAGGTCCAACCTCCCATCACCAACGTCCTATTTTCTTGTGCAAAGTTCTGTATGTGCAGAATCCCTACAACAGTAGTAGTATGTCCTATCCTATCTAAAATTCTAAAATGTGGTTGGGCATTTTCTTGGTGGGAATTGTCGAAAAGCATCAAGAATAAGAAGACTAGAAGTAGTAGAAGAGGACAACCCAAAGGACTGGACTCAATGGCTATAGCTATTGGTGAATATGAGTTTTATTTAAAATATTTTAAATAAAGAGTGGGCAACTGGGCAAGCTTAGCTACAGACAGACTAATAGTAGTAGTACAGAGAGTCATAGCAGACGCAGTTAGAGGCAGGGATAACAAGAATTTAGAAACAGATAGTATAGAGCAAAGAAGATTTTGTCAAAATTCGAATTAGGAGGATACCTAAATAATAGTTCGGAAAAAATAAGGTGCAGGAAAAGTTTGGGAAATCTAATTAATAATATTAACCACTGGAGGACTTACTGGGGCCAGCAGCAGAGCCCTCGATAGAGGAGCGGTCCTGTGCCTGGGAGGCATCTTGTTGATGTTCGTGGCCCACCGCCTGCGACCCCATCTTCTTGCCCCTGGGTGCTGCTGATCATGTAAGATTTCATAAAGAAAGAGACAAAAATTAAAGTTTGGTGTGAAATAAATAAAATATTTTAAAAATACGCACCAAAACTTTTTGAGTAACAACAATTGCAATAAAATTGACCTATCTGATCGACTGGTAGTATTGCGAGATTCACGGACCGTCTAGCAAGCCTAACTACCACCTGACCTAGCCCACCTATTCCAATCCAGACGGGCCAATTGTTCAGTAAGTCTGCATTTCCATTTATTTTAGTCCTCAAAAATGCATAGATGGAGGACACATGCATACATTTTTGCATACACCAAATTGTTGGCTGGTTGCTGCTGATGTTCTGCTAGTGATGATATAAGCCTATTAACACTCAGAAAACAAACTACAAAAGGTTCTGCAAAGGACTGGGGTAAGCAGCACTCAGCAGCACGTGACATGACAGAGGATGCGTCACGCACACCACTTACAAATTACCAACTAATAAGTAACTAAACCTATCAATCCACCACTATCCCTTCTTAGTGGCAGGAGGACAAAGGAAGGACTACTCTCTCTAGCATTACATCACTTAAGTTCTCTAAAGTAAACTCTTACATAATCATCAAGCCAAGCGAGCGCAAAGTTGCAAACAAGTAAGATTAGTAGCGCCGAGCGCCTGTGTCATAACAATCACAGATTTGTAAACGTAATTTACCTGCAATGTAAGCAGCAGCATTCTTGCTGGTCGGAAAAAAATATATATTTGCAATATATAACACAGAGCAGAACACAAAGTAGTAATATTAAATAGCTACTCACCAAGCCCCGGGACCTCCACTCCTAGCAGGTCCAGCAGGTCCTGCTCCCGATCCAGAATATCGGACCACCGGTGCGTCAGCTGATTATTGGTGCGCCGGACACCAGAGCAGCGAAACACTGCTTGACGCACCTTGCCCCACCGCTGCCAACGCTCCCGGAGCCCGTACCCGGACCCAGGCCTGCCGCCTGCTGCCAGGGTTAAGGGGAGGTGGCACTGAACAAAAAAAACAGAACGGCCACCTCCGACTCATTAAATAAGGCCCGTGCCTGCACCCCTCTTTGGCGCCGCCTTCTGCAAGGAAGGCGGTCGCGGCTCTGTCTCCGACTTCGAGCCCTGTGGCTGTGGCCCTTTGCCATGGTTCTGGGTAGGCGGGGGACGGAAAAGAAAAGGTAGGAATTACAAAAAAGTAAGTAAAAGAAATGAAAAAGCAGGTAATAGAAAAAGTGTGAAAAAGTAGTTAAAAACACACAAAAAGTAGAAAAAAACTCAAAATATACAATCAGGAAAATAGAGAGATAGATAATAAATAAAAACAGAAACAAAGGATTGAAAAGATAGAGGGAGGATTGAAAAGCAGGCCCAGAACCATAGCAATAGACTGAAAAACAAGATGGCCGCGCCCATTGCGACCGCATGGGCAAGTTGGCGCGATATTTCCCCCCCCGAGCACGCAAAAAGCGTCGCGAACACGTAATGCGCGTTCCCGAACAGGAAACCCTTATCGCGAACGGGCGGGAGCATGCAATACGCGACCCGGAACAGGAAATAAGCATTGCGAGCGGGCGGGAGCATGCAATACGCGACCCGGAACAGGAAATACCATCGCGAGCGGGCGGGACAAGTGAAAACAAGATGGCCACGCCCGTTAGCGACCGCATGGGCAAGTTAGCGATATATTTCCCCGCGAGCACGCAAATACACATCGCGAACGGACGGGACCAGCAATTCCGCGATTTGGCGGAATCTCCGCGTGCTCGCGGAAATTTTTAGCAATTTCGCGGAGATTTGCGTAACGCGACTACGCAAATTCCGCCCACCCTTAGTCAAGACTGATTTGTATATGGCCAGGTCTAAACTGGGGTGGCATGGTGAGCAAAAGAATGATGGATTTAACCCAGATCTCTTGACTGGGGGTGAATGTTTTGATTTGTTCTGCATTCCGTCCATCAATTGTGTGTCTTAAGTTTCACAACTTAGCGCCAACGCAGGCACCCGTGCACCAGAGTGCAAGTGTGTGTGTGTGCAGGGGGGGTTGTTTATGTGCAGGAAGGTGCCCTTCCTCCACATAATCAATCCTAGAATACCATGTTGTAACTTTCATTTGTGCTGCTTCGTGCAGCACACAGGAAAGTTACAATATGTAATATATAAAAATGTTCATGTATGTACAGGAAGGGCCACCTTCCTGTACATATACAAACCATGTCATCAGTCATATACAAACCATGTCATTTTGCTTTTTCCATGTGTGCTGCACAAGGCAGCACACATGGGAAAAGCAAAAATGATGAGAAGAAAGCATTCATCCTCGTTTCGCCAACTTAAGACCAGGATTTCACTGGTGTTAAATTGTGCGCTGCCACCTATCAACGCCGCCCTTGTTAATAGGTGGCATCATCAAATACAATGGGTGTTGCTGTGGAACGCCCACAGCAACACCCACTGCATGCCCCTTTCACACTAAACACAGCGTGAAAGGGTGCCTTATTAACAAGGCAGCGTTAATACACGTGAAGTGGCTTAACGCTGCCTCGGTAATAATGTGAGGTCCCTATCGCCAACACAACGTCACTAAAAGTGACGTTGTGGTGGCGATAGAGGCTTGATGATATGCACCTTAATTCCAATGTGTATCACTGACTGGGGATGGCCAAAGTCATAACAGTGAGAAAAATGCATTGCTCCACCTTCACTTACCGATTTTGTACACACTTCTGACTTCCACAATACATCATCACACTGTAGGCAAGGGACATGTGATACACACCCATACTGCATACTACAACGTTCATCATTTGACCCAGACATCCATGACACCGCACTATGCCAATATATGATGTCCAAACTCACCAGTGGCGTGTGGGTCCTCGAAGCTGTCGATGTCCCCCTGTGTGATTGGTGGCCGACCATCTGTGAGACAACAAAATAAATATGTGTTGGTATCAGACGTTAAATCATATGTGTCATATTCCTCATACAAATCATCACCATAACTGAAAATGCTACGTAACTGTAGTGTGGCGTTTCATGTTGGCTACATGATTGGGTCCACTTTGACTGCCATTCACACCAGACCTGTGAATGCTGAGTCAGGACAAACAAGACAATAATGCTAGCTAACATGCACATAATGGTTGTGTGACACATTCACAAGGCCCCATTTCTACATGCAACATGATGTTATACATGCTCTGTGTACGATTGCATCACTGCAGATTGCACAAGGCAGTTTCACAGATGTTGTTGGTGTATGACAATCTGGAGATGTCGTATTTCCTTTGAGCATTTGTTCCTATCAAATACATTGTCACACAGTAACTATGTACAAGGCCAGCGTAGCCAATGTACCACAATTTATGAGGACAGCATTTTTACACTACCTTTTGGCCAGCACACAGCTCCCATAAACAATGCCTTGGATCGTTCATGTACAGTCACCCTTCCTGTACACAAACAATCTTTATCCTGCACGCAGTTTTTGCGCAAGTGTGCCAGCTTTGGCACTACAGTGCTAAGTGTTGCTCCAGCTCAGTGGGTAACACAAACTAGCACCCTATGCTTGTCAATATGATGCAGCATTGTGTCTCGGATGTGCCAACATTAGGCGTGAACGCATTACGTCTCCCACCTCACTCAGCAACCTTTTTTCACTTGGACACCAGTGTCACACACCGCATATTTTTATTTTGTTACAGTATTCATGATTAAATGTGGAGTTTGTACTTACCACCCTGTAGGCCAGTCAGAACTCCCGTGTAGTCCAGGAGGTCAACTTCACGGGCCAGCAGATCCTGCCAGCGGTGCTTCCACTTGCACACGGTACGGTCCACTCCAAAGCACTGGCACACCTGCACCCGCACACACTCCCACTTCAGCTTCCGTACACTTACATTGTATCCTGCAAGGATACGGCCTCCCCTCTCCAACATCAAGGGCAGGTAGAATTTGACCATCCACAGGAAGCCCCCAATGCCCCCTCGGACATCCTGCCCTCCCTGCCCACAGCCGGCATATCCCTGCACACCTGTGACCCCACTGCAAAAAGAAATGAACCCTCAATAATATCCCCAACAACAACAAAGAAAGTTAACTACCCCAAGACAAACACCCGTCAAGATTGAGGACAGGAGACAAGAAAACACGTAAAAACCAGTACACAACACTTCACAGACACTACCAACAGGACACAGGACACAGCAACACTCTCCAAATCTCAAAACTGCAGCACACACCACCAAACACCTCCAACACTCTCCACAATCACCAGCAATATGCTCAAAAGAGAAAGTGAAAGTGCATAACACTCCTCCAGTAGAAAGGAAGCATGCAGACATCACTTCCTGTGTGTTTGCGGCCCGTTTTTGACAAAGCGGTGAAAATCTGCACACAGATAGGCTCATGAGTAATATTTAGTATTGTACAATGTGTTTAGCGATTTATTTTCCATCGAGCGTATGAAATAAGCATCGCTTTATCGATTTAGCGGTCAAATCTTCACGCTAAGAGCAAGTTCATACACAGATGTACAGTCTTAGAGCAAAATTCATTTCAGAGCCCAATAACACCATGAAAAGCTTGTTTAGCACACAAATGACACCCTAAATAGCATCTTTTACCCCATTTCACACCCATTTTTCATCTTTTACCCCATTTCACGCCCATTTTTCATCTTTTACCCCATTTCACACCCATTTTTAATCTTTTACCCCATTTCACGCCCTAAATTTAATTATTTGACACAACGGGCACACTCAAATAAATTATTTACCACAAACGACACCCTACTATTATTAATTTAGCACAGAGGACACCCTATAATTCCTGATTGACACATAATGACACGCAAAATAATTGAATTTGGTACCACAATTTACACCATGGAAACTCTACTTTTGCACTATTGACACACTAGAAACCATCTCTGTACTGAGGAGACATACCCACCATGATTTGACTATTGTGATATTATTTGCACTTATTGTGCAACGTACGCTTTTCAGTGTGATGTACTTATGCAGGAGAGTAACATGCAGACAGTGTATGTGTGTTGTGTTTTTTATTGACACAAACTGTGATTGGGGTCATTTTGCACTGATATACATTTGATAAGGACTGTCACAATGTGACGTGCTCAGGTAAAGAAACTGTTTATTATTCGGTTCCTTCGGGCAGTTCCTGCTGCATTAACTGTGGGGTGTGCTCCACCTGCCTCATCTTCATCATCGTCCGGTGCAGCAGGCACTTGGATCCATGGGGTATTGGTGCGCACACATATATTGTGCAATACACAACATGCTATGATGATTTTATTCACTATTTCAGGGCTGTACAGCAGTCTGCCGCCTGTGATGTCCAGGCAACGAAAACGTGACTTTAGCACGCCAAATGTGCACTCCACAATGGACCGGGTGCGTCTGTGGGCCGCATTATACTGCCTCTGGGCCTGGGTGGTGGAGTTTTGGAGGGGTGTCATCATCCACGGGCAGAGTGCATATCCTTGATCACCTGTAACATGTGATGGAGAGATGTGTCCATTTGTGGTTATGCATGCTGTGTTGGTAGTGTTGATAGTTTTGTGGTGTGTGATTAGTGCTATTTTCGAATTCATGTTAGCCAAGTGTCACTTCTGACTATTTACCAGCATTAATGCTAATTACATTGCCTCACAGTTGATCCTCCCTCCCCGAGCCGATTTGATTGTGTGCGCTGCGCGGTTGCATCACTGGCACTCCTACTGTGCAACAATGTTAAGGCCATCTGCGCATATCCGCAGGCCTAACACGAACAACAGCAGGCACCCTGGCTCTCCTACTGTCTAGCGATAGCACTCATCCGCCCTCCTCGCAGTCAACGCCATGAGAACATTTAACTGCCAATAGGCCACACCAGACACAGTTCACGTTAAGTTCTGCTGCTGGCACTGCCGTCAGACCTGCCCCACCGCACAACATGCAGTTTCCACCTCTCCCCGTATTTGCAAATGAGTGGCGGAGGGGCTAGGCCTTTGGGGATGGTTTGTCTACATAGCTAGCCCCAGTTCCCACAGTTACTTGTGTTGTTGTGTCTGGTAAGTGGGCATGTTGATTGACATGTTGTATGTGAGATTGTAACATGTACATTCTCACAATTGTGAGTTGCATGAATGTGGAGTTAAGGCGTGTGGTGTGTTCTGTTAGTACTTACCAACAAGAACTGCATTTCCATATGTGCCATCCTGGAAGCGCTGGTTTATGATGGACTGTCAAAAGATGTAGGAATCATGCACACTCCCTGGGAACTTGGCTATGACATTGGTGTACAGTCCCCGGTGGTCCACTATTGCCTGCACATTCATGGAATGCGTGTGCTTTCTGTTGCGGTATATGTGTGTGCTATCTGCAGGGGGCACAAATAGGACATGTGTGCAGTCAATTGCCCCCAACACCTGCGGGAATCTGGCTATGGCGTGGAAGCCTTGCTTAGTCTCAATCTGTTCATGCACAGTGTTGGGGAAGTGGAGGTGCTGGGGTATCAGGCTGAGTATGCCATCCAAGACAGTCGGGAGGAAGATTGAAAAGGCTGCCTGTGAAACTCCTCCGACTCTGGCCGTTGTTGGTTGAAAGGTCCCAGAGGCCAACATGTGCAGCACAGCCAGCAGCTTTGTCTGCGGAGGGATGTTGGTTCTCCGCTGTATTGGTGGCGTCAGCCTGTGGGCTATCAGGTTCAGGATGTGTTGGATGGATGTCCTTTTGAGCCTGTAGTGGGCAATGACATCCTCTGGCGTTAGGTCTGCAAGGCTGAGACGTCTGCGCAGGGCCCGCTGTCTTCTTTGGTGCATCCTCGGTGGTGGTCCTGGGGGAGGTGGCAGTGGCGGTGGTGGTTGTTGCCTTCGTGGTGCTCCAAGCCGAATGATTAGTACCTCCATGGCATCAGTGGGTCTTCAGATGGGGCTCTGAGCTAGTCTCCCTTATATACCTCCCTTTAACTCCATTTTTAGACCAGCTTTTTTCTTGTCTTAAGTTCCTGCAGCTAACGGGCCTTAGCACGACTTTTTTTATCGCTTCGCGGGTCCGGGCCATCATTGCTAATAGTGCGATGTGGTGTTAGCGACAGTTTTCCAGAAATTTTGAGAAGGAATGCCTACTTTGCATGTCATTAGCGATAACTATCGCTGCCATGCAAGGCGATAAATAAACCAGCTGCTATCGCCGGAAAGCTGTCGCTAACGCCTGTTAGCATAAGCTTGGTAATAGGGCGATAAAAAAAAAAAACACGCTAACGCAGCGATAAATGGCTTGCTAATATGCCCCTCAGTTTCTGACTAAAGTCTGCCTATTCCTAAAAGCTGAGGAGATATTAATTTTAGCATCATAAACCTTTTGTGATACCATTTCCAGGGAACAAAACAGACGCTTTCTTCTGCAGCACTGTTTTCCCATTTTTACCAAAAACCCAAAATTCTGCAGAATTTTAGCTAATTTCTCAGTTCCCTTCAGGGGAATCCACAAATGCTGGATACCTTTAGAATCCCCAGCATGTTGGATAAAAAGGACGCAAATTTGGGGTGAATACCTTATGTGGAAAAACATTATGGGGGGCCTAAGCGAGAACTACCCCAAATAGCCCATTAAAGACCTAGCACGGGGGAGGAATAGTAGCAAAGGGGTTAATGCTACAACGATGAAGAGCCGATGGATCTAGATTGGCAACCAAAATTACAAATGTCAAAGCTGGACTAATATCAATTTCTGGAGGAACTTACACAACTTAGGCTATTATCTTTCATGAAGGACTTAATATAGCATCTGGGCACTACACTGTCTATTTAAAGAGTGAAACTGGATGGACGTAATGCAATGACAGAAACCTGAAATTCAACCCAAAACTGCCTTTCAAAATACCAAATTCTTGCCTTTTGTTTCTTCAACCAAAGTTCTAAGGAGGGTTACGGTTACAAAAATGGTATACAGTATTTCTTCTACGTGGATCGTCAATCTTTAAGACATCATTTGGCCTACCAGAGGTGATGTTTTCAAAAGGGTCTCCATAATTCATGTGAGCTTTATGTCTATTTGTACTATTGCAACACTTTTAATAATAAAAGAGTTATTTTTAAGATATTCCTCTTTAGATTAGCTCAGTAACTATAGGGAAAACAATGTATTAAATAATTGCATAGTGTCACTTATTTATAGTGACATACTGTTGCTTTGGGTTTTTTTCTACAATCTATATGATTGCTTTTTCTCCACTGTTAGAGGATGAAGCTCTATATAATACATCATTTATGGTGTATAAGTATGGAAGCTGAGAACAGTAAAAAAGGGGAAATTAAATGCTTTACTACAATGTTATATATTATTAAAGTTTAAGCAATGTGTACTGTTTGGTTTCTGGAGATTTGTAAATGTAATACTAGCTACTATTTCTGTTCTTTTTCTTTTTCAACAGTGCTTGGAGTGGTACTTGTTTACATGTTTGAGCATACTTGTAAATACTTCTGCAACGTACCACTTGAAGAGGGTCTTCTCACGTAAAAAGCACTTGGGGGCATATTTACAAGCCCCTAGCTCCACCAGAGCGTCACTTTCTTTGACACTCCAGTGGCGCTGTGTGCTGGCACTTATTTACAAGGTATTGTAAGAGACAATGGTCCCTACCAAAAACAAGTATATAATGACAATGTTACACAGAACTACATTGCGACCTGTGTTGGTATTATCCAATTGGAAAAATGTTTTTATTAAACAAACAATCCAAAATAAAAAATAAAAAGTGTAATTAAAGTGCAGTAGGTAAAAATGGAGTTGGAAATCACCAGATTTCCAGCCCTCAGGCATTTGCAACCATAGTGACTTTTACAACAAGATACATATTTACAACAGTCACAATGTAAAACACATCTTGTGCTCCACATGAATCCTAATAAGCCAATTAGAGTCAAGATGTGGTGCAACACAGGCACTCTGGCACCATGGTAAAAGGGTATCTGCGTTGGCACTAGGCAGCTATTTTAGCACTGGCGCAAGGGAAAACACAGGGGTGTGCCGTTTTCTCCTGAATACGGCACATCCCTGCATTTTTTAAATGGTGCTGTGCTGCTAAATTGCTCGCAGCGCTGTGCTGTGTCATTTCTTTGTAAATATACCCCTTGATGTGCTTTGCCACAACCTTTTTTTGCTGGAGGGTATGGTGAAAAACTCACATGCAAATGATTGCCGCTTTCCCAGGGGTTCTTCCTCTGAACAACTGTGTTCAACAGGGTGTGGCTGCTGATCCTTACTACCACCAGACACCATTTTATTTGGAAATAATTTATAAGAAAAATCACAAAATATAATTGTTTTTTCCCTACTGCTCTAGGATGAATCTTTATACAGTACATTGTTTATGTTGTACAAGAACAAAAGCTGAGAACAGTAAAAAAGGGAAAAGGATATTCGTTATTATAATGTGAAATATCACGATTCGGATCACCTGGTGGACAATCTTAAGTTCTTTGACCTAAAGCAGTTATTAGAGGAAGCTACCCACCAGGCAAACCACTCATTGGACAGAGTAATCGCAAATAATCAAGATCTAATAGTGAATAAGGTCCTGCCCATAGTATGGTCAGACCGCAGGGCCATCTTTCTTTCACTTAAGGTTCCCCTGAACAATGGCCCTTGCACAAATGCACTTAGACCCTTTAAGATGAGACCCTGGAAAAAGCTTAATGCTGTTGAGCTGAAGAATAGTCTTTTGAACTCGAACCCTGCTTTAGACAAAAACATGGATATTGCAGCATCCAACTACACACATTGGCTAGAAGCAGCAGTTATTAGACAGGTGCCAGAAAAATGTATAAAGTTTTGAAGGAAAAAGCCATTAGCCCCCTGGTACTCACAAGAACTAAAAGCTTTCCAAATGAAATGTAGATCTCAAGAGCGTAGGTGGAGAAGTGAGTATTGCCAACAGGAAAAGACTAAATATAGAAAACTACAGGTAGAGTATAAGGAACTAATTAGAGCTGAAAAGTCCAAAGACTTCATGGAAAAAATTAGCTCCACCAGGGAACTATTTAAAATGGTCAAGTCGTTGTCAAACTGGAGCAATAGCAATACTTTCAACACTGATCAGTCCTTCTGTGATAAGCTGGCAGAATTCTTCTAGAGCAAAGTTAACTCTATTTTTCAAGATTTTAATCTTACTCAGATGACAGGGGATATAGGAGGGGTCTTACCCCTGACAGAAGAGCTGTGTCCATTGCAAGCTCATAAGAGCCCAGACAGTCCAACATTTGGAAAGTTCTCCCCTTTCACCGAAGAAAAGCTGATAAATCTCAGTAAATCCATTAAATCTGGGGCTCCTTCAGACCCCTGCCCCTCGCAGGTCTTCAATGCTATTTCTAGCTCAGTTGCAGGTCCACTTATGAAATTATTAAACAGGATATCGACTTTAGGGAAATTCCTGGGTATATTGAAGAAGGTCTCTATCCTGACTCTGATGAAAAAACCTTCACTGTACCCTAAAGAATTGAAGAATTACAGGCCTATATCTCGCCTCCCCTTCCCTGCAAAGATATAAGAAAAAGCAATAATTGAGGAAATCATAGCCTTTTTAAATGCAAACCAACTTCTTGATCCCTCACAGTTCAGTTTCAGAGCCAACCACTGTACAGAATTGGCTCCGGTAGCTGCATCAGAAAATCTGAAGATGGTGATTTATAAGGGAGGCAAAGCCGCATTGATTTTATTAGATCTTTCCGCCAGTTTTGACACAGTCAATCATTTGCTCCTCATAAACTGGTTCCAGCTACTGGGCTTTCAGGACTCTGCTCTGACTTTGCTGAGCTTGTTTCTAGGTGACAGGCAACAGCGAGGGGAGATGGGAGAAGTTAGTTCTGCTTCCTTTTCCCTTCCCTGTGGGGTGCCCCTGGGCTCCTCTCTTAGTCCCACACTTTTTAACATCTATGTTACTCCCTTGATCAATCTCATCCGTAGGTATGGTCTTACAGTGTTCTCCTACACAAATAATTTGCAAATTGTGGTATATATATCATCAGATGTCAAAAGGGAAGCAAATAACTTTCGTAGCTGCATGTCTCACATCGCAATCAAGATGCAGGGGAATTGTCTGAAGTTGAACTCAGAAAAAACCGAGGTCCTGCTTTTTGGAAGGGACACCACCTTCTAGAACTCATCATTGTGGCCTGCTGATCTAGGCCAGCTTCCAGTGCCGGTGCAAATAGTGAGAAACCTGGGTGTCATTTTTGATACTAAACTGGGCTTCTCAGAACAAATAAATCAAATCACCTCTTAGGGCTTTGCTTAGGGTCCTTAAGAAGATCTTTCCATTAATTCCCCAGGACCTACAAAAGACAGTGATGGTGGCATTCGTTACCTCCAAGATGGATTACTGTAATGCCCTTTATTTGGGTGCCCCTAAGCAACAGGTAAAAAAACTTCAATCCCTACAGAATGCAGCAGCCAGAATACTTCTAAAACTTCCTAAGTTTGCATCTGTCTCCCTATCTCTGCAAGGCCTGCATTGGCTACCTATTAGGAAGAGAATCATTTTCAAAGCACTTTGCCTGGTCCATAAAGCACTTTACCGGGCTGGTCCTGTTTACTTTCAGAGTCTGTTCACTTGGTATACCCCACCAGTAGGCACTTAATATCCAGTTCCGCTAAAATGATAATTGTCCCCAGAATAAAGAAAACAAGATGGGATGGAAGGACGTTCTCCCTTTGTGCGGGGAAACTCTGGAATTCACTACCTCTAACTTTACGCTGCCAACCCAGCTTGTCACAATTCAGGAAGCAATTGAAGACCTGGCTCTTTACTGAATCTTTCAGTTAAGTGCAGTTGTCCAGCTTACTGCCTCTTTCTTGATGTTTAACCACCAGCGCTAAGACACCTTTGGGTATTTGTGCGCTATATAAACCTAATTTACATTTACATTACAAATACTATTAAAGCATAAGAAATGTCTACTGTTTTGTTTATAGTATGAACTTATGGATTACTGAATCTAAATGTTTATTATGGATTTTTTTAAAGTAATACTAACTTATTTTTATGTTCTTTTTCTTTTTAAACAGATACATGACACCATTTATTGCAGTAAATTAATTCCCTAAATACTTTTTTCTGTGTAGTTCAAGAAACTTATATTGTCAAGCTATACACCAAGGGAGACTCTCTTACAGCCACTGAGACATCCAGACACACATTGATACAGCAACTCATATAACCAGTCATTCACCCATATAGGCACTCACACACACAGTCAGTAACACGCAGACTCACTTACTAATACAAGTTCTAAAACACTTACCCATACAGATACTCACACATCCACTCACTCGCTCATACAGCTACTAACACACACACTCACTTACCCATACTACCACTCATACAACCACTCAGTCACCCATACAATCACTAAGACATCCAGTCACTCTTCCATGTAACCACTGACTCCCAATCATTCACCGATACAGCTACAAAGACACCCAGTCACTCACCCATATATCCACCCAGTCACCCATACAATCAGTAACACACCCAGTCACTCTCCCATTTAACCAGTGACACACAAAATTACTCACCTGTACATCTACAAACACATCCACTCACTCACCCATACAGAAACTAATACACAGACTGGCTCACCCATAAACCCACTCATGCACCCTCTCATTCACCATTTAGAGCCACTCATACCCACCCACTTACTCACCCATAAAGGTACTTGCATACCCATTGAAGCACCCATACACCCACTAACACACCCAGTAACTCACCCATACAGCCTCTCATGCACCTACTCACTTACTGATACAGCCACTCACACACCCATTCACAAACTCATGCAGTCAGTCACACACCCAGTCACTCACCCATATAGCCACTCATGCACCCACTCACACACCCATATAGCTACTTACATACCCATTCATGCACCAATATAGACACTTCTACACCCATTCATGCATCCATATATCCACTTTCACACCCACTCACTCACCCATACAGCCACTCATGCACCCTCACTCACCCATACAGCACTTCATGCACCCTCTCATTTGCCATTTACAGCAACTCACACAACCACTCATCCACTCATACACCTACTCACACATCAACTCACTCACCCATATAGCAACTCACACACACACCCACACACACATACAACTAGTAACATATGCATTTACTCACCCATACACCCTTTGAAACATCCACTCACTCATCGATACAGCCACTCACACTCCCTTTCACTCACTCATACACATACTCACACATCCACTCACTCACTCATACAGCTACTAAGACATGCATTTACTCACTCATGCACACACTGACACATACACTGATGCACTCATAGAGCCACTGACACACCCACTCACTCACCCATACATCCACTCACTCAACCACATCTACTTACTCACTTATGCACCCACTCATCCACTAACACAGGAACTCACTCACTCATACTTTTTCTTATACATCCAAATACATACGGTTTATCTTTTTTATCTTTTTTAACCAAAAAAGGTGGTTCTGATGAGAACCTTTGTTTTTTAACATTTTGTATTTGTTTTTACAAATAAAATGGCAACAGGAAAAGGTTTTAGCTAAAAAAAACTCAAAACTGGGGATACAAGTGTCATTCAACAAAAAAACCAAAGAAATATTTTAACTTGTGGACTTTCGCTGCCTCCAGAACAACAGCAACAGATTGTTCCCCTACAGTGAGGACTTTCTTGCAGTCCAAACAAAATGTCCCACTTTTCTTCAATTCAGGTGACTTCTTTGGGAGATGTTGCTCAATCTCAGATGGTATAGGGTCCCCAGGAGCTATTGGTGTTGCACTTGAAGTGGATGGATCTCCTGCAGTGTGCTCCTTCTGAGCTCTGGCCAACTGTTTGGATTGGTATTTCTTTAGGTGCATTAGCTTACTTCCTGTGCCACACAAATACTTCTTCGACGTGCCATTGGAGAGGGTCTTCTCACATATAAAGCACTTGACGTGCTTTGCCATGACTTTCTTCTCCCCGAAAGAGATGGTGAAATGCTCTCATGCAATTGATTGCCGCATTGCCAGGAGTTCCTCCTCTGAAGAATGGTCATACACAGGGTTTGGCTGCTGATGTTCATTGCCGCCTGATGCCATTTTATTTTGAATATTTTCCAAAAAGACTTTAAAAAGAACTTTAAAGAAAAAAGAGCAGGTGCTGAAATAAGAATCTCCAATGCCATTACTGGAAGCCTGACGAAAAGACAACTGGGTGGGGACTTCCTTTCTAGAATAATGATAAGTGTTTTGTCCAATGGAATCCCTTTATTCTGTAGTCATGTGATATTTGCAAACACCGACGTATTCGCAAACTTCGAAATATTCACAATTGCGGTAAATAGAATAAAACAGTGTTGAAACTAACCCTGGGCAAAGCACTACGCTACGCTCGCGTAGTTTGCGAAGTTTGCGCTACTTTGCACAACGCGAATTGCACATAGCACAGTGCAAACACGCGTAGCGTAGTGCAGCGGTCATTTTTTGCTTGCTCGCGGTCCTCAACGTCAAGTTGGCGACCGCGAGCAAGCAAAATGACATCCCAGCAAGACTTTTTCCTCGTTCGCGATCAGCAACATCAAGTTGCCGATCGCGAGCATGGAAAATAAACCTCCCGGCGAGATTCTCAACGCGGGAGGTCAGGTTTCTCATTGCGAGTGGTCGCGTATGCTCGCGACCGCTCGCGATGAGAAACTACCAGTCCGCGTTGAGAAAGCTGCCGCTCGAGTAAAAATCTACTCGAGCGGCAGTAAAGACAGCTCGCACTGTGCAAGATGCCGTTTTCAATGATTGCACAGTGCGGACAAGCATCCGGCACTGTGCAATCATTGCGAACAGTGCACTACGCAGTTCGCGTAGTGCTACGCGTAGCTCGCGTAGTGCAAACTGCACTTTGCGTAGCTTCGCGTAGCGCTACTTCGCGAACTACGCCCAGGCTTAGTTGAAACATAAAATTACTTATCAAAATCTCATTTTATATATTATATTAGTAAACTACTGATCAAAAATATTAACTACTATATGTGTACATATGTTATTTAGACTGTCTAAAAATCATGCCGATTTAGTGATTAATCGAATACGAAAAAAAAGCCTCCTGGGCTCCTCTGTTTCTTGACGCCAAAGAAAATGATGCCACATTCGTGGTGCCCAAGAAAAGGACGACATCCCCACCAAACAAAGAAGCATTTGCTTTAAATAGTTAGGAGAAAGTAAACTTGTTTGGTGGAGATTCACCTCTTTGTAGTCTTGTTGTCTTTTCTATAGGAGGACTCATGTTATCACAGAGTTCTGGATGAAGACACACGAGGAAGAATCACATTGCCAAACCATAATGAAGGTCACAGGAGACATTTCTTTGTGATCCATTATGCAGCTGTAGTGTAAACAACGGAACTGGCATTTACCTAATGAAGTAGCACTTAAATTTAATTAACCAGTAGAAACTTCTTTAGTTGGGCAGACATTTTGTACAAAACTGTTGACTCTTGTTGGATAAACGGGCAGGTGAGGTTCCTTTCTGGCCCTGATATTCATTTCACAGAAATTAAACCTCAACTGGAAGCACTTACAAATATAAAGATAGCAGCTGACCCAGTTGAAGCTCCGCTTTTGTAAAGGACAAATGATCCTAACTTCTTGGACTTGTCAAAGGCAAAGCAAGTTTGTTTTCTTGGCAATTCCACATTGAAGAACAATTTGAAATACTTGGTAATGGCAAATGCATTGTTGATCTATCAGAGCACAAACTGTAGTGACTGTGGCCAATGCGTTCTTTCTCGGCCTCTCCTGGTGAGAGCAGAGTCCATGGTACACCCTTTCAATGACTATGAATATGCAAAAGTACAGAATCTGGAGGCATTGCCCATTTGCCCCTGCCCTATACTTTATAGTAGTATGCAACTCATAGACCCACTCACCCATGCACAAAACCACTCACACACCCAGTCACACATTCAAACACTTACACAATTGTCACCAACCCATACAGCCACTCACACAGCCACTCACTGAACCATACAGCCATTCACACATGAACTCACCAACTTAAACAGCCACTCACACACACACTCTCAAAGGTTACAGTTTAGGGGTGGGCGGAATTTGCGTAGTCGCGTTACGCAAATCTCCGCAAAATTGTTAAAAATCTCCGTGAGCACGTACAAATTCCGAGAAGACGCGGAATTGCTTGTCCCGCCCGTTCGCGATGTGTTTTTGCGTGCTCGCGGGGAAATATATCGCTAACTTGCCCATGCGGTCGCTAATGAGCGCGGCCATCTTGTTTTTCACTTGTCCCGCCTGCTCGCAATGGTTATTTCCTGTTCCGGGTCGCGTATTGCATGCTCCCGCCCGCTCGCGATGCTTATTTCCAGTTCCGGGTCGCGTATTGCTTGCTCCCGCCCGTTCGCGATAAGTATTTCCTGTTCGGGAACGCGCATTACGTGTTTGCGATGCTTTTTGCGTGCTCGGGGGGGAAATATACCGTGAAGTTGCCCATGCGGTCGCAATGGGCGCGGCCATCTTGTTTTTCACTCTATTGCTATGGTTCTGGGCCTGCTTTTCAATCCTCCCTCTATCTTTTCAATCCTTTGTTTCTGGAAACTTTTTTTGATCTTTTTTATTTATTATCTATCTCTCTATTTTCCTGATTCTATATTTGGAGTTTTTTTCTACTTTTTGTGTGTTTTTCACTATTTTTTCACTCTTTTTCTATTACCTGCTTTTTAATTTCTTTTACTTACTTTTTTAATTCCTACCTTTTCTTTTCCGCCCCCCGCCTACCCAGAACCATGGCAAAGGGCCACAGGGCTCATAGCCAGAGCCGCGACCGCCTTCCTTGCGGAAGGCGGCGCCAAAAAGGGGTGCAGGCACGGGCCTTATTCGGTGAGGAGGAGGTGGCTGCACTGTTTTTTTTTGTTCAGCGCCACCTCCCCTTAACCCTGGCAGCAGGCGGCAGGCCTGGGTCCGGGTACGGGCTCCGGGAGCGTTGGCAGCGGTGGGGCAAGGTGCGTCGGGCAGTGTTTCGCTGCTCTGGTGTCCGGCGCACCAATAATCAGCTGACGCACCGGTGGTCCGATATTCTGGACCGGATGCAGGACCTGCTGGACCTGCTAGGATAGGGGGTCCCGGGGCTTGGTGAGTAGCTATTTAATATTACTACTTTGTGTTCTTCTGCTCTGTGTTATACATTGCGAATATTTTTTTTTTCCGACCAGCAAGAATGCTGCTGCTTACATTGCAGGTAAATTACGTTTAAAAATCTTCTGTGATTGTTATGACACAGGCGCTCGGCGCTACTAATCTTACTTGTTTGCAACTTTGCGCTCACTTGGCCTGATGATTATGTAAGAGTTTACTGTAGAGAACTTAAGTTAGGTAATGCTAGAGAGACTCTAGTCCTTCCTTTGTCCTCCTGCCACTAAGAAGGGATAGTGGTGGATTGATAGGTTTAGTTACTTATTAGTTGGTAATTTTTAAGTGGTGTGCGTGACGCATCCTCTGTCACGTCACGTGCTGCTGAGTGCTGCTTACCCCAGTCCTTAGTAGAACCTTTTGTAGTTTGTTTAGTGAGTGTTAATAGGCTTATATCATCACTAGCAGAACATCAGCAGCAACCAGCCAACAATTTGGTGTATGCAAAAATGTATGCATGTGTCCTCCATCTATGCATTTTTTAGGACTAAAATAAATGGAAATGCAGACTTACTGAACAATTGGCCCGTCTGGATTGGAATAGGTGGGCTAGGTCAGGTGGTAGTTAGGCTTACTAGACGGTCCGTGAATCTCGCAATACTACTAGTCAATCAGATTAGATAGGTCAATTTTATTGCAATTGTTGTTCACAAAAATGTTGTTGGAGCGTATTTTAAAATATTTTATTTGTTTCACACCAAACTTTAATTTTTGTCTCTTTCTTTATGAAATCTTACATGATCAGCACCCAGGGGCAAGAAGACGGGGTCACAGGCGGCGGGACAAGAAGATCATCAAGATGCCTCCCAGGGCCAGGACCGCTCCTCTACCGAGGGCTCTGCTGCTGGCCCCAGTAAGTCCTCCAGTGGTTAATATTAATAATTATATTTCCCTAACTTTTCCTGCACCTTATTTTTTCCGAACTATTATTTCGGTATCCTAATTCTATTTTTTACAAATTCTTCTTTGATCTATACTATCTGTTTCTAAATTCTTGTTATCCCTGCCTCTTACTGCGTCTGATATGACTCTCTGTACTACTACTATTAGTCTGTCTGTAGCTAAGCTTGCCCAGTTGGCCACTCTTTATTTAAAATATTTTAAATAAAACTCAGATAAGCTCTAGCCATTGAGTCCAGTCCTTTGGGTTGTCCTCTTCTACTACTTCTAGTCTTCTTAATCTTGAGGCTTTTCGACAATTCCCACCAAGAAAATGCCCAACCAGATTTTACTATTTTTGATAGGATAGGACATACTACTACTGTTGTAGGGATTCTGCACATACAGAACTTTGCACAAGAAAATAGGACGTTGGCGATGGGAGGTTGGACCTTCCTCACACCTCAATCAGAAGCCACCACAATCCCCTGACCGACTAGTTATAGTGACTCATTAGCTCTCTGAAACCCCCCCCAAGATACCCAATGAGTAGACAACCCAGAACATAACACTCCCGACCTCTGTCGCGGAAGCAATGCACACCCTTTCGCTCACTCACTCGTGTAAGTCCACACCAAATACCACCGGGTCTATGTAAGTTCAAAAGGTTTATTTTCAACTGACAAGCTCTGTACGTTGTTCTATAATGCAGCAGCAACAGCAAAATGCATAAGATTAAAACAATAAACATTGTTACACTTAGTTACACTTACAACTACAAGTCCATAGAAGACAAAAGGCGAAATCATGATAACTGAACAGTGGTGGAAGAACCACCCTCCCCTTGGTAGGAATATAGTTTATATAAAATTATAAATGGAGATCTGAGCGAATTCTGGGGACCCCTCACCTTAGAAGAACCTAGTACTGGTTACATCATAAGCTCTGCAAAGCTCTGGTTCGTATAAGGGAATCTTCCGTCTGTTATGAGAAAAATGGTGCGCGTTAGTATAGTGCAAGCATTTCTCAGTTGTGCCAAAAAGTGTAGTATTTTTATGGATAAGCAATATGGACTAACACCAGAACTCCATAACAAAGTGGCTTGTTTTTCGACCTTGTACGCAGCGCTCAGACAGTAGCAGTATGAGCTCATGTGGGCTCAAAGGCGTCTTACACAACAAGCTGCGAGGTAACTTGCGCAAAAATAAAAGACACAAAGCTAAAATGGTTGCATGGCTCGGGGTAACTTAGCAAAGACTAGAATGACCCTAGGGACCATATAACACTACTAGTGTCTACTCTACTACCTGATTTGTACTAGTGATGTATGTTGTATATGTATTATGTATGTATTAACTTTTTTTTCAATCTTGATAGTGAAAAATAGGGGGAGGTGTATATGGCATCTGAAAAATGTGTAATGTTTTTTCTAGGCGTACTACCGACCACCAGTACCGGGGCCAGCGGCGAAGGTGACGCGGCCGCTGAGGGTGCAGGAGATGCGGCAGTTGCAGGAGGAGCTGCAGGGGGTGAGCCAGCAGCAGTGGCGGGCGGTGGTAAGTTATATTCCTAATCCTTACTTATTGACATTACACTCGCTGCAAGGGTGTAATGTATACTGTACTGTTGAGACTTAAGTAAGAAGTTGTTGTGAACGGTTGAAGAAGACACCCTTTACTTAGCATTAGCAATAGCATTAGCGACGGGAGTGTACTGTTGAGTAACCAATGGCCTCTTCTATCGGACTTCAACTCAGCTGTGAAAGTTTTATGGAGAAGACTAAAAGTCAGATCAGATGACCTTGATGGATGGGTTGAACGAAAAGGGAAAGAAGGGTGGAAGGAGGAAGGACGGGCGAGATTTAATATTTATGACTGACAGAGAAGGATACGTGGGATGCATGCATAGGTGTCTGATAGGAATCAGATGCATGGGTGGTGGAATGCTTGAAACTCCCACAAATGTTAGAGGCCGAGGTAGTGGGAGGATAGATACATACCACAAATGTTATGTACTGTGCTTGCTAGTGCTACTGTGCCACTATGTGTAGAATTAATTTGTCTTACTGCTTTGCTAAGAGTATATTTTACAATAGTCTTGTTTTTTCTTCTTGATATAGCTACTCCTTCCAAAGTGAAAGTAAACAGGAAGGAGTTGGCAGCCAAGGCCCGGCGCCGGAAGCTGGTGGCCATACAAGCTGAATACCGGTGGCTGGTGGTTCTAGAGGAGGAGGAGGAGGAGGCGGCAGCAGCTGCAGCCTCCTCCAATGCCCCGGGCCCCAGCCACCCCCCTCCAGTGTTACGGCGCCACCGTCTGGCAGCCGCCCGCCACCATACTACATTAAGCACTGCTGCCCCCCCCCGGTGGATGCAATTGCTGCGCACTGAAGCGCTGCGTGGCCTGTCTAGAGGAGCGCATTCGTGTCCTGGAGAGGCGAGCCCGCTGATGAACAGACCCCGTTTATTGCCCCTTTTTTATAGCTTATTTTGGTCGGTGGGAATCGGGCGTTGGGGTTTTCACTTTTGGACAATTGGACATTTCATTTGTTGGACTTTTTCGTTCCGGGAAATGGTTGGGGTTAGGGAGAGGGGTGGGTCAGGTGTTGTGGGATTTTTTTTACATAGTTTATTTTTGTTAGGGGATTAAATTATATATTTATACTTTATATATGATGTTGTTAATGTTTTGTGGGTGGGGTTACTGTTTTACGTCACACTGTTTCCTTGCTGGTGCAGGGCCACAGCCAGTGTTTGATTTAAATAATTGGCTGAGTTACTAAGACACAAACAGATAGATGCGGTACCCCTCACTGAGGGACTTGTCCTACTAGTACTGTCAGTCTCTCCTCCTAGTCTATGCATTCTGCAACTGGACTCAAAGGGGTGTGTGAAATAGAATTAATGAAAAAATTTCCATTATTAATTAAGCCTCCCCCAAACTTCTTCTCTTACCTGTGCTTGATGTTTAACTTGGGCACGGCGATGGCTGCATGGTGATGATGGTTTTCTTTCCCAACATGCCATGGTTGTGGTGGTAGTAGTAGTAGAACCTGGCAGTAGCATTTGCAAAAAAAAGAAAATGAGACAGTCAGTCGCCTGAGAGAGACTGTGGGAGGAGTAGTAGAACGAAGTACAGTACGGAACTTACTGCCAAACAATAATATGCCAAAATACAATAAAACATAATGGTGGCGGCGATAGCCTAGTACATTGAGTTACAAACTCTAGCTGTGTCGAGTCACTCGACTAGACCTACAGTACACTCGACACAAGCGTAACCGTTAGTGCTGTGTAGGAGGATGACGACAAATCCAATCGATGCCGGCAATTAATGCTGATGGATTAGGTTCCTTTGGTAAAAAAATTATCTCGCAAATATACTGCTCATGGGTGGGCAAGCAGAAGAAGATCCTCGCCCTGCCTTGAAATTGAATTAGTGTTGCTTTTGCCACATCCGCCCCAGCAAGCGTGTGATAAATTATTGGTGTACATTTAATTTAGTCACACCTCAATAAGTCGCACAGCCCGGGGGAAGAGGGTTAGGGTTTGATGAATGGTTGGGAAGGGGGGTTTTGGGAAAGGTTTGACAAAGAAAAACAGTACGCATGGATAACAACAAAACACAATCTTGGCAGACAACCATATCCATAAATCTGTTAAGGGAGAAAAAGGAAATGCATGCATGATGATGATAACTTGATGGTTAATGATAAGTAGTACTTACTAACTACTACTAGACACAGGGCAGCAGTATATTATGCAATTTGCCTTGCCTGTCTGCCCTCCGAGAGACCCGAATTACATACAGTTTCTGTTCTGTACCGGCCCGGGCTTAAAGATAGCAAAGAAAATTCAAAAATAGCTGTAGGGATGAATTGAATTATAAGCAGAGAGGAAACATAACAACAACAACAACAACAACACAGAGTAGTAATGATTGAAGACAAAAAATGAATCAAATTTAAAAGATGATGAAAGTTGATACTGTTACTGTATGTTATCCTGGTCAAAATGGGAAGTTGCATCTCGGCATTCCTCTTGGTCCTCCCTTCCATGGACGCTCCGGCCATCAATCTTGGGTGATGCCACTGCCTGTCTGGCAGATGTAGATTCATTGGTAAGGTAAGTGAGAGTTGTTTTTCCCAGTATAGCACAGGGTAAGGGCCGGCCTGTAATTGTAGATGGGAAAACAAAAGGGATATTAAAAAATCAAGTAGAAAAAAATGCATAAATTACGGTGGAGTGCAACAAGAACACTTTCAGAGGCGGCATGGATACATCATGTCAACTCTAGTCTGTTTCCAGCATTAACCTCCAACAACAACAGGACAGAGCAGGCCCACGCCACCCGTGACCCATCCTCCATTTAGCATACATTTTTTGACAGAGGCAGACAAAGCAGATATACAGCAACATAGCATTTTACAAATTAAGTGACTAAATCAATGCCCCGCTGTCAGTCATACCACCACACTCGACTCCACCACTACAAAGACATGTAGGTCTGCAGTGGTTGTTGTTGACTTGGTTACCTTTTATGCCACTCATGAAATGCCCTGAGTTATTCCATCAATCATCTCGGATCGTACTGAGTGACTGCGAAGATATTATGTCACTGTGGTCATCATCATGGTGTGTTGTCCAACTCAGTGTGCAGTGTACAGATTGAGTCCCCTTTCCATATTCAAAATGCAATGGATCGGCCTGCAGTAGAAGTAGAAATGTGTTATTAAAAGACAAGAATGGAAACAAACATTGCATTGAGTTACTTTTAGTGTGTAGATTAGATTATAGTACACAATGAATTAACTTCATGCACTACAAACAACAACAACACAAATCACTCAGTCAGCGTCCAATGCATGTCATCATTCATTACCTGTTCCTTCTCATCTTCAGTTAATGGGCAGTCTGTCTCGGCTCGGAAAGGAAGATAGCTATAGTAGTCATCATCATGTTCCACTTCTTTTGGAGAGACTCAACGAGGCAAGATTTTCGTTTTTCTTCGATTATGCTACATCCAATCATCATCTGGCTTGAGGGCAATAGATGTAGGTCGATTCAGGAGGATGGAGGAGCAGGACTCGGAGGAGTGGACTGAAATGCAGACAGCTGAAACTTATATATGGCAATAAAAGACGAAGACGGTGGTGATGGATTTGTTGTGATTTGAAGTTTCCAACCAGAAAGACAGACACACAAATAAAAGTAAATAAGGGAGAACGACAGTAAGAAGTGAAAGCCTAGTTGTCAGGGAAGTATAGCTCGTCCTCAAACTCTGGGGGTTCAACCAGAAGTAGGTAATCAGCATCTAACACGCTACTTCCGTCACCTGAGCCGCTGTCCTCATCTTCCTGCGTTGATTCATGTATTGTGTAATTCAGTGGTATAAATTGCTGATTCATTTTGATCATGGTTAACCTCTCCACGTTTTTTGGTGAGAGACTGGTCCTTTTCACTGTTACAATGGAACCAGCAGCACTGAAAACATGTTCAGAAGAGACACTTGCGACAGGGCAAGCCAGATAGTTTATCGCCAGCCTGCTGAGCACTGGCCATTGGCCCCTTTTGCCATACCAATACCGCAATGGGTTTTGATCAATGTTGACCTCTGTTGGGTCATCCAGGTAGGCCTGGACCATCCGGTCAATGTTCAGGGGTGCTACACTTTGTTCGGCCTCTTTTGTCTTTGCATCAGCACTGGACCTAGTAAGTCCTTGCTGTAAATACCAATCCTGTGCCGTTTTTACTGGGGATGATGATCCGGTTCTTGCTGTTGTCGATAGTGTTGGTGTTGGTGACAGCTGTGAACCAAATGCACTGCCCTCAGGCTCTGAAGTTGCACTTGACGCCGGATGCCCTGCTGCAGTACTTGTTGTGGGTTTGAGGCCTTTAATTACCAGCCGTTCCTTTTCCAATTTACTGGCTGCCTCAGCTATCCAAGTTTTGTACCGGGCAACATCCACTTCTGAAAAAGGGAGTAATGTCTTACTGTTCAGTGCCGATTTGTACCGTGGATCCAGAATTGTGGCACAAATGTAATGTTCTTGTGACAAAATCTTAGTTTGCACCCTTGCATTTTCAGTTAAGCGACATGATAAGCTCTCCACCAACTCATATGCTTCTTTTTTTCCTCCACACCTATGTACGCTTCAGACACCTCCTTCAGCTGTTGCTCTAGCATGTGCAACAATGGGATAGCTTGGCCCATAGTACAGTCCTCCTTGCTGACTTCACGTGTGAAGACCTCGAAAGGAAGAAGCATCTCTGTAAGAGATTTAACTAGGCACCATTGGTCCATCTGAAGGGTCATGCCTTTCACAGTAGCATCCGCCCTTCGCATGACATATTCATTGATTGGTCTGTACTGATCAAACAGGCGGTCAAGCATGTAATACGTTGAGTTCCAACGTGTTGCCACCTCCTGGATGAGTGCTTTGACTGGCATTCTATAGTCACGTTGTATGATCCTCAGCTGCTTCCGGGCTTTAAAAGAATGGCTGAAATGAGTGCATATTCTGCGGCAGGTGGTCAGTAAGTTGCTGACTATGGGTTCTTTTTTCAGAAAGTCCTGAACTATAATGTTAATGCAGTGCGCCAAACACGGGACCCTGAAATAGGCACCAACCTCCATGGCCTTAAGTACATTACTGCCATTATCCGTGGCAACAAAACCAATGTTAAGCCCTCTTGGTCGCAGCCATTCAAAGACCTTGCTGTTAAACTCTTCCAAAATGTTTGCAGCAGTATGAGATTTCTCCATGGCGAACATGGCTACAGTTGCATGTTTCCGAGAAGCTAAAAATCTCAGCTGTGTCAACAGCACCTACTTTCTCTAACCCCCACAAAAGAGATCCAGTGTGCAGTGATGCACATGTAATCAGTGGCTTGGCAACTGGTCCACATGTCTGTTGTCAGGTGGATTTTGTGAACAGCACTCTGCTGCAAAGCTTGTCCAACCAATTCCAGCACATCGTGGTGTAGTGCTGGAACAGCAACTCGGGCGAAATAGGACCGGCTGTCAACCTTCCATTTAGGGCAGATGGCTGACACAAATTCAAGGAAACCCACCCCTTCCACAAATGAAAAAGGGAGAAGGTCCAGCGCTAACATTTTAGCCAGCTTCGCATTATACAACCGTGCCGTTGGGTGGTTGCGTTGGTACTGCCCCTCCGACCTAAGCATGCTGTCAATGGTAGGCTGGAATATTTTCCTTTGTGGTGCACCTTTCTTCTTGAACCCAGTTAGGCTCAACGACGCCGCAATTTTGCTCATTGCAGTGCCCGGTTGCCTTGGTGTCTCAGGCTGACTCTTAGTACGGTGCCACTGAGCTGTTGCTGAGGATGTGGGCGTTACCACTACACTGCTGGGGGTAGGGCTAGAAATGTCTCCCTCTTGTTGACCTTCCACCACGATCATATCTTCCCCTACTTCTTCATCCCCAACAACAGCAATGGGTCCAGTTTTACTTTTTTCTAAGTGAAGTAGGTGAGCCTCCCACTTGATACTGTGGTGTTTTTTGAGATGACTTGTTTGTCCTCCGGTACCATAGTTTGTACCAAGCTAACCCCGCCTAACAGCCTGCCGACAAATTGAGCATATAGCAATGCTCTCCTCCTTACTGCTGACCGAAAAGAAGTCCCAAACTGGGGAGGAGAACTTTCTAGCGCTGCTGGAGGTGCCACTTTCAATACCAGATGAACTGGAGGGTGTGCCTGGAATTTGACTCTGTGCACTTACATTACCACCACCTACTGAGGTGGTGGTTGAGCTGGATGTAGGTCCCTGCCGTGCCTTTGCAAAGGCAAATATGGAAGCTGGAGGTCGTGTTGGTGTTACCTGTGTTGGTGGTATCTGTGCTACATCCCTCGCAGCGATTTTGGATAGTCTAATAATGTTGGTCTCCATCTCCGCAGGCCCAGGAGTGATGTTCATGATGACTGGCTCTTCATCATCATCACCCCCCTCGCCTACATCTACCTCCATAACTCTAAGGCTTTCTGGAACCTTCCTTTTCACTAGCCTTGTCTTGTGGCGTGCATCACTCTCAGGCTGAGCTGGTGGCTTCCAAGTGTCATCTAGATCATCAGAAGTGGGGCTTGAAGAAGAAGTTGATGGACTAACCCTCCTTTTCCTTGCTGGGGGTCTGGAAGACAATGGATCTTCTGAAACAGTGGCTTGCTCCTCTTCGTCTGCAAAAAGCTCGATTTCCTGAACTGCCCCTACTTCAGGTGGAACAACTACTATTGTGGGCTGTGGTTCCGGCTGTGGTTGCGGCTGTGGTTGCGGCTGTGGTTGCGGCTGTGGCTGCGGCTGCAGCTGGGGCTGCGGCTGCGGTTGGGGCTGTGGTTGCGGCTGCGGCTGGAGTTGCGGCTGGGGTTGCGGCTGCGGCTGGGGCTGCGGTTGCGGCTGTGGTTGGGGCTGTGGTTGCGGCTGCGGCTGGGGCTGCGGCTGGGGTTGCGGCTGCGAATGGTGTTGCGGCTGCTACTGTTGTTGTGGCTGTGGTTGCCCACTTATCTGCTGAGTTTCCGCCTGCGAGTGCGTGGATTGGGTACTACTTTGCGATAATGACATTTCAACATCACTGGTCGTTAGTAGACTGGCTACCTCTGCCACACTGAACGGCTTGGGCCTAGGTTGCTGGGGTGGGCCCGCTGATGCGGAGGTGCTGCTCCCAGCTTGGTCCCCGCCAGACACCGCTGCTGCAGGCGTAAGTTTTTTTTTACCAAAAAACACATCGGCCGGCACACCAGTCTTGGCAAGTGCCACTTCCTTCTTCTGTTCCTTCTTCTTCTAACTGGCAACTTTCGTGGTACTGGAGGACCTGGTACCTTTCTTTGGGGCCATCTTCTTCAGATGTCAGCAGGATGCAGGTGCACAAGTTGCAGAGATGTCTGTGGTCACACGTGGACGTGACGTGGTGCGCAGCAGGACTTCTGTTTGGCAGTACAATGGGTGAGGATGATGACACCTCCTCCTCTGTCTTTTTGTGCACCTACAAGCAAAGAAGCCAGGAGAAGAACATCGGGGAAATGTTGCATTTGTTGTTGTGGTTCAATTACTAGTAGTACAAACAAACAAATAAAATATATAAGTTAGTGTAGCCATTTGTGAGACTGTCAACAAGGGCTTTCATGGTATACTGTGTACACTGTCAGGAAGGATAGGAAAGAAGAGGAACAACAACAAAAATACAAATGTAATAGAAGTGGACCCTGTTTGGCATTAAATTATTTGCTCATCACATCATTCATGGAGCTGCAGCTGGCAAAGGGGATGGATGGAAGCAGTAAGCCAAGAGGAAAACCATGCAGGCCTAAATGGCAAAAGCAGCAAATTTATAACTTCCACCAGAAATGGCCACCAGCCACATGGACACTCACAAATCACAAGCAACAAGCAGGAGGCCTGGAAAACAGTGTACTGAAAACAGGCCTATGATAGCCAGACAAAGGCTGCATGCTAAACCACACTGCTTTGCCTGTAATGCAATAAAATGCAAAAATGTAAATCCACAGGGCTAAACAAGGCCTGCAACACACCACACACAACTAAGGCATGTATTTAACACACACCCCAAAAAACTGAAATACACCCAAAAATACACATTTTGCAATTCAATCCAATGCCATCCATGTGCCATAAATGATGTTTAAATTCAACAGTACACACAGAAACAGTTGTTTCATGCACCCCTGACTACCTCTAAGCCTACTGGATGAAAGGCCTGTTGGCAGACTAGGCCACAAGCTTGCAGGCCTATGGATAAAAGCACACTACCGGGCTTCAAAATGGCCGCCAGCCTCATGGCCAGGCCCACAACAACAAGAAACTGAAGACAGACAATGCAGGCCTATGGCAAAAAGCACACTGCCTGGCTTCAAAATGGCCGCCAGCCTCATGGCCAGGCCCACAACAACAAGAAACTGAAGACAGACAATGCAGGCCTATGGCAAAAAGCACACTGGTTGGCTTCAAAATGGCCGCCAGCCTCATGGCCAGGACCACAACAAGAAGCCTAGGCCACAAAGGAAACACATGCAGGCCTATATGGCAAAAGCAGCACACTTATAACTCCCACCAGAAATGGCTACCAGCCACATGGACACTCACAAATCACAAGCAACAAGCAGGAGGCCTGGAAAACAATGTACTGAAAACAGGCCTATAATAGCCAGGCAAAGGCTGCATGCTAAACCACACTGCTTTGCCTGTAATGCAATAAAATGCAAAAACGAAAATCCTCAGGGCTAAACAAGGCCTGCAGCAGCACACCACACACAACTAAGGCATGTATTTAACACACAGCCCAAAAAACTGAAATACACCCAAAAATACACATTTTGCAATTCAATCCAATGCCATCCATGCCCTAAATGATGTTTAAATTCAACAGAACACACAGAAACAGTTGTTTCATGCACCCCTGACTACCTCTGCACCTACTGGATGAAAGGCCTGTATACAGACTAGGCCACAAGCTTGCAGGCCTATGGATAAAAGCACACTACCGGGCTTCAAAATGGCCACCAGCCACATGGCCAGGCCCACAACAACAAGAAACTGAAGACAGACAATGCAGGCCTATGGCAAAAGCACACTGCCTGGCTTCAAAATGGCCGCCAGCCTCATGGCCAGGCCCACAACAACAAGAAACTGAAGACAGACAATGCAGGCCTATGGCAAAAAGCACACTGCCTGGCTTCAAAATGGCCACCAGCCTCATGGCCAGGCCCACAACAACAAGAAACTGAAGACAGACAATGCAGGCCTATGGCAAAAGCACACTGCCTGGCTTCAAAATGGCCGCCAGCCTCATGGCCAGGACCACAACAAGAAGCCTAGGCCACAAAGGAAACACATGCAGGCCTATATGGCAAAAGCAGCACACTTATAACTCCCACCAGAAATGGCTACCAGCCACATGGACACTCACAAATCACAAGCAACAAGCAGGAGGCCTGGAAAACAATGTACTGAAAACAGGCCTATAATAGCCAGGCAAAGGCTGCATGCTAAACCACACTGCTTTGCCTGTAATGCAATAAAATGCAAAAACGAAAATCCACAGGGCTAAACAAGGCCTGCAGCACACCACACACAACTAAGGCATGTATTTAACACACAGCCCAAAAAACTGAAATACACCCAAAAATACACATTTTGCAATTCAATCCAATGCCATCCATGTGCCCTAAATGATGTTTGAAATTAATAAATACATCACACAGCAAAGGAACAGTTGTTTCATCATGTTTCATCATGCACCCACCCATGACTAGCTCTGGGCCTACTGGCTACCCACAACTATTTATTTTTAAAAATGATGAAAAGTACAAAAATTGTAGTTGCAGCAACTGCAATGCCCCAATCAAACAACACCAACTTACTTGTAAAATCTCAAATCCAAAAATCCTCAAATCCAATGATAATGATGCAGCAGACACAAAGAGTGATCCTTCCAGCTCAAATCCAAGTGAAAAATGAACAGGAGATGGACAAAGCACTGGGAGGAGCCTGCTGGACAGGAACAGGAAGTAGGAGACTCTGTGGCACTTCCTCCCTCTCCCCCAAAAAAATTGACAAAAAGGACAGCCAAATATCAATCTGAGGGTTTTTTTCATCCAAATCATCAGTTTATAGAAGGTTTTATGCTGCTCGCGATTTTATTTTTCTCCAGATTGAACATTTTGCGTGTTCGGGATCGCGAGCTTTACCAACATTCCGCCGGATGTCCGATGGCGCGCCCGAATGACGAGTTCGCGATCGCAATCTCTCTCGCGGTGCACGATGGCGTGGCGAATGACGTGTTCGCGATCGCAATCTCTCTCGCGGTGCACGATGGCACGGCGAATGACGTGTTCGCGATCGCACACTCTCGCGTTGTCCGATGGCGCGGCGAATGACGTGTTCGCGATCGCAAACTCTCGCGGGATCGCGCGGCCGGCTACTGAAATCTCATGGCGCACGCGAACGGATAGGAAAACCCGTCGGCGAACGCAGGAATCCCGGTAAGTCGCTATCGCGCACGCTAGAACGCATTTTTAAAGCGCGAACAAGAATATAATTCCGCTACGCCGCGGATCGCGGAATTGTTGGCAATTCCGCGTTCTCCGCGGAACGCGAAATTGCCTAAATTCCGCAAATTCCGCGAGCGGAGCGGAATTTGACGCCCAGGGTTATTACAGTTAGGAAATAAAATAAAATTTACTAAAAAAATCAAAGGTTACATGGACGTTATAGTTAGGCTCAAATTTCACTCATACAAAACCATTGAAATTCTGAAGATAAAATTACATGAGCCAACTATACCTCATGCACCTGCAATGCACTGCTTATGACCTCACATATTACATCACCCATAACATGGTCAGTGATGACATCTCAAATGACTGGTGTATATATATATATATATATGCGGTCGCCAGTAGGTAGTTATAGTTAGGAACTCATTTCTATTCAAAAAGCATTTTTTCTTTTGCCAATATCTTTGGCGCCATTTGAGGAATTTTCGCAAATTTTCAAAACTAATGGTTCACTCAGGTCAGCTCCTGTCTTGAAAGTTTCAGGGTGAGTCGTCAAGCAGGGGCCGAGAAAAGAGGGGGGTCCCAAAATGTGTTTTCCCCATGTTAATTTCCATAGGAATTTTGGAACAGGCTACAGCCCGAACTGCTGAACGGAATTACACCAAATTTGGCAAAAAGGCAGCTCTTGGTTCAGAAACCACCCTTTTTTAAATGGTGTAAATCCATTCTGTAGTTGCTGAGAAATTCAAAAAATAAAAATATCGATATCTGAGCACCGAGGAGGATTCGCGAATCCTCCCGAGCACAAGCTTTATTTTGATTGGCTGCCAACACTCCAAATCCTTCACAAAAGGAGCTACAGAGGGAAATAACGCAGGTCGCCCTCCACTCACAACACTATCATGAACAAAACCTGCTTATACATCAGGATAAACATCATGAGCATACCCACAACATACTCTTGGTTAAACTACTTAGGTACTGGCTCATAGATGCTGTACACACTGGGTGCTCCTATCCCTTGCTTAAAATTCTCAAATGTGTCTATCTCCCCTAGAAGTTGAATTGTGTGCGTTTCTCACACTCACAATTTTTCCACATCATATCCAACAAAAAATGTGTGAAGGATGTGAAGGCTCCTCATGGAAACACCACCATGGGAGCTACTGATAGGTTCTCATCAGTGTGCTCCGATTATCATCACTGGCAGCCTCCACATCCACAAAAAAATATGTGAAAAGATGTGCACAACTAAAATGAAATGAAAATGTGAAAAAAGTAAAATAAGCACCCCAAAATGTGTTCGTGTGCCTATCAACCTTGACCCCCTACTATAAGAGCAATGGAAGAAAGTTTTTCTTGCTCCTACAATGTAAAAACGAGCTAAACAGTCACTGGCACTATTTCCAATTTTAATCACTGCTGTGTGTTTGCTCACATTAAAAACCAGACCTACTGTCGTACTCCATCAGTTTGTTATGAGAAGCCAACATGTTTCATTGCCTTTTAACAATTTCCGGCAATTTCTTCAGGGCTAGGGGTCAATCCACGCCACACTGTGAATTCAATAATGTACCTAGGGATAGTAGACACAGACAACACAAAACACTCAGTTAGACAGCGCTCATATTAAAATCACTCCATGCAGTGAGTGTACTTATTTGTCTCAATGCTCACAAATACGGAATATTGGGAATATTACCCGGTGGTTGCTCCACATTGCCAACACTCCAAACCAGAATGTGTTGGCAGCCATCTTGTGACTTGGTAGAACCGAGTCACAAGAAAAATGATTAAAACAAAGAAAACACCCTGACCCCCAGGCCTGCTCAGGGGGTCCCACAAGGACCCCCAGGGACAAAAAAAGCATTTTTTGGAATTTTTTCAGCAGAATTCGCGCTGGGTTCGCGAAGCCTGCCGAGAAAATTTTAAAAAAACGAAGCGTGGTCTCCCGCGCTTCGTTTTATTAAGTCCCCGGGTGGGCCAGGTCCCGGGGTCAATCCATGATTGTGTAGCTGGGGCCCGCAGGGGCCCCTGCAGCCCGGTGGTGTCACACAAGGACCAGGACAAGAGAGGCTCCCTCTCTGATGAGCTTACAATAACCCGAGTCACGCAAGGCACTGGGCAGTGCAGCTCCCTGCAGAACGTGTCCCTGCCCCGCTGTTTCCGAGTCAACTCACCCAACCCCTCCACTACCCCCACCCCCACGCCTCCACTCTCCCTGCTTTGACACTTCCCCCAGCCTCTGCCCACTGCACTGGACTCGAGTCACGTGGCCACGGTGTCAGCACTAGCCGAGATTCCTCTTGCTGCCCTAAACTCCATTACACAGTAACTCCGGCCCCTGATGCGCCCCTCAGGGACACATTACATCGCTTTTGTTCTCTGAAGAGTTATCGAAACATTGAGGACAGAGAGGGAAGAAAGGCTGATTCACTTTGAGCTCTGGATGGGGAGTTGGGGTGGGAGGAGTCCTGAGAAGAAGTGTTGGGAGGAGGCTGCTGGCAGGAGGCACTGCCCCTCTGACAGCACCCTCTCTGGGACTAGGAGGAGGTGGGGCGGCACACAGACTTTGCAGGGAGCTTGGGCACACACGGAGGTAATGTGAGGAGATTGGGGCACATGTGAAGGAAAAGTGCAGGGCTTAGGGCATATGGACCGTGCCAAGACCTTCGGGCACATTGCAGGGACTACACACCAGCTGCGGATCACGTCACGATAATGAACACTGAATGTGCTGTAACGCCCCTGGAGCTGATTGTTTCTACCTTGCATGGACCTGCCCACATATTAACAACTACTGGGGCAAACCTTTTAGAGAAGTGAATGACATGACTGACTGGGCACTGAGGCCTAACCCCCACCTGACGCTACTGGGTTTCATCAAAAAAACTCTTAAAAGATGTGAGGAAACGTGTGTGACTAGATTGCTACTGGGTAAAGGCAGAGTGGCCCTGCACTGGGGCGCAGGTAAAGTCCCCCCCATAGCAGACTGGACCACAGACCTCACTTAGACAGACACATATGGAGAACTCCTGCCGAGAATGTTTCGGCCCCGTGGTATATGGAACCCCCTGAGACAATGCTTAACTAGCACGGAAGCGCCACACCGGGACGACAGCTCACCACAGACACACTCCTCACCCTGAACATTGCAGCTTCTCACTGACCCACCTGCGTGTGCGTAGAGATATGCATGTCCCATCTTAATGACAAACGGTGGGAATTATGTGTTACCTGATGTATTCTGTCATATGCTGTCCTGGCGATTTCTACTGGGTTGGCAAATTGGTAAATAAAGTTTTCTTTTTGAAAAAAAAGATCTTTGGGTACATGCACGGTGTTCAGTGCTTGGGTACACTGACGGGCAGTGTGAAGTGCTTGGACGTGGACAGAACACGAGGACCTACACCACGTGACCATTGTGAGGCACTCGGGATACATGGACCGACAGTGCTCAGTGCGTGGGGCACCTTGAGGGACAGTGCGCAGAACATGAAGACTGACAAACCAAGTGACCTCCCTAGGCCACATGACCAGTGTGATGAGCTGGGGAAATGGACAGTGTGACCAGCTTGTGGCACGTAACAAACATCGACGAGCTATAGCAGCCAACCTCCCCTATATCATTGAAATACAGAGATCGACAGTGCCTAGATGCGGCTTAACTCCTAATCTGCACTCGTGAAAACGTGTTGTGTTGTTCCCTTCCATTTTGTTCACCGAGTTGACAACACTTGCTGGTAAGAGTGCACTATATACAATACTAGGACTTCTCGGCTGAGTCACCAGATGAACTATTCATCTAAAAATATATATTTGTCATGTTATCCAGGAATTAAACATTCATCTACCAATTATACGAACGTTTCGGCCCCAGGATATATGGAACCCCCTGAGACAATACTTAACTAGCACGGAAGCGACACACCGGGACGACGGCTCACCACAGACACACTCCTCACCCCGAATATCACAGCTTCTCACTGACCCACCTGCGTGTGCGTAGAGATATGCATGTCCCGTCCTAATGACAAGCAGTGGGAATGAGGGGCCTGATTCACAGAACTAACTTACGTCAAAAACGTAAAGTTAGTACTTTTTGGTATTCACAGAATACACTTACTCATTTTGGTATTCACAGAATGAACTTACTCATTTCGGTATTCACAGAAGTTAGTAGTCCTAACTTTAGGACTCCTAAATGCCTTCTGTGAATACCGAAAGTCTTAAAGTTAGGATTTTTCTCAGTTTAGGAGTAGTAAAGTTAGGACTCCTAACTTTAGGACTCCTAAATGCCTTCTGTGAATACCGAAAGTCTTAAAGTTAGGATTTTTCTCAGTTTAGGAGTAGTAAAGTTGGGACTTTACTACTCCTAAACTGAGAAAATCCTAACTTTAAGACTTTCGGTATTCACAGAAGGCATTTAGGAGTCCTAAAGTTAGGAGTCCTAACTTTACTACTCCTAAACTGAGAAAAATCCTAACTTTAAGACTTTCGATATTCACAGAAGGCATTTAGGAGTCCTAAAGTTAGGAGTCCTAACTTTACTACTCCTAAACTGAGAAAAATCCTAACTTTAAGACTTTTGGTATTCACAGAAGGCATTTAGGAGTCCTAAAGTTAGGACTACTAACTTCTGTGAATACCGAAATGAGTAAGTTCATTCTGTGAATACCAAAATGAGTAAGTGTATTCTGTGAATACCAAAAAGTACTAACTTTACGTTTTTGACGTAAGTTAGTTCTGTGAATCAGGCCCTATGTGTTACCTGATGTATTCTGTCATATGCTGTCCTGGTGATTGCTACTGTGTTCAAAAATTGGTAAATAAAGTTTTATTTTTGAAAAAAAAGGTCTTTGTGCGCATACACGGTGTTCAGTGCTTGGGTACACTGACGGGCAGTGTGAAGTGCTTGGACGTTGACAGAACACGAGGACCTATGCCAAGTGACCATTGTGAGGCACTCAGGACACATGGACAGACAGTGCTCAGTGCGTGGGGCACCTTGAGGGACAGTGCGCAGAACATGAAGGCTGACAAACCAAGTGACCTCCCTAGGCCACATGACCAGTGTGATGAGCTGGGGACATGGACAGTGTGACCGGCTTGTGGCACGTAACATACATCGACGAGCTATAGCAGCCAACCTCCCTTATATCATTGAAATACAGAGATCGACATTGCCTAGATGCGGCTTAACCCCTAATCTGCACTCATGAAAACGTGTTGTGTTGCTCCTTTCCATTTTGTTCACCGAGTTGACAACACTTGCTGGTAAGAGAACGCTATATACAATACCAGGACTTCTCGGTTGAGTCACCAGATGAAATATTCATCTAAAAATATATATTTGTCATGTTATCCAGGAATAAGATGTTCATCTACCAATTATACGAGTCCACAGGGAAGGAGGCGCTCGCCTGCGCCTCTCCCTTTCCAGGGAGCCCCCATGTTGGCAGGTGGCAGCATTAGAAGACAACATTGGCATTCAGCGGCGGGAATGTCATGGGCTTTGTTTGTGCCAGGGGCCTACAAAACAGCTGGTTGTTTGCGGGCAGAAAATGTTTGACTTTGAGGTCACCCACAGAGTGCTCAGAAAATGCCCCAAAACAAAGTCGGAAAGATCCTAAAGAGGCCGCCGCCTCTCCCCTCTGGGACTGGAGGTTGCTATGTGTATATGTGTTTGTTCATAGCAACGGGGCTGGCTCTTGTGCTGCCTCTGTTACAGGAAATATGCAACCCAAACTCACTTCCTCAGGCCACCCCAAATTCGAGATAACAGTTACCGAGATGACATATCGAAAGCCGGAAGGGCTGCGAAAGAGTCAATCATATCAGGCAGAGTTGCATCTAGGAGAATGATGCTGAGATTTCTCAGCAGTATAGTGTCTGACAGAGGTCGACAGAGCTGGGGATGAGTAAGTCATATGTCAAGCAGACTGGCTTTTAGGAGAATAATGATGACATTTTCAATAGGGCAGTGTTTCAGAGATGAGGACTGGGCCGTGAAAGAGTCAGTCATATGTCAGGCAGACTGACTGTTCAGAGAATGATGAGATCACGGAAGAGGACAGTGTCTCGGATATGGCGAAAGGCAGTCGCCAGTAGGTAGTAATAGTTAGGACCTAGTTTCCATAGGAAAAGCGCTTTTTGATTTGCCAATATCTTTGGCGAGGTTTGACGAATCTTAGTAAAATTTTCAAAACTAGTGGGGCACTCGGGTCAGCTCCTGTCTTGAAAGTTTCGGGGTGATTCGTCAAGCACAGGCCGAGAAAAAGGGGGGGTCCCAAAACGCGTTTTCTCCATGTTAATTTCCATAGGAAACTTAAGACAAAGCTACAGCCCGAACTGCTGAACAGAATTACAAAAATTTGGCAAAAAGGTAGCTCTTGGTTCAGAAAGCGTTCTTTTTTTTAAATGGTGTAAATCCGTTCAGTAGTTCCTGAAATATTCATATTTAAAATATTTATATATCTGGTGACCACGGTGGATCCGCGAACCCTCCCGAGCCAGAGCTTGATTCTGATTGGCTGCCAACACTCTAAACCAAAGTGTTGGCAGCCTACTTGTGACTCGGTTGAACCGAGTCACAAGAAAAAAGGTCACAAAACAAGAAAAGGGGGCAGGGTAGAAACACCCTGACCCCCTAGGCCTGGTCAGGGGGTCCAGGGACAAAAAAAGCATTTAAAAAAAATATTTTAGGCGGTATTCGCATAGGGCCCGCAAATCCCGCTGAAAATTTAAAAAAATGAAGCGCGAGCTCCCGCGCTTTGTTTGTTTTAAGCCCCCGGGTGGGCCAGGTCCCGGGGGCAATCCATAATTGTGCAGCGGGGGCCCGCAGCCCCGTGGACTGCCACCTCCCCGGGGCTTTGCCAATAATGCGTGGGGGCACGCGCCCCCCCGCAGCCCCGGGGACCACCACTTCCTCTGGGCCTTTTTAAAGAAATGCATGGGGGGCTCCTTTCCCCCCCGCTGCCCCGGGGACCGTCACCTCCCTGGGGCATTAATTAATATAGGGCGGGAGGGCCTTGCAGCCCCCCAAGCCAAGGGGACTGCCACCTCCCCGGGGCTACTTTTAAAAATTGTATGGGGGGCTCAAGCCCCCCACACTGCCCCTGGGACCACCACCTCCCCAGGGCACACTTCATTTAAATATTGGGGTCTGTTGCCGACCCCTGGCCCCAATGACCACCACCTCCCCGGGGCTATGTAGAAGATAAAGAGGCAAAGCCCCCGGGGATGGGATCCCTGGGGCCAAAAATGACATCAGGAGGGAGGGGCTGCGCTGCTCCCCTTCTTTAAAAAGAATTTAAAAAAATAAAAAAATAAGTGGCCATGCCCCGGGGGATTGGTTCCACCAGCTTGCCGCTCTGTTGTGGTGTACCTCAGGGCTCCTCCCTGAGCCCCACACTATTCAACGTTTATATGAGCCCCCTAGCTAAGATTGTCCGTCCCTTCGGCATAAAAATCATCACTTATGCCGATGACACTCAGCTAGTGGTGGCCCTCAACCAGCCGAACATCTCCCCAACCAACCTAAGTAGCTGTTTAGAGGAGGTGGCCAACTGGATGACACTTTCCTGTCTAAAATTGAACCGGGACAAAACCGAGCTCATGCTCTTAGGAAACACTCCCTCGTTTAATGCGAACTTATTGTGGCCCATTTGCCTTGGCCCCGCTCCAGCTCCAAAAAAACACAATCAAAAGCCTGGGCATCTGGCTGGACCACTCCCTTAATTTTAACCATCAAGCAGCTAAGCTTTCAGCCTCCTGCTATGGTTTACTCAGGCTACTACGGAAAATCCTTCCCTTGCTCCCATTTCAGGCAAGACAAATCATGGTCCAGGGCCTCATTCTATCATGCCTGGACTATGGGAATGCCCTCTATTTAGGGGCCCCTCAATCTACTATTTGCAAACTCCAGATCATCCAAAACTGTGCAGCCCGCACACTCCTTCAGATTCCCCGTCGGCACTTAATCAATCTAGGATTAAAGAGCCTGCACTGGCTCCCGGTCAGGGAAAGAATCCAATTTAAGGCCCTGTGCATTGCTCACAGGGCTTTCTGGAAGACTGGCCAGGCCATCAGCCAATCGCTGATCACTCCCTACCAACCGAACAGAACGCTGCGATCGGCATCTTCCTTCCTCACCCTAGTCCCCAAAATCAAGAGAGCAAGGTGTGGTGGCCGCTCCTTTGTCTATAACTCAGCTAAATTATGGAACTCTCTTCCCCTCCACCTGCGGGCAGAGCCCAACCTACTACCTTTCCGTAAACTCCTAAAAACTCTGCTTTTCAACAAACCCCTATAGACCTTAACAGCCTCCTTGCCCGCGTTTGTCTGCAGCGCTAGGACGCCTCAGGGTAGCTACCGCACTTTACAAATGTTCTTTTCATTTAATTTCATTTCACAAAATATTAAGAGAAGGGGTCCACACAGCCCCCCTTTTAACAATAAAAAAAGAAAAGAGAAGCCGGCATCTCGTCAGAGGCCCCGTCCCCTCCCTGCACCACTCTGCAAACGCGCCTCCTGGCGTGTTCTGGGTTGGGGGATTAAGTCCCCTAGAATCTTAAGGGTCCTTAGGGGCCAACTAGCCCACCAGGTACCTCCAGTAAACCCCACACAATGGGATTGCTGAGAGGTGGTCCGAGGCTACACCCCTTTTTACACCACTCTTCAAACGCGCCTCTTGGTGCATTGCTGGTGGGGCGATGAGGTCCTCTTGTATCCTGAGGACCTCAGGACTAAAGTGGACTTCATCCCCCGAGCAGCAGTGCACCAGGAGGCGCGTTTGCAGAGTGGTGTAAAAAGGGGGTGTGGCCTCGGACCACTCTCAGCAATCCAGCTGTGTGGGGCTTACTAGAGATAACAGGAGGGCTAGTTGGCCCCTAAGGACCCTCAGGAGGGAAGGAGACTTCAATCCCCAACCAAGAGCGAGCCAGGGAGCGCGTTTGCAGACTGGTGGGCAAAGGGGGCGTGGCCTGCTATGAAAACTTACCAATGCTGCTGTGTGGGACTTACTGGAGATAATAGGAGGGGTGGTTGGCCCCCAAGGTTGTCCTTGGGGGCCAACTACCGCTCCTGTTACCTCCAGAAAGTCCCACACAGTGGGATTGCTAAGAGGTCTTCAGAGGCCAAGCCCCCCTTTCTCCACCACTGTGCAAACGTGCCTCCTGGCACACTACAGGTTGGGGGATGAAGTCCACTTTACTCCTGAGGGACTTTCGGGGCTAAGAAGCCCTCCTGGTACCTCCTGTAAGTCCTACGCAGTGGAATTCCTGAGCGCTGGTCGGAGGCCCAGCCCCCTTTCTCCATCACTCTGCAAATGCGACAACTAGTTAAAGAAGCATTTGCAATGTAATAGGTCTCGCATTTGCGAGAGTTAGAGCTCTTGGCCTTGTAAATGTAAAAGTTTTTTACTAATGTTTTTTGGAGTGGAGTGGATGTATATTGTCTGTAGTCAAATTATGTGGTATGTTGTGCAGTGAAATTATGTGGATAGAAAGTATGTGGTATTTAGTGTATAGGAATTATGTAGAGTAGGATTATGTGTTATGGAGAGTAATTATATGGTATGGTAGTCTGTGTTGTGGAGTGGTAACCTCAGGTTTAGTCTTTCTCGTTTCCATAAAAGCTAAACTATAAAGTCAATGAGACAAAAAAGAAGGAACCACTGAGGAGCACTTCTGGACCTAGTCAGAGGTATAAGCAGGGCCACTGGAATTATGTGACTGTTTGGCTGCACCATCGTTCGCATTATTTTACATTTTCCACATTTGCCACATAATCTATCATCTGCTGCATAATCTGCAGATTTGAACAAAAAAACCTTGTTTCTGGCTAAAAAGTTACCAAAAATGCAGCGACAAGTGTTTTAGCGTGGTGGAAGGCCCTTTGCAAACCTAGAATGGTCACCTCTTACTTATTGATAAATGTGGGTGTTAAACTGGTACTAATGGTGTTCAAACCACAATTGCTTGTTTCTGCGCCTCTCTTGCCTCTTTCTGCATTTCTCTTGCTTCTTTCTGCACTTTTCTTCCTTTTTCTGCACTTCTCTTGCATCTTTCTGCACATCTCTACCGCTTTCGGCACCTTCCTTCTTTCTGCACCTATCTTGCCACTTTCTGTACCTCTGTTGCTTCTTCCTGCACTTCTCTTGCCTCTTTCTGCACCCTCTTCCCTCTTTCTGCACCTCTCTTGCCTCTTTCTGCACCTCTTTTGCCTCTTTCTGTACCTCTCTTGCCTCTTTCTGCTCCTCTCTTGCCTCTTTCTGCACCCCTCTTGCCTCTTTCTGCACCTCTTTTGCTTTTTTCTGCACTTCTGTTGCCTCTTTCTGCACCCCTCTTGCCTCTTTCTGCACCTCTGTTGGTTCTTTCTGCACTGCTCTTGCTTCTGTCTCCTACTCTCTTGCACATTTCTGCACCCCTCTTGCCTCTTTCTGCATCTCTGTTGGTTCTTTCTGCACCTCTCTTGCCTCTGTCTGCACCCCTGTTCCCTCTTTCTGCACCTCTTGTGCCTGTTTCTGCAACTCTCTTGCCTCTTTCAGTACTTTTCTTGCCTCTTTCTGCACCTCTGTTGCTTCCTTCTGCACTTCTCTTGCCTCTTTCTGCACCCCTCTTGCCTCTTTCTGCACCTCTGTTGCTTCTGACTGCACTTCTGTTGCTTCTTTCTACACCTGTTGCTTCTTTCTGCTCCTCTTGTGCCTCTTTCTGCACCCCTCGTGCCTCTTTGTGCACCTCTCTTGCCTCTTTCTGCTCCTCTTTTGCCTCTTTCTGCACCCCTCTTGCCTCTTTCTGCACCTCTGTTGGTTCTTTCTGCACTGCTCTTGCTTCTGTCTGCTACTCTCTTGCACATTTCTGCACCCCTCTTGCCTCTTTCTGCACCTCTGTTGGTTGTTTCTGCACCTCTCTTGCCTCTGTCTGCACCCCTGTTCCCTCTTTCTGCACCGCTTTTGCCTGTTTCTGTAACTCTCTTGCCTCTTTCTACACCGTTTTTGCCCCTTTCTGCACCTCTGTTGCTTACTTCTGCACTTCTCTTGCCTCTTTCTGCACCCCCTCTTGCCTCTTTCTGCACCTCTGTTGCTTCTTTCTGCACTCCTGTTGCTTCTTTCTACACCTCTAATGCTTCTATCTGCACCCCTCTTGCCTTTGTCTGCACCGTTCTTCCCTTTTTCTGCACCTCTCTTGCCTGTTTCTGCAACTCTCTTTCCTCTTTCTGCAGTTCTCTTGCCTCCTTCTGACCCTCTGTTGCTTCTTTCTGCACTTCTCTTGCCTCTTTCTGCACCCTCTTTTCTCTTTCTACACCTCTGTTGCTTCTTTCTGCAGTTCTCTTGGTTCCTTCTACACCTCTCTTGCTTCTTTCTGTACCCCCTTGCCTCTTTCTGCACCCTTCTTCCCTCTTTGTGCACCCCTCTTGCCTCTTTCTGCACCTCTCTTGCCTCTTTCTGCACCCCTCTTGCCTCTTTCTGCACCTCTTTGCTTGTTTCTGCACTTCTTTTGCCTCTTTCTGTACCCCTCTTGCCTCCTTCTGCACCTCTGTTGTTTCTTTTTGCACTGATCTTGCTTTTTTCTGCACCTCTCTTTCAAATTTCTACACCCCTCTTTCCTCCTTCTACACCTCTGTTGGTTCTTTCTGCACTGCTCTTGCTTATTTCTGCACCTCCTTGGCCAGTTTCTGCAACTCTCTTGCCTCTTTCTGCACCTTTCTTCCTCTTTCTGGACTTCTGTTGCCTCTTTCTGCATTTCTCTTGCTACTTTCTGCACATTTCTTCCTCGTTCTGCACCTCTCTTGCCTCTTTCTGCACTTCTCTTGCTTCTTTCTGCGCTTTTCTTCCTCTTTCTGCACATGTCCTACCTATGTAGGCATAGTTAGAAATTAGCATTTAAAAATATTCAGAAATTCACTGAAAAAAACAGAGGTTTCAAGGAAGTTATAGTTAGGGATTAGCATTTAAAAAACCTTAGAAATTCACTGAAAAAAACACAGGTTTCAGGGACGTTATGGTTAGAAATTTTCATTTAAAAAACCATTGAAATTCACTGAAAAAAACATAGGTTTCAGGGACGTGATAGTTAGAAATTAGCATTTAAAAAACCTTTGAAATTCACTGAAAAAACATAGGTTTCAGGGACGTTATAGGTAGAAATTTTCATTTACAAAACCTTTGAAATTCACTGAAAAAACCATAGGTTTCAGGGACGTTATAGTTAGAAATTTGCATTTAAAAACCTTAAACGTTCTCTGAAAACCGCAGGTTTCAGGGATGTTATAGTTAGTTAGACATTTCACTCGTACAAAACCAGAGAAATTCGGTCGTTACAGTTAGTTGAGCTAACTATAACTCGCGCCCCGCAATGCACTGCTGATGAAGTCACATATTACATCACTCATGACATGGTCAGTGACATCACTGATTACATCACTGATGACATCTCAAATGACATCACTGATGACATCACTGATGACATCATCCAGTGACTGTGAGCTTCTATAAAGTTTAAATATGTTTTATATATATATATATGCCAAGGTGTATTGAAGAATGAGTGGGTGTATGAGTGTCTGTATGGATGATTTAGTAGGTGAGTGACTGAGTGTATAAGTGACTGATTAAACGTGTCTTACTGAATGCATGGGTTAGTGACTAAACTGTGTCAATGTCTGTATAAGTCTGTCAGTTGATGTGTAAGCTGCTGCATGGGTTGGTCAGTAGCTACATGAGTGTCTATATGGGTTATTGATTGGTTGTCTCAGTATGTGTATGGGTGCCTGAGTGTCTGTGTGGGTGTGTGACTCCATGCATGGATGTGTGAGGATGATTCACTGGGTGTATGGGTTCAAGAGTGTGTCTGTGAAGGGATGTATGGGTGGGTGAGTGTGTGTATGGGTGTGTTGGTGAGTGTTTAGATGTCTCAGTGGTACATGTGGGAGTAACTACATATGTGAAAGGCAGTATATGTGAGTGTTGGTCTATATAAATGACTATATGTGAGAGTGAGTGATTGTGAGAGTGGCTGAATGGATGAGTGTGTGCTTGTGTCAGTGATTGTATAAGAGAGTAAGTATGTGTTAGTATCTGTATGAATAAGTGAGGGGGTGTGTGTATAACTGTGTAGGTGAGTAAATGGGACTGTGATTGATTCTTTGAATGACTATGTGTGTGAGTAACTCTATGGGTGAGTGGCGGTGTGTGAGTGTCTGTATAGGTGTATGGGTGCATATGATAGTGCTGTATTGATGAGTGTCTGCATGTATGAGTGTCTGTATGGGTGAATGAGTGGATGTGTGTGTAGACCTAGGAATCAGTGTGTGGGTATGTAGTAACTGGTATTGGTGTATCTATGGTTTCATAAATGGTAGTCTGAATTTTAGAGTGGGTGTATCAAAGGTTATATTGGAGTATGAGGAGGTGCATCAGATTATCACGTGGATGATGTAATCAGTGATGTCATTTGAGATGTCATCAGTGATGTCACTGACCATGTCATGAGTAATGTAATATGTGACGTCATCAGCAGTGCATTGCGGGGGCGTGAGTTATAGTTAGCTCAACTAACTATAACAGACGAATTTCTCTGGTTTTGTACGAGTGAAATGTCCAACTAACTATAACATCCCTGAAACCTGCGTTTTTTTCAGTGAATATATATATATATATATATATATATATATATATATATATATATATATATATAAACAAAGTTTACAGAGAAGTTATGGTTAGGCTCAGATTTCACTCGTTCAAAACTCGTTCAAAACTCAATGCACTGCTTATTACCTCACATATTACATCACTCATGACATGGTCAGTGACATCAATGATGACATCACTGATGACATCTCAAATTACATCACTGATGACATCACTGATATCATCAGTGATGTCACTGACCATGTCGTGAGGCACGAGTTATAGTTAGCTCATCTAGCTATAACTGCCGAATTTCTCTGGTTTTGTCCGAGTAAAACCTGCGCTTAACTATAACGTCTCTGTAACCTTTGGTTTTTTCAGTAAATTTCTAAGGTTTTTTAATTCCATTTCCTAACTATAACGTCCCTGTAACCTTTGATTTTTTCAGTGAATTTGTAACGTTTTTTTAAATGCTAATTCCTAAATATAACGTCCCTGTAACCTTTGTTTTTTTCAGTTAATTTCTATGGTTTTTTTAACTAGTAGTTGCATTTCCAGAGTGGATGGAGAAAGGGGGCTGGGCCTCCAACCAGCTCTCAGGAATCCCACTGTGTAGGACTTTTAGGAGGTACCAGGACGGATTCTTGGCCCCCAAGGTCCCTCAGGAGTAAAGTGAACTTCATCCCCAAACCAGAAGTGCACCATGAGCTGCGTTTGCAGAGTGGTGGGAAAAGAGGGCATGGACTCCAAAGCCCTCTTAGCAATCCCACTGTGGGGAACTATTTGGAGATAACAGGAGGGGTAGTTCGCCCCCAAGGACTGCCTTGGAGGCCAACTAACCCTTCTATTAGATCCAGTAAGTCCCACACAGCAGGATTGATGAAACCTGGTAGGAGGCCATGCACTCTTTCTCCACCACTCTGCAAATGCACCTCCTGGTGCACTACTAGTAGGGGGATGAAGTCCCCTCGGCTATTTAGGGTCCTTGGGGCCCCCAGCAAATCCCACATAGTGGGTTTGCTGAATGGTTTTCAGTGGCCATGCCCCCTTTCTCCACCACGCTGCAAACGTGCCTCCTGGAGCACTACTAGTTAAGGGATGAAGTCCCCTTTAGTCCTGAGGTCCTCAGGAGGCAAGGGTACCTCATCTCCCCACCAGCAGTGCACCAAGAGGCACGATTGCAGAATGATGAAGAAAGGGGGCATGGCCTCCAACTACCTCTCAGCAATCCCACTGTGTGGGGCTTACTGGAGGTAACAGGTGGTCTTGTTGACCCCTAAGGATCCTCAGCAGCTAAGGGGACTTCATCCCCCAACCAGCCGCTTGGCAGGAGGAACGTTTGCAGAGTAGTGGAGAAAGGGGACAGGGCCTCCGGTGAGCTGCCATTTTTTTTAATTTATTTTTTAGGAAGGAACCATGTGGCCCCTCTTTCCTTAACCATTTTGAGCCTCAGGGACCCCATCCCCCAGGGCCTGCTCTTTTTTTTTTTTTAAAAAGGAGGCTCCTCTCCCGAGGCCTATTTTGGCCCCAAGGTCCCCATCCCCTGGGGCCAGGCCTTAATATACATATATATTAAAAAAGAGGAGTCATGCACCCCCCCTCCCCGGGCTGATATAGTCCCCTGGTACCCCATACCCTGGGGGCTGGCCACTTCCTTGGGGAGTGCCGGGGAGCCTGAAGGCCCCTGCAATCCCTGCCAGCTCCCTGCCTCCTGCGGGAGCCGGCATTGCTTTGAGACCCAGGGAGCTGCTAACATGCAGCTCCCTGGATCTCAAAGCAATGTCTGTTTCCCTGCTCGCTTAACAGTGGGCAGGGAAGCAGACATGGTCTGCTTTTAGCAAGCGAGAGCATTTTCTACTCTCACTTGCTGGAAGCAGAGTGTTTGCTATGGCTTGATGGGAGAAGTGCTCCCGCCATGAAAGTAGCAAACTACAATGTCCCAGGGGTAGGCACCCCGGGACATTGCTGGAGCTGGGCCTGGGTGGTGGCGGTCCCCAAGGTCATGTATGACTCCAGAAGAGGGGCCATGCGGCTCCCCTCCCCAGCCCAATATTTTCCCTGGGGACCCCATCCCCCAGGGCCTAGCTACTTCATTTGGGACCTTAGAGGAGCCGGAAGGCCCCTGCGGTCCCTGCCAGCTCCCGGCTCCTGCTGAAGCTAGTACCGCTTTGAGAACCAGGGAGCTGCTAACATGCAGCTCCCTGGTTCTCCAAGCAATGTCCGTTTCCCTGCTAGCTTGACAGTGGACAGGGAAACAGATATGCTCTGCTTTCAGCATGCGAGAGCATTTTTTACTCTCGCTTGCTGGGAGCAGAACATTTGCTATGGCTTGATGGGAGCAGTGCTCATGCCCTGCCATGAGAAACTACAATGTCCCAGGGATAGGCACCCTGGAACATTGCTGGAGCCAGCCCAGGGGGGTGGCATTCCCCATGGGCCATGTATGGCTCCAGGAGGGGGGCCACACGTCCCCCCTCCTTCCTTGACTAGAGGCATGCCCGGGGAGGTGGCGGTCCCTGGGGCTGAGAAGGGGCCGGGAGGAGGGGCCACAGAGCCATCTTCCCATTTTAGGGTTTGACCCCGGGGAGGTGGTGGTCCCTGGCACCCAGAGGGGGTCTGTTAGGCCCCCAACCCAAATATATAAAGCCCTGGGAAGGTGGCGGTCCTGGTGAAGGGGGGTCCGCAAGGCCCCCTAAATGATTGTAAATAGCCCCAGGGAGGTGGCAGTCCCCGGGGCTCTGGGCGGGCCCAGTGGCCCCACCCGCATACATAAGTAAAAGTGCCTTGGGGAGTTGGTGGTACCTGGGGCTTTGATAGGCCCTAGGAGGGGGGCTCTGTGCACCAGCTCCTGTATTTATCAATTGCCCCTGTGACCTGGCCCACCTGGGGGATATTCTAAAGCAAGCATGGGAGCTGGTGCTTGCTTTTTTTTTGCCTGCCATGGATTCACAGATCCACTTGAGAGTCTCGAAAAAATTAAAAAGAAATGCTTTCTACCCACTTCAGGGTCCCTGAGGGACCCCCCCCCACCATATCTGGGGGGTCGGAGTATTCCTTCCCAGCCTCCTTTTCTTTATTTTGTACTTTTTTCTGGGAGTCAGTTTCAAGCCAAGTCCCAAGATGTCTGCCAACACTTTAGTAAGAGCCACGAGTCCACTCCATCTCCAAAACTGCTGAACAGATTTACACCAAATCACAAGAAGCACACTTTCTGGACCAACATCTAGCTTTCTGCCAAATTTGCTGTAATTCCGTTCAACACCTCAGGCTGTAGTCGTATACAAAAAATAAAAAAACAACATAGCCTTAACATGTGGAAAACATGTTTCGGAAACCCGCTTTTTTCTTGGCCCCTGCTTGACAGATCACCCAGAAACTTTCTACACAGCAGCTGAACCAAAAAGGGGAAGTTTTGTGAAACCTTCGTGGTAATTTGTCAAGTGGCGCCAAACTTATTGGTAATACAAAAAACACTTTCCCATGGAAACTTTAGTCCTAACTATATCTACAAACTGGCAGCCACCAGTAAATAGTATATATATATATATATTCACTGAAAAAACCATAGGTTTTAGGGACAGTTATAGTTAATTGGACATTTCACTCGTACAAAACCATAGAAATTCCCCCGTTATAGTTAGTTTAGCTAACTATAACTCGCACCCCCGCAATGCACTGCTGATGACGTCACATATTACATCACTCATGACATGGTCAGTGACATCATTGATGACATCACTGATGACATCATCTAGTGACTGTGTGTTTCTGCAAAGTTTAAATATGTTTAATATATATAGGGAAAGGTGTATTGAAGAATGAGTGGGTGTATAAGTGTGTGGATGAAGGATTTAGTAGGTGCGTGACTGACTCTATAAGTGAGTGATTAAACGTATCTTACTGAATGCAAGGGTTAGTGACTAAACTGTGTGAATGCCTATCCGTCTGTCAGTTGGTGTGTAAGCGGCTGCATGAGTTTGCAAATAGCTAGATGAGTGTCTACATGGGTTATTGATTGGTTGTCTGAGTATCTGTATGGGTGCCTGAGTGTTTGTGTGGGTGGGGTGTGTGTGACTCTGTGCATAGATGTGTGTGTGGGTGATTCACTGGGTGCATGGTTTCAAGAGTGCATCTGTTATGGACTGTATGGGTGGGTGAGTGTGTGTATGGGTGTGTTAGTGAGTGAATGTATATCTCAGTGGTACATGTGTGAGTAACTACATATGTGAAAGGCAGTATATATGTGTGTTGGAGTATATAAATGGCTATAAGTGAGAGTGTGTGATTGTGAGAGTGGCTGTAGTGATGAGTGTGTACTTGTATCAGTGATTGTATAAGAGCGTAAGAATGTGCTAGTATTTGTATGAGTAAGTGAGCTGGTGTGTGTATAACTGTATAGGTGAGTAAATGGCAGTGTGATTAATTATTTGCATGACTGACTAGGTGTGTGAGTACCTCTATGGATGAGTGGTGGTGTGTGAGTGTCTATGTAGGTGTATGAGTGCATATGATAGTCCTGTACTGAATGACCGTAAGTATGAGTGACTGTACGGGTGAGTGAGTGGATGTGTGTGTAGACCTAAGAATCAGTGAGTGGGTATGTAGTTATTGGTGTTGGAGTGTCTATGGTTTTGAGAATGGCAGTCTGTAATTTAGAGTGGGTGTTTCAAAGGTTATATTAGGGTGTGAGAAGATGCATCAAATGATCACATGGATGATGTCATCAGTGATGTCATCAGTGATGTCATTTGAGATGTCATCAGTGATGTCACTGACCATGTCATGAGTGATGTAATATGTGATGTCATCAGCAGTGCATTGCGGGGCGCGAGTTATAGTTAGCTAAACTAACTATAACGGGGAATTTCTATGGTTTTGTACGAGTGAAATGTCCAACTAACTATAACTGTCCCTAAAACCTATGGTTTTTTCAGTGAATTTGTAAGGTTTTTTAAATGCTAATTTCTAACTATAACGTGCCTGAAACCTATGGTTTTTTCAGTGAATTTCAAAGGTTTTTTAAATGCTAATTCCTAACTATAACATGTCTGAAACCTATGGTTTTTTTCAGTGAATTTCAAAGGTTTTGTAAATGACAATTTTTAAATGTATTAATTGTTATATTTATTTTTTTGATAGTGATTTACTACATTTTTTTAAACTATTTATTTTTAGATATTTTATTTTTTAAATTACATTGTAATTACATTATACATTACATTACAAAATAAACTTTCTCAGAATGAATTACTTTAGTTTAAATACTTTGCAAATAGGCAACAGACTTTTAAGTACAGTAGTTACAGTTGTTGCAATGGGCAACACAATTTCAAACACAATGCAACATTGAGTTCAATGTGAATTTCTAGTTAAATGCAATTAGTTACTTTATGGATTACTTTTCTAACCACAGGACTGGATCCTAGATTCAGTCCTGCAACATCTCCTGTAAACAGTTGAGTAAAAGCGTTTTGGTTACAGTAGTGATTTTTAAGGAATATTATTGTATTTTAAAAAGTGGGCACTTAGAAACTTTTTCACATAGAATCACCAATGTTATCCTATGGGACGAAATTCACTTAGCAGGTAAGTAGTGTTATCGTTACTTTTTCTTACTCAGTGGTGGATCCTGGATCCAGCACTGGTGCATCTCCTGTAAACAGTTGAAAGAATGCGTTTAAGTCATACAGGCGATTTTTTAGGAATATTTGTAGTTTGTGAAAATCGACACTTTGAAACTTTTCTGCTGAAAACCAGACAATGGATTCCTATGGAAGGAAATACAAGTTACTGGTAAGTACGGTTAGAATTACTTTTCAGGGTCAGTGCTGGGCTAAAAGATGTAGCACTGGGTTCTCTCCTGATAACAGGTGAGTAAATCGGAATTCGTAGTTCGGCTGATTTTAGAGGAGTATTATAAAGTTCCAAAACTCCACACTTGGAAGAATTTCCAAGTGAAACCAGTCAATGTTAGCCTATGGAAGGAAATTCAAGTTACTGGTAAGTACGGTTAGAATTACTTTTCAGGATCAGTACTGGGCTCAAAGATGCAGCACTGAGGTCTCTCCTGATAACAGGTGAGTAAATCGGAATTCGTAGTTCTGCTGATTTTAGAGGAATATTTATATGTTTCAAAATCGCCTGAAACTTTTTCAGCAAAAAGCAGGCAATGATATCCTATGGAAGGAAATTCAAGTTACTGGTATGTACGGTTAAAATCACTTTTCAGGATTAGTACTGGGCTCAAAGATGCAGCACTGTGGTCTCTCCTGATAACAGGTTAGTAAATCGGAATTCGTAGTTCGGCTGATTTTAGAGGAATATTATAAAGCTCCAAAACTCCACACTTAGAAGAATTTCCAAGTGAAACCAGTCAATGTTAGCCTATGGAAGGAAATTCAAGTTACTGGTAAGTACGGTTAAAATTACTTTTCAGGATCAGTACTGGGCTCAAAGATGCAGCACTGAGGTCTCTCCTGATAACAGGTGAGTAAATCGGAATTCGTAGTTCAGCTGATTTTAGATGAATATTTTAAAGTTCCAAAACTCCACACTTTGAAGAATTTCCAAGTGAAACCAGTCAATGTTAGCCTATGGAAGGAAATTCAAGTTACTGGTAAGTACGGTTAGAATTACTTTTCAGGATCAGTACTGGGCTCAAAGATGCAGCACTGAGGTCTCTCCTGATAACAGGTGAGTAAATCGGAATTCATAGTTCGGTTGATTTTAGAGGAATATTTGCACAATGGTGAAGGAAGGGGTGGGGCCTGAGGTGACATGTCTGCAAACACGCCCTGTGGCGCGTTTTAAGTTGGAGAATTAATTCCTCCTCAATCCCGAGGGTCCCTAGGGGCCAACTAGCCCACCAGGTACCTCCAGTATGCGCCAGAGTGCTGCGTTGCAGAGAGGTGTTCAGAGGCCACGCCCCTTTTTACAACACTCTGCAACGCAGCTCCGTGGCGCTTACTGGAGGTACCTGGTGGGCTAGTTGGCCCCCAGGGACCCTCAGGATTGAAGGGGATTTAAATCCCCATCTTAAAACGCGCACGGGCCTGTTTGCACACATGTCACCTGAAGCCCCGCCCCCTCCCTTCACCACTGTGCAAACGCGCCCCGTGGCGCGTTTTAAGTTGGGGGATTAAGTCCCCTTTAATCCTGAGGGTCCCTGGGGACCAACTAGCCCACCAAGTACCTCCAGTAAGCGCCACAGAGCTGCGTTGCAGAGAGGTGTAAAAACGGGCGTGGCCTGGACCACCTCTCTGCAACCCAGCCCTGTGGCGCTTACTGGAGGTACCTGGTGGGCTAGTTGGCCCCCAGGGACCCCCAGTATTGAATGGGAATTATTTCCCCAATTTAAAACGCGCCACAGCGCACGTTTGCAGAGTGGTTAAGGGAGGGGGCGGGGCCTGACGCTCCATTGTGTCTTTTTCTTTCTTTTTGTATTTTTGAAGGGGGGCTGTGTGGCCCCCCTTCTTTTTTACTTTTTGGGGCCCTGGGGACCCCATCCCGCAGGGCCTGATGCCTTTTTCCTTTTTTTTTTTTTTAAATACTGCAGGGGAAGGGGGCCATGTGGCCCCCCTCCCGTGGCCTATTCCGGCCCCGGGGACCCCATCCCCCGGGGCATGGCCACTTTTTTAAAAATAATTTTGGAGGAGGGGGGCTGCGTGGCCCCCCTCCTAAGGCCTCTATTGGCCCCGGGGACCCCATCCCCCGGGGCCGGCCTTTTTTTAAAATTATTTTTGCAGAGGGGGGCCGCGTGGCCCCCCTCCTGGGCCACTACTTGCCCCGGGGACCCCATCCCCCAGGGCTGGCCCTATCCTTTGGGGTCCGTGGGGGGACCCCAACTCCCCCACGGACCCTGCCGGCTACCCGCGTCCTGCGCGGGCCGGAATTGCTTTTCCACATGGGGAGCTGCTAACATGCAGCTCCCCGTGTGGAATAGCAATGTGCTTTGGATATTGAAAGAGAGAGCAGGTTTCCTGCTCTCTCTTCCAATATCCAAAGCAGTTTGCTATGACAGGACGGGAGCCGCGAGGCTCCCGTCCTGTCATAGCAAACTACAGTGTCCCGGGGTAGGCACCCTGGGACACTGCAGGAGCCGGCCCTGGGGGTGGTGGTCCCCAGGGCCATCAAGGGCTCCAGGAGGGGGCCGCGCGGCCCCCTCCCAACTTATTCAAAACCCCGGGAGGTGGTGGTCCCTGGGGCTCTGGGGGTCCGTAACGGACCCCCATATTTAAATCTTTAGTGCCCCGGGAGGTGGCGGTCCCGGGGCATGTGGGGGGGCTGGAGCCCCCCCACACAGGCAATTTTAATTTAAAAAAAGAAGTCCCGGGGGTGGCGGTCCCTGGGGCTGCGGGAGGGCCGAGAGCCCTCCCGCACCATTTGTTTTTAAAGCCCCGGGGGTGGCAGTCCCCGGGGCTTGGGGGGGCCTTAGAGGCCCCCCCACATATTATAAATGAACCCCACATGCCCCCGGGACTTGGCCCACCCGGGGGCCAATTAACAACGAAGCGCGGGAGACCGCGCTTCATTTTTTTTTTTTATCATCAGCAGGATCCGCGCACCCAGCGCATTTTTGCCGATTTTTATTAAAAAAAAAAATGTTTTGGGCCCTGGGGGTCCTTGTAGGACCCCCTGAGCAGGCCTTGGGGGTCAGGGTATTTCTACCCTGCCCCCTTTTTGCGCTTTGCGCACTTGTTTTTCTCTTTTCTTGTTCCTCGGTTCTACCGAGGAACAAGATGGCTGCCAACACTTCCCAGTTTGGAGTGTTGACAGCCAATTAGCATGCAGCTCGTGATCGGGAGGGTGCGCGGACCCTACGCGGCCATAGATATATATGTGATTTTCCTTTTGATTTTCTCAGGAACTACTGAACGGATTTACACCATTTAACAAAAAGGGTTCTTTCTGAACCAAGAACTACCTCTTTGCCACATTTGGTGTAATTCCGTTCAGCAGTTCGGGCTGTAGCCGTGGCTAAAGTTTCCTATGGGAAAATGAATGGGGAGAACACGTTTTGGGACCCCCCTTTTATCTCAGCCCCCGCTTGACGAATCAAACCGAGACTTTCAGGATAGGAGCCGACCGGAGCGGGCCTTAAAGTTTGAAAATTTCGCGAAGATTCGTCAACGGACGCAAGAGTTATTTCAAATAGAATGTTGCGGATTTCCTATGGAAAATAGGTCCTAACTATAACTATCTACTGGCGACCGCCAGTAGATAATATATATATATGAGATCAAGGCCCTTGACGGGCTGAAACGCGTCATGGCTGTAGAGGTCGGAGAGCACCAATAAACTGTTCTGCACCAATTTGTGGTCCGTGCTCCGTTTGTGGTGAGGATTCCCAGGTGGTTGACGGAGTTGTTGTGGATATATATATATATATATATATATATATATATATATATTACCTACAGGTGAAGTTAGGACCTAGTTTCCATAGGAAAAGCATTTTTTGTTTTACCAATAACTTTGGCGTTGTTTGACCAATCTGCATGAAATATTCCCCAAAAAAGTGTCGAAGTAGTTTCTGTGTGCCATGGAAAGTTTGGGGGTGATCTGTGCAGTGGGGACTTAGAAATCGGGGTGCAAAATAAGAGTGCGCTTGTAAGGCTAATTCCCATAGGAACGCGTTGTCGAATCTACAGCCTGAACCGCTGGATGGAATTACACCAAATTTGGTAGGTGTTGTTATGTAGAATGTGCTTTTTGTTATTTGGTGTAAATCCATTCAGTAGTTTTTGTGAAATTAAATCCAAACACTATAGTGATATCTCTGGTCACGGATAGGTCGCGGCGGTTTCGCAGTGAAATCAGGAATGTGCGCGTCAGCAGGAGTGCTCTGATTGGCTGGACGCAACATGACCAGAAAGTTGCAGTCACAATTTTATCATCCGGGAACAGTTCCCAGGCTGAAAGTTTGTGTCTAAGGTAACATAAGGGGTCAGGGTGGAGATACTTCGAACCCATGTTTGAGAAATGGTTGCATTAGTGACACAAGTTATGTGTCCAAAATATATTTTTTTAATTGCGTGTGATATTCACAATGACGCCGCGAAAGCCAGTGCATCCCCCCCGTGTACCGTCATGCGGACATCGCGACTATCGCGGCGACACTGCGAATATTGGTGGAAATATAAAACAAAATATATATATATTTGTACACACTCACGGTCACTGTCACAGACTCTTGTATGCACTCACAAACTCACTCAGACACTTATACGCCCATTCACATACCCACTCACACACTTATACATCGAGTCACATACACACTCAGATTGTCATGCACCCACTCACATTCCCATTCAGGTACTCATGCACCCACTTACAGACTCAGTCAGAGATTGATGCACCCATGTACAGACACACTCAGAGACTCACATATGTACTCACAGACCCATTGAGATTCTCACACACCTACTGACAGACCCAGTGAGACACTCATACAGCCACTCACAGATCCATTCAGATACTCATACACCCACTCACACACCCATACAGTCACTCACACACTCAGTCACAGATCCTCTCAGAGAATTACGCACTCAGTCACTCACTCATATATTCAGACTCACACACCCACTCACAAACTCACTCAGATATACACGCACACACTCACTCACCCACTCAAAGACGTATGCCTCTACTCACAGACCCACCCAGACACTTGCCCTCTGAGTCAGAGACCCTCTCAGAAACTCATGCATGCAGCAATTGACTCACCCACTCAGAGACTTATGATCTTACTCACCATCCCATTGAGACACTCATAACCCACTCACAGATCTACTCAGACACTCCCACACCCACTCACAGACCCACTCAGACACTCACACACCCATACAGTCACTCACACATCCACTCACACACCCACTGAGAGACTTATTTACCCAGTCACTCATGCACTTAGGGACTCACGCACCCAGTTACAGTCCCTCTCAGAGACTCATGCACCCATTCACAGAACCACTCAGACACTCACGCTCCCAGCTATAGACCCACTGAGAGACTCATGCACTCAGTCACAGACCCACTCAGACACTCATGCACCTACTCACTCACCCACTAAGACATGCACTTAGACATTCATGTATGCACTCACAGATCCAGTTAGACAGTTATATACTTACTTACAAGTGCACAAAGACACTTGAGCCCCTACTCACAGATCAACTGAGAGACTCATGCAATGAATAACAGACCCATTGAGACGCTGATGCACTCACTCATAGATGTACTGAGAGAGTCATGCAGTTTGCTACTGAACCATTGATAAAGTGATGCACCATCTCACAGGTCCACTGAAATATTTATACAGTGAATAGGAGACTTACTGATACATTGATGCATGCAGTCACAGATTGCATTGAAAGAGTTATACACTGTGTTATAGAGATATTAAGGGAGTTATGCATGCTAATATAGATTCTTTCAGATAGTAATAATTTTTTGTGTGTTAGTTATAATCTATTTTGCGGTAATAGGTTTTTCATGCGGTGGTGACTTTTGAATGTCTGCTTTTGTTTTGGCATTTCGCAATGTATTTGCGATGATCGCGGCTACTGATATCTTCACGGCGCCCAGCATCATCGCAAAAAAGAAAAATCAGTTTAGAAGATGGTTTCTATATGAATCCCCTAAAGAAATATGATTTTAAACAGTGCACTAATAAACCCCCCAAAGTCTAAAATACTGTAAAATGTGTGCATATATGTGTTTTACACTTTATAAAAAGAGCTGCAATCGTCGTGGTTACCGAAGTCATTGCGACTCTCGGAGTAATTGAGACGATGGAAAGCAGGGTTCAAACACAGTTTTTTACAAAAATTACTAGAAAAATATGTGCACAATATGTTTTTTAAGCAGGGATGTAGTTAGTATTGTGTGTATTGTAATACTTAGAATGAATTTTTTAGATAATATTTTTAATTGTGGTGGTGGTTGTTGAATGTCTGCTTTTGTTTTGTTATTTTGCGTTGTCGTTGTGGATCGCAAAAATTAAAAAAATCTATTAAACAAGAAAATTAACAAAATGTTGTGATCTTGTGTGGCTCTGACAAGAGCCTTCATGTTGAGAGTGCGTATAAGACTGCTACAGATAAGACTGTATGCAGAGTTTCAGGTTGTTTAGAAACACCCTGTTCCCTTCGCTTGTAAAGTGAACTCCATCACTTCTATAGATTCAATGCATGTTAAAACATAGATTGTTGTTGCAGATAGAACCCATGTCATGGTCTCTGAGGAAAGCAGAAACAGTTTTATTAACATGTTTCCTGGCTTTGTCAATCTGTGGACAGAATTGATTTGATCACTTCCATTTGTGTCTTTGGCATATATTAGAGTACACTAAGACAGTGTGAGGGAAAAGTGACATCAGTTCTGCAAAGGTATCCATCATTAGGATTGCCAGTCCTACCCCAGTCAATATGCCAAGGTCATTGCCACCACAGTAGACAATCATGAGGTGAGGATCTCGGCAATCCACAATGGTTTTAACCAAAGCCAGCAACTGATGAAACGTTAACCTTCTCTGGCCAAACCAAGTATCTTTTTTTCAGCCTGTTTAGCCCATTAGACATAGCTGTAGCCAACAATCACTCTCTAAGCATTTTGAAGTGAAGAAGCAATGGCAGTCAGGAGAAGCTGAATATCGGTTTGGACTCCCATTACTTCGTGATGATTGCGAAAACAACGTGAACATGCAGAGGCAGGAACCTCATTTTGAAAGAGAGTGAAAGAGTTAACAAATGCTAAACATTAGCAAGTGGAGTTAGAGTGGCCTAAAATTAAAGACATGATTTCATTTGCTGTTTTTCTCATGATCATAGAGTGGAAAGTTGAAGAGGTTGCCATTTTATAGTTGCATTGTATGAGAGTGGTATACCAATCATGTACTTAGTTTTTATAAATCTTAAGAGTGTCAAAAGTATCCAGAAAGAGCTAAAACAACAATATAATCTTCAAACTCAATTCATTGGTATGTAAATAACTTTTTAATTATTTAAAAAATTTACATTTGAAATGAAGAAGTATATGGAAGTTAGATCAAATAAAGGTGTGACAGTGATATGAAAAAAAAATATCAGATGTACTGTGTCTGGCATAGGGTATGTGTTTAAGATGTTAGTACTGTTGAAAGTTACAATGAGTAATGCCTTTAAAAAAGATTTTTTTTTAATTGGCTAAGCATCAGGCGCAGAACAGACGGACCTATGTTATTTGCATTCTGGGAACTGTGGTACTTTTAGTCACATTAAGAAACAGGAGTAGTGTAGTCAGAAATAAAAGATAATAAAATGTTATGCCCCTGTATATGAATTATAAAATATTGATACTTCTTACGTATGTATTAGGAAGTATTTGTTAATGTGGTTTTTAACTTATATGACCGGTTTGCATATATTTAGATGATGAGATATGGTTTTTCTGGTTGCAGATAGTTATATGCCCGATGAGACTCCTGAGATGTAGAGAACAATATATTTTTGGAAAGATGGCCTGAAGGGTTACATCTATTATGAAATCACATATATGTTTACACAGTGATCTATGTTCTTTAAGGCTGTTGAAAATTTCGTGTATATGGTGAGGGTGGTGCATTTCTTTAAACATTCTCTGTTTAAAATTGAGGAGGGTTAATAGTGCAGAACGTCTATTGAGAGTTCTTGTGCTAGCTTAATTTGGAGTGCAACTTTTCTTTGAGAAATGCTGACTATATGTTTTAAAGACCCACAAAAAATATTTGAGAAATTATGTAGGTATACTATTAAGAAAAGGTTTTGTGCTTTGAAAAAGGGAGAATTGTTGTTTTCAGTTTTAGAAAGTTACTGATGCATGTGCACGCTGAGTAACAGAGCAATGTATGCTCCTAGACAGCCATGTATGCAATTATATATCAAGTGTGATATGTAGACTTTACTCACACATAGTTCAGTAGAAAAGGATAGATACACTAAAATAGTTAGTTTGATACTGACAGAATGACTTAAACAATGAGTCACAGATATAGTCACAACTGTTATGTATCTAACAGCAATAGAGGTACTTTCAAAGTCAGCCAGGCACTACTCAGGTACCAATCCAATCACCTAGCCACTACTCAGACAGTCATCAAATCACTCACACACTATCCACGCATGTATTCAATCACCCAGGCACTACACATGCATTCATCCAATCACCCAGGCATTAACCATTCACTTATACAATCACCAATGCTACACCTATGCAGTCATTCAAACATCCAGGCACAACCCATGCACCCATCAAAACACCCACTTACAACCCATGTACTCATCGAAATACTGAGGCACAACCCATTCACTCATCCAAACACTCAGGCACTAGTTAAGCACTCATCTACTTAGGCAGGGAGTCCCATTGCAGTGAAATTATCACCCATCTAGTACCTATGCATTTGTTCAATTACTGAGGCAATACTCTTGTACTAATACTGTCACCCCAGCAGTACACTTGCTTTCATCCAATCACTCAAGCTTTAATAGTGGACTCATGCAATCACTCAGACACTAGTCATGCAGTCATCTAATCAGCCAGGCACTACTGATGCACCCATACAATTATCCAGGCACTACCTATGTACTTATCTAAACACCCATGCACTACCTGTTCACTGAACCAACAACACATGGTCATCAGCCATTTAGTCATCAAATCACTGAAAGACTACTCATGCACTCATCCAATCTGCTAGGTGCTATACATATCCTTAAAAATCATGTATGCACTATCTATGCACTCTATACATCACCTATATACTATCTATGCACTCTTGCAATCATCCAGGCACTAGAGTTGCACTCAATCACCCAACCACTTTCTATGCATGTAATGAATTATTGAGGCATTAATCATGCACTTATCTAATCATTCAGGCACTACTCATGCACGCATCCAAACAAGCAAATAGTACTGATATGCTCATACAAACAAGCAGGCAGTAACTATGCAGATATGGAATGACCCATGGAGTTCTCATATACTCAGGGAATCATCCAGGCACTACCTGTATCCTCAGGGATTCACCTAGGCACTACTATGCACTCATGCAATCATCCAGGGAGTATTCATGTATTCAACCACAAACACATGCATTTACAAGTTTTAGTGAGGAATAGGTAGTCTTTTAGAACCATCTGGTGAATTATATATGCAGGCTGTGACACACTCTTTGCATGTACTCGGAAGAATTAGTGAGCTATATGCTCTGATAGAGATTAATGTGCAGACTTTTATATGCACTGTTTCCCAAACTTTCAATGTGATACATTTAAGTAGAAAAGTACTGAGATACTAAATACACCACTCACACAGTGGTAGAGATGTACACAAATAGCTCATATGTTGTCTTTTTGGATTTACAGGGCCAGATGTACGACTGGTTTTTGCGGTCGCAAATGGGAGATTGACCCGTTTGCTGCTGCAAAAAAGGGTCCTGGCATGTACAACGCTATTTTGCGAGTTACTGACTCGCAAAATAGCATTTGCGACTCTCGTTAATAGGAAGGGGTGTCCCTTCCAAATAGCGAGTCTCAATGCAATGTACTATTGTTTTGCGACCGCATTTGTGACCGCAAAACACTCACAGTTTACCACCTACTTCAAGTAGGTGATAAATCACTCGCAAATGGGTAGGGGTGACCAGCGACCTCTTCCTCTTTGTGAGTGTTTGCTAAAATATTTTTAAGAGCAGGCAGTGGTCCCAGGGACCACTGCCTGCCCTTAAAAATGAAACTGAAAAGTTTCATTTTTCTTTTTAAATGCAGCCCGTTTTCCTTTAAGGAAAACAGGCTGCATTTAAAAAAGAAAACCTGCTTTATTTAAAAAACAGTCACAGACATGGTGTTCTGCTGACCCCAGCAGGCCACCATCCCTGGGAGTGCTAGCCATTCCCAATGTGGTCGCAAATTGCACTTGCCTCATGAATATTAATGAGGCATGCAATTTGCGACCCCATTGGGAATCACAAACAGTGTCTAAAACTCTGTTATACATTCACTTTTGCAAGTCGCAATTCGACGCAATTGGCGACTCGCAAAAGTGAGTGGTCGTACATCTGTCCCACAGTGTTGAGACAGAAGGGCTAAACTGATCTTTCACCAGGTATAAGTAATAACTGACAAATGGTGCAGCTGTATTGTAGGAGAAGGTGCTATAATGTTAAAAGATAACTAAGAAATAAAGTTTTGCGTTTTCCTTTGGGTTTGGTATATTGAAATAAGTGCATGTAGTTATATAGCTAGGTCCATCTGTAGATTTAAAACTGCAACATCACATAAACACTGTTTTTGTATTATGTGTAAGTCAGTAGTAAAATAGTTTGTTCATTGGCTAGAGTAAATATTTAATTCTACTCAATTTTTTTACAGAATAATTTCTACATAACTACAGACCGTTAAAGTGCCTACAAACTTTTGGAGGAAAAAGCAACAGAAGGTACTGGGAAGGCGTAATGTACAAATGGAATTGTAGCAGTTTTTGTAGTATTTGACAGCAATCCATTGATAAACTAAGAACATTTCTACATACAAGATGAAGTTTAAAACACAAAATAAGTAGTTTACAAGGATTAGATGCTTGCAAGTTTAGAAACCATGCAAATTTGGAGGGACACTCAGTACATTGTTTATCTAAGACAGTGTGGCAAAGCACCTTTCCTCATTTCAGGATGTCAGCCTTACACTCTCAACAATGCAAACTTTATTTAGGAGGTTGTACTATGTGAAGATTCTTGCTTTATGTTTAGGAGAAATGAAAGATCACTTTTGTATGGTACTGTGGCAGATGTACAAAATGTTTGTGATAATGTACAGTTTTGTTTCTTTTGTCCAGAACAGGACTCTACATAAAATGAAGGGTTGTTAACAGGAGGAGTTGCAGAACAGGACACAGGTATTATAATTGATAGTTTTGAAGAAGGGATTACAAAATTTAACACAGTGGGCTCTGAAAAAACAGAGTATGTTTGTATATGTTGTCAACACACTCACTACAAGATTCCAACATGGACTGTTGACTTGTATTTAAAAAGTGAAAAAAAGAAAATAATGATAACTGGCAAAGGTTTGCTGTGCACTTATTTGTAGAGGAATGCTTTGTCTAGTCCACACACCAAGTCATAAGTACTGTACTGTTACAATAAATTAGAGGATAGTAAAATGCCAGCTAGAGCTGTGCATAACAAGTCAGTACTGGTTCCCATTACAGAACCACTTCAAGGTTTTAAATGTTTAGGAGTCAATTCTTATCCAAAGTATACATCCATTTCATGCTAAAGTCCATATGGAGCCAAAGACAGGCAAGTTACTGTACTGGATTAGTAGTGTTTTCTCAAAATGTCAGTAGGATGCTCAATAATTTTTAATGATAATGCTAGAACTATTACAGGAAGAGGATGGCAATTATTTGGATTAAGTTATAAATGGAACAATAATTGTGAACATTGTGAATTCACCTCTAGTACTGAAATGAATTCAGAACTATTCCTCTTCTTGACGTTACCAGGTTGTATAGCTGTGGCGTTTGAAAATGTAACCAAAAACGCCCATCAAGATATGACCTGTCTAAAGTTCAGATTAGGACTTAGGTGTACGTTGTTAGTACAAACGTATGGGAAATATATCATAGTCATGCTACAATGATGCAGAGTGGATGGGAGTAAATGAGAAACTGAAATTACAAACTTTGTAGCTGGACAGATTTCCATTTCAAAAAGAAGTTTCACAACTATACCAACCATACTTCATGAAGGAGTTAGTATAACCTCTACACACTACACAGTATATTAAAGATATCAAAGAGGATGGACAGAGTGCAATGACATAGAGGTGTCATTCAAATCAAGACTATGTAAAAAGCTAACAAACTTATTTCTGCTATTTCTAGAACTGAAGTTCTAAAGACCATTTAGGATAACAAAATGTGGTATTATGTTGAAATGTATATGAATTATGAGTTTCTGAGACATTTTTCGGCCTGTAAGGGGTATTGTCTACAGCAGGTTGTTAGAAATTAAAGAGTCTTTTTAACTAGAGGAAAGGAAATTACAAAACATTACAGGACTACATTCTGTTACTACAGATAAAAACTAAACAGAGTTACTATAATAATAGCAGCCTTAAGTTACATCTTAAGGAGTCTCTTCTCCACTTCACTATTATATCTTATTTTGGTTGCCTAATGTTCAAAATCAAATCATAATACATTTTTCTTTGTTTATATTTTTTCACAGTGCTTGAACTGCTGCAATAAAAGAAGAATAAAAATTAACAAGTATGGTGTTTCACATTCTGCAAAAATACATCTAAGGACTGCTTCCCAGCTGTTACAGTGGTGTTATAGTTCATGCAGAAGGTGCAAAACGTTTTAGTTCTGGTGACAGTTCACTGCATCTTCTCTGAACTTCAGCTGGAACTTTGTTTTCAGGACCAGGGCCTGGAGGTCTGGAGACTGATGATCCCTCCCCATTTTTTCTCTGTAATTTTAAGTTGCTTCTTCTAGTACGTTTTCAAGTGGTACAACATGCTTGTTGTACCCCATGAATATTTTTTTGCTGTGCTCCAAGATAATGTCTTCTCACATATGCTGCACCTCACCAATTTAGTTGTGATCCTTGATTTACCAGATGGAATAGTGAAAAAATCTCAAGCTATGTTTTGTTTTTTCATTGGAGGTTCTTCGTCACCAGACTGTTCATGTGAAGCTAAGTCCTGCTACTGTTCAAGAATTTCAACCAGTTATAGGTGATTGATTGGCTCTTCTGATTCCATTTTATTTTTGTAGAACTAGTGAAAAAAGTACAAAATCAGCACAATTTTCAAAATGAGTTTGGGCGACAATGGGTCATTTGATGAGTGAGTGAAATTTCTTTGTTTAGTAGTTATGTTCTATTTTGTGAGTTCCTATGTTTGAAAGTTACTTTTTAAACTGGTGTTTTCGTCCAATGCATTGTTAAAATAAAGTTAAACAGTATGTTACTAAACAGCTAGACTCAAACTTTGTGTAAAACATGTTTATATATCTATTTTATACTTTCTCATTTGTATTTGTGACTACTGATGTAATTGTGACCTACGGTGTTGCTGTGAAGAAGGAAAATTTATTTCTGATGTAGTTATTTTGACAAATGAATACAAAGGGAAAAGTTAGATTAGTATCTTACTAAACAGCTACACTGAAACTTTATGTAAACATATCTATATATGTGTTTTACACTTTGTCAAAAACACGCAGTATTTGTGGTGTGTCCTTGGCAATTGCAACATCATTGTGAAAATCAAAAATGTCTTAAAATAAGATGATTAATGTACTTTTTAAATAAATAGATGATAAATACAACAATAAGTGGTGCACCATGCAGATGCAATGTTCAATATCCAATAAAAAATAAAAAAATACAAGGATATTATAGTTATGAAATAGAATAAAACAAAAATCTAGAAATTCACAGGAAAAACTAAAGGTTGCAGGGACATTATAGTTTGGAAATAGAACTAAAAAAAACCTTAGAAATTCACTGAAAAAAACAGAGGTTACAGGGACATTATAGTTAGGAAATAGAATTAAAAAACCCTTAGAAATTAACTGAAAAAAACAAAGGTTACAGGGATGTTATAGTTAGGCTGACATTTCACTCGTGCAAAACCAGAGAAATTCAGCAGTTATAGTTAGCTGAGCTAACTATAACTCTAGCCCCCACAATGCACTGCTTATCACCTCAAATATTACATCACCCATGACATAGTCAGTGACATCAGTGATGACATCACCCGATGCCATCTCAAATGACATCACTGATGACATCATCCAGAGAAACTCTGACACACCCACTTATACCCCCATAAAACATGTCATTCACCCACTCACTAACAAACCTATTTACAGAACCCATACAAACACTCACACATCTCCTCACACATCTATACAACCAGTAACCCATCAACTCACCTGTATAGCCACTCATGCATCTACTCACTTACCAATACAGCCAGTCACAGATCCAGTCATTGAGACATAGACACACTTACACACCCACTCATACACTCATACAGTTACTGACAGAGTAATCATATTAACCATAAACCTACTCACACACCTACTTGCTCACCCATACAGTCACTCACACAGCTACTAACTCACCCATCAAATTACTCACACAGCCACTCAGTTACTTATACATATACTAAAAATATACACACTCACCTATACAGTGACTAAGAGAACCACATACTTTCCCATACTTTCCCATACAACCTCTCTCACACTCACTTACTCACCCATACAACCACTCAAACACAAATTCGCTCACACATACAGCCACTCAAACAGCCACTCACTTGCCCATACACCCACTTACACACCCATTGATACACCTAGACAGCCACTCATGTACCCTGTCACTTGCCTATATAGTCACTTATGCATCTGCTCACACACCTATTCAGCCACTCATGCACCCTCTGATTTCCCATTTACAACCACTGATACACCAAGTCATTCAACTATACATATACTCACACAGCCACTCACTTACTCAGACATGCACTGACACACCCACTCACTTACCTATACAAAAACTCACACACCCACTATTTCATGTATACAGTCTCTTATATACCCACTCTTCTATACACCACTTACATACCCACTCACTTACCCATACAGGCACTTCCACATTTGAGATGTCATGAGTGAGTTATAGTTAGCTCAGCTAACTATAACTGCTGAATTTCTCTGGTTTTGTACGTGTGAAATGTCAGCCTAACTATAACTTCCCTGTAACTTATTAGCAAATGGCACTTTGGATGGTCAAAAGATATGTCACCTCAATGTATGTCCTTCTTACATATTGGATCTCTTGATCTTCTAAATCTTCCAAAACTCATGGAAGTACCTCCTTGTGACTGGGCATTCATACGATAGGGGGAATGTCACAGTGTGATGTCTACTGATCAGGACAAATCCCCTTACCTGCTTTTTACCTTACGTATATGTTTTTAACGCATGTAACTATGATCCAGCAACTTGTAACTCTGAAACTGTGTAACTATGTAACTTGCTAACTATGCTCTGAAACAATGCTTGTCCTCATGTAAAGCGCTCTGATACCTCCGGGTCTAGCCAGCGCTACATAAAACTTTTCAAATAAAAAATAAAATAAATAAAAAATAAAATCTAAGATGTTTCCAACTCCCCTCTTACTATTTTAACTAACCTTTGATTGGTCAGTTAAAATAATGGCCTTTGATTGGACTGACCTTATAGATTGGTAAGGGGGTCTAGATTTTTGGAAGAAGTACAATCCCTTACACTTAGGGGAAGAGTGTTGATAAAGTATTTAATTTTGAGTGCAGAAAGAAGCCCTAAAAATAATGCAAATATGTGCTACTTTGAACTGCTTTGCATCAAGGAGGAGTCCCATTGGTGGTATGTGTGTGTTCCAGTGTTTCCACCATGGTTTGTAACAGAAAGCCATGTCTGTCTACCATGATAAACAGGGCACAAAAAAAGGATGCTTCTTCGATGCAGGCGTTAGCAAGGAGACCCTAACATTCTCTCTTACTACATGTAAGGCACCCCTAAGGTAGACCTAAGGTAGCCCTGTGGGCAGGGTGCAGTGTATGTGAAAGGTAGGACATGTTGTAGTGTGTTTTACATGTCCTGATGGTGAATTACTGTGCATTTCGTTTTTCACTATTGAAAGGTTGTCTGTCCCATAGGTTTACATGGGAGCTGCCTTGTAACATCTTACAAGTGTGACTTACCATTGGGAAAATATGGAGAAATAGAGTTTAGGCTCTCTGAACGCAGAATTTAATAACACATCTTTTAGTAAAGATGGTTTTCAAATTGTGTGTTTGAAAATGCCACTTTTACTTAACCATCCTGTGTGCCTCTGCCTGTTTGTGAATTCAGCATCTGGTTTTGGAGTGACAGGGGCTGGGGATGTGCATTCACACTAGACATTCACAAGGGGTGTTCAGGTGTGTCCTGCCTTTCCTGGGTGACTCATAGCCAGGGTGAATAGACGTTTCTGCATTTAGAGTGATGGGAGGAGTTTTCACTAACATCTGAATAGGCTGTGTCTGCTCTCCACCTCCCATAGTGAAGCTGGACCAGGAAGGATAGAACTGGTTTTTACTAAACTCAGAGACTTTCTGCATAACACTTCAAAGGAAAAAGTAGAATAACTATTGGGGCCCTGACCCCAGAACTTTAGAACTCTTTTGGGAGTAAGGAACCTGCCAAGATGAATAACCTGGAGAAGCTATGCGGATGAAGTATCACTGTGCTGTGTCCTTTGCTGTGTTGGCCTGCAGTGGCTGCTTCTGCCTTGGGCAGTGAAAGGACTGGACTGGACTTTCTGCAACTTATTTTCCTGAGTTTCTCCAAGGGCTTGAGTTAGAGCTTTCCTCTGTTCAAGAAGTCTCTGGAACAGCAAAGACTTGAAGTTCATCTGCTACCAGCACTGGGAACTGTGTGTTTTGTGCTGCAACAGAAGAAAAAGCAAACTGATGCTGTCAACGCCATGTGACCTGTTGGCACCATATAGACCACTGCTCCACTTCACACCATGGCCCTGGTCTCACTGACGACAACACCCGATACCGTGACCGAGCCGCTGCTTGCACCATGACCTGAGGGCACCGTACTTCGCAACGCCTCGCTTCACATCGCCACCCTGGTATCCCCGATGCTCCACGCCAACATCAACACTGCTGCCTGCACTGTGGCATGGGGGCACCGCTCGTAAGTTACTTGTTGCACCAGCCCATCCCACAGCTTTGGTCCACTGATGCCATTGCCATCAACTCCAGATTGTCTACTGACAACAGCGCTTCAGCAACTATGATAGCGCTGCTTGCACTGTGACCTGCCAGCATAGTGACGAGAACAGCCCCACTTTGCACCGAGGTCCTGGTCTCACCAACGCCGCTGGATGCCATCACCGAGCTGCTGCCTGCACCATGACCTGAGGGCACCGCACGCCGCACTGCTCCACTTCACACCAGACCCCTGGCGCCACCCGACGGCGGCACTCCTGACTTCAACCTCACAGAGTTAGATCTGCAATGCGTGTGACTTGAAGGGCCCGACAACTCCTGCACCAACTTCCAAAGTCAATGTCTGCCGACACCGCATCTTCAGATCTCACCACAAGGCCCGAGATGCCCTGCATTCCCAAGGTACAGTTTGCAGGTCTTCCTGACACTGTAGATGGCCCGCGAAGCCGTGGTCGGCCTGAACTGTTGGATTTGCTCGTTCACAATGCCGTGATAGCCCGGGCGGAGCTATCAACTTCAAGGAACTGTATTTTAAATCTATTTTTGCAATATTCATGTTTTGATTACTGTATGTTGGATTTTTATTGTTTTGGTCTTGTTTTACACAGATAAATATTGGCTATTTTTCTAAAACTGGTGTGGTGTCCTTTTGTAGTGTTTTCACTGTATTACTGTGTGCTGTGTGCTTTAAGGCTTATCTTAAAGGCAATGTGCAGATGCTTAACACATTGCCTTTAAGATAAGCCTGACTGCTTGTGCCAAGCTACCAAGGGGGTAAACAGGGGTTATTTCAGAAGTGTAATCCCCTTACACTGTCTAGAAGGAAGGGTCCCTACTTGAACAAGATGCATACCTCTGCCAACTAGAGACCCCCATTTCTAACAATAAACCTCTTGTGAGGCCTAAACCTTTCCTTTTTATACATAGAAGTCACCCTTGGGGTAGGCCCTGTCTAACCCACAGGGCAGAGTAGAATGCATTTAAAAGGCAGGACATGTACTTTTAAATTTTACATGTCTTGGCAGTGATAAAACCCCAATTTTGTTTTCCAGTACTGCAAGGCCTAGCTCTCTAATAGGATAACATCAGAATTACTGTATTAAATCTTTTAAATGTAACTCCCAAATGTGAAGAGATAGACTTTTCAATTTTGGTGTCACCTAATTAACAATTTAAAATCATAACTTATGGTGAAGTTGTTTTTTAAATAACAGCTTAGCAAATGGGACTTTTAGAAATTTGGCATTCACTCACTTTAGCCATTTGGTACCTGCTGCTTGTCTCTGTTCAGTCTGGGTTGGGTGACAGCTGGGCTTTGTGTATACCCTCTAGACAGCCACACACACAGGGAGCTTAAGTGTGTCTTGGTGGGCCTTCATGGGAGATTGGAGGGAATAGCTGGGAACAGCCTCATACTTATACCTGAATTGGCTGTGTCCTGTTCACCCACAAAGGGTTGCAGTGAGTCTGGAGCCAGGGCAGGAAGGGAGGACCTCTGTGCACTTCAAAGCTTTGTTTGAAGTCTCCCTCACTTCAAAGGCACAACTAAGAATAAGTACTGGACCCCTGACACCATAACTTGAGTACACTTCTGGACCTGTGACCACCCTGTCAGGAAGAACTGCTGTGCTGCTGGAAGGACTGCCACTCTGCTGGACTGCTGCTTTGCTGGACTCTTGCCTTGCTGTGCTCTTGCCCCGCTGAGCTGCCCTGCTGTCTGCTGTTCTCCTGCTTCAGTGAGAAGGACTGGACCTGCATCACTTGAACCCAGAGTGACTCCAAGGGATTGCTGGCTTGCCTCCTGACTGAAGTCTCGGGGATACAAAAGATTTCCAACTATCCACATCTGCATCTAGACTCTGCAAGCTGTGAGTCTGCCCTGCCAAGAGGTTCTACCCCAGTCCTGGACCATTGGAAGTGAGGCCTAAGGTGCTTTCTCAAGCCAACCGACGCATCCTTAGCAGTTTCGTCTCCTTTGCGGGGATTGGAACCGCCGTATCCTCATCGAAACGTTGAACGGAACTGGCACATTGCTTTCGGAACCAGCGCATCACCTTCGGAATTAACGCATCTCCTACTGCAGGAGCAGTAGTCATGCATCACCTTCTGAATCAGTGCATTAAACGCAGATCCAAAGCAGTGCTGCCATTGCATGGAGAATTTAGACACATCTCACTCACTGTGTGGATTGACTCGGATGCATCACTTTGGCTGCACATCACATATTCTTTAACGCCAATCCCGGATTGAGGTATCATTGTTCAGTGGGCCTAAGTGGGTCCCTATATACGGCCTGGGATCCATCGAGGTCTGCCTTAACTTTTTGTTTTCCACAGTCTGGCGCGACCAGATATCCCATTTAAGTGCTCATTGCTTCTAAGCTCTATTTTACAGTTTATTCTTTGAAAACCTGGTGTGGAGTATTTTTGTGGTGTTTTCACAGTTTTACTGTTTGAAGTGTTGCACACATACTTTACATATTGCCTCTTAGGTTAAGCCTGACTGCTCTGTGCCAAGCTACTAGAGGGTGAGCACAGGATAATTTAGGGTGTGTTATGATATGCCCTGACAAGGAGTGGTTCCTGCTTGGGCAGGGTGCATACCTCTGCCAACCAGAAACCCAGTTTGTAACACCGGTGATCAGTTGTGAGGATAGGACTTGTGTTTTTGCAGTTACATGCAGTAACTAGATGTAAACTACCCATCCACATCAAAGATGATTTCAATTTCTTTCATTTCTCTCTGATATGCATTTTGTAATTTTTCCTCTACATCATGTCTCCGCCTGCTGAGTCTACGTCTGGAGCCATGGAATTTGAGCTCACCAATGTGGATAACTACACAGTAGCCCAGCTAAAAGACTTTTGCAAGGAGATGGGAGTTCCTGGCAAGGATACCACTAAGAAGTTAGAATTTCAAATGGTGCTGAGGGCCTGGGAAAGAAGCCTGCTCCAAGAAGAGTAATGGATTGAGAGAGCCTGAGACTGGCTCTTCTGAGGAACCACCTCCAGTGAATGAGGGTGACATCCCTGAACTTGAGCTCCCTGTGAGATCAGGAAGCTGTGTCTCTTCCCGTGGCCTATCCCTAGAGCTGATGGAGAGGAAGGAGGAGAGAGAGAGAAGTGCTGAAAGGGAGGCCAAACAGACTGAGAGGACTTGGTAAGAAAAGAAGACTGAAATGAAAATGATGTTGCTAGCTCATGAGAGGAGCTTAAAGGAGGTTGATGTTCAAGCCAGACATGTGGAGTCCAGCAGTGTCAGAGGCAGCATACATGCAGCACCTGATGGAGACATCTGATGCTCAGTTATGTGGTGGAGATGACATTGAAATGTGTTTTTTTTCCTTTTTATGAGGTTGACCTGAAGGTACTCAGGGTTCCTGAGTAGTACTTGAGGGGTGGTCTGTGGAAACACATGCTAACACTTGGGAGGGACACACTTCTGACATTAGAGGTTTGGGGAACAAAAAAAGTATACTCCTATGAAGACCATTTTGATTGCCAAATTTGGATTGACTCCCGAAAAGCATAGCCAAAGATTCAGGGACAGCCAGAAGCTCCTCAACTAATCCTGGGGAGGCAGACCTCTGGGCTAGCACCAAAGTGTTCAAAAAGGTCTCTGTTGGGAACACCCACAAAGTTAGTCAGGGTTCCCAACAGAAGAAAGAGGGGGGGAAATGTTTTAAAACAAGGAGTTCTTAAAAGGCAGCCACAATAATTCCCAAGGGAGTAGTGGTAACCAGTCCCAGTCCCAGTCTGATCCTAAAAAGAAAGGGTTGTTTGACCATAAGACAGGGAGGTTTGCACCCCAATGTACAGCATGCTACAAATCTGGACACATAAGGGTGGCTCTATATGTCCCATTTGGGGGTACTACCCCCCCCACCAGTGGGAAGATACCAGGGCTGAAAAGTATAGTGATTGGGGAGGAGGTAGCCCCAGTTAGTGTTGGGGGACAGACAGAGGTGTCTCTTCTTACCCTGGGAGATAGAGGAATGGTGGCAAAAGCCCACATGCCTTCAAATACTTCCAAGTACAGCCAGCGGGTCAGCATTAATTGGCAACGGGTGGAGGCTCTGTGAGACACAGGATCCAGCATTACAATTCTCAAGTGTCAGCTGGTGTCTGCCAAGCACGTCCTACTGAACACATTCCACCAAGTCGTATTTGCAGACAATCGCAATAGCCATCTACCAGTGGCTCTGGTTCCGTGGAGTGGGGGGTGTCTCAGGTTCTCTGAAAGTTGCCGTGAGCCCTACCATGCCTGTTGATTGTTTGCTAGGCAATGACCTGGAACACAATACCTGGAGTGAGGTAGAGGTCTGGTCTCACTTGGTGATGATGGGATTGCCTGAGTGGGTCTGTATGACCACACGTTCCATTGCTACCCGGACATAGAGTCAAAGATGTCTTGAGCCTGGAACAATGGCCCAGACAGCTGCCAAGGAAAGGGACAAGGAATGTGGGAAACCGGCCCCTGAAATTCCTGCGGTGGAGGTTGACGGGGTCCCTGAGGAAGAGGCTCCCTGAGCCAACTGGGGAACATATTGCCACCCTAAGTGACCTACCTGAACTTGCCAGCTGGCAAGTTGAGGGTGGGCCCACCAGGGAAGAATTCTGCCAAGTGCAGAAAGAGTGCCTCACTTTTGAGGGCTTGAGGTGCCAGGCCTCAGCCCAGGCAGCAGGTGAAGCTTCTGGGGATCACCTAAGCTACTGGGAGAACAATCTCCTTTATAGCGAGCCTAAGGTTCCTGGTCCTGGGGCAGCCCATGTGCTGGTGGTCCCTCAGTATTACTGGACCTTCCTACTTGGTTTGGCTAATGCTATACCCCTGGCAGGACATCGGGGGTAAGACAAGACCTTTCCCAGGCTTGCCTCCCACTTCTATTGGCCCTGAATGATGGCAGCCTCAGATGCATTATACAGTTCCTGTCCCACTTGCCAGGCCAGTGGGAAATCAAGGGGGAAAAAAAAGCTCCCCTAATCCCAGTATCCATCACTGGCACCCCCTTTGAGAGAGTGAGCATCAACATCATTGGACTCTTGGACACCAAGACAGCCCTAGGTAATAGGTTTGTCCAGGTCTTGTTGGACCGTGCTACCCGCTACCCAGAGGCTATCCCTCTGAGGTCAGTGACTGCACCTGTAGTGGTTAGAGCTCTGATGTGAATCTTTATCATTGTTCGGTTCCCAAAAGAGGTAGTGTCAGACAGAGGAACTAACTTCATGTCTGCGTACATAAAGTCTATGTGGGATGAGTGTGGTGTAACGTACAAGTTTACCACACCCTATCACCCTCAAACGAATGGTCGTATGGAGATATTCAATAAGACTTTGAAGGGCATGATTACGTGCCTGCCTAAGGCCATGAGGCATAAGTGGGGCATCCTCTTGCCATGCATTCTCTGTGTCTCCAGGGAGGTACCACAGAAAGGAGTCCTTCGGAGTCCTCTATGAACACCCTCTTGGGGGACCTTTGAGCCTTGTCAGGGAGGGGTGAGAGCATGCTCCCAGGAACCCGACCCCCAGGATTTGATCAGCTACATGCTAGCTCTCCTGAACCATCTGCTGGATAAAGGGAAAAAGTAGGCTAGAGGCCAGCCAAGAAGTCATGAAAATTCTGGTATGACGGTATGACCAGAAGGCCACACTTGTGGAGTTTCAGCCTGTCCAGAAAGTATGGGTCATGGAACCAGTGGAGTCCAGGGCTATCCAGGACCATTGGACTGGCCCATATGAGATCAAGGAGCAGTAGGGTAAGGCCATCTACCTGGTAGACCTCCACACCCCTAGGAAACCCCTATGGGTGCTCCATGTAAACAGACTAAAGCCTCACTTTGAGAGGTCCAAAGTGAGCATACTACTTGTGATGGATGAGGGAGTGGCAGAGGAGAGTGAAGCTCTCCCTGACCCTCCTCTCTGCATAAGCACATGATGGGTCAGTGGAAGGTGTCAACCTCTCTTCCACCCTGACCCCAGAACAGCAGAGGAACTGTTACCAGTTGCTGGACAGTTTGCCTCACTCTTCTCACTCACTCCTGGACTCACACATCTGTGTGTCCATGATGTTGATGCTGGGGACAGCCCCCCTGTAAAGAGCAAGGTTTACAGGTTGTCAGACAGCATCAAGGAGTAAGTCTCCATGATGTTAGCCTTAGGGATGATTGAACCCTCTAATAGACCCCAGTCCAGCCCTCTGGTGTTGGTAGCAAAGACTGCCCCATCTGGCACCACACCAGAACTCCAGTTCTGTGTAGGCTACAGAAGACTCAATTGAGTCACCAGGACTGATACACAGCCCATCACCCGGGCTGATGAGCTCATTGACATGCTGGGCACTGCCAAGTTCCTCAGTTCCTTTAATTTGACATCAGGGAACAGGCAGATTGCTCTGACTGAGGGGGCCAAGGAGTGGTTCACATTTCTAACACCAAAGGGCCACTTCCAGTTTCAGATTATGCCCTGTGGAATGTAAAATGCCCCTACTACCTTCCAATGGTTGGTTAACAGGATCCTGGCTGGTATGGAGGTTTTCTGTGCTACCTACTTAGATGACATTGTTGTCTACAGTTCCAGTTGGGAGGAACACCTGCATCACCTCCACAAGGTGCTTCAGGCCCTACAACAGACAGACTTGACCATCAAGGACAGTGAGGGCCAGATTGGACAGGGCTCTGTGGTGTATTTGGGACACCTGGTACATGGAGGGAAGGTGAAACCCCTCCAGGTTGAGATTGAAACCATCATGGCTTGACAACCACCTAAAACCTAAACAAAAGTGAGAGCCTTTCTAGGCCTCACTGGCTATTTTATAAGATATGTTAAGGGATATGGCACTATTTTTACCCCCTTAACAGAGCTGACATCTAAGAGCAAGTCCAGATTGGTAACCTGAATAGAGACTTGTCAGAAAAGCCTTTGCCTCTCCCAAGGTAGCCATATGCACAGCAAATGTGCCCAGGGCCCCTGACTTCTCCAAGGAAGTCATCATGCCGATGGATGCTTCAGAGCATGGCATAGGGGCAGTCTTAGCACAGCTGAATGAGGAGGACCTAGACCAATGGGTAGTCTTCCTTAGTAGGAGGTAACCTCCACAGGAACAACGGTGGAGTGCCTTTGAAAGAGGAGCTTTTGCTGTGGTCTGGGCACCGAAGAAGTTGAGACAATACCTGTTTGGGACTTACTTCCTGGTTCAGACAGTCCACAGCCCCCTCAAATGGCTCATGCAGATGAGGGGTGAAAATCACAAACTGATGAGGTAGTCCATCTCCCTGCAGGGAATGGACTTTATGGCGGAGCATCACCTGGGGATAAACCACACCATGCTGATGGTCTCTCCAAATTCTTCTGCTTAAGTCAAGAGAAATTCCAAGGGGTGGGGTAGCTCCCTCCACTTTCAGCTGCGGGGAACACATGTTAGACCTGACAGCCTTAGGGTGGCCTTCCCCCAACTTTGAGCCTTTCTCCCTCCATGTTCTGACCTCGTTTTGCTGGACTTTATGCACTTTACCACTGCTGACAAGTGCTTGTGCTCTCTCCCCTAAACATGGTACTATTGGCTTAATCCCCAATTGGCATATAATTAGTGTACTTGTAAGTCCCTAGCAAAGTATACTACATGTGCCTAGGGCCTGTAATCTTTTTTTTAAATACTTTATTTATGGAGTTTTACAACTGTGGATACCAACAGGAAGAGAGGGGAGAGGAACAAAGAAATATGTAGGGGAGACAAGAATGCAACAAAATAATCATCAAGACATGCATCATCAATAACAAAAATACAGAATATTCATTAAGGAGCATATCTACACATACAGAGAGGAATTAGATGGCACCAGCTACAATGGGCGTGACAATGAGAGGAAATGAATAGGGAGCCAGGGATGCAACTATGGAAATAGATGAATAGCAGGACTGTTGTTCCACATTGAAGAGTAGGGCAGCAGAGCCTTACTGGGGGTACAATAGCAAAAAGGTATTTGTGCTTGGGTGCTCGCGTGGAGCCCGATTGGGCATTCTTCAAGTAGAACGTGCTCCCTCAGCCTCTTCTGGGTAAAGTAGTAAATAGTTCCGCAATGGCTGCCATATATTTTTGGGTCTGGAGGTTGGTGGTTGCAATGCAGCATATGTGTCGTTGGTAACGTCCCAAAACATTAAGTCCCGAATCCAAGCCTTCACTGTTGGCTCCACCCCAGTGTGGAGAGACCTGACGTTTAGCGAAAAGCAATGCAATGGTGGCATAAGGCTGAACTCCCACAGCTTGACACAGCCCAACAGTGCCATCAGCGTGGTCGGGCTGAGCTCAGACTCAATCATCCGAGAGTGTTGCCGAAAAAACATCCTCCCAGTACACTAGTATTGGTGCACAGTTCCACACCAGATGTGAAAAATCAGCATGTTCCGCTGCACATCTAGAGCAGCAGTGTGATTTGGTGGGATCCATTTTTTCTAGCATGTGTGGCATAGTGTATGCCCTGTGTAAATATTTCAAATGTAATAATTTATGCTGGTGATTATTACATACAAACCGCATTTGTTCACAGCAATAGAGCCATGTCGTGTCTGGCAGGGGGTAGCCAAGATCCCTCTCCCATGCCGCCCGAGCCCTCACTCCCACCTCAGGTCTAAGTGTCAAGGAGAACTGATATAGCCAGGAGACCAAATGGGCACCACTAGTGGACATGATGACCAGGGAGAGCGCGGGGAAGTCCCCTGGCTCCGCATGGGAAGACGGAATTGTGGTGGGAATGGTGTTATGTAGTCTATGTGAGATGAATCTGTCCATGTAGGACACATGGTGTCCTTCCGATAGGGCAGCTACAGAGCGCAGCTGGGCTCAAAGAGGTCACCCAGACGCGGAGTTTACACACAGCTAGGGTTTGTTTGGGTAGTGTCTTTGTGGTTAGTGGAAGCCAAGGGTTGTCGAAGAGTGGTATGTGCGTCGAGTAAATGAGGTCGGCACCCAAATACAATTGTAGCTTAACCCAGGCCCAGTATGTGGTTGGGAGTTTGGGACTGTTTGTATTTCTGAGGGAGTCCTAGGTAGGCCTCGTGGTATGATAGTGGAAAGTGAGCATGGGCGAGCCTGAGTCCATTCCAGTTTCAAGTATTGTACCTGAGCGTCAGGATGATACTAATAGTATGCGAAATGTGCCTGTGTAACTAATTAGTAAAGATAAAAAGCGGGGACACCAAACCCCCTCGCAGATATAACATAGTCAATGTTTGCCAACTGATTCTCGGTTGCTTACCGGCCCAGACAAGTCTAATAAGCATGCTGCAGAGTGTGTAAAAAAAAACTAACCGTCAAAACGACAGGAATGTTGAGAAATGGATATAAAAAATGGGGTAGCACCACCATTTTGATGAGGGCAATTCTACCAGCAATCAATAGGGGGTGTTGAATTCAACGATCAATTTGCTTTGATAATCTGTCAATCGCAGGTCATGAATGAGATGGATAACTTCCTCAGCGCAACGATGTCGAAAGACACCCACGCACCTAAGGGAGTCCGCGCACCAATGCAGGGGGAAGTCAAGAGTGAAGGGGGTTGTGGGGTAAGTCAATGGAAATATTTCAGATTTTTTGCAGTTGATGACGAGTCCGGAGAATGCCCGAAGCGCACAATTTCATGAAGAAGGGAGGGAGATTCGTTTTGGGGTCTCTTACGAATAGCATCCTGTTGTCTGCATATAAAGAAGATTAAAAGAGGACCACGGTGAAACCGTAGCCCACTCGATAAATGGCACTCCTGAAAATGTTGCACAAGGGGGTCCATGGTAATGATGAATACTAGGGACGAAAGGGGGCACCCCTGTCTGGAACCGCAAGACAGCATAAATTGGTCGGTTAAGACGCCGTTCACCCAAAGTCAGGCCAGCAGGATTGCATACAAAAGGCAGATAACTTCGGAAAAGCTTGTTGGAACTCCCAGCTTCCATAATGTTGCATATAAAAAGGACCATTCCAGTGAATCGAACGCTTTTTCAGCATCCAACAGTATAGCTGTGGCGGGAAGATCAGGAGTTTTTTGATTAAGGAGCGCAAAAACAGCGCGAAGATTAACCAACGTGGATCAATTCGGGATAAAACCAGACTGTAGTGGGGAGATTATCTTATCCATAAGTAGGGAAAGGAGAGTGGCAAGGACTTTAGCCAACATTTTGTATTCATGATTTAACTGAGTCAAGGGTCTGTAGGAACTGCAGCGATGGGAAGGCTTGAGTAAAAAGGTAATCACTGTTTCGCGCATTGTGGTGGGGGAAATCCGCCCTCGAAGGACTCCGCAAAGACTTCTGATAAGTGGGGAACCAATAAGGATTTCTAAGTCTTATAAAATATGTCAGATAATCCATCTGTGCCCGGTTACCACTCAGGTCATCAATGGCCTGCGAGATTTCATCATTGGTATTAGGTGAGGCTAGGAACTGCTGTTGCCCCCCATCATGCCAGACCATAGCCACCTCAGCAAGATAGTCACTAAGTGCATCGTCAGCAGGGGGGTGTTATTAGTGTATAACGAGTATAATAGGTGAGAAAGGCAGCAGAGATGTCCTCGCTGCATGTGACAATGTACCATCTTCCAGATGGAGGTGTGTAATAAAGGAGGATTGGCATTGGTGGCAAAGTATTCTAGCCAGTGTTTGACCATGTCTCTCGCCCTCGCCACACACCTGGGCCTGCATGTATTTGCTGAGATAGTTCACCTCACAAGCTGCGAGTACCTGAAAATCTGAGAGAAGTGAGGCCCACCGGTGTAGTGACGGGGGATCATCCGTCAAAGCCTGCGTATCGAGATCCTTCAAAGTGTTTTCACTGGTCTCCAGTTCCCGACATATGGAGCGGAGCACCCCGGAATGTTTGATGATGCATATCCCCTCAATATTGTTATATTCCATATAGGTACCATAATATAGGCCCATGTAACTTCATAACCCTTCACCTATATTCTTCTCTACATTGCACTTATAACGGTTTACAGGGACTGACCTTTTACCTAGATACAACACTGCATTCAGAACACAGGTTTTCCCTAGTTCGAAATCTCATACATTATGCATGAGGATTCTTGGAAGCACAGCAGGACTACCATCTCCTGTATAATATCTATGTATAAAGTTCATGCCCGATGTCATCCTTAGTCCGACACAGTAATACAGAGAGGTAGGACCCCTGGGGAGACCTATGGGTATATATACATCACATCTTGTTAAGATAGACAGAGGAGATCAGGACTTCCTGGCCGACACACTGAAAAAAGACGCTGAGGTTCCTGCATGCAGACACTCCAGCTCGCAGTGGTCTAACATCCCTCGCAGGGTGTCCAACTCGAGACCAAGACGGGATCCTACAGTCTCTCACTTCAGGTAACGGGGTTGACTTTATCCTAGAGGGATTCTTGGCTTAACACCTACACACATGCTAGGTACACTTAGGTATATCTAGTTAGGGAGACATCGTAGGAGTACGCATCTTTTTATTATTGTGTATTTTATGTACTTGTTTGTATTCATGATTACTGCAAGATGGTAGAGCTTTACCATCCGTTTACTTTCATAGTGTTTCTAATCCTATATATCTGCTACTGTCTAACAGTTGTTGCAGCTCATCTATTTTACACAAGAATAACAACTGTTCAATAAATACTTATTGAAAACACCCAGCCTGTTTATTCTGTGTATCTCTCTAGGACAGACTAAGTAAGCACAAGTGACTGAGCGAAAAGTAGTATATTGTTTCCACGGTCCTGAGGGATCAGGGTTGTCATGTTCGATGGTTGCCAAGAACTATTCTCTCCTTGGTAAGAGGATATTCTAGTGGTACTGTGAGCTAGCTGGTACAAAAGGCCAACATACCCAGTGGGGGTGTTCAGAATCAGTCCGACAACAATGCTACAGTGTATGCTGTCCGAACGCGCAGATCCTGTATAGGTTTTATAGGAACTACACGACATGGCACCGCCAACGCTGGTTGGTACTTATTTAACAGTAGAATCTGAGTAGTTCAGTCGTGCTAGTCTCAGAGACCCCTACTCACAATTCCCCAGAGACGTCTGGAGTGGGTGGGTGCAACTCCGCCACAGCTGAGTAGGCAAAAATCCTATTTATTGGTTGACGGTTAATCAAGCTTGAAGGACACTTTGTTCCTAAAACTGTGCAAAACACATTATCTTAGCTCCCTTGAAAAGCTCATCTTCTCTAAAACAATGACTGAAGAATTAGGAAACCTGGATAGAGTTGTGCAAGAGTTGCATCTCTCAGCAGACGAAGAAGACACAGATGCAATTTCAATTGCAGAAAATGTTAGGAATGCAGTTACCATAAAACTAGGTGCACACTGTCTAACATCCAGGGGTGGACCAGTAGCTTTCGTGATTGAGGCACACGAATCATTTAAAACAGAGGTATTCTATTCATGGGTTACATTCCAAGTTGCAAATGCAAGGACAAAAACATTTCACTTCTACACAGAAAGTGGACTACCGGACGAATATTGTCCTTATGAGGACATTGAAGTTCCACTAACTTACTAGGAACATTTATACCGGTTTAAAGGCGCCCTCCCCCATACAAGAAATAAAGTAAGACTCGGTCCGCTCGGAAGAGAAGGAGCAACATGGCCAGTATTAGCAGCCTACACACCACATCCTGACATTGAAACAATGCCAGGAGGAGACTTACTTATACTTCACAAAGAACTGATAAAACTTTACAGAAACATGACACAGTTCGTCATGAGGACACTTACGGTCCAGCCAGCAACGGTTACAACGAACACAAATACAGGTCAAAATACAGCAACTAAAATCACACCACAAACTTTACATGCAGTAATGGGTAAAATGCCCGCAAAACGTGAACAAATGCCATTTTGGGTAGCTCAAAAAATAACATAGCTAGAAGCAGTATTCCCGAATACTAGCCCGTATGAAAAACACAGAATGCTGACAATCTGCTTGCCCATGGGGATAACACCACAGAAAGAGGATTGTGCCTCTTGGGGTACAGTTTTTGCTGCCATATATACGAGAACACCTGGTATCCCGGCATTAGCAGTAATACCAGATGTATTAAGACAAATACAAAATGAGTACGGAGCAGAACCGGCTCTGAACTTAGGAATGAACTTAATAGGTAATTATGCCCAGGTATCAGCCATAATATTAGTAAATATTAAAGGGGAAGCAGCATCAGTGGCAATCTGTCAACTCCTAAGGGAGTTCAGTCCTTTACAACAGGAACATGAATTACCAAAAATAATTGAGACCGCGTATGACCATTTGGGCAGAGACAGTTTGGGTGGGAAAGCATTAAAACCCCAACCGATGGGTAGTCCAGAGAAGGACACCGGTAAGCAGGCACCTGCTTCTTCGAAAAGGAAGTGGGCAAATAACAAAAAACTGAAAAATAAAGAAAACAGATCTCAATCCAGAGGCAGATCTCCTCCACAGGAGTCCTCCGAAAGGAGGTATAACCTTAGGAATAGAGACAATATTAGGAAACCTGACAGGTATCAGGATACTGATACACGTTCCTCTCGTTCCTTTCAGGGTTCGATGAAAAACTCTGAGAGGGAAGGACGGTCAGACAGACAAGAAGAGCATACAAAGTCCAGAGACAAGCAGCAAGCTTAAGACTATACTTCCAAAAAAGAAGATAAAGCCAAACCAAAACCTCAGTTCAAAAAGAAGAAGGTTGCAGGTCTGAAGATCAGACATGCCCAGAATTCTGAGAACTCAACTGCTGAACAGGGAATGGGCTCTGACGATGCTAGACAGTGCGGCAGAAGTAACAATAGCTCGCCAGAACCTGAAGGAATTTCTGGTGACAGCGGACTTGAATGATTATATCATGGTGGAAACACCTGAAACTAGGGTAAATGTCCCACATAAGTTATATGAAATAACACTCCAAATGGAGGGGGACAAACCCAGGAAAGTTAGAGGTCTCTTTTGGGAGAACCTGATGTTTGGTTATGACATTCTATTAGCTGAACAAGATTGGCCGCCAGCATTCGTCATGGACTGCTCTAGGGGAGAAACAGTAATCTTACCAGCCTTTTCCGATCCTGTTCCCAAATATCTAAAATATACATATGCACGGGAGTGGGCGGTAGCCCTTGCCCCAGCATTATATAAAAACCATGTTGGGTGGGATGAGGATTCAACCCACTACATAATTCCATAAAAAAATACTCTGACTCCACAGAGGCAGTATCCAATAAAACAAGAAGCTAAAAAACAGGTCAGGGAGATCCTAGATCAACTTGAATACCAAGGGGTGATTGAAACTTGCATCTCTCAAATGAATAATCCTTTGTTTCCCGTAATGAAACCTGACAACTCATATCGTCTAGTTTTAGATTACAGACATCTAAACACTTGCACAAAGACATTTGCAGTACAAAATGCACACAGTGCTGCACTAATGAATAACATTGTGCGGAAAAAATACAAAACAACACTAGATATCTCAAATGGATTTTTTTGCCAAAATAGCGCCTGAAAGCAGGTATTTAACCGCATTTTCCGCGTTAGGCTCCCAGCGTCAATTTTGTAGACTCCCCCAGGGGTATAAGAACAGCCCGGGGTTATTTTCGGTCAGAGTAACTGAATTACTTCAGAATCTGATGGTTGGAATTTGCATAGTCGCGCTCCGCAAAGCTCCGCGAGACGGTAAAAAATCTCCGCGAGCACGCAAAAGTTCCGCGAACACGCGGAATTGCTTGTTCCGCCCGTTTGCGATGCTTTTTTCCTGTTCGCGAACGCTGTTTGCGTGCTTGGGGAGAAATATCTCGCGAACACGCATTTTGAAAGTGCGAACAACCAAAAAAATCCGCGAACCCGCTAATCGCGGAATTTTTGGTAATTTCGCGTTCTTCGCGGAACGCGAAATTACCAAAATTCCGCAAATTCCGCGAGCGAGCGGAATTTACCGCCCAGGCCTAGGAGGCATTGTCCTACGTGGATGATATTTATCTAACGGATGATGACCTGGGGGAACACTTGAACAGAGTAAATTCCATAATATTGGGATTTGCCTCTGAAGGCTACAAATTTAATTTAAAAAAAATCAAAGATAGCCCACCTCAATGTCCTTTTCCTGGGATATGAGCTTTCAAGTGAAGGAAAAAGCTTAGCAGCTAACATTTTAGAAAAGTGTGCACTGCTACAACCTCCAAAATCATAAAATAATTTACAATCAAAACTGGGATTCCTGAACTTTGGCAGAACAGACATTTTGGATTACGCAGAAAGAGTTAAACTTTTTTACGATTTAATAAAACCTGACTTTTCAGTTAGACAATGGACACAGGAACACACAGATATCCTTTGTTCCCTACAAGCTGATATAATAGCTTCAAAACACTTACAGACACGCGTAAATGTACGTAACCTAGTGATCCGTATAGTTGCGGGTCAATCAGGATACACCTACCTAACATATAATGTAGGTGAAACAGTACCAATAGCGTACAAATCACATTTGTTCACAAATGCTGAGATGCGCTTTGCATCAACCGAAAAGATTCTTACAGCAGTACAGACTGCTGTAGTGAGAGAAAGAGCACTGGCTCAGGGAAAGCGAATAATTGTCGTAACCCCAGTACTGGCCTTAGAGGCGGCTACAAAGGCTAGCGTTCCGAATGCTAAAGCCTTACATCCGAGATGGATACAATGGGATAATTCTCTTACTGCAACAGATGTAGAATACAGGTACGACCCAAGTCTAAAAACACAAGCATTCCTGCAATACGAACAAGAATATGCTCTCCCTAATGAAATATTGCCTCTAGATCAGTATGAATATATAATTTACACTGACGGATCTGCTTAGCCGGCTATTGGGAGTAAACAGCAATACAGCGCCGCATGTGCAATCGTTAAAGGTCGCATGCAGGATGGAAAGTTTCATCCGAGTTGTACAAAAACCCAGTCTCTAGGAGACTGCACGGCACAGCTGGCAGAATTAAAAGCTCTGTTACTGGCACTGGTAAATACGGATTGAGAATTCCCCACACTAATCATGTGTGATTCCTTTTACTGTGTACAGTCATACAATGAATACTTACACCACTGGGGACAAAATGGGTTCATAGATGCAAAAGGTGGCACAATTAAGCACAAAACGCTATGGGAACAGGTAGTTGAGTTGAAAAACAAACTACCAAGGGCTCACATGATACACACAGAGTCATCAACGTGAGGGCATTCACGTTGAAGGGAAGTCATTGGCTGATGAAGCTGCAAAGGGGGCTGTACGCACGGCTTCCGTAGCTGCAATAACCTGTTCAAAAACGAGAATAGACGGTGAGATTATGGTTGCAATTATTGCTACACGCAATGAAACGGCACTACCGAAAAGATTTCCACTCAAGTATGTTATGTTCTGTTATAGGAACTTATAAAGCGCAGCGGTTACCCGGAGGTGTCCTGGCGCTAGTTATTATCCCTTGGGTAAAGAAACGGTAGACTGCTATGACAGGTTAAAAAGCCAGGTCTTTAGACTCTTCCTAAATTTCAGGAGATCTGTGCTGTTTATCAAGTAAAAAGGAAGGTCGTTCCAAGTTTTTGCAGCGCGCAAGACAAAGCTTCTTCCGCCCCAGGAGGCTTATTTTGTAAGTGGTACTCTCACCAATTTGGCTTCCATGGAACGCAGGGTCCTTTTTGGCCGGTACCATTGAATATTCTGTTTCAGATACTCAGGGCCTAAGCCTTGCAGAGCCTTAAAAACTGTACACAGGGCTTTAAAGCGCACCTGTTTCCTGACCGGCAACCAGTGAAGTTTACTAATTTCCTTGGAAATGGGCGCAAATTTGGGTGTGCCTGACAACAACCTTACTGCCGCGTTTTGCAGCCATTGGAGTTTGTTCATGAAGCGTTCCTGTAGGCTCAGATAGAGGGCATTACAATAATCGAGCCTAGACAGGACAAGCGCCGTGACCACTGTTCGTTGGCAGTCAGCCGGTAAAAAGGGGAGAATTTTTTTAATCATCCTAAGCACATGGAAGGTGGCAGATGACATTGTATTGATCTGGTCACCGAAATTAAGCTTGTCATCAATCATGATGCCCAAGTTTTTTACCTTCCTTGATGGTGTAGGAAGAGTGCCCATTGTTATTGGCCACAGATTTGGGGTCCAAAAATTGGCATCATTCCCAAAGAGGATAACCTCTGTCTTGCCTGAATTTAATTTTAGGCAGTTTTGTGTCATCCAACTCCCCCACAGCTACCATACAGTCGTGGAACTGAATATCTAGTTCAGATCCCTGACCTGGCCGCAGCGACACGACGATCTGTGTGTCATCAGCGTAGGATGTTAGATTAAAACCAAAGGAGCTGATCAGTGAGGCAAGTGATGAGACGTACACATTGAAAAGTAGGGGGCTAAGCGAAGACTCCTGTGGCACTCCGCAAGGCAGGGTAAAAGGTTTGGAGTGAAATTTATCCAGCGCGACTATTTGTGAACGGCCAGATAGAAATGATTTTAGGAGCTTCCACGCTTTCCCTTAAACCCCACATGCCGACAAACGATCCATCAGTAAGTCATGATGGACTACAAGTTAGATGCGAATAACGTTCCATTTGCTCAGATTCCTGGAGTGGGGGTTAGAGTAATACCAGATATGGATCGCAGGTTAGGTTGAATTCTAGCAGCACACGAGGGTATAGGTTCTGCACATGCAGGATTTACGGCGACTGTTTCCTTACTGAAACAACTCTACTGGTGGCCAGTATTAACAAAGCAGACAAAGGACTATGTCTTGAAATGCGACATCTGTCAGCAGATGAAAGGCTCCACTGTAACACGTCCAGCGCAGACACCATTGCTAATATCAGGCAAACCCCCTGCGTGTGTTTATTTGGACCACTGCGTCCCCTTACAAACAGATGGGGCTTACAGGTATATCATGATTGCAGTGGATTCCTGCTCTAGATTCCTATGGGTGTGGCCCCAGTGCTTGGCTGACGCTCGAACTGTTATAAAAGATTTGCGAGTCTTTATAGGGACATACGCAATTGACACATTACATTCTGAGTGTGGCCTCGTGTTTAGCTCTAGGGCTTACAAGTAAGCCATGGGAGGTTTGGGTGTAGCATTGCGGTACTCCTCTCCGTACCATCCCGAGGGAAATTCGGTAGTGGAAAGGAAAAACCGGGACTTAAAGCAGTCTTTAACAGCTAGAGTATTAGGCTCGGGTGAGAGTTGGGTAAAACATTTGTATGGAGTTCAACGAGCATTGAATAACATGCCAAGAAGTTCTCTAGGGGTTTCACTCCTTATGAGGTCCTATTTGGGATGAGAATGTGGGTACCTGATCTTGATTGTGAAGGCACAGTGGCGGATGAAAAACATTTTGACATCCATAAACATTTGGCTGTTTTACAGGATCTGAATGAATCCAGGTAAAGCGGACCGCCACTGGGGAAGTCAAGTCAGTTACGGCAAGACCAGTCTGGGTCCCTAAAATTGGGGATCTGGTCAGAGAGAAAATTGCAGACAAAAAATAATTTGGGCCATCATACAGAAAGCCTGTACCTGTCCTGGCCGTTGAAGGAACAAGAACTGTACTTCTACCGCCTCTTGCCTGAAAAAAGGAGAAAAGATTTGTCTCAATCGACTTAATCAAACGCACTATGTGGCTGATACTGAATAGTAGGCCTCGTGGACTCCTGAGTAAATGACGCCCTCCTCTCGCTACGATACAAGAAGTTCAAACAGAAAGACTCATCATGTTTGAAGAGTCCCCTGCACGGAATGATGGACTATGCAATAATGCCATGGAACTCGTTCCGCTCGAAACTGAAGTTCATAATCAGAATCAAAATCAAAATGAAAGACAAATTTCATCTCGACCAAACACAGATATCTACATCAACATGCCTCAACAAGAGCAAGCTACAGTTTCCACAAGACCTGCAGAAAAACCGAAAATTGACAGAACTGCATCTGGCTATTTCATCAACTTTGATACCTTTTTATTGGATCCAAGTGAACCTGAAATTATGCCAGCCCGAAAAACACGCAACCAGCAAATTAAAGATTTTCTTAACTTTCTTAGGAAATCTTACCTGGTATCACCTTGGGTAGAACTCTGGGTAATTACCGGGATACTTTTCTTTCTTTTCTGAATAGGCTTAGTAGTTGTTCTTAGCATGCTTATAAATGGAACTTACCTTCGAAAAAGCTCTGCAGCACAAAAAGTGAATCTGATTCTGAAACCTCACATATCATCACATCGTGAACAAAGAGACTTGTCATCAGTGAACATTACAGCAGTTCCTATACCTGATGGTATAGTGTGGGACAAGGTTGATTATGATATATTTAAAATATCATGGAGTGATATCATTATCTCCAGTACATTTTCCGATGATTGGGATTATGAAACTGTAAATAATAACTTGGCAAGGAAGCTGTATATTCAGTTTAGAACAGGAACCTTGCCACTGCATGCATTTACTAATAAATGGCACAAAATGCCTCTTCTTGGATGCCCCGCTTGTACTTGTTTAGATGAGACGGTTATCCATTTTTTTTTTTTTGCCCAGGCTATACTAAGGCTAGACAGAGTTGGCTCGTACCACTCTGTAGAAATCTAGGGTGTAATCAATGTTTAGAGGCATTCAGAATTTTACGAACTGACACACACCCACCTATTGTGTTTGCAGTGTCCCGTTTTTTAATTCAATGTGGCAGAGTCGAAGGGGATTTTTAAGCTTATCATTGTAGGTAGTAATCTCCTCCACTGAGCATTGATTCGTATTTTATTATTATCTTTTTTTTTTTTTAAAGTTCTTTTTAATGTTTTTAGCTGTTCTTATTGTTTTAAATTAATAATAATCTATCATTGTATTATTCCTTTCCATTGGTGGTATAGACAGTTAATTGATATAATTCTAAAAAAATGTTTAAAATTATCTTTTTCACTATTTGTATTGTTTACTTTTTATGGTCTGTAATGACCGAAATAAAGTTTTGGAATTGGTAAATAATATGTTGTCTGATTTAGAAAAATCTGCAGCCTTTTCCAATAGTGAAATGTTGGAAGACACATCAGATTTTGAAACAATGTATTGCTATCAACATTATGGTCATCATTTTTTGCATAAATCCGCTAATCCCAGAACTGTTTTTACCTACCACCAATGGGAACATTGCCCTACACCGCCGAAAAGCAGTTCAAAGACATTTGCACAGAAATTTCCATATTTTTCAGGGTTTAACATGTCAGACCCAGTCTCATATTATTATAAGGTTGCACCAACACCAGCGCAGAAAAATATGTTGACAAACACCAAACAGGTTTATTCTGCTTCCTTTATTGCCCAGTTGTCTGAACAAGGCTTCGACTTATGGAAAGACACTATAGACTTAAAATCTGTCTGGGGTACTAGAGACTGGCATGTCCAGGGAACTGAAGAGCTACTTCGAGCATGTCTCATTCCTCAGCAAATCATGTTTTTGAATGAAACTGTGCAACAAACTACCTGTCTTGGAATATCCAAGAGCAAAGACTTGAATATACCTTGGATGCCCATACCATCACACACCGAGGGTAACATAACATCACAAGAAGGGATTACGTTAGATGAGATCATGCAATACAATAGATCAGACTCCTATTGGAAGGGACGGTTGATTTGGCCCACAGACACCAATAGATGTCAGGAAAGATTCATGGGTAAAACCAAAGGGTTTAATATCAACAGGCCAGATCCACGCTATGTACAGAGAGAACATCCAGGGGTAGTGACATCATACAGTGTTGGGAAGTTATGCCGCGATTGGCTAAGAACCTCAACACTGTCACAAGTGACACAACACTTATCCTTACTTACAAAGGATGTGGATCTACAGGATTTTTTATTAGGTCATAGAAAGCCATGTCACAAACGTTTCTATTATGCCGTCTATAATGAAATCTGGAAAATATCCCAACAAGAGGCCGCGGAGAGATTACGTGAAATAGATGGATTAAACCTAGAGAAAGCTCTAGCCATGGTTGACAGTGGTTTAATGACACTAACATCCAGGATATATTCACTGGGCAACATTGTATCTTCTGCGATAGATATATTAGAACAAGATTTGTCCATATTGCAACACGGGCAATCACAATTGCGCTCTATTATATTGTTAAGCTGGACGCTGCAAACTTTGCGCCCAGGCTATGTGCCTTGGCGTTTCATCAACAGTACATCTCTGTTTTCTTCATACATCCTAACAGAAAAACAGATAGAAATGGCACAAAGGGGAGCAAAATATACAATGGTGCGTATTGAAAAACTGGATAGATTAGCTTTTACAGTGGCAGAATCTCCGTCCATGGAATGGTTAATCCATGGCCACATAACTCTACCAGTCACTACTTTTCAATTTCAATTTTGCCTTGAACAAATGCAGGCAGGCAGATATGTAGAAATAGGTAGGGAATTCATCAAGGAATCTTGGGAAGTACCGTACAGATTTCGATGCTGGAGTGGGAATAGAGAACTGTTTTTAAGCGGTAAAAACTGTGAGAACATTTTAAGTGGATCACTCATATGTCACGATATAATGCTGCATGGGACTTGTAACGGTTCAGTAGCAAATATGTCTTGACACTGGAGGGGTACCCTAGCTGCCGTGATCACTCCAGTGCTCGGGCTACTTTCGAATGTGAGTTACTTGATGATGAATGATCAAGGTTGCTGTGGGATGCTTCCGGGCATCGCATATCTGGTAACAGTGAGCTCCAAGTTTACTTGCTGTATGCAAGTATTGTTTCCACCAACACATACAGTCAGGGAGGTGCCATTATGGCCTTCGCTAAATGTTTCATTAATACGGTTTGAGGCTTTGAGCAGAATGAAAGCCATGCTTTTACAGAAGTCTGTGCCCTTAACCTCCGCTCGAGAGACTTTTGATCTCCAGATCGCAAGGTCTTCAGCAGAGATACAGGCGCTCATACGTACGAATTGCCCCTTCCATTTTGCAGAAATGGTAAATCATATCTTTAACATGTCTGATACGACAGGCATTGTCCATCTATTTAAGACCATAAGTTCTGGACTATTAAGCACCTTTCAGACGGTCCTCGGAATTATACCAAACTTTATACACTCCGTATTTGGAAGCATTTTTGGAGGACTTCCGCTGATCCTGTTTCTACCAGCAGGCATCCTGATCGTAATTTTTCTGCTATGCAGTGGACGTCCCAGTCACCAAGGAGATAGAAACAGTACTCCTGGAGCAAAAATACTGTGATCGCATGGTACAACATCTGGGCACACCTCGCCTGAGAGAACTAGGTGCATCATTTAGACCAGTCTGGATGGACTGCATCTTACCTGTCCTCCGATGCCTGTTTTGCAGAGAAGAATGCATGTTGGATCTCTGTCTGACACTCCCATCATGTGCGCAACCGGACGTTGATGCTTTACTGGACCCAATAACGGCCCATGTTCTGCAGTGTCCCCAGCGTATTCCAATGTTGATGGCGGCATTCCTAGAGCCTCCACAGGTAGTCACGGCTCCTGTTGGTGTGGACACCGGCTCCTCCTCTGACACCCAGGCCTTGGACGGCACACAGGCTGCCCCAGCATCGGCTGTGGACAGCACGGAAAATCATCTGTGCTCAATTGACATAATCTGCGGGGTGTTACAGGGACTGTCGTCTGTGGAAGCAGGCAACGATAATGTTGCGTCTACCAGCCAGGACACATAAACATTTGACTCATTTGGCCCGCCGTGTGCTGGGAGAAAAATCGACCTTTTTGAAAAAGAAACGAAAAATTGGAACTCCATAACAAAATTAACATTCTTTTGAGCATGCATGGCTTTCAGATGCTTGTAGTAGTTCGAACTATACCTATGGACACATTAGAGCTATGGCTTGAGTGACAATTTCCTTTTTGAACTTTTTAAAGATATTGTAGAACTTTTTAATTATTTTTAAGTGAAAACGAATGTTTTTTTTAAACTATTAGCGTACCAGTGTCTAGTCAACCTAGTAGTACGTTGAGAATTTAACTATGTCGTCCATTTGGAAGAGGAGTGGGTGTTATATTCCATATATGTACCATAATATAGGCCCAGGTAACTTCATAACCCTTCACCTATATTCTTCCCTACATTGCACTTATAACGGTTTACAGGGACTGACCTTTTACCTAGATACGACACTGCTTTCAGAACGCGGGTTTTCCCTAGTTCAAAATCTCATACATTATGCATGAGGATTCTTGGAAGCACAGCAGGACTACCATCTCCTGTATAATATCTGTGTATAAATTTCATGCCCGACGTCATCCTTAGTCCGACACAGTAATACAGCGAGGTAGGACCCCTGGGGAGACCTATGGGTATATATACTTCACATCTTGCTAAGATAGACAGAGGAGATCAGGACTTCCCGGCCGACACACTGAAAAAAGACACTGAGGTTCCTGCATGCAGACACTCCAGCTCGCAGTGGTCTAACATCCCTCGCGGGTATCAAACTCGAGACCAAGACGGGGTCCCACAGTCTCTCACTTCAGGTAAAGGGGTTGACTTTATCCTAGAGGGATTCTTGGCTTAACACCTACACACATTCTAGGTACACTTAGGTATATCTAGTTAGGGAGACATCGTAGGAGTACGCATCTTTTTATTATCGTGTATTTTATGTACTTGTATGTATTCATGATTACTGCAAGATGGTAGAGCTTTACCATCCGTTTACTTTCATAGTGTTTCTAATCCTATATATCTGCTACTGTCTAACAGTTGTTGCAGCTCATCTATTTTACACAAGAATAACAACTGTTCAATAAATACTTATTGAAAACACCCAGCCTGTTTATTCTGTGTATCTCTCTAGGACAGACTAAGTAAGCACAAGTGACTGAGCGAAAAGTAGTATATTGTTTCCACGGTCCTGAGGGATCAGGGTTGTCATGTTCGATGGTTGCCAAGAACTATTCTCTCCTTGGTAAGAGGATATTCTAGTGGTACTGTGAGCTAGCTGGTACAAAAGGCCAAATTACCCAGTGGGGGTGTTCAGAATCAGTCTGACACCAATCCTACAGTGTATGCTGTCCGAACGCGCAGCTCCTGTATAGGTTTTGTAGGAACTACACAACAATATAAGCTGTAAAAGCCTCCCAGAGTGTGGCATGATGTAAAACAGTCCCGGCATTAAGCTGGAAGTACTCACCTATGGCGTGCCTGACCTGGCTCTGAAATACCTCATCCAGTAGCACGTCTGCAGGGAAGCGCCATGGTGTGCGTGATCATATAATATTGGGTAAGCAAAGGGTCAGTAGTACTGGGGAATGGTCCGATAGGGTGTGTGGGAGGTGTTCAACAGCAGTGACTGAGAGCAAGAAGTCAGGGGAAAGGTACCAGTGGTCAATACATGACCAGGACCTGTGAGGAGCCGGATAAAGAAGAATATCCTCTAGCGAGTGAGTGTTGAGCACACCAAGCATCCGTGAGGAGGAAGTTCTGCAAGAGGGAAGAAAGTGCTTGCACAGAGTGTGGCTTAGTCACCTGTCCAGTGCCCATCGAGTATAAAGAGGGATCAAGTGTGAAGTTAAAATCACCTCCCATTAATATAGTGTCTGCAGATAGACGGGAGATATATGTAGATATGTTCAGGAAAAATTATGGCAAGTCCACATTTGGAGAAAGAAAGTGTGGACTGCGCACACCGATAAGTGTTTCAAGATGCGAGTTTGTAGCGTGCTTCAGCGGTATCACCCTCTGATTAGGGGTGTAAATAATAATGAAAGGATGCGCCACCTGTGTAGGGGCGTCCCTCTGAGCACAGCAAAGCCCCCCGTGGGGTGAATACATTTTAGTACCAATGGTAGTTGAAGAAGGATATCAAATAGTTCAAAACATTCAAAAATTCATTGTGTTTGTGTTTAATGATAAGCTTGAATGGCACAATCTTCAGCTTGATCAAAACAATCCATATTAATGCGAAACCCAATGCATTTCGGGCCGTCGGGCCCTTTGTCAGGGGCCAAAATTCTGAAATTAAAAGTAAACATGAGGAAACATGCTCTCCGAGCCAACTAAATGCAATTTAAACAATATAGCAATTCAGACATAAATGCGAAGTGAAAAGAAGCAGCAACATGTATTCTGTGCCGATGCACATAAGAAGTTCAATAAAGAAAAGAAAAACACTGATGACATATAAACCTCTAGAACAAAAAAGTGCAGTGGTGTGAAAGCCTAGAAAAATGCTGAGGTCTCAGTTGAAGTGTGCAACAACAATGCATCAAATATACAATCCCGAGAAGAGACGAACAGAGCGTTCAAATGATAAAAAAGTAAAATTATGTGACTCAGTTATAGCACTTAAATACGGTGCGGTCGGATAGAATGGAAAAAGATGCCTGTGTGGGTGTTCCGTGTGTAGAAGGAGTCTAAAGTCTTATGGCTCACAGGAGCCATGAAGGTGCTAGGTGGACGTAGTTTGGTTTTCCTTGCTTCAAACGGCAGTTGCTGCAATTACCAGCGCTTTCACTTTTGTACATAGCGTTCACCGTCGCATGAGTAAATAGCACACTTTCCATTTCACTTGCTAAGCGCCGGGTTATTTTTACTATTTGCACCATGCATGCTTAGACTTTTTAGTTGTAGATTGCACATTGACACGCCTTATACACTCCCGCTTCGGTTTGACCAACGAATTTGGCAACCATGTATGTTAGACTGCGCATATCAAAGCGGTGTGTTAACTTCTACACACGGAACACCCACACGGGCATCTTTTTCCATTCTATCCGACCGCACCGTATTTAAGTGCTATAACTGAGTCACATAATTTTACTTTTTATCGTTTGAACGCTCTGTTCGTCACCTCTCGGGTTTGTATATTTGATGCATTGTTGTTGCACACTTCAACTGAGACCTCAGCATTTTTCTAGGCTTTCACACCACTGCACTTTTTTGTTCTAGAGGTTTATATGTCATCAGTGTTTTTCTTTTCTTTATTGAACTTCTTATGTGCATCGGCACAGAATACATGTTGCTGCTTCTTTTCACTTCGCATTTATGTCTGAATTGCTATATTGTTTAAATTGCATTTAGTTGGCTCGGAGAGCATGTTGCCTCATGTTTACTTTTAATTTCAGAATTTTGGCCCCTGACGAAGGGCCCGACGGCCCGAAATGCATTGGGTTTCGCATTAATATGGATTGTTTTGATCAAGCTGAAGATTGTGCCATTCAAGATTATCATTAAACACAAACACAATGAATTTTTGAATGTTTTGAACTATTTGATATCCTTCTTCAACTACCATTGGTACTAAAATGTATTCACCCCACAGGGGGCTTTGTTGTGCTCAGAGGGACGCCCCTACACAGGTGGCGCATCCTTTCAAGTCCACATTTGGGGCATAAATGTTTATCATAAGGAGGGATTTGGCCCCAATGTTGCCCGCGACCAACAGATAACGACCTTCAGGGTCAGCAACCACCTCCCGCACCCGGAATGGGACCGCTTTGTGAATCAGGATACACACCCCTCTTGAGAAGGTATTGTAGTTTGCAAAGAAATGGTTGTCCCCCCTGTGCGATGCAAACCAATTGGAAGAGTTTGGGGCATAGTGCGTTTCTTGCAGGAATGCCACCTGAACAGCATGTCTGGCAAGGTAGGCCAGGACCTGTCACCCCTTTTGTGGATTAAATATCCCTCCTACATTCCACGTCATACATTTCAAAGTTAGTGCCTCTGACCCTCTGAGTGGTAATGTCATCTAACCCGCGGGTAAGTGTATGAACATGTGTGCATGTGTAAAAAATAAAGATGCATAGCTAATTGCATAATCAATACCCTGTACAAAGTAAACCAAGAACCCATACCCCCCCCACATTGGATAGCAAACAACCAGTATCCAGTGAATCCCACCATATTCCAAACAACAAGCAACTAGCTCTAACAGCTGGAGTACTTGGGGGTAGACAACACTCAAGGGAGACCGCCTGAAGCCCATAACCTTGACGAGATCATGAACAGCCCAGCTAGTACCGCAAGAAAAGGAGTCAATGGATAAAGTTCCGACTTAGTGCACGTAGGAGGCACGAGGCCACATTGGGGACAGTCAGCAGCAAGAGCAGTGTACATTCAGTTGTATGAAGAGGATAGAGTATCAAGGAATTTACACAGGTCTGCCAGGTCTAAGTGAGGGGAAGCAGCCACTCCCCTGCCAGTAGGGGATCGTACCCAGCCCGATGTTGCCTCCAGAAGTTTGTGGCCTTGGCAGGCGAGTCAAAAATGTGGAATTTGTCATTAATCTGAATGCAATGCTGTGCCGGGTACAACATGACGTAACGTACGTTCGATTTCTGGAGTGTGCACTTAATGTCAATTAATTTGCGGCGTGCTTCCTGTACAGGAGGGGTAAAGTCTGTAAAGAACACAAAAGTCATGCCCTGATGTTGGACAGTCCCCTTGTTGTGGGTGAGGCAAAGAACAGCGTCTCGGTCATGGTAATTGAGGAACTTGGCAATTATCAAACGAGGGGGTGTGCCAGATGCCGATAGCGGGGCCAGTGACCTATGGGCCCGCTCCACTGCAAATATCGATGAGAATGCTTCCCTGCCAAAAAGATCAAGTAAACGCTTAACATAGGTGCTCATAGGGCCAGTGTTGGTGGTTTCCGCTATGCCGGCTATGAAAATATTATTCCAGTGCAAGCACGACTCCAAATCTTCAGCTTTGGCGGCAACTGTCAGCCAAGCATGCCCTCCAGTCGAGTAATCAACATGTCAAAGCGTGCATCGATTGAACCCGCTCACAACTCCGCAAGTATGGCCGGAGCACCGTCTGGGGGGGCATCTCCCCGATGGCATCTGGAGGTCACCTCTGAGTCCATCTTGTTCTCCATGTCGAGGGGTTTTAGAAGTGTCGAAGGAAAGCAGGCATTGCTTATGATCACTGCGCCCCATTGTGAAAAAAAGGCGGCGCGATTCGAGGAAGGGCGTATGTGGAAAAGGGCATGTAGCAGTTCAATGCCACCAGTGGTGGTAGGTATCCAGACCTCAGAGAACTCAAGGAAAGCAGTATGCCTCAGTCATGACAGCGGTGCCACCTCAACAGTAGAAGCCACCAGGAAGGGATTATCAGTGAAGAGGCCCGTGTTGCAGCAATGAATTGCAGAATAAGTGAAGAGAGGCTGTATTTCACATCATAATAGCGGCCCAGGACCTTTCAAGCATGGATCAGTATCCTCAGGAATCCATCAGTCCCCAACTGGAGAGCCGGGCAGCCGCGTGGCACCATGTAGTTGAGTGTCACAACTGAACATGTCAGTAGAAAAGGCAGTGAGGGGGCCCCCTTGCAACTGGCCACTATCAATGGTGCCCGCCATCAGGCCTGCAGCTTAGCGCCACCCACAAAGGCCACTCAGTGAAGGTAGAATGCTGATTATCGCCGGAGCTGAGGAGAAGCACTAACAGGTGGAAAATTGGCACTTACCACAGCGGCCCGGCGTCAGATGTGGTACGCCTCAGGGCATGCATTCCTGCCATCAGCAGGGGTCCATGCTCCTTCATCGATCCGCAGAGTTGTGGGGAATCCCCGGCCTCAAGTTTAGGCTGCCCGCCGTACACAACCGCAGCCCAGCCCTCAGGCTCGCCCACGACCCCTGTCATGGCGGGCCTCCGAGGGGCCGCATCAGGCCATGATCGGATCGGGCCACTGCACCCCCTCCACAGCGACCAGCCAGACATGGAATGGCCCAGGGTCTACAGCAGGGCAAGGCACACCCCCTCACTAAGCAGTAGCTGTGAAGAGGGCCAGAAAGTGGAGAAAGGCTGCTTCCATGTAGCGGAGGCTCTGGAGCTTCATGGTCGAGCAGCCATCTTGGTCCTCTGCCTGGCCACACCCCCCCAGGGCCTGTAAATTAAATGCTAATAGTGGCTTGCAGCACCCATTGTTCCACCTACTTAAGTATCCCTCTACCCATGGCTCAGGCCTGCCAGTGCAGAGCCTGTATGTGCAATGTTACACTGCCACTTCGACCTGGCAAGATAAACCTCTTGTGAGGCCTAAACCTTCCATTTTTATACATATAAGTCACTCCTAGGGTAGGCCCTGTCGAACCCACAGGGCAGGGTGCAATGTACTTGATAGGCAAGACATGCACTTTTAAGTTTTATATGTTTTGTTAGTGAAAAACTCTCAATTTTGTTTTTCACTACTGCAAGGCCTTTCTCTTAGGATAACATTAGGTTTAACTTATTACGTCTTTTAAGAGCAATTTCCAATTGTGAAGAGATAGACTTTTCAAGTTTGGTGTCACTGGACTCACAGTTTAAAAATCACAATTTATGGTGAAGTTGGATTTTAATTGCAGTTTAGCAAATGCCACTTTTAGAAAGTTGATATTTACTTGTGTTAGCCATTTGGTGCCCGCTGCCTGTCTCTGTTCAGTCTGGGCTCAGTGACAGCTGTATTCCCTCTAGACAGCCACACGCAAAGGGAGCATCCACACACAAAGGGAGCTTAGGTGTGTCTTGATGGGCCTTCCTGGAAGAAGGGAGGGAGGAGCTGGGCACAGCCTCACACATACACCTTAACAAGCTGCGTCCTGTCCACACACAAAGAGCTGCATACCACCTAGTGAGTCTGGAGCCAGGGCAGGAAGGGATGACCTCTGTGCACTTCAAACCTTTCTTTGAAATCTCCCCCACTACAAAGGCAGAACTGGGTATAAGTACCGGACCTCTGACACCATAATAACTTGAGTACACTTCTGGACCTGTGATCACTCTACCAGGTGGAAGAACTGCTGTGCTGCTGGAAGGACTGCCACTCTGCTGGACTGCTGATTTGCTGGACTTTTGCCTTGCTGTGCTCTTGTCCCACTCAGCTGCCCTGCTGCCTGCTGTTCTCCTGCATGGGTGAGAAGGACAGGAACTGCATCACTTGAACTCAGAGTGACTCCAACAGCTTGCTGGCTTGCCTCCTGATTGAAGTCTCAGGAATACAAAAGGCTTCCAACTACCTACATCTGTATCTGGACTCTGCAATCTGTGAGTCTGCCCTAACAAGTGGTGCCACCCCAGTCCTGGATCATTAGGAAGTGAGGCCTAAGGTGCTTTCTCAAGCCAAACAACTCATCCTGCTCGGAACCGATGCATCTTCGCCTTTTCATGGATTGGAACCGGCGCATCCTTATCGAAGCATGGAACGGGCCTGCGCATCACACTCGGAACTAGTGCATCACCTTCGGAATTGACGCATCACCTGCTGCGGGAGCAGTAGCCTTGCATCACCTTCAGAACCAACGCATTGATGGAGCAGGATTTCGCAAAAAGAAACCTGCTCGAATTAACACACCCACAATACGTACTAACAGTGTGCAGTAACAGTTTAATATACACATTACATAAAAGCGTGGGAAACCGCTTTGCGCATACGTGTACTAATATGAACTAATGCATGAAAAAACTAGGCCACACTTTACATTGCGCCTCTAAAGAAACAAAACTAATGCATGAAAGAACTAGGCCGCATACTATAGTGCGTTTCGAAAGAAACAGAATTAATGCATGTTTAAGCTGCAATTTATATTTCGCATCTTGCTTTAAAAATAATGAATAATGCCGCTTTTGCCTTAAGCTTCTGCTAGGAAAACATGTAACAGGGGCTAGTGCAAAGGTGACTGGTAAACAGTGAAAAGTGCATTTCTATGTAATTAATGAATGCTTATGTTCTATTTGCCGTAGTGAGCTGAAATGAGCCTCCATTATTCTTAAATTGGCCGGATAGAGGAGGGGTTGGAGTGAGAGTGAAAATGTCATAACAGAGCAGCCAGAAGTGCTGAGCGCTGCCGATGATGAACATCAGTTCAAGGCTAATGCAGCACAGAGAACATTGTTTGCCTGCCAAAAGGATGTGACTGACCGTGGGACCAAAGACTGCTTGCTTCTGCGGACATTGTTAGAAAGGATGTGCGAAAATGTATTAATTGTATCATATAATAAATCATGTGAACGAGTCAGTATTATGTAATGCGAAAGGATGAAGAATTATATTCATGAACAACTAATGAATGAAATCACAGTGGTGTGATGCACCACCTCCCCGAGCATCCAATGAACTGTCGAGTTTCCTGAAATGTTTCAATTAATGCGGGTTGGACATGTAGGTTTTAGGGTATAACTGGGGTGCCTTTAGGGGTGTGGTTAAGGAAGGTGTTGGTGGCTGCAGCAGTAGGAGATTGAGAGGGGAGACACGTCGCTGTCCGTTGGTTTGCAGAGAGGCCTAGCTGTTCCTGTCCCTGTCTCGTTCCTGTCTCTGAAATCTTTGTTCCCTGGCTCTAGTTCAGGGAACCCTCACTGTCCCCTCGGCCAAGGGGGTGGTATTTCACAGATCCTTTGGGTTTGTATTATTCTGACTCGTACTTTGCATAATTATTTGCAAATGTATTTTCATCTCTGAAACTTATGTCTCTTCATCTATCCACTCCGTCATAAGTATATTGTTTTCGCATTATTTTTGCTGAAACTTATGTCTCTTCATCTATCCACTCTCTCATATGCATTTTGTTAATTGTGATGAGTTTGATATTGTTTGCATTGCCGTTTTATTTTCTCTCCCATGTGTGAAATTCTTTGTTTGCATTGGGACCTGTGTACTATGAGCATAACCCTTTATTTGAGATAAACTTTATTTAAAACGTACCGAGAGTTTGTAGTTATTTCGCTGTTTAGATAGTCAGTTAGTTTGTTATTATCATCAACTTCTCAACTAATTGGTCCATCGACCGAGAGGAAAGAGAGTTGATTTACAGGTCTAGTTATGTATTTAGGATTGTTAAACATGAATCTGTGAAGAAAACAATTTTTCACGTCTTTTAAACTTGACCCCCAGCGCATCAGGGATTTGGGTGAATGTGTATGGGCCATTGTATGAAATATTGATGAGTATTGATCCCTGATTAAAGTGTCGCGCTGGATCAGTTTTCTGGTAGCAGAGGACGGTTTAATTATTGATTAGTTTGGTAATAATTATTGATTATTGATTATATGTTTTAACAAGAAAAAGTTAGTGTCCTGTTCTATGCTGTCTAGATGTACAGGTACGGAGGCACCTGAGGAATCATGGAATTTAGCCTGAAGTAGGCAGAAGAAGAGTGTGGATAAAGAAGTCACACTGCAGAAGTACTTTGTCTGTTGTTATAATACCGAAGCTACGGAGGGCTGTAGGTGTTATATTTAGGGACAATTTCGTATGAGAGAAGAGTATCTGAAATAGCGAAGGGTCCACTTTGAAACTCTGGCCTTATCCCCAGAGGAGTACCAAGACCTCTTTTACACCAAAAAGTCCTCTTGTGAAACTTTGGCCTTATCCCTAGAGGAGTAATAAGTCCACCTGTAGCTTGTTTGAAAGGTAAAATAAGGCTGGTCGTTGTTTTGCCTGAAGTGAAAGAACTTCTCGAAGGAAAGTGAAAACTATCTCCTTATTTAGCGGAGCAGACACGGTAGCATTGTTTTGTTACTAACAGAATTTTTGATTAAGAAAACGTAGAAAATATTGCCGTATTATTTTGTAAAGGGAGGGTCAGTAGAAGGAGTAATACTGACGTCAGAAAAAGCCGCGCTGGTATTGGTCAGGCAGCGGGCGTGTGCCGAGCTGTTATTGGTTAGTTGGTGTGAGCCGCGCTGACATTGGTTGAGACAGCAGATACGTAGAGAGCTGTGATTGGACGGTTGGTGTGAGTCGCGCTGGTATTGGACGAGAACTAGCAAATAGAATAGGAAGAATTACGGAAAGGATTCTTTGTGTGTTCTGTTGTGATACATTTGCGTAAAGAGTCAGAGAAAATTAAGTTGTTAAAGAAAATAAAGAATTTCTTTAAGAAGGATAAACCAATAGTGACTAGAGAGGGAGTTCTTGTTCCACCTCCAGGAACGCCAGCTGCTTATATGATGTTGGAGCGAGGATACCATATGTGTACATGGTTAGAGAATTGGGTGGAATATACAAAGGATGATGGTGTTATAGCTGTTCCACAGCATGGTTCGTTTAATATGAGGATTTTGCAGAATTTGAGGGATCGAATGAGTTCATTGGAGCCAAATCCCAGACCTACACAGTATGAAGCATTAGAGGAATGGGAGGTAGAAGCATACGAAAGAGAGAGATATCGAGGTGGAGATACAGAGGCTTTGGGCCTAGGTACCCTTTTGGGAGAAGAGAGGATACAATGAAAAGATGGAGGAGAACTGTGGTAACTGAAGGTTTGTACCCAGTTTTGGTTGCTGAAGATCAGACAGGAGGCAAATGTAAAGAGAAAAAGAAAAATATAGAAACTTCAAGATTAGGAGATGATGCAAATGATTCTGATGATGAGTTGTTGGAGGACATTATGACCAAAAGACCTCCGCCATACCAAGAAAGTCCAAGTGAGGTATCCCCAAGTGCGCCACAATTGGGAACCCCTTTTACTCCACAAGTCACGGAAATAGCTAGAGTAGTGCGAGAAAAAGAATTGGACATACTAAATAAGGCAAGAATAGAATAGGTCCAAAAATTAAATCAGTTAAGTCTGAATGCAGAAGCATTAACGGTACCGGTAACAATTGGTCCCGTAGTTCCATTGTATGGAGAAAAACAGAATGTATCAAAAGTGCCTACGTTAGCAGTTCCTAGGAGTAGCGTCAGGAATGGAATAGTGATGGTAGCGGATGAGGATGGACAGGCTGACACAAATACTACATTGTTAGATCTTCCAGTTTGTGAGATGATAACAGAAACCCCTAGAAGAAGTATGCAAATAGATCCAAGGAGAGTAAGACCGAATGTTATTTCAGCGGCAGGGCGTTCAGCAGGTCCTTCCCCAGAGGAATTGAATGATTGGATAAAGGGAATGGAAGGGCAAAAACCTCGACCACAGAGTATAAATATGAGCCAATTGAAAGTAGATTTGGAAGAGATGATTATTGGTACAATAAGTCCAGACAGATTAGGGCTTACCGAGATGATGAACTGTTGTTTTTGTGTAAAAGAATTACTTGGAGAGCGAGGAATCTACATGAGAAAATATCAGAGGCTGCTAGTGAGTATGGAATAGACATAGAAAAATCAAAGGTGTTGCAAAAATCATACAGATTGGCTTTCACTGATAAGGATTTAGAGAGTTTGAATGTGTCTGGAAAAAGATTGCAGATTAAAGAGTTGATGAATATTTTGAAGAAATGGGGAGATGTGGAACGATGGAAAGGTAGATGGACGAGAAAGAAAGAAGAAGCTGCTGTTAAAACAGTGTCTATGTTTCCGTTAAAAGAAACAGAACAAGTTGAAAGGGCGTATCCGATGAGAGAGGTTCCAGGTGGTGGATATGTTCATGTTCCATGGTCAAGACAGGATATATTGTCTTTTACGAATGAATTTCCCAGATTAAGAGAGAAACCAGTTGAGTGGAACAAACAGGTGGAGAGGTTTGAAAAGGTTTCAAAGGTTTTGTTAAAGGATCTAGATGGTTTGTTTGAGATTGTTGTACCAGCTGATCTGTGGACAGAATGTAAGATTACTGTTGACTGGCCAAAAGAAGAATATCCTAGAGATCCTAAAACAGGTGCACCATCTGATGAGGTGATGAAAAAGTACAATCAGGTGATCACTTTCTTGAAAGGGAAAATTTCCCCTAAAGAAACAGATTGGGTTAAGATAGACAGAACAACCCAAGAACCAAAAGAATCAGTGCATGCTTATTATGAAAGGTTGTTACAAGTATTTAAACAGTACAGCGGATTTGAGAATATTGGAGACAAAGATATGGGACATTTTGTATATCGTTTTGTGTTTGGATTGAAACCAGAGATTAGTAATATGATTCAGCAACATTTGATCTGTTGGCAGAGTAAAACAAATGACGAAATTTTGAGGTATGCAACGTATTGTAGTGATGACATTGAATCAAGACATAAAAAATTAAACGAGAAAATGATGTGGGCACAAGTGAAGGTAGCAGAGCAACAAGAAGTGAATAATAATCCCCAGACAGGTTATCAGATGAATGGTCAGAATCAAAATGGTCAGTGGAGGTAGAGGTAGAGGTAAAATGAGTAAAGAAGAGGCTAGGAAGAAGTTTCCTTGTCATGCGTGCGGAAAGACTGGATATTGGAAGAACGAGTGTAGATCTGCTCAAAAGAATAATGGGGTAAATCAAAATCTAAATCCACAGATGCAGAATGAGGTGGTTGTGAACCAACAGCAGCAGCAGGTAGTTGCTCCACAGTACAGGTGCCACAAGCTCCCATGCCAAATAATGTGAATGCTCAGGTGCAGAGGTACGGTGTGAACACTGGATTTCACAGAGGTGACCAGATTGGTAAGAATCAAAGTGTGCAAATGGTTCCGCAATATTGGTTGCAGTGCAATGAGAATGATTCAGACTCATCTCAATGACGGTGCCTGAGGGGGGAGGAAGTGTGCGTACTTGGCGCATCTTTAGCGGTAGATCAGTCAGGTCCATTTGTCAAAGGAAAATTGGAAGGTAATGATATTACATTCCTGGTGGACACTGGTGCTACTGTTCTAATGTGAGAGCAGCAGAAATTCCAAACCTACCCCTCTCGGGAGAAACTATCCAAGTTGTAGGAGTCTCAAATCAGCATATTAGAACCCCAGTCACAAATCCAATAGAAGTTCATATTGGACGTTTCAGAGACATGCATCGTTTCGTGGTATGTGACTCAAGTCCAGTAAATCTCTTGGGAAGAGATTTAATGTGCAAAATGAATTGTACCATCTACTGTACGCCAGATGGTATTGCATTTCAGACACCTGATGAGGATGTTGAATTCAAGATGATGTTAGCGAGGCAAGGGACAGAAGTGGATGAGTTGTTTTCACTTCTCACAGAAGAAAGTTTGCCCGAAGAATTAAAAAGCACAGTAAGGTCGGATGTATGGGACTTTACGGGGAAAGAGATTGGCCTAATGACAAATGTAGATCCGATTCAGGTTACAGTGAAAGAGGGTGGTGTGTATCCAAAATGTACAAAATGAGTCCAGAAGTAATTGCAAGAATCACTCCTGTGATTGATCAAATGATTGAACAGAGAATTTTGACAGAAATAATTAGTAGTCCTTGTAATTCACCCATTATAGGAATTAAAAAGCCAAGCGGAAAATATAGAGTAGTACAGGATTTAAGAAAGATTAATAAAATTGTAGTACCCTGTTGTCCAGTAGTACCAAATCCAGCAGTAATCCTTTACCAAATTCCATGTGATTCAGAATGGTACACAGTGATTGATCTGTGCCAAGCATTTTTCTCGATTCCTTTGCATCCGGAAAGCCAGTATTTGTTTGCATTCCGGTTCGGAGACGTGTTTTGGCATGGTGCCGAGTTCCTCAAGGGTATACCGAGAGTCCTTGAATCTTTAATCAGATTCTGAAAAGGTGTCTGGAGACTTTGGTCATGCCAGGAAATTCAGTTTTGGTTCAGTACATTGATGACCTACTTGTGGCATCAAATACCCGAGAGGCATGTGTGACAGATACCATTGCCTTACTGAACCATTTGGCAGAAGGAGGACACAAAGTGTCACCAGCAAAATTACAATTTTGTAAACAAGAGGTCCAATACCTAGGACACAAAATAGAAAAGGGAGTCAGAAAGGTGACACCAGAAAGAATTAGTGTGATTAAACAAATGAGCCCACCTACTACTCAGAAAGAAGTCCGAATGTTTTTGGGAATGGTCGGATACTGTAGGCAATGGATCAGTGGTTTTTCACTGATTGCAAAACCTTTACAAAGGTTGACACGAAAAGATGTGAAAGATCCGATTGTGTTGGATGATGAAAGTATGGAAGCATTTACTAAACTGCGAAACAGTCTTTGTCGAGCACCTGCATTGGGAATGCCAGATTATGCAAAGGATTTTGCATTGTACTTTTGTGAAAGAGATGGGTGCGCGCTTTCAGTTTTAACTCAAAAACATGGAATGGCACGACGTCCAGTAGCATATTTTTCTGCTACTTTGGATTCAGTAGCTGCAGCGTTGCCAGGATGTTTAAAAGCAGTAGCTGCTACTTGTGTGAGTCTGGAACAGAGTGAAGCAATTGTGATGGGACATCCAGTCAAGGTGTATGTGCCACATTCAGTTGAGATCCTTTTGACACGTATGAGAACGCAGTACATGACCTCAAGTCGGCTGCCTAAGTATGAAAGAGTGGTTTTGGGTGCTGAAAATGTGACTGTGGTAAGGTGCACTACAGTGAATCCTGCAACTCTGTAGCCGAATTCATATTGTGAGGAAGTGAGAGAGGAAGCGGATCATGATTGTCTGGATGTGACAGAGTTGTGCACGAAGCCCGGCCTGATATTGAGGACACTCCCTAGAAGAATCAGATTGTGAGATGTTCGTTGATGGATCATGTTTAAGAAATGAAAAAGGAGAATTGTGTTCTGCCTATGCTGTTTGCACCATAGCGGGAGCTTTAGAAGCATCCTGTCTAAAGGGGATAAACTCTGCTCAAATTGCTGAATTGATAGCTCTGATTAGAGCATGCAAAATTGCAAAAGTCTGAGGGTAACCATATTTACTGATAGTCAATATGGTTTCGGGGTTGTCCATGATTTTGGGCAGCTCTGGATGCAAAGGGTATTTCTGACTTCTTCAGGTTCTCCTATTAGAAACAGCAAAACTGAAAAAGATTTATTAGATGCTTTACAAATGCCCAAAAGAATTGTAGTGGTCAAATGTTCCGCACATAAGTCAGGAGATGACTATGTGACGAGGGGCAACAGATACGCAGACCAAGTAGCGCATTTCTGTGCACGGAATTTAATTGCCCTAAACAGAGGGATTGAAAAAGAAAATACCAATTGCCATCTTATGTTTTCTTCATCTTTTGAAACTTGAGATGAGATTAGGCAGTTACAGGAAGAGGCAAGTGATGAGGAAAAAGAAATCTGGATAAATTCAGGCTGCAGAAAGAGAGCAGAGGACAAAGTGTGGGTCTATATAGATGAACGACCAGTCATGCCAGATGGTTTACTATCCCAAATGGCAAGAGTATACCATGGAATTGCACATGTTGGAAGAGATGCAATGATCAGGCTCTTAAAGCAATCATGGTATAACCCAAAGTTCAGGGTCATTGCAGAGAGTCTTTGCCAGAGGTGCGTCACTTGCCAGCAACAGAATCCAGGCAGGAAGACAATAGTTAGTTGGGGACGAATTGGAAAAGCAGCAGGTACATTCACCCGACTTCAGTTGGATTTCCTCGAACTCCCTCCGTGCAATGGGCTGAAATATGTGTTGGAATGTTGTCTGCTTGTTTTCTCGCTGGGTGGAAGCCTATCCAACAAGAAGGAATGACAGCCTAACTGTTGTAAAGTTGCTCCTAAGAGAGTTAATACCTAGATTTGGATTTCCCTTCACTTTGGAAACAGATAGAGGAACCCATTTTAATAATAAGATAATTCGGATGATTTGTGCAGCGTTACAAATTGAACAGAAGCTGCATTGTGCCTATCGACCCGAAGCATCTGGAGTGGTTGAGCAGTTGAATGGCACAATAAAATCTAGATTAGGAAAGGTGCGTGCATCCACAACACTGAAATGGCCTGATGCTTTACCCCTTGTATTGATGAGTCTTAGAAGCATTCCTGACAAACAGACGGGTTTGAGTCCATATGAAGTCCTGATGGGAAGAGCAATGAGACAAGCATTTATACCAGCGAACAAACTGATGAATATATCTGATGATCTAGTGCTTGATTATTGCAGAGGATTGGCTGATCTGGTGCGTTCTGTGTCTCGCCAGGTTGGAAAGATGCTACCATGACACAGCCGAATCAAGCTCATGATCTGATTCCTGGTGAATGGGTTCTTGTCAAGAAACATGTGAGGAAATCGTGTTTAGAACCCAGGTGGAACGGACCCTACCAGGTGATTCTGGTGACAACAACAGCAGTGAAGTGTGGTGGTTTGCCAAATTGGATCCATGCCAGCCATACCAGATGAGTCCCAAGTCCCCTTGAAAGACAAGAAGACTGCAACTGGTAAACCAAGACCAGAAGGTGAAGTGTGTGAAGCTGAAGAATCTAGAATAACAGATTCTGAAGAACAAATGGATGATGAACAGCCAAGCACAAGTCAAGTAGAGTGGGCACCAGTTACTGGGTCTCATGAGACTGCTGTTGTACCAGAAGAAATAGAAGTTACTGAAAGTCAAGAAGTAGAACAAATAGAAGAAAGGTCAAACAAGAGAACTTGTGAACAAGATGGAGAAGGTGAAAAAGTAGTTCAAGTTAAAAGGCCAAGAAAAGGTGACAATTGGCCAAGCGGAGTGAAAAGACTGAAATACACTCTTGTAAGAAGGAAGTCGAAAAGAAGGCCAGAGCAAATCAATGAGGTCACAAGTCAAACAGAACAAGAAGGGTCAGAAGAAGAGTCAGTACAAAAAACAAGGAGAGTAAGAATTCAAAGCAGAAAGTACAAAGCACCAGAATGGACGTACGAGATTTTGGAAGAAATTGAAAGCTCAGATCCAAGTGAAGAAAAAGACGGTACTGACACTGAGCAAGTGGATGAAAGCAAACTAAGACCGCCTTAAAAGAACTGTAAAAAAATGTAAGGAAAAACTTTGTCAGACAAAATGAATAGAGAGACTCAGAAAAAGAAAAAGAAATAAAAGAAAGGGGAAAAAGAAGAAAGCCTTGAAGTGTAGGATTACACTATTTTTTTTTTCAGAAACTTATTTTTCGTAAATTCCGATGTTTCCATAGATTTATACTTTTATTTTTGGTAGAATACAAAAATGGCCGAAGCAAAAGTGACTGAACATCCAAAATCTAGTCTAAAACGTAGATGTATGAAAGCTTGCTTATGTAGTGTCTTTTTACTAACATTTATGTGGATAATATTAACTGTCATTTTACCTATTCTAATGGTAACTAATAATGAAAACAAAACTAATAACGTAATAAGTGAAAGAGTGAATGATGTTACTAAAGAAACCCCTAATACTAACATAGAACGAATGGATGGAAGCATTCTCCATCTTGATAAATCAATTAGTGATTTCTCGTTAAATGTTTTTACTAAATTGTTGTATGAATATGTGAATACAATGAATGTGAGTGATTGTTATGTGTGCATGCAATTACCTTCGTCTGTCTCAGAAGGGGTGACTTATCACCACCTTCCTTTGACATATGGTGTGTCTTGTAGTGTCTTAACCAGCCTATTCTACGTGATGGGAAAACTGGAGTATCATTATTCTAATATAGATATAGTATTTTCAGAGATACCTATTATAAAGGAGCTGAATAAGGTTTTGAGTAGTAAAAATGCACGATATATGGGAGAATTTTTCCATATTACTAAGACACTAGATATAGAATATGCTTACAAAAACAATCTAACATGTAGTTTACGGGTTGAAGAAAAGGTGTTCATAGATATGGTAGAGTATAGAAGAGAAATTTTCCAAAAGAAAGCTGCTGAACAGAAGTCACAGATACCACCATGGGCATTTAGAGAAGGAAATTATGAGAAAGGCGAGACATATGCTGCAATGTCCCTGCACTGGTAAAAAAGGGGAACATTTGTTTGCTTAGAACGAAAACTAACTATAATGATTATTTCATTGGTTCTAGTGAATGTGAACATACTTACCAAATTACTGGAGGTTGTGGATTGAAGGGTGGAACTGATCCTGTTTTCCCAGGAGTCTATTATGTGTGTGGTAAGAAAGCCTATTACAGGTTACCTGCACATTGGTATGGTAGTTGTTATTTTGCAATCGCCTTTCCAAAGGTCTACCATGTAGAAAAAAGTAGCAATAGTATCCATGAAATAAAACAAGGACTAGCACGTAACAAAAGAGCAAGTTTTTCAGAGATAGTAGGTGATATTTTTGGTGCACTGATACCCTCAGTTGGAGTTGTTCTGAATTCACATAAAATTCGAAAATTGTCCACAGTGGTTGATCGTTTATCAACAGATACTGCTGGTGGCTTCTTGATGATTGACACCGAAATGGTTGCGATCAGATCAATGGTTTTGCAAAATCGACTTGCCCTTGATATCTTATTGGCAAAGGTGGGTGGAGTCTGTGGCATGTTGAAAATTCAACACTGCTGTACTTATATACCTGACAAAAGTAAAGGTATTGAGGGATATATTAAGAATATTACGAAATTACATGAAGACTTGACCCAACTGGAGGTTGTCGGAGTCTGGGAGAGACTTGGTAAGAGTTTCTCTTTTGTAGGTCAATGGTTTTCTACCTTTGGAAGTAGTTTATTAGGAAAAATAATAATGCCAATCGTTTCAGTAGCTGGAGTAACCTTAGTGATAATAACGATATATAAATATTGTAAGTGTGGAAGAAAAGAGATGACAGGATCAAACAACAAACGAAAAGCAAGAAAGAGAAAAAGGGATGAAATAGAACTAGAAGATATGAAAGGAGATTACTATGATGAGATGAAGGAGTTAGATGAGAAGATGATGAAAAGAGAAAAGATTACTGAATTTTAGATAGATGAAGATGGCACATGGTATGGCAGGTATTTTTTGAAGGCTCGGGGAAGCCATCAGAGGGGGGATTGATGGAGCAGGATTTCGCAAAAAGAAACCTGCTCGAATTAACACCCCCATAATACGTACTAACAGTGTGCAGTAACAGTTTAATATACACATTACATAAACACGTGGGCAACCACTTTGCGCATACGTGTACTAATATGAACTAATGCATGAAAGAACTAGGCTGCACTTTACATTGCACCTCTAAAGAAACAAAACTAATGCATGAAAGAACTAGGCCGTATAATAAAATGCGTTTTGAAAGAAACAGAATTAATGCATGTTTAAGCTGCATTTTATATTTCGCATCTTGCTTTAAAAAAAATGACTAATGCCGCTTTTGCCTTAAGCTTCTGCTAGGAAAACATGTAACAGGGGATAGTGCAAAGGTGGGTGGTAAACAGTGAAAAGTGCATTTCTATGTAATTAATGAATGCTTATGTTCTATTTGCCGTAGTGAGCTGAAATGAGCCTCCATTATTCTTAAATTGGCCGGATAGAGGAGAGATTGGAGTGAGAGTGAAAATGTCATAACAGAGCAGCCAGAAGTGCTGAGCGCTGGGGATGATGAACATCAGTTCAAGGCTAATGCAGTACAGAGAACATTGTTTGCCTGCCAAAAGGATGTGCCTGACCGTGGGACCAAAGACTGCTTCTGCGGACATTGTTAGAAAAGATGTGCGAAAATGTATTAATTGTATCATATAATAAATAATGTGAACGAGTCAGTATTATGTAATGAGAAAGGATGAAGAATTATATTCATGAACAACTAATGAATGAAATCACAGTGTGATGCACCACCTCCCCGAGCATCCAATGAACTGTTGAGTTTCGTGAAATGTTTCAATTAATGTGGGTTGGACAAGTAGGTTTTAGGGTATAACTGGGGTGCCTTTAGGGGTGTGGTTAAGGAAGGTGTTGGTGGTTGCAGCGGTAGGGGATTGAGAGAGGAGACGCGTCGCTGTCCGTCGGTTTGCAGAGAGGCCTAGCTGTTCCTGTCCCTGTCCCGTTCCTGTCTCTGAAATCTATGTTCCCTGGCTCTAGTTCAGGGAACCCCCACTGTCCCCTCGGCCAAGGGGGTGGTATTTCATAGATCCTTTGGGTTTGTATAATTCTGACTCGTACTTTGCATAATTATTTGCAAATGTATTTTTATCTCTGTAACTTATGTCTCTTCATCTATTCACTCCGTCATAAGTATATTGTTTTCGCATTATTTTTGCTGAAACTTATGTCTCTTCATCTTTCTACTCTCTCATATGCATTTTGTTAATTGTGATGAGTTTGATATTGTTTGCATTGCCGTTTATTTTCTCTCCCATGTGTGAAATTCTTTGTTTGCATTGGGACCTGTGTACTATGAGCATAACCCTTTATTTGAGATAAACTTTGTTTAAAACTTACCGAGAGTTTGTAGTTATTTCGCTGTTTAGATAGTCAGTTAGTTTATTATTACCATCAACTTCTCAACTAATTGGTCCATCGACCGAGAGGAAAGAGAGTTGATTTACAGGTCTAGTTATGTATTTAGGATTGTTAAACATGAATCTGTGAACAAAACAATTTTTCACGTCTTTTAAACTTGACCCCCAGCGCATCAAGGATTTGGGTGAATGTGTATGGGCCATTGTATGAAATATTGATGAGTATTGATCCCTGATTAAAGTGTCACGCTGGATCAGCATCACACTCTGAACTGACATATCACTGCCATTGCATGGAGAATCTCGACACATCTCAATCACCCCCTGCGTGGCTCAACGTCAATGCATCGCTTTGACTGCACCTCGCATCTTCTTCAACGTCAACTCAATCCCGAATCGAGGTACTATTGTTCAGTGGGCCTAAGTGGGTCCCTGTATCTGGCCCTCGCTCCATGACGGTCGGCTGAACTTTTGACTTTGCCCCGGTTCAACACAGATATATGGCTTTACAGTTTATCAGATGTGAGACATCAGTCAAAATTTGACAGAAATCATGTCCAATATATTCTGAATGTATGCATGGGTATATCTTTTAAAAAGGAGGTGATAATCCTTCTGTGGGGCAAGGCAGGATGCTGTGACTAAAACAAGGCTCAACAAGGTCAGATATGTTAAGGTCAAGATATTCCCCTATACCTTCTATTTAGAGTATATACCTATATATATTCTAGGTCAGACGTTTTTGACTTCTGCCTATTTTATGGTGCATTTTCTCTATCTGACAAATTCTAAATAACCCCTTAAAGATGAGAGTGGGGAAAATAGCAACGTGACCCCAGCAGGAGAAGAATGCTGGTGGCTCCAATTTTCAAGTTTGTCTCACTCTGAGCATTTGCCAGCCAAACTCAAGACTTCAGTGGGACCCTGTTCTTGGCATATCTGACCTTGCGGAGCAACAGTTGATCAAAGCTTCCTACCTTGACTCTGTGAAGTAATTAAACTTCCAGAAAAATGACTAAGACAGAACATTAATCTGTTGCTTAAGACAAACTGCTAAGATTTACACACCAACACTCCATTTCAACCATCCTAAAAGGGTACCTCAGGCTGGGTTACCACAGCCCACAGTTTAACACTGTACTTTGGCATTCTTAATTGTTTGCAGCAACACATTTTTATTTGTCTTTAAAGATTCGCAACTTATGATCCTTTTACTAATGTTTGTGACTTTGGTGTCATTTTTAAGCATCATTAATTTCAATTTTTACTATATCAATTTCGAAATTTTACTATTTTTGTTTTCTTGATTTTAAAGTTATTCATATTTTCTAAACGAAGCTTGTAGATTTTGAGTCATCAGTATGTGAGGAAACCTGTATTTTTTAATGTTAGGCACTGGATTACATAACTTTATGGGAGCTCACCCTGGCTCTCCCTCTTTGTTATTCAGACCCTTATTCATGGCATTAAGGGCCTCATTTGGATGTCAGTCGGAAAGCCTCTGACCGCAGGCGTTTCCGCCGTCAGAACTATGATGTCAGTTTCAGACAGGCCTTCCATGCCGGGCTTTCCGACATGGAAAGCCTGTCGGAAAGCGACTTTGGGGGCCCCTAGCAGGCCTCCAGTTGATGGCCTAGGGGGCACCTATGGTGCCCCTTGAAAGTCCCTGCAGCGTGTAGCAGGCACCTCGCGGTACCTGCCACACGGTGCAGGGATTTACACAAACTCCCATTTCTCTATGGGAACTTTTGCTGCAGTCGGTTTCTGCCCACACCACAGGTTTCCATAGTGAAGTGGGAGGTTGCGACAACACCATGGTCGGTCAGTTTTGGAACCGACTGAGGTTGGTCGGTTCCAAAACCGCAGAGATGTAGGTCAGAGGCAACTCTGACCGACTTCATAATCGTCCCTTAAATGTTCATTTTATGTATAAAACGAGCTTGATGACATCTACACGTTTCACTCAGTCGCTAAATGCTTTTTGATCAGTGTAGTCATTTGATGGAACTTGATTTTCCTGTGTGCGCTCCTCTTAAAGTATAATGTTTGGATGACAGACAGAGCTCCTTTTATATTATGTTCAGGCACTCATATGTTTTCTGCACTTTCTACATCAACATGATGCATTACATACAACATTTTCTTAGCCTTTCATGTGTGGCGTATACAGTGGATGTAAGAGGCTAAGCAGACCATCTCAAGAATATTTATGAACTGATAGTTATACATGAGGGGTTCCAATTTAGGTCTAGCCCTTCTTTTAATTTACATTCTGCCTTCTTTGCCATGTACATTTGTACCATCTTTTAGATTTTTGTGTTATCTTTGGATAGTATCCTTCATCATTATTTTCTGTCTTGTAACAGTCTTTGTAAATCACTGCTGGGTGTTTATATTTAAGTGTGTGTATATGTAAAGCATGCTTGCTGCACAAGTAGAAGAGTGTTTTTGTGCAGTTTTTGATTAGTATGTTCAAGTATTTTCTCTTGTGGATGAACATCATCATATCATGGTAAATGCGAGACTTGCACTCCAATGAACTTGAGCAGAGATGTGATGGAAAGCTTGTGGTCTGCTCACTCGCCTTAACGTTGATAAAGAGAAAGGATTGTGTAACAATAGTCAACCTGCTGACTCCATCTCTCCATGATTATGTTTTGTTCGGATCAAATCAGTTTTTTAAGAGTTTGCATAGAAAATATTTCTATTTCCATTATCCATTTTTTTTTTTCATGCTGCCTTTGATATATCTTCTGCTCTCTTTCATTTCTTGTTTTCACTCTTTCTTCCTTTCATTATTTCTATTTTTCTTAAATTATCCCTTGCACTTTTTCCCTTTACCTCATTGTTTGAGATGTGTTCCCTTTTTTCCCTTTTCCTTCATTACTCCTCTCTTTTCTTCCATTTATCCTTGTCTCTTTTTAGGTCGAGCCTAGGCAGCGCTCATGCGCTGCTGCAAGACCTGCTGAAATCACTAAAAGGACTACAATGAAACAATGAAGCCATGAAACCGCCTGGTGTTAGTGCGCTCTACAAATATTTTTAACATAACATAACACAATCCCGCCTGCTGCTTACCATTGATTGAGTCCTGCGTTGCTCTTTTTTGCAGCCTCCTAATTGATTCTCGATCTGTTATGTGACTTTCATTTTGTTGGTGAGGAGCACTGCTCAGCCACATATTCATTTCCCCCTTGATTAGTGGCCATCCACTTTCATGCTTTAATGCAGGTACTATTTGGCATTGCATGCTTCTCTCCTCTGCAGCCTCCATATAAATGCCTTCCCCTCACGGACACAGTGTTTTCTTTCTTGGCACGGCTGGCGGCTGCACTCCATGTGCGTGCTACTCACTGTTCAGAATGCACAAGACAGACAACGTGCTCCTTGCGTGTAAATTAACAGAGTAAGGGAGGAACCTGTATGCAGCTTTGGGTTGGCGAGGCTGCCGTACAGAGAGAGGGCGAGATCCAGCACCCAACGCTGAAAGGGAAACTCCTCAGTTTCCAGACACAGCATCAAGTAAAAGGCTTCTGTGGGTTGTGTCAGAGGCGAAGCATTGTTGGGTCAGTGGACACAGGTTAAATACGCGTTCCAACGAGCCAGAACCCAGAAGTTTACCAAAACACACCTAGACCTCGTGAAATCTTGTTAAAGCCAACGAGTGCACTGCCAACTTGGTAATGGTTTTGGATTCAATTGAACAAGTCCCATACATTCACAAGGTACGGTAATGCCAAGGTAGAAGCAAATTCAAAGGAGAGCGACTGCCGCCACACGCTCACCATGCATACCAACACAGCTATACTTGAGGGGCCGAACAGGGTAGATCAAGGGTCATAAGTCCAGAACCATGACAACAACACATGCCTGATGGTTATCATACATTAGATTGTTACTTCAGTTGATGTCTTGTAGGAGTGTTTTGACTCAGTTCAGTTTCATGTTGTTACAGGCAGCACAAACTCACCTCTTCATTTTGGTGACTTTTATGTTAGAGATGCAAATTGCATCTAAATTCTCATCTTAATACTGAGTGGTAAAACGAAATTAAATGAAACATTAGGTCAATTAGATGGCAGATGGTATGTGTTTTAAATTTGTTATTATTGCATCGGGTAGGTTTTTTTCTCCAAGAGATCCAGCTCAGATGATGAGAAACCAGCACACTCATTCCATGTGAATTAAAGCAATTTCTCAAATTAAAAAAAATCTTAATTCAAACTCCCAAGATTATTAAAATCGTCAATTGCAATGGCTAATGGATTTTTTAAGAAGTGATGGGTCAAAGAAAGATCATAACACAACAGCCATCTTATGTAGCAGTTCCAGGCCTGAATCTGTGGCACTTGATTGCAGTCCGTTCAAATGTGCTGTGGTATCTGCATTTGTTTTGTGAATAATTTGTTCCTAGTTCGAAAATATGGTATTGGGTAATTATTACACATTAAATACATCCATAACACAAAATGCCATTCCACATAATTACACTCTCCCACTCCACATAATTCCAATACACTCAATACAACATAATTACTATCCAATCCACATATTTCCACTGCACACCATGCCACATATTTATTATTTATTTTATTTTATGAGTTTTATATAGCGCTGGCTAGACCCGTAGGTATCAGAGCGCTTTACATAAGGTTCCACAAAATTACACAGTACATTAGATTCGGGTAACATCAGTTGCTAGAAAAACATCTCAAGAGCATGGAAGCGAAGAAGGGTAAGGGGGCAGGGAAGGGGGGGTAGGGGAAGATAGGACAGGGAGACGAAGGAATATCTGCCCGAAGACCAGCTGGGTAGGTGACGGCAGGGGGGGAAGTCCAAAGCCCATCTCCTCTTTAGCTATCAGGTAGCTCCACCGAGCAACGGCCAGAACGCTAGGTCTCTGTGGTAAAACATTAAAAGAGCAAAGAGGACGGGGTAAAAGGAGAGTAGAGGAGAAAGGGTAGGGTCAAGGGGTAGGAGGGAGAGAATGACGGAGAGACGAGGGAAAGTCTGCCCAAAGTCCAGCTGGGTAGGTGAGGGCAGAGGGGAAGTCCGCGGCCCATCTCCTCTATAGCTATCATGTAGCTCCACTGGGCTTCGGCCAAAAAGCAAGGTCTCCACGGTCGGTTGCAGGTTCAGTGACTAGATGGGTAGGCCAGATGGGGGCTATGATTCGAGTTCTGTTCGAAGTCCAGATTAAGTCCCGAGTAGTAGTACAGGGCGGAAGGGTCCACTGAGGCAGCCATCTTGAGGTCATGTAAAGGGTTGTGGTCCATGGTGTTACATACCGCCAGTCCCCACTTAATCATTCTCTCAAGAGAGGGGTGCTTGATGTGCACGCTACTGCAGGCATCACGTGTGGTGTGTGCAGGAATGCACTCATGGCTGCATCAAGCGCTATCTCCCCTGTGCCCCTCCACCGCTCGCTATACAAGATGATGTGCTCCCGGGTCCCCTTGTTGCCGCCGGGGGCTGCTAGGAAGATGTCAATAGTCTAGCAAGATCAGACTTCTGTACCTGCAGCCGCCGCGTCCATAGTCGCCGCAAATCGTATCACAGAGGTAGGCGCGGGCTTTGACCCCATTCAAGGACCGGTCTCATGGGACGCTGCGAGTCAGGCTCGTGTGCCCCTCCCCCTCCAGCCGCACCCGTAACTCAGTGGCAGTGCGGGCAAACGAGTGGCACAATGCGCGGTAATCTCCCCAGGGGGGGGGTCAGCCGGCATGTGGGCCGAGTGTTGGGGGCGTTTCTAGATGGGAAAAGACGGAAGTCAGAGGCAACCTGGAGCACTTCTTTTGGCCCCGGGAGCGTTCTCAAAGCTCCCCGAGCACCGGGCGCCATCTTTGCATCTTCATTGGCACGGAAAGTCACGGCTCATTTCTCAGCAAAGCCGGAACGGAGAAAGGCGATATTGATCTTCAAATGATCAGCCTGCAATCCGGAAGCTGAATCGTTGTTCCGGGAGGAATAGCAGTGCGGCGGAATGCCGATCCGGAGGCTGGTAAGATGGTTCACCGAGGAGCATCAGCTTCAAGCAGCCACGATGGGGTTGGCTCCTGGCATAATTCCACTTCACAAATCCACTCCACACCACACAATTCCAGCACACAATATTTCACAACTAACAATTCCAATCCAGCCCACATAATTTTACTCCACACACATCCACTCCACTCCAATCCTAAACACATGGGTAAACACAAAGCCAATATCTCTAACTCTCACAAATGCGAGACCTATTGCATTGCAAATGCTTGTTTGCTATCCTTTGCTTTTATAACACACCAGCTTGCTTTCCAATGTAATTGTTTACCTTTATTCAACTATGTTTTAAGCACAAATTGGGGCAAGTAGTTGAAGCTAAGGAAATATATAATATTACACATTAACATTTTATAATTGAAAAAACAATAAATCTATACCAAAGGATGATTCGTATGATTAATGTTTAGGCATAGTAAAATATCATTCTTTTAATCTTTTAATCTACACAGGAAGTATTTGGAGTGTACGTAATAAGTAGGGGCAAGCAGTTTAAAGTTATTTTCTAAAACTTGAAAGGAATACGCTACACTGGGATGCTATTTTAATAGTTTATTTTTTTAATAGAAATTGCTTACATGTTGTATAGACTTACCATATTTATGATTCCACCAAAATAATAGGTGAAAGAATAACAATCGGGGCACAATGGGTACAACAGAAAGAAGCAATGCAACCCAGTAGCTTGGTCTTTCTTTCTTTCTTTCTTTCTTTCTTTCTTTCTTTCTTTCTTTCTTTCTTTCTTTCTTTCTTTCTTTCCCTCCCCCTCCTTCCTTCCTCCTTCCCTTATATTGCACAAGTAATCTAACCATGTGTAACCCTTGATTAAATAAGCTATTACATAGCTACACGAAAGATAAGCTTAAGAAGATTTTTCTTCAGACTGCAACACCAAGACATAGGTACAGCAGCTCATATAAAAAGTGTATAAAAAAACTACACATTTCAGTCTTCTCACGATCTTCATTAAATATAGGGGCATATTATCAAGGGCAGTATCGCCACTTTAGCGGCACTTTTTGCCGATAAAGCGGCGATATTTTTATCGCCCTATTAGCAAGCTGTCGCTAACAGCTGTTAGCGACAGCTTACTGGCGATAAGCGGCCGTTTGTTGCCGCTTTGCATGTCAGCGATAATTATCGCTAATGACATGCAAAGTAGGTGTTCCCAACTAAAAGCAACTGCAAACAGTCGCAAACACAACTTCCCCCTATTATCAATGCCCGCTGAAGCGATAAAAAGTCGCGCTAACCGCGATTATCGTTGGAATTTAACACCTGATAAAAACTTGACTTAACCATCTTGTCAATGGGAGGTGGATTGTAAGGTTAAGTCCTCACCTGCCTATTAGCAAGCTTTTCATTAGCGCAGTGAATTTATCGCTGGATTTCTCGCGCTATTACTGGGTTCCGCCGCTATCGCTGGATTTTTTATCGCCTTGGAGATAAGCGTTGATAATAACGCGTTATCTCCGCGATGAAATCCCGCGATAGCCGGCGATAAAAAAAACAGCGCTAAGCGCGCTTTGCGATAATTATCGCAAATCCTTGGTAATATGCCCCATAGTCTTTATGTTGGATTCTCCAGGATCTTACTTGCAGCTCATATTATTTGGTCAAAATATGTGCTGTATATTTCAAAGATAAATGCAATTTGTAGACTAAACGTTCACACTCATCTTATTAATTTTTACTGGTATTCACATGATCTTAGTTTGAATCCCCGTGGTAGTTGTCTAAATACTTTACATAATTTTTGGAATGTAAGGCATGTTTCCTGCCATAGAGGAATTAGGCCAAAATACCTGGTTGCATGGTGTAAGACTAGGGCCCAGAATTAGAAAGGTTTTTCGTCTGGTTTGTGTTACTTTTTTAATGTTAAATCTTTTTTGGCATTTACAAACCAATGCCTCATGTTTGTTTCAAGCACTTCGGTGAAAGAACTTAAAATCAACATAATCAATTTACAATTTTCAGTCCTGCACATGTGTACAATACATCAAGTATTTAAAATTCAAATCAAGAAACATTTCAAAAACACATTTAAAATATTTTCACATGTAGGATTGCATCAGAAGGGAGGCAAGATGGCATCCGCAAGCTTGGACGGGTGAGCTGGCTGCTCCCGGGTGCTCATGCCTGCATGATGTAGCAACGACGAGTTAATCGGCAGGAGAAGGAAGCTGGGGGAGAAGTCACTTACTGAACCGGACCCGGACCTTGATTGTTTGCTGGAATATTGTTCTGTTCGGTATGCTGGGCATCGCGCCTACGGTGATCTCAGCAAGGCTGCGCCGCCTACATTTGCACTACTGGAGTGTCTCGCTGAGCCGGCGTTGGTATTGCTGCTCGGCTCTTGCACGCTACGGAAGCAGGAGAGGGGAGGATCCGGATCTGCTGGCAATGCCTCCCAAGACCGTGAGAGGGAGGGCTCGTCCCCAGGTTGATACCATCGGAGCTGGAGCTGGGGGACTTAAGATCGTGTATAGTGCTGCCAGTGGCAGTAAAACTGCCAAAAGCGACCCAGCTGCAATAGGAGAGAAGACGGTGGAGAATACCGGTAAGCGTATTATCCTGCTTCTGTTTTCCGCTAATAAAGATAAAAGAAAAGACGCGCACTCCCTCCAGGGCGGGCCATCTGCTGCAGCAACGGGGGCAGGAAAACTATTGATTCTATAACAGAACTTGGAGGGAGGGAGAAAGACACTACCCTCAGTGATATTTCCAGCTCTAATGCAGGACCCTCACCTCTATCTGGGGCGGCTCAAGCGATTGAAGACGCTGTAGGGGTGGGGAGATTGCATGATAGCTCGTGCAGTACTGCCATCCCTGAAAGTGCTGCTAGCGTCGATCCCTTGGAGACAAACCGTACCTTAAATGCTTCAATGGCTGATAATTATGCGCAATCTGGCACAGGTGCAAAGTCGGACATTTCAAGGTTAAAATCTCCACTGAAGGAGATAGAATCTGGGGACTATTTCTACCCTTTATCAGATCATTCAAACTCATCAAGTGATGACCTAGAGTCATTATTTAAGGCCCAGGCCATGACCAGTGTGCAGGATGAGGGCGGCAGCGACCATAGTAGTGTACATCTTGAGGACACTGGCGATACATCGGATGGTAGCCCTCGGACAGTCCGTAAAAGACCGGATGTTAGAGGCAGTGTTAAGGTGATGGATGGTGGCAATGGGAGCAATGCTCTACAGTGGGACTATTCTTGTTCAACTGATATAGGTCCTGGGACCGATAAAGAAAGTTCAGCCAACTCATCAGAAGATATCTCATTAGCCCTGATTTATCAAACTATTATGACTCACAGGGAGGAGACACGAGTAGAGAGTCTGAGAGCGCAGAACTCATGTAGAAAATTACAGAATTCAGTGTGACGCATAGCTAAGACCTGTACAGAGTTTACATCCAGGTTTAATGAGGCGGAAGCTCGAATCTCATGTCTCGAAGACGAATTGGTTGCACAGAAGGCTATGACTGAGTCTCTGTGATCTTTAAAAGATGATAAGCAATGGAAGCTAGCTGACTTGGAAAACCGACCCCTTAGGAAGAATCTCAGAGTTTTGCAAATTCCTGAGGGGAAGGAAGGACAGGATCCTCGCAAGTTCATTATTGACTTGTTTACGGAGGCCTTCCCGGAGTTGACACAGTGGGATTGGCAGAGAGAAGTAGAGAGAGCACATCGCTTCCCGTTTGTTCTCCGCCCTAGATCTGCTCAAACCTCAGATAGACCTAGAGCAATTTTGATATCTTTCAATAGTTTTTTGGCTCGGGAAGATGTATATCTGCTGGCACGTCCTGATAAAAAGAGGGCTGGGAAAGGAGTGGAGTTCTTCGTTAGACCTGACTATTGTCATTTAACTGTTGAAAAGCAATGGTAGTTACGTCAGCTTATCGCACCTTTTCAGGCCAAAGGGGCTCAAGCTTTCCTATTAAATCCAGCAAAATTGAAAGTTATACATAAAGATCATACTCGATTTTTTACCTCTGAGGTGCTAGCAAAAGAGTTTTTACAATCTATGTAAAATATTCCTAACTGGCCCAGACCTCTGATACTTTGCTGGAATGGTTAAAGTCAAGCTATTTTGTTTGTGCATTTGTTACTATGTGCCTTCTCTCTTCTTACCTTTCTTCATCAGAGGGATTGCGGGATTTGTAGTTGGGACTTCCTTCTCTTTCCTCGAAGTATTTCACCCTATGCGGAATATCTGTTTATATGCAGAGAAGGAATTTGGTGACACATGTAACGTTTATAGAATATATTGGACTGTTGGTGGTCTTATTGTTGTTTTGTGCCACGCATAGGGTGGGGACTAGTTGCGGGGGAGAACATCCGGGTGGCGGGAGCTTGTCATCACAGGGACCACTGATCCTAAAGCCTCTTTCAAAGACTGGGGTGGGGGGTGGCTTGGTTGGGTGGGGTTTTCGACAGGTAGGGTCTTCAGGGGGGGAGAGGTGGGGTGGGTAAGTGGGGGTAAAACACGAAAAATAATCCACAAACAAGTTTTTGAGTTTGATAGATCTAATGTTTTGTTTAAGAGAATTGAGCAAGGGCTCACTCCTTATTTCTTTAATGTCTAGATCCGCACTTCGGATTTGCTCTCTAAATGTTTGTGGTCTAAATAATTATAATAAGAGGCAAAGGGTTGCCGCAGAACTTCGTGTGATTCAGCCCGACTTGGTGTGCATACAAGAAACACATGTACCTTGGGGAAAGCGGAAAATGTTATCGGAAATGGGCTTCGTGCTATTGGCCGCTTCACAACAATCCTCAATGACTAGGGGGGTGGCGGTATTAGCTAAACCTGTTGTACAAACATCGGGATGGGTCTTAGTGGATAAATTGGGGCGTTGGGCAATTTTGGAATGCATTTTAGGGGAAGTAAAGTTCACGCTGTGTACTGTTTATGGTTCCAATTTCGATGAGGCCATCGTCCTGGAACAACTAAATTTAGAACTTGCACTGTGGCCTACTCCTCTGGTATTGTGTGGGGATTTTAATATTAATCTGATTAATAAGGAACTTCAACTTGGTATACAAGACTATAAAGGAAGGAAACCTAGGGTCTTTAAGGCACTATATCATTTATTGGTGGATCACGGCCTAGTTGATTTCTGGGATTCTCTCTGTATGCCCGATCCTGGGTTCACGTTTTATTCCCATCCCCATCGGAAGTTAGTACGTCTCGATTATTTTTTTGTATCTCCTTTATTATTTACTGCAGCTAAGATATGAGTATTTCCAAGAATTACTTCTGACCATGCACCAGTAGTTTTCGACATTCCCGCATTGGGCTTTTGTATAACTCCAAGGGGGATATTCACAAGAACGTGCGCTAAACATCTCCAAAAAATGTTAACGCAACTTTACACATCGCAGTCTATCGCGGGAAAATAACCCTGTGTTAACCTGGAATTCACATCACGGCCGTACCATGCGATACTCTTCCGAAAACGCTGCCAATGTCCGTGATACAACCACCGCGACGGAGTCAAAAACACAAACCCCAACGCGTAAAAAGACACGATGGCCCCAAACGCGACAAGAAAACAGTGATAACCATCAAGAGGCCAGCAATACCCTCGCGTAATGTGGGAAAAAGCACAAGAACAGCCCACGGAAAATGCCACCAAAAAGGAAATGAACTGCGGAGTACCACGGATGCACCCTGACCGACTGCAGAGGACAACATGAACCCCACAATCCCCACGGAGGAACACCCAGGAATCCAGGGCACGTGGAAGGGCAATGAGAAGAGGAAGAGGAAGACGGGCCACAGGCTGCATGAAAACACGATCATCGGCACGGATGAGATAGGACACCACCACCAACTGCACGTCACCTCCAACGTGTCATTGGCAACAAAGAGGCAAAGATGGCACACCACCTCAGACCATGTGAATGCCGTCGCAGCGCCGAGGAGGCCAACGGAAGAGGACAAGAGGCGCTGGATTGATGTGAATGGCAAAACCAAGCAGAAACACGCTGCCAACACGAAAGCAGCAACGCACTTCGGAGGAGGGGGGCCAGCAGGATACCAGGAGCTGAATGACATCGGGAAGATGGTGGCCACAGCCATCAGTCTGGAGACGGTGACAGGAGTTGGGGATCCGGACACTGCCCAACATGACCCGACACCATAGCAACAGGGCGCGTACCGACCAGGGAGTGGGGGGAAGGGGGGAACTGGGCACAATGGCACACATGCACAATTAAGCAGAACACACTGCACACCCACAATGACTCAGGATCATGTCCCTGATCCCACAGGAACACTTCAGCACACATACAAACACAAAGTAGTCCCATGTACACCATGTGTCCAAAGGGGCACCCACCCAACACATCAACAATCACACAACCAACACATGCACATGTGCGAAACACAGCAAACATGCATATACGTCAGTCACACTGACAATGCAAGAGACACCACATGACGAGTGGTATGGCTGCAGTCCAATAATCATGACAATGTACACGACACGACACTGAGGTGGCTGAGTGCGGACCACAACCGAAAAGGAGCAGGTCACACTCGGACACAACCACCTGCACAAACAACCCCTGACGTCAACGACACATCTGCGGACAACCCATGCCCAAGAGTCACAACTCGACAAAGAGCACAAGTTACCCAAGTCTACAACATCTCAGCACTATGGAAGCACAGAACTGAAAGGCACACCGCATGAAAGGGGGAAGTGGCAGCCATATAAGAGCTGCCGGAGCGCCTCACCCACCGTGCAGCATACGCACAGAATAATAAGTGCACCTCAACATTGACAACATCCTGGTACAAACAGCAACACCACCACAACAGAACACAGGACACAACTGGTGCCGCATATGTGCACAACACGGCCAATCACATCTGGCACAGCAGGAAACTGTGACATGACAATGTACAAGTACAACCTGTAACCTGCAAATATTTATTATTCACACATGCCGTGCTTGTGGACATTTAGTACTGTCCTGTTATTGCCAAGGACGGCCACAATGTGACTTGCTCAGGAGAAGAAATTGGCAATGAGGGTGTTCCTACGGGCTATTCCTGCCGCAGCTGCAGTGGCATGTGGGCCACCTGCCCCATCGTCCTCATCATCGTTAGGTACCTCTGGAACAGGGATCCATGGTGCATTGGTGCGTACACAGATGTTGTGCAACACACAACATGCAACGGTCATCTTGCACACGATGTCTGGGCTGTACAGGAGCCTTCCACCTGTGACGTCCAGGCACCTGAAACGTTACTTCAACACGCCAAATGTGCATTCCACGATGCCCCTGGTGCATATGTGGGCCGCATTGTACTGCCTCTGGGGGGGGTGTTCGGGTCTCGGAGGGGTGTCATCATCCAAGGGCAGAGTGCATATCCTTGATCACCTGTGACAGTGCAGAGAGATAAGAGTCAATACTTGGTTCGGCATGATGTGTTGGCAGGCCCACTAGTCCAGTGACGCCTGTGCTGGCTGTGTGTGGGGTGTGTGTAGGCCAGCCCTCAGGGAGTAGCTGCTGCTGGCAACAACTTCAACAGTCATCAGGCACTTAGGAATGCAATGTACGAACAGCAAGGGAGCATGACTTGAGTTGCACAGAGTTAGTGGTCCGGGATGCACAGCGGCCGACACGGGCCTACCGCCACGGGACGCTGACTTGCGGGACACTAGGGTACGGTCATGAGGGCAGAGCAGGGCCTCGTGTGTATCAAGGGTGATTTTCGCGGAGTGTCCCGGGGGAGAGTGGGAGGTGTACCCCTCCGGCATGGTGCAGATGGCACATACCAGCTGTGTCCGGCAACATGGCGGATATGAATGCCACAGACTCATGCCAAAGACCAAGTCCATACCTGCCAGTTGCTGATGACAACCCCCAGGCCACAGGCTCAAACACCAACGATGTTCGGCCGGAGGCTGACGGTGTCTCACGGCGCACAGGGTAAGTGGCACCAGGTCAGTCCTTGCGAGTGGTTGACCTCCTCCGTAACGGTGATCCGTGTTCCCACCGGACTGAAACGCATCTGTCTCTCACTCCTCTCCCTGCGTCCACTGGCATGAACTCTGCCATTGATGAATGTGGACTCAGTACTAGATGGGGGACATACTGGACTGCAGTGTAGGCCGGCTGCAGTGGTGGGGTATGTCAACGAATGTGGACTCCTGGGGGCCTGTGTCATGGAGGTCAGCGATGGTCTGAGGAGGCTGCCAAGCTCACGGGCATGGGTCTTGGAGCTAGTACCGGCATGTGGTGGGCCCTTCTTGACACACGACGGTGTCGGCAGGTGAGCAGTGCGGCCTTGGGGCGCTGGGGCAGGCAAGCCGGGTCTGGGTATCAGCGGCCTTGGGTGCAGCAGGTGCACAGGCTCGCAGGCCCCGCTGCTCACGGCATCGGCCTTGTGGCGGGCTGAGAGGCGCCACCCTGGCAGTGACGTTGGCCATTCCGGGAGTGCACCACGCTCAGCACAACTGTGTTTTCATCCACACCCCTGCGCAGGCGTAAGCCGGGCCAACCCACTATTCTCATGCACACAGTGGTGGACGCAGCGAGCGACATTTCCACGATCTAACCCACAGCCTGGGGTGACATGGTTGCATCCACTGTTCACTACTCGCCAGACACCAGCAGTTAATGTCTGCATGGACATATCTGTGGTTTGCATAACCAGGTCTGTCCAGCACATTCACGCCACACTTGTCGTTGTGTACATTCCCATTCATGGGTCACTTGCATCCTTCGCACATGCCTGCTTTCCGCCTCTCCACACGTTCAGCTGTTGTGTGGCTGTGGTGCCATGATATGGTTGGCTTGTGTACATGGGAAGCCCAGTATCCCAATGGAGTTGTGTTGCGTGTCTGGTAGGCGGGCATGTTGACTGACATGTTGTATGTGGTTTGGTCACGTGTGCATTCCCACAATTGTGCATTGTGTGATGGTGGAGTTGAGGTGTGTGGTGTGTTGATTTTGTACTTACCGACGAGCAGTCCAGTTCCATAGATGCCATCCTGGAAGTGCTGGTTGATGATGGACTGTCGGAAGATGTAGGAATCGTGCACACTGCCTGGGTAGTTTGCGACGACATTGGTGAACATTCCCCGGTGGTCCACTATTGCCTGCACATTGATGGAATGCGTGTGCTTTCTGTTGCGGTAGATGTGTGCAGTGTCCGCAGGGGGCACAAGTGGGACATGTGTGCAGTCAATGGCCCCGAGCACGTGTGGGAAGCTAGCAATGGCGTAGAAGCCTTGCTTGGTCTCCAGCTGTTCCTGCGCAGTGTTGGGGAAGTGAAGGTACTGGGGCATGAAGCTGAAGATGGCATCCAGGACAGGTGTGAGGAACTTTGATAGGGCTGGCTGTGAAACTCCTCCGACTCTGGCCGTTGTTGGTTGGAAGGTACCAGAAGCCAACATGTGCAGCACAGCCAGCAGCTTTGTCTGCGGAGGGATGTTGGTTGTCCTCTGTGTTGGGACCATCAGCCTGGGGCCAATGTGGGTCATGATGCGGAGGATGGTTGTCCTCTTGAGCCTGTAGTGGGCAATGACTTCCTCGGGCGTTAGGTCTGTGAGACTAGTGCGTTTTCGGTAGGTCCGCTGTCTCACTATGCGCTGCCTCTGTGGTGGTCCGGGGGGGGTGCCGGTCCCGGTCCTGGGGGTGGTGGCTGTGGGTGTTATGGCCCTGTTGGGGCCCCAAGCTGCATGATGAGTAGCTCCATGGCGTCGGTTGTTCTTCGGCTGTGGCTGTGTGCAGGGCTCCGTTGCCTACTTCAGGTAGTCATCCTGCTTATAACCAGCAAGAGGTAGGTGTTAAATAGCTGCTGCTACCGTGGCTTATCGCGTGGTTTTGGTTCGCATCGCAGATCTGGCAGTTCGTTGTGAAAGTGGTGTAGTGGTGTGTTTTTGCACGGGAACGCCTACTCTGCATCTCATTAGGGTTAGTTGGTGGTGTCACCCGTGGAGGTAAGTTTTGCGGCAGTTATCGCGGGAATACTTGCGTTGTCTGCAGTTTGCACCCGCTTGTGATTGGGGCATTAAATCTATCTCCACTTTTGTTGTGTTAAGGTGGCGATAACTCGGAGATAAGTCCTTGTGAATATCCCCCCAAGAGTTTTTACTTTTGATAGGAAGCTCCTTCTTGATAATGCTTTTATGGATCACATGAAGATTTGGATTAAGGATTTCCTTCAAAATAATCGGTATTCTACGTTGGCGGGGGTTCTGTGGGATACCCTTAAAGCTTGCTTCAGAGGGGAGGTCCTGAGATATGGACTGTATCAATAAAAGAAGGCTAAACTTGTAGTACAGGAACTGTATAGTAAACTTAAAACAGCTGAAGAAAATCTTGCACAGGGGATCTCGCTTAAAAACAACATTGCTGATTTACAAACCAACGTGGCCAGATGCAAGGCTAACATCAAGTTATTATGGTGTAAGGAAATCGCACTTAAATATCTGGTATATAAAAGGGATTGTTATGAGTATGGTGAGGCTATAGGGCATTGCTTAGCTCAAAAGCTACGCTCAAAGGAGGCCGCCCATAGAATAGCTGGCATGAAGAATGCTTTAGGTGGCATGGTATATGATCCCCAGGAGATTCAGTGGATCTTTCATAATTTTTATGAGGATCTGTATACGGAACAGGTGTTGGGGCAGCACATTAGGAACCTTGGGCTTCAACATGTATTGGAGCGGGTAGATCAGGAAGAGGCATAGATGCTGGACAGTCCCATTACCATGGAGGAGTTAGAGCTGGCTATTAATAGCATGACGATAGGTAAGGCGGCGGGTCCAGATAAGCTTCCCTCGGAGGTCTATAGGGCCTTTTTTCAAGATCTTAAAACAGATATGCTGGCCGTCTTCCAAGAAGCACAAATTGGGGGTGCACCACAATCATGGGATGAGGCTAACATCGTTATATTTAGGAAGAAAGAAAAGCCACCGGATCTCCCAGGCTCTTACCGCCTGATCTCTCCTGTCAACTGTGACGGGAAAATCTATGCCAAAATTCTGGCGAAACGATTGGCTAAAGTCATTTCTTCCCTGGTCTCCTCAAAACAGCATGGGTTTATTCCCGGAAGGGGGACAGTGAGCCATATTAGAAGAGTCGTGACTTTATTTGATATCGCTCAGGTGGAGTCAAGGGACTTAGGATTGATTCTACTTGACGCCGAAAAGGCGTTCAATCGTGTTGCCTGGGACTTCCTCTGGGGGGTTATGCAGCGAATGGGGTTTGGCCAGGGGTTTATTCAGGTTTACGGGTATTATATCGATCTCCTGTGGCCAGGATCTGCTCAATGGGGCTTGTGTCGGACCCTATAAAGATCTCTAGAGGTACACAACAGGGGTGTCCCTGCTCCCCCCTGTTGTTCGCCCTTTACATTAACCCCTTTTAAACTATGCTGGAGAGAAGCGGCAAGATCAAGCCTTTTCTTGTTCAGAAGGATCATTTTTGCGTCCTTGCATACGCCGATGATATAGCTATTGTAACATCAGATCCTGTCACGGCTGTACCTGAAATGGAATGCCTGGCACATGAGTTTGGTGCTATCTCCGGCTATAAGCTGAATACATCTAAAACTCAGATCCTGTGCACGAACCACATTATGGCTGATGACTCTAGAGTTGTTCGGGAGGTCACGTATTTGGGAATTAAGATCTGGGTTTGTTTGAAAGAACTGGTTGAGGTCAATTGGGGGGCCAACATTGGTGATGTGAAACAATCTTTAGAGAGATGGGAGTGTCTACATCTTTCTCTGGTCGGTAGAGCCAACGTCCTTAAAATGAATATACTCCCCAAGGTTTTGTATTTTTTTAGATCGGTTCCTTTGGAACTATCCTGTAGCCAACTACAACATTTACAAACACTTTGTGCCAAATTCCTTTGGGCTCAGGGAAACCATGCAGGGCTTCGCGATTTATGACTCTCCCAAGAGAGAGGGGTGGGTGGTCGGTCCCCGACTTCATGTTCTATTATGATGCGTGTTTTTTAGCTAATATACGGATATTACTGACAGGAGAAGACTTGAGTAATGTAGCCGAGGCTCCTTCAATTTATCAGATGGTATTAGGAACTGAGGTTAAGAACTGTTTGTTTAGGAAATTGGGTGGTAGCTATTATAAAAAAATGCGCTTTAAAATCTTGGGGGCAGTTTCTAAGGTGTGGAAAACAGTTTGGAAAATTCTTCAGATTGAGGGGTTAACTTTTTATACCCCTACCACCGCCGCGGGGATACTTCCGTTGATTTTTTGGGACCACGTGGTTGCTAGTTGGAGACGCAAGGGTATCACACAAATTGGGGACTTTTATGAGGCTGGGGGGCTATACTCTTCTTTCTCAGACTTGGCGGACAAATATCATCTACCAAAGAATCAGTTTTTCAAATATTTACAGATTCGTGATTTTCTGGGTAAACAGTTCACTTTGATGATACCTCATGAACTTGTAAAAGCTGTTAGGCCGGGCGCCAGGAAAAAATAGGGGCCCTTTATAAAATCCTCTTAGCCTCTAGGATGGACGATTTGGATAAGCATAACCTTAAATGGTCAAATAGTCTGGGAGTACACTCGGTGTCTCTAGAGAAGACGATCGCTATTGCTGGGAATTTTTTTTATTGCCGAATCTTAAAGCCCAGTATTATAAAACAATGTTTAGTCTTTACCACACCCCTACTAAGATGATGAAATGGGGGTGGAAATGATGGTACATGCTTTCGGCGTGGGGTAGATAACGCTGATAGTCTTCATATATTTTATGTATGTGCTAAACTGGCTCCATTTATAGAACACATTAAGAAGTTTTTGACAGAGGTTACTGGTGTCGTCATCAAAATCTCGGCTCCCATGATGCTACTTGGGATTGGGAAAGATTTAGAGCAAGGGAGTTCGATGTATAATTCCGATATTTGCTCTTTATTGTGACAGCTGTAGCACGGCTATGTTTAGCGTCTTCATGGTTACAGTCTGAAGCACCTTCGTATGAAATGTGGCGTGCCCGGTTTTATAGCATATTTAATCTGGAGTTCAGCTTGTATTCTGTTAAAGGGCCAAGAAAACGAAAAATTAGGTATCTATGTTTGGGGGGTCGATAAATGATCATATGAACTGTTGAAATTTATTTTGGTATAGTTGAATGAATTGAATTGCTACTACGCGCTGATACTGGATTTTTTTTTTTATTGATGTTTTGATACTGTGGATTTTAATTAAAAAAAAAATGTTTTCACATAAATATAAGAAAATTCACATGTAGAACACAGGTAATAAAGTGCTTTGGTGGATACAATTATGCAAGCAATAATAGGCTCACCACTAAGAATTACTTAATGTTCAAGGATCTAAGGGGCACATGCATCAAAGGTTTTTGCGATCGCAAACGGTGCGAATCGCAAAAATCGGCCGTTTGCGATCGCAAATTGGCCTTTGGAGATGCATGAAAGTGTTTCCTATGCGCAATTTAAGAATTCGCAATTAATTGCGAATTCTAAATTGCGATTGCATTTAAGGAATCGCAATTTGCGATTCCTTAAATGCAATGCTAAAGCACTTTCAAATAGCGATTTCAGCTATTTGGGACCGCAAATTACAGACAAATCAAACTTGTCTGTAATTTGCAATACCTTCGAAAAATGCTCTAAAATGCATTTTTTAAGTTTTAGGTTACACACACACATGCCCTTGGGGCATGTGTGTGCGCAACATGGGTGCACATCACAATTTCAGGGTGCAACAGGGTGTCATTTTGACACCCTGGCACTCTTGAAATTGCATTCTCAATTTGCGATTCTCTAATTGCGAATCGCTAATTGAGAATGTATTCCATTCATTCCTATGGGCCTCTAGGCCCATAGGAATTAATGGGGAGGTATTCCTTAATTGCGACTCGCAATTAGCGAGTCGCAATTAAGGAATGTTTAGGAATCGCTATTTTTATAGCGATTCCTACATGCATAGGCTTTTGCGATTCCTTAATTGCGATTCCTTAATAATCGCAATTAAGGAATCGCAAAAGCCTACCTTGATGCATGTGCCCCTAAGATGCTTCTGCTTTAAGGAATTGATCTAACATACCAATGAAAAATGTGCGTCTGAGAACAATCTTGAACAACCTTGATTGGGTCTATTAAAGATAGGTTCAAGTCCTCCTAGCCCCAAACAACAAAGTGCAATATCATAATTACAATGTTAATAAGGTTCATTTTTTTATTATTATTTTTTATTAGCACAAAGGAGATCAGGATAGTTCATAAATAATTAACAAACAATAAGGCAATGCAAATTCACGTATAGGAGTTTATATCATAAATATAATAAAGACAAATCATATAAATAAATCCGATACCGTAACTAAGGATTAAAAAAAATAGAAGTTTGTAGAAAAATCACATTATGTTTTATCAGTCCTTAATCATTCTATGCCAGACAGCATTACATTTCAGCAATGTTCGTGTACCTCTGGTTTTAGCCAAAGCCTTTTCTCTCTCAAAAATCTCCACCATGATAGCCCACCATTCTGCATTATTACTAGGTTTTGAAGAGATCCAGGCCCTTGAAATAGCTAGCCTAGCAGTCACTAATATAATAGCAAACAGGGCTCGTCGCGAATAGCTGGGGTCAGCCTTATACCCCAGCATAATCTCCTGTATAGTGAAAGCCAGATCTAAGCCAAAGCGATCTTTACATATGTGTCTAATTTCCTGCCAGAATGTCAGTAGCAATGGGCATGTGGCAAACATATGCACAATATTTGCCGCATATAATCCGCACTTTGGACAGTTCGTCTTATTACTTGTAAGGAATTGCGCACGAAGCTTGACCAATTCTTGAACCATAAGAAAACAGACCTTTATGATTAGATACATATTGTTTCAATTATACACACATTAGTGAATAAACATATGGTTGTATCTGTTTTTTTTATGATTAAATGTATTGTAAAAGAATTAAAACACTATTCACATGATAAACAAATTATTGTAAACATGACTAAAGTCTTCAAGTTTCACCCACGTGCACTGCCACACCCGTTTTCCATGTGCTGCACTTTGCCAGTTGGAGATGAGTCATACACAATGAGTCATACACAACCAGCATCTAGTTTCCCCCACTGTACTGTCACACCCATTTTTTCATGTGCTACACTTTACCGGTAGGAGATGAGTCATACGAACCTGCACGTGTAAACACCACCCGCCTCTGAACTATAAATACAAGCGTCTCTACAACAGAAATGCTTGGCCTCGTTATTTCTCCCTCTTACCTGCATTCCAGCGCATTGAGTACTCCGCCTCCAGTTTTCTTCAGCTCCGGTTCTAGGCCTCGTCTTCCCTGCTAAGACTTGTGGCGCTCCATTCCATCTTCAGCTCCGGTTGCCCAGGTAACCTTCCGGGGTCCCGCGTCATTTCCGAATTTCCTTGGCACCTAAAACAAAAGAAAAACAAGAGAAAAGGACAAAGTCAAGTGAAGGTATTTTTTGCATTTGCGTCTCGCGAATCCCGCTTCAGAACTTTATCAGGTACTTTTATTTTGTATCTATATAGCTATCTGCAATTGAGGAACAATTCAACCCAGAACAAAGACTTGTAGAAGAATCGGACATTTAAAGTTTGTCATTTATAAAGATTGTCGTGTGTAAAGCTGGAAGTTCATTTGAATCAGGACATTATTTAAAAAGCAGTAAGCTATTAATATGTATTTTCTGATCAATATTAGAGACTTGATATGCTTGTATAAATGTTGACATTTCTGTTTCTTTTCCCAGTACATGATTTAATTTAGAAATATCATCTAAAGAATAATTCAAGCAAGTAGTGGAAGACCCGAAAAGATCTATAAGAAGTCACAGATTGTTGTTGAGAGGTATAACAATACTTTCAGATGTTGAATGCAAATTGAAATCCTCATTAGTAGATTCAATAGAAATTGGACCTTTTTCTTAACAGTTGTATATTGTTTGTTGTTTAGATAAATGCACAAGTATTACGCACAGTGCCAAAGAGTGTTGAAGGTAGAAGTTTGTCAGGTCATCAGAAGTAAGACGACTTCGAGACCGCAGTGTTTGTTATCTCTCTTCTCTTTGTTTTATTTTATTCAAATCCCCTTTCCCTTGGGATTCTCCCTCTGCATGGAGTTTTTAAACCACTTTTGCGGACATAGAGTCTTGGGGGTACTGGGATTCAACGTCTCATCTCCTCAAAGGAACAACCTGGTTTTCAGGTGAGTGGTGCGGTAACATTACTAGAGTATCATCCGTCTGTCTCCCCCCCAACTAGCTATTTTATCTGGGGTCTAGTATAACATGCATTTTGTCCGGAACTGCTGGAGAATTTAAAAAAAAGGTTTATTGTTAAATGTATTTGCACGAACATTCATGTGATTTCTCTAACAATGATTCCCTGTTTTATTACTCCTTCCAACCAAATTGTCCTGGCAATAATCCTATATCAGGCTAACTAGCTGGGACCAAGTAGTGAAGGTACTTAGGTCATAGTAAACTCAATGAGAGCTAAGATGGATAGGATCTTGGACCGAATGGGCCACGCACTCAAGTTATTTTGTTATTGAAAACACAATGCAGAGTGTGGTATCCAACCTACAAATTCTCAATGTGACCCGGTGTTGACGAATTCCCAGGGTGCGACATAGGGGCACAATCCAGTGCTTACGCTGCCTGGAGTACTTTGGGCAGAAGAATAAAAGGTCTTCTTCAGTGTGTTCCGCTTCACTACACATTGGGCAAAGTTTATTACCTACAGTTGTGCCTTTCCACTTAGGAGTAAATGTTGCTAGTGGAATGGCACATAACCTAAATCCTATGTAAACGGCTTCTGTGAAAGGTGGGTCAATGTCATCCATGTATGGCTCAAACGAATAGATTGGTTTTATCTCTAAGAATCTATTTGTTAATGAGCCTAGATTTGATGATTTATTCAGTTTCCTCTCCTCAGTCTCCCAGAAGAAAGACTTCACCATTCTGATGGAAGAAGAAGAAGAAATCAATCAGGCCCGGAGAGACTAATGCCTGATTTACATACATTAAACATGGTAGCATCTCTTCTCCTTTTTGCCTATCCAAGATGTCTCTAAGGCATACCCTATATGGTTCCAACTCAATATTTGACCAAATCCTCATCCAGTACAAAATTGGTTTGTGTTTCACTTCGGGGATAATTGATTGCATACCCAAATCTGTTTTGGAAACTACTGGGGTACTTTGGGGGAATTTAAATACCGCCCTCAAGAATTTATCTGCAACCCCAATGCCTCAATACTACTATACCCCCAAATTTTAGCCCCATAAACTGCGGTCACCGATGCTTGGGTTCTCCAAATTTCTAAAAGAGGGGATACAGGATGAAGGGAGGTGTTCTTTGTAAGTCTCAGGGTAGCAGCCGCCCTATGTTTTAATAAGAGCGTGCTCTTTGTGATCTGGCTCATGTAAGAATTACTGCTAAATAAGCAGCTTCCCAGGTAGTCAATATCAAAAACTCTCTCAAGGTCCCAACTCTCCAAACTTAGGCCCCCTCTAAAGTGCCTGTGTAGGTGAATAGCCATGAACTTTGTTTTGCTGGTACTAACAACTAGGCCATGATTAGTGCAAAGCAGTTTAAACCTAGCTAGTAGAGTCTCAATTCCTTTAGGTGATCTAGACACTAGCAAGGTATTATCCGCAAACAATAAAGACGGCATTTTTGTGGCACCTAAAACTGGGGAGCCATTTTCACAGTCCAGGAGGAAATCTACACAACCATTTATGAAAAGAAGGAATAGTGTTGGACAAGAACTCACCCTTGCCAAACCCCCTTGGTGATTTTATCTGGTCAGTTATTTCACCATTAGGTCCCCATCTGATTTGTGCATGGTTGTCAGTATGGAGATGCACTATGATATCCAAAAGTGGGGTGTAAGCCCTAATTCTCTTAGGGTACACTAGAGCCTTTCTTCTGGGGACCATATCAAATGCTGCTTTTAGGTCGACAAATGTCATGTAGATGCTACCCATGTTAATATCAACCACTTTCCATCTTATAAGTTGGAATCTAAAGAATTGATCCACTGTGCTTGTCTTGGAGTGAAACCCTGCTTGGAACTGAGGGAGGATCTTGTTGTCTTCAATCCACATTAGAAAGCGATCTAGAATTTGCCTGCAGAATATTTTCCGGGCTGCGGGGATGTGGCTTATTGGATGATAATTTGCAGGGTCGGATTTAAGACCCTTCTTAAAAATAGGAATTATCTCTGCTCCTTTCCAGGTAGCTGGGATTTCGGCACTAGCGATGATAGCATTGACAATGTGATTTAAGTGAGGATCCCAAATAACGGGCTCTGACTTGAAAAGATCTGCAGGGATCTTGTCCGGCCCAGGAGCCTTACCCACTTTTTACAAGCAAATGTCACGATTTGTTTGAGACAAAGAGAAAAAGGAACCTTTAGCATCATCTAGTTCTTGCACAAATGGGGAACTTATCACTAGAGGGTCGATGCCAGCCTCTTCAGATTCCAAGATACACAACGCAACCCAGGGAGATACTAAACCATATAGCAAGTCCCCCCGATGATCTGCCAGCCAGGGACCTTTGAGCCGGTACAAAAAAGTTTTAAAACCGTGCTTGTGTGTTGGCTTTATTTCCCAAGTTTCTTGGAACATGATAATATCCCCATTATGAATATAAGACCGCCAATCTTCTTGGGTCTTTTTGCTCCTAAATCCCGCGATATTCCAAGAGATTAGTGATAACTTACTAGTTTTATTCGAAGGTATGGCCGGAGTTCTCTGGGGTGATGGTGCATACTCCCTAGGAAGTGAAAACAATGTAATTTGAATGTGTGGCATTCCTACAAAAGGACAAAAGCTTTGAGCCTGATCAGTGTGTCAATGGCTGAGTTGTGGCGATGATGCTGGACCCTCAGGCAGACCTCTATGTAAATAGTTTAGGTCCATTTCACCTTCAGAACACCCACCATCCACAGACACTAGCACCTGCTTCCATGAAGAAACTGGACCAAAATCACCGACGATCAGCTCACCTCCTCACTCAACAACTCCACCCCAACCATCGCAGAAAACGACGACCCCAACACCGCAGCCCGAACCCTGCATAGATGGATCTCGGAGAGCACCAACACCATAGCCCCCCTCAAGAAAAACAACAATACCCGTGCCAAGAAAGCCAGATGGTTTACCACCGAACTTCGAGAGTCCAGACGCACATGCCGCCGCCTCGAAAAGGCCTGGAGGAACACCAAATCCACAGAAGCCCACAACAACTTCAGAGCCGCCACCAACGCCCACCATCAACTCATCAGAGAAACGAGGAAAAAAGCGATTGAAGACAGAATCTCCACCCACGCGCACAACAGCAAGGAACTCTTCAGCATCATCAAGGAGTTCGCCCAACCCACCAGCGAGTCTACCGACATCCCTCCCTCACAAGACCTCTGCGACAAACTCAGCACCTTTTTCCACCACAAAATCAAGAGCATCTATGACAACTTCGACGAAGACAACCAACACACTGAACCCTCACCAACCACCCCCGACATCCGGAAACCAGCGATTGATGACTGAACAGCCCTCACCACCGAAGACACACTGAAGACAATGAAGTCAATCCACTCAGTGGCCCCCACGGACCCCTGCCCCCACCACATCTTCAACAGAGCCGCGACACCATCGCACCCATGCTCCGCCACACCATCAACCGCTCCCTGGTGACCGCCTCATTCCCCGACGACTGGAAACACGCCGAGGTCAACCCCCTCCTAAAGAAACCCTCAGCGGACCCCACCGACCTCAAAAACTACAGACCCATCTCCCTGCTCCCGTTCCCAGCGAAAGTCATCGAGAAAGCCATCAACAGCCAACTTGCCACATTCATTGAAGAACACAACATCCTCGACTCCTCCCAATCCGGCTTCAGAAAAAACCACAGTACGGAAACCGCCCTCCTCGCCGCAACAGAGGACATCTGCACCCTACTGGACAAAGGAGAAACAGTAGCCCTCATCCTCCTCGACCTATCAGCGGCGTTCGACACAGTCTCCCACCGCACCCTAATACGCAGACTCTACGACGCAGGAATCCAGGACAAGGCCCTCAACTGGATCTGCTCCTTCCTCTCTGGCAGGACGCAGCGGGTCAGACTCCCCCCTTTCCTCTCTGACCCCACACCTACCACCTGCGGAGTCCCCCAGGGCTCCTCCCTCAGCCCGACGCTCTTCAACGTCTACATGGCTCCACTTGCCCCCATCGTCAGAACCTACGGACTCAACATCGTGTCATACGCAGACGACACCCAGCTCATCCTCTCCCTATCCAACGAGCCCAACACCGCCAGACGCAACTTTCGAGAAGGCATGGAAGCCGTCGCCAAATGGATGAAAAACAGCTGCCTACAACTAAACACCAACAAAACAGAAGTACTCATCATGGGCCCAAACCCCGACGCCTGGAGCGACACCTGGTGGCCCCCCGCCCTCGGAAACCCGCCAACCCCCACAGACCACACACGCAACCTGGGAATCATCCTGGACTCCGAGCTCAAAATGGACCGCCAGATCAACTCTGTCTCGTCTTCCTGCTTCCACACCCTCCGCCTCCTTCGTAAGACCTTCAAATGGATCCCCTCGAACACCGAAAGACAGTCACTCATGCCCTGGTCACCAGCAGACTCGACTACGGCAACGCACTCTACGCCGGAATAAACAAAAACCTCATCCGCAAGCTACAGAACATCCAGAACACCGCCGCAAGACTGGTCCTCAACCTGCCAAAATACTGCCACATCTCCCAGCACCTGTGCACACTTCACTGGCTCCCCGTTGAGGCGAGAATCACCTTTAAGATGCTCACCCACGCACACAAGGCCCTCCACGGCACCGGACCAGCATACCTGAACAGCTGACTCAAATTCCACACACCCCAAAGGACCCTACGATCAGCCCAGCTCTCCTACGCCGTGGTCCCCCGCACCAGAAAGACCAGATCGGGAGGCCGCTCCTTCTCCTTCCTCGCAGCCAAAGCATGGAACGCCCTTCCGCTCCACCTCAGACAGACAACTTCGCTCCCCTTCTTCGCAAGAAACCTCAAAACCAGGCTCTTCGACAGACCCCCTCCTTGATGGAATGGAACCTGCACCCACCCATAGCGCCTTGAGACCCTTACGGGTGAGTAGTCGTGCTTTAACAAACTCCTGATTGATTGATTGCTGATCTGATTGGGAAAGAGTTCCTTGTTGACTCCAGTCAGTCAACTAGGGACGTAGAAGAAAGGGACTGGGGGGTGGTCATCCAATCCTCTACTAAGAAGGCATATGGGTTTTAAATGTAATCTTTAAGTTGACTGGGGGAAAGGTTCGAGCTTCTAATGATAGCAAACCATTTACAATGGACGGATGTGTAAATTGCAACTTGATGCAGTCTGAGTTGTTACCTACCAATGGAAATCATTATGCCCTAATTATATATGAATGGATAACACAGTAACACTTCCTGACATCTCTGATTCAATCTATAACTTTATAGGACAAGGAGGCCTCATCTTCCCTAGCATGTGCCTGAAGTATGGAAACACCTGTCATGAGGATGGTCTTACTATGAGTGGAAGTGTCAGTAGTTGGGCCTTTGTCTGCAAAGTTTCGTAAACATGGTGTGAGTAAGTTGGGAACAATGGAAGTATGATTCCTAACTAAAGAAATCTTGGTCAAGAACAGGAACGTTCCATGCAAGCAATAGGTTTGTCTCTTGGAGTTTTCACTGGTGTGAAGACCAAGTGGGCAGAGTGTAAGTCCGCTACAAACAATGGGAGTTTCTGTCGGCTGTAACCAGGAGGATGCACTGGGAAATCCCAACTATGACTCCTAGCAGTACCTCTAATGTACTTCTCTTTGATTACAAAGATGCAACATATTTAGCAAGGAATTAGATTGAGGAATGCCCCCGCATGTAGGCAACCACATCCTACCTTTATTGACCCCGGTGGATGGGACTCCATTAGTAGACAAACCTTGGATCTTAGATCCATAATTTCTGCCCTCATAATGGTAATAATTTCCCAAAAGCTTGGGTTGATCACATGAGGCCAAATGTAAAAAATGGATTGAACAGAGTATTGTAGGTTCTAGGGGAATTTGGGTCATCAGGGGCAGATACCTGGACAAAAGAAACTAAAGGTTTCGCTAGAAATCAAAAGTTTATTTTTAGATCCCTTTTTGTTGAACAAAGGAGCTACTTTGTAATATTTTCGGGGCATCAGGCGAAGAATGTGTTCTACTTCCTCAATAAGATCATCAATCACACTCAAGCTACAATTTTTTGAGGCAGGACCAGGGCTTTCTTGTTTGTAGGTTCGCCGAATGTTTTTCATTACATTTTCTTTTCCCCATTGCTGGTTCTTAACTTAATTAAAGCCCCTTTAATGTTAGGATACAACGAATACAGTTGTTTCTTAAGTGAGTTGAAAGAAAATCAGCAAAATATAAATAACAATAATAACAGAGACTAATCCTTGATATACCTTCTATTAGTATATCATATATGGTGCGTCGGACGGCCGGGGGTCGTCCGACGCACCAGTGCTCATGTGCGTCGGACGGCCGTCCTACCACATGGCACAGGGAATCCCTCTGGTGCGGGCACCAGAGGGATTCCCTTTCACCCCCAACAGCCTCGGGAGCTGAGGGGGGGCTTCCCCAGCTCCCGAGGCTGCAGATTTGGTTTCCCTGAAATGATGATCAGCCCACATCGCGCTGACGTCATTTCAGTGAAACCAAAACTGAAATGAGCCAAGAGGCTCATTTCAGTTTCGCTTTCTACGTGCTCAGGGGGCTATCTTAGCCCCCTGAGCACGTAGACAGACGGGAGAGGTATCATTGGAAAGGGGAGAATCTCCCCTTTCCAATGGTAACCCTCCCTAGTGGATCCCTGCTTGAGGATCACTCCAGGAGGGCGATCACCAAGCAGGGATCCACCCACTGGCCACAAGGGAGGGGTGAGCGGCCCCTTGGGCAAGGGCCTTTGCTCCCCCCAAAAAATTGGGTACGTTCAGTCTTTCTGCCCCCCCGAGGAGGGGCAGAAAGCCCACTAGAAACCAGGGATTTTTTATGGCAATTTCAATAAGGGGTGGGGGCTTTCCAAAACGGGCATGCCAATTCTCCCACCCTCCACAAAAATTATAGTCTTTCTGCCCCCCGGGGGGTGCATAAAGCCCAAAAGACAGCAGGGATTTTTTTTGCAAATTTGAATTAGGGGTGGGGGCTGCCCAAAACGGGCATGCCAATGCCCCCACCCCCTCCCACAAAAATTACAGTCTTTCTGCCTCCCCTGGGGGGCAGTAGCCCCCAATCTGCCCCCCAGGGGGCAGAAAGCCCACTAGATACCAGGGATTTTTTTCTAAATTGAATTAGGGGTGGGGGCTGCCCAATATGGGCATGCCAATGCCCCCACCCCCCCTGCTGCAAAATGACAGTCTTTCTGCCCCCCCTGGGGGGCAGATGGGGGCAGTATCCCCCAATCTGCCGCCCAGGGGGCAGAAAGCCCACTAGATACCAGGGATTTTTTTCTAAATTGAATTACGGGTGGGGGCTGCCCAATATGGGCATGCCAATGCCCCCTCCCCGCCGCAAAAGTACAGTCTTTCTGCCCCCCCGGCGGGCAGAAAGCCCACTTGAAACCAGGGATTTTGTTTCAAATGCAAATTAGGGGTGGGGGCTGCCCAATATGGGCATGCCAATGCCCCCACCCCTGCCGCAAAAGTACAGTCTTTCTGCCGGGGGCAGATGGGGGCAGTAGCGCCCAATCTGCCCCCCCGGGGGGGCAGAAAGCCCACTAGACACCAGGGGTTTTTGTCCCAATGAATTTAGGGGTGGGGGTTGCTCAAAATGGGCATGCCAATGCCCCCAACCCCCCCCCATAAAATTCCAGTCTTTCTGTCCCCCCCAGGGGGCAAATGGGGGCAGAAGCCCCCAATCTGACACCCCGGGGGGGGCAGAAAGCACCATAGATGCCAGGGATTATTTTTTTTATCGGCCCTGGGTGGGGGCTGCCCAGAATGGGCATGCAAATTCCCCCATCCTACCCCCCAAAGAAAACAAAAGACTTTACCCCCCAAAGAAAACAAAAGACTTTCTGCCCCCCCCAGGAGGCATATTGGGGCAATAGCACCTCATCTGCCCCCCCAAGGGGGGCAGAAAGCCCACTAGCCACCAGTGATTTTTTCCCCCAAAGTTCGGGGTGGAGGCTGCCCAGAATGGGCATGCCAATGCCCCCACCCCCCCCAAAAAAAGATGCCACAGTCTTTCTGCCCCTCCCAGGAGGCAGATGGGGGCAGTAGACCCTGATCTGCCCCCCGGGGGGAAGAGAGCCCACTATGCGCCAGCGATTATGCTGGCTTTTATATACGTAGGGGTGGGGGCTGCCCAGAATGGGCATCCCAATGCCCCCCCCACCAAAAGAATAGCCACAGTCTTTCTGGCTGTTTGCAAGGGGGTCACCTGGGTTTTTGGCCCCGGGATCGGCGTCCATCTTGGGAAACCTACCAAACCCACACATTTCTGAATACTAGACACCCGGGGGAGTCCAGCGAGGTATGGCTTGCATGGGCCCCCCCAATGTTTTGCTACCCAGAATCCCCTGCAAACCTCAAATTTAGCTGAAAAAATCACATTTTTGTCAAATTTCTGTGTGGGAAAGTTGTAGGATCACTGGGCTGACACAAATTTCCTACCACCCATCGTTCCCCCAGGTCTCCCGATAAAAATGGTACCTCATTCGCGTCGGTGGGTCAAGTACCCGCGACAGGCAAGGGCCCAAAACGTATTGAGGAGATATCAAAATTACCTATCAAAAAACAACCTGGTTTTGCAAGGGGGTCATCTGGGTTTTTGGCCCTGGGCTCGGCGGCCATCTTGGGAAACCTACCAAACCCACACATTTCTGAAAACTAGACACCCGGCGGAATCCAGCGAGGTATGGCTTGCGTGGGTCCCCCAACGTTTTCCTACCCAGAATCCCCTGTAAACCTCACATTTAGCTGAAAAAATCAAATTTTTCTCAAATTTCTCTGTGGGAAAGTTGTGGGATCACTGGGCTGACACAAATTTCCTACCACCCAGCATTCCCCCAGATCTCCCGATAAAAATGGTACCTCACTTGCGTGTGTGGGTCAAGTACCCGCGACAGGCAAGGGCCCAAAACGTATTGAGGAGACATCAAAATTACCTATCACAAAACAACCTGGTTTTACAACGGGGGTCACCTGGGTTTTTGGCCACGGACTCGGCGGCCATCTTGGGAAACTACCGAACCCACACATTTCTAAAAACTAGACACCCGGGGAAGTCCAGAGAGGTATGGCTTGCATGGACCCCCCCCCCACGTTTTCCTACCCATAATCCCCTGCAAACTTCAAATTTAGCTGAAAAAATCAAATTTTTCTCAAATTTCTGTGTGGGAAAGTTCTGGAATCTGCATGGATCCGCAAATTTCCTACCACCCAGCGTTGCGCCAGATCTACCGATAAAAATGGTACCTCACTCGTGTGGGTGGGTCAAGTACCCGTGACAAGCAAGGGCCCAAAACGTATTGAGGAGACATCAAAATTACCTATCACAAAACAACCTGGTTTTGCAAGGGTGGTCACCTGGGTTTTTGGCCCCGGGCTCAGCGGCCATTTTGGGAAACTACCAAACCCACACATTTCTGAAAACTAGATACCCGGGGGAGTCCAGCAAGGTATGGCTTGCATGGACCACCCAACGTTTTCCTACCCACAATCCCCTGCAAACCTCAAATTTAGCTGAAAAAATCAAATTTTTTCTCAAATGTCTGTGTGGGAAAGTTCTGGAATGTGCATGGATCCACAAATTTCCTACCACCCAGCGTTCCCCCAGCTCTCCTGATAAAAATGGTACCTCACTCGCGTGGGTGGGTCAAGTAACCGCGACAGGCAAGGGCCCAAAACGTATTGAGGAGACATCAAAATTACCTATCACAAAACAACCTGGTTTTGCAAGGGGGTCACCTGGGTTTTTGGCCCCGGGCTTGGCGGCCATCTTGGGAAACTACCAAACCCACACATTTCTGAAAGTTAGACAGCCGGGAGAGTCCAGCGAGGTATGGCTTGCGTGGATCCCCCAACATTTTCCTACCCAGATTTCCCTGCAAACCTCAAATTTAGCTGAAAAAAACACATTTTGCACATATTTCTGTGTGGAATCACCGTGCCGGCACAAATGTCCTATCCCACAGCGTTCCCCTCAGTCTCCCGAGCAAACTGATATCTCACTTGTGTGGGTGGGGCAAGGGCCTGTGACTGGGAAGAGCCCAAAACATAGGGATTAAGGGTATAGCAACCGAGAATTGTAAGCGCTACATTTTTAAAAAATACGTTTTTAGCCAATTCTGCATTGGACACCCACACAAGTGAGGTATCATTTTACTCGGGAGACTGAGGGGAATGCTGTGGGGTAGGACATTTGTGCCGGCACGGTGATTCCACACAAACATATGTGGAAAATGTGGGTTTTTTCAGCTAAATTTGAGGTTTGCTGGGGATTCTGGGTAGGAAAATGTTGGGGGATCCATGCAAGCCATACCTCCCAGGACTCCCACGGGTGTCTAGTTTTCAAAAATGTATGGGTTTGGTAGTTTCCCAAGATGGCCGCCGAGCCCGGGGCCAAAATCCCAGGTGACCCCCCCTTGCAAAACCAGGTTGTTTTGTGATAGGTAATTTTGATGTCTCCTCAATACGTTTTGGGCCCTTGCCTGTCGCGGGTACTTGACCCACCCACGCGAGTGAGGTACCATTTTTATCGGGAGACCTGGGGGAACGCTGGGTGGTAAGAAATTTGTGGATCCATGAAGATTACAGAACTTTCCCACACAGAAATTTGAGAAAAATGTGATTTTTTTCATCTAAATTTGAGGTTTGCAAGGGATTCTGGGTAGGAAAACATTGGGGGATCCAGGCAAGCCATACCTCGCTAAACTCCCCCGGATGTCTAGTTTTCAGAAATGTGTGGGTTTGGTAGTTTCCCAAGATGGCCGCCGAGCCCGGGGCCAAAAACCCAGGTGACCCCCCTTGCAAAACCAGTTTGTTTTGTGATAGGTAATTTTGATGTCTCCTCAATACGTTTTGGGCCCTTGCCTGTTGCGGGTACTTGACCCACCCATGCGAGTGAGGTACCATTTGTATCGGGAGACCTGGGCGAACGCTGGGTGGTAGGGAATTTGTGGATTCACACAGATTCCAGAAATTTCCACCACAGAAATGTGAGGAAAATGTGGTTTTTTTGACAACGTTTGAGGTTTGCAAGAGATTCTGGGTAACAGAACCTGGTGAGAGCCAGACAAGTCACCCCATCCTGTATTCCCCCAGGTGTATAGTTTTCAAAAATATATAGGTTTGCTAGGTTTCCCTAGGTGCCGGCAGAGCTAGGGTTCAAAATCTACAGCTAGGCACTTTGCAAAAAAACGGTCAGTTTTCACTGTGAAAATGTGGTGTGCCCACATTGCGTTTTGGGCCGTTTCCTGTCATGGGCACTCGGCCTACCCACAAAAGTGAGGTACCATTTTTCTCAGAAGACTTTGGGGAATGCGGGGTGGGTGGAATTTTGTGGATCCAGGCAGATTCCAGAACTTTCCACCACAGAAATGTGAGGAAAATGTGTTTTTTTTGTCAAAGTTTGAGGTCTGCAAGGGATTCTGGGTAACAGAACCTGGTGAGAGCCAGACAAGTCACCCCATCCTGTATTTCCCGGGGTGTCTAGTTTTAAAAAAATATGTAGGTTTGCTAGGTTTCCCTAGGTGCTGGCAGAGCTAGGGTTCAAAATCTACAGCTAGGCACTTTGCAAAAAAAGGGTCAGTTTTCACTGTGAAAATGTGGTGTGCCCACGTTGCGTTTTGGGCCGTTTCCTGTCGCGGGCACAAGGCCTACCCACACAAGTGAGGTACCATTTTTCTCAGAAGACTTTGGGGAATTCGGGGTGGGTGGAAGTTTGTGGATCTACGCAGATTCCAGAACTTTCCACCACAGAAATGTGAGGAAAATGTGTTTTTTTGACAAAGTTTGAGGTTTGCAAGGGATTCTGGGTAACAGAACCTGGTGAAAGCCAGACAAGTCACCCCATCCTTGATTCCCCTGGGTGTCTAGTTTTCAAAAATGTATAGGTCTGCTAGGTTTGCCTAGGTGCCGCCAGAGCTAGGATTCAAAATCTACAGCTAGGCACTTTGCAAAAAAAGGGTCAGTTTTCACTGTGAAAATGTGGTGTGTCTACATTGCGTTTTGGTCCGTTTCCTGACGCCGGCACTAGGCCTACCCACACAAGTGAGGTACCATTTTTCTCGGAAGACTTTGGGGAATGCGGGTGGGTGGAAGTTTGTGGATCAACGCAGATTCTGGAACTTTCCACCACAGAAATGTGAGGAAAATGTGTTTTTTTTAACAAAGTTTGAGGTTTGCAATGGATTCTGGGTAACAGAACCTGGTGAGAGTCAGACAAGTCACCCCATCCTGTATTCCCCTGGGTGTCTAGTTTTCAAAAATGTATAGGTTTGCTAGGTCTCCCTAGGTGCCGGCAGAGCTAGGGTTCAAAATCTACAGCTAGGCACTTTGCAAAAAAAGGGTCAGTTTTCACTGTGAAAATGTGGTGTGTCCACGTTGCGTTTTGGGCCGTTTCCTGTCGCGGGCACTAGGCCTACCCAAACAAGTGAGGTACCATTTTTCTCGGAAGACATTGGGGAATGCGGGGTGAGTTGAATTCTGTGGAGCCACGCAGATTCCAGAACTTTCCACCACAGAAATGTGAGGAAAATGTGTTTTTTTTTTACAAAGTTTGAGGTTTGCAAGGGATTCTGGGTAACAGAACCCGGTGGGAGCCAGACAAGTCACCCCATCTTGGGTTCCCCTGGGTGTCTAGTTTTCAAAAATGTATAGGTTTGCTAGGTTTCCCTAGGTGCGGCAGAGCTAGGGTTCAAAATCTGCAGCTAGGCACTTTGCAAAAAAGGGTAAGTTTTCACTGTAAAAATGAAGTGTGTCCATGTTGCGTTTTGAGCCGTTTCCTGTCGCGGTCACTAGGCCTACCCACACAAGTGAGGTACCACTTTTATCGGGAGACTTAGGGTAACACAGAACTGTAGAGCAACTGTTATTACCTATTGACTTTCGATGCATTTCTGCCTTCCAAATGTAAGAAAATGTGTAAAAAAGAAGTCACTTTGAAAAATGTCCTATAATTCTCATGCTAGTATGGGTACTCACAATTTCGGAAATGTGCAAATAGCTACTGTTTCTAAACTCTATATTTAATTCCAATTTCAGAAATACATAGGTGTCTTTCATCCCTATTTTTCACTGTATATATTTTCCCAAATGAATTGCTATATACCCGGTACATAATAAAAAACCATTGCAAGATGCTGCTCAGTTATTGGCTCTGGGTTTGTCGGGTTCTTGGTGAACCTAAAAGTCCTATATATCCCCAAAACCAGAAAGGTCCAGCGGATGTAACGGTATATTGCTTTCAAACATCTGTCATAATTAGAAGAAGTTACAGGTGAAAACGTTGGCACAAATGGCTGTTTTTTTCAACTCATTTTAAATTTTTCCTATTTTCAACTGTTAGTTTCTATAAAGAAATCTTGAAGGATCTACACAAATGACTCCTTGCTGAATTCAAAATTGTATCTACTGTTCTAAAATGTATAGCTTTCCAGGATCCATTATTGCTTTCATACCCATTTCTACCATTAACTGGAAGAAGGTTGAAAGCACAAAAATTGCAAAAATAGGCTATTTCCCAGTAAAATGCCAAAACTGTGTAAAAATGTTGGTTTTCTGACAAAAGTATCTCAGTCTCTGAAAGCTGGGAAAATGGTGATTTCATCCCCACAACCCCTTTGTTGATACCATTAGCAGGGGAAAAAACAGACGCTTTCATTTGCAGCACTTTTTTCCCATTTTTCCAACAAAAACCAAAATTTAGCTGTATTTTTACCTTTAGAATCACCGTGATGTTGGAAGAAAAGGACACAAATTTGGCGTGGATACCTTATGTGGTCAAAACGTTACAGGGGCCTAAGCGCGAACTACCCCAAATAGCCCAAAAAAAGGCTTAGCACAGGGGGGAGCCCTAGCAGCGAAAGGATTAAGAGAAAACCAATAAAAAGGTATAAAATTCAACAGCATGCTTAATTTAAGTTGCAAACCCCCCACACTGAAGGTCAAGCAAAAGTGCTCATAGCTACCCTCAGACTACTACGACTGGATATCTGTCAGAATAAGTCATTAGGCCCACTTCAAACACCAACAGGTGTTGGAGGGCGAGGGCCCACCACAGCACAGGGCTTAGGCGATGGTGCAGGCCACCCTATAAAACAGTGCAAAGAAAACACTCTGCAAGCTGTGGCCCGGACGAGATTAATGTTCCAGTCTAATAAGTGCCAGCAGCGTGGGACCCTATAATAGGCATGTATTCTTCGACCCCTCCTTTTTTGGTTTCTCAAGTAAACTGGTGAGCAACGTCCCACCGGAAGAATCATGATAAATAAAATACGGGCAGGGCAATAGAAAAGGGATCATAAAGAGCAAATGTTCAGGAAGCCAGTGCACAGCCAACAACCTCTCTTCTAAGTTTGATCACACTGGCGGCCATAGGCTCAAACCAGGAGGAGACTGATAGAAGTGCGTGACTTGAGAGGAAACAAATAAAGAGCCTCTGAGCATCAGTAATGGGTTTACCAGAATGGAGGAAAGTGCCCGATAGAAGAGCCATGGGGAGGGCGGCCCTGTCTTGGCTCTTCCTGATGCTGACGGGTGAACGCATTATATAGTGCTGTGAGAAGCAAGAGGTGGTGGTAGTTGCACGGGCCTCCTCCTATGGCTCAAAGTGACCTGGGTCACGTAGTCCCCGAGAGTGCTGGTGCTGAAAGATCCCAAACAGCGGGACTGTTGAATGTGCTATATAGCGCCGTGAGCAGCAACAGTTGGTGGTAGTTGCACGAACCTCATCCTATGGCCCAAAGTAGCCTAGATCATGTCGTCCCCAAGAGTGCTGGTGCTGAAAGTTCCCAAAATTGGTATTTGCTTTGGTTTGTAAGAAAAAGTCAAGCAAATCAGCACAAAGTGCTGATCTGCATTACTCTGCATCAGGGTGGCATTCCATGAGTGGCACATGGGCGTTTCCGTGCTACCATCCATGGTTTTTGATGCAAAACCCTACCTACTAACAATAGTAGACAGGGTTTTGCAGCAAAAATTAATGCCACTTGAAATCAGGCGTTAAAAGGAGAAATGCATGTGTCCTGCACTGTTCAGCACAAATGCAAAAGTAGGAAACGTTTTAAAAGGTGTCTAGTGATAGTATTTTGCATTGGAAGGCAACACTTCCAGTATAAATCCTTTGCTAGACTCAAACACACACCCTTGCACTATGGTGCAAAAGTGTGTGTGGTTGGCGTCCAACAGCAGAATTCTGTGCCGGCGTTAGGGAAAGAGGAGGAAAGTGTCATATCTCTGTAGATATAGAGCTCTCCTACTTTCTCCTTGTCCCGCAATGCAGCACAGCATTTTTGGCTGCTGCACTCCATTGCGTGACACTTTTGTAAATCTGGGCCTACGTTTTGGGAGATATATCACTGCTCAGCTGATTTCAAACCCCCATTTTCAAAATGTATTCACAGAAATGCTTAATATTTAACTACATTTCAAACATATGTTATTTTCTAAACACTGTACATACCTGTGGGAGTCTGCTAATTATGATTAACTACATGATTAGCTTTAGCAAATTTGTTACAGTTTTAAAATATGAATGTTACTATTAGTTGGAAATATTTTTCAGTTTAACCTCTTCTCTTCCTACGCCAAACCTGGGAAAATGGGAGCTCTCTTGCATTCTCCTTTACTTTCTGCAGTATTTACACCTCTGTGATCCATGTTTACATTTAGAGTTATATATACATGTTGGAAAGAAATTGCAGATGTTTGTTAATACCTATGACAGCTGGTCTTGTATTTCCTCATTAGTATTGTTTGCTGAACACTTTGTTCTCACTTCTATGAGTACATCTTCTCCTCTGCCTCCAATTTTAACTTGCCAGTACAAACAAATTGCAGCAATTGTTTTAAATTGTATTCTCATAGGCAGCATTCCTGAATGACAAGCTAGATGATTCTGTCATCGTAAGTAATTTCTAACTTTTGCATGCAAAGATTTGGGCCCTGTTCACTAAGGTATTTTGTTCCAAAAAGATATATTTACTGACTAAAATGCCTCCATTTACACTTGCCACAAATCCATCACAGGATCCCTGGCAGGTGTAAATGGATTTACTGCTGCAGATTTCTCAACATGAGAGTTGAGAAAGCTACAATCCTAAATTATTCAAAGGGTGAGAAGGGGATGTTTATTGTTTGACTTTCCTTGGAAGTTTGGAAATGCCCACAAACATGTACATTTGGAATAAGGGGACGGGCTTTCTCCATTGGTTAAAGTGTTTTCCTTATGTAGAAAAAAAAATGTTTGTGTTTGCCCAGGAGACTCAATACCTCATATGCACAATTGTATGTTATGTAGAATTCCTTATGGGGGAAGGAGCCCTTAGGAAATATCACATGACATTCTCAGTAGTACCCTGGCAACATGTGCCAGGTTCATCATTCCTGATGTTCACAGGGAGGTGTAAAAAGCCTCATTCGCCTGTATTTATTCCTGGAAAGTTTCGGGTTGAGCTGTTAAGCAAAAGGGGGGCGGGGGGGGGTCCCTAAAAGCATTTCCCCATTCATTTTCCTTAGGAAAATTTAACAGAGTTACTGCTGAACAGAATTACACCACATTTGGCAGAAAGGTAGATCTTGGCCCAGAAAGCATGCTTTTTGTGATTTGGTGTAAATCTGTTCAGTATGCCCATGTGGGTGGGAGCAAAGTAATGGAGCCAGCTGCCGTCTGCACACATTATGGTACAGGCTGGGGAGCTGGCTGGGGCCAGGGGGACCTTTGAGTTCCTCCTCGGCCCCCAACTAGAGACACATTGTGGGTACCCTGGATGGGTACTGGCTCACTCACCAATAATGTAAGTGGCTAGCTCCTGCCAGAGGAGCTGGCAGGGGCTGCTGAGGCCCTGGGGCTCCCCCTGTGGTCCCCAATGAAAACGAAGTTGTGGGTGCCTCAGTTAGGCCCGGGGCACCCACTTAACATAATATTGCCAGAATCAGCCAGCACTCGCTATGGGTGCTGGCTGAGGAGACGGCAGGGGCTGTGTGGGCCTTTTGGTTCCCCCTGCAGCCCCCAACATTAAAACATAGTGTGGGTACATGGCCACTCAAAATATTAAACAAAATTACAAAACGAATAGTAAATGAGCCGCAGGAGCTGCTCATTTATTATTTACTGTTCCACAAAGGATCGCCCCATAATGCCCTATGGCATTTGTAAATTATATATTTTCTAGCTGGTGGTGCTTCTAGAAGGGGCAGATAGACATAGATACACACACATATATATATATGCATATGTGTGTGTGTGTGCACGCAAGTGTGTGTGTATTTTATCATTAAAAATAATATTTACCTTAATGGTAAAATACCCTGCTGAAAGTGTGCCATTTAAATAGACTATGTGTTGCTTACCTGCGTGGTAAAAACTGTGTGGTAAAGGTCACATATAGTAAGTGACGCATAGGAAAGTTGACATACCATTGACAACATTGTGACTCCTGGAGCGAGACATACCAGCTGTTCAAGCCATAAATCTAGGTTAGTGTTCTAAACTATTTTTCTTTTCTCTTGCAACATTAGCAATTATGTCAAGGCCAATGTTAGTGAACTTGCTTTTAAGGACAGAAAACGTTGATGAAACCCACTTGATTGATTAATGCCTTTGAGAATTTCATCTATAGTTAAAATCTTTTTATGTGCTACAGTTACTTTAGCTGGTTGCTCATTGCAAGCCTGGATTGTAGAGACTCACCACCCTTCTCAAGTATTACTTGTCAATTGATTATTCAGAGTAATAGGATATATCAAATAGTCTGTTTGAAAGTGAAGGCAGGGTCGAGACTAACATCATAAATTAACGTGGTATGGCACACTGGAGGAATTAAAATGGCCGCAATGGCTCTGATACAGAGTTAGTGGTTGTGGGAGGGTTGTACGACGGTACAACGCAGGCAATTACTTTGCATGCCTTTCATACAGATTTTTTAGTGCTCATGTTTTTACCGCGCATATGCAATTAAAACGCATGCCAATACCACGCATTGTTTTTAGATTTAAAAACAATGTATTTGTGGGGGGTGTCGTGTTTTAGTGAAGCACTGGAGTCAGGTAAGTGATAATGGTTCTTTATTGGATGGTCATTACAGCGCTTCATGTCGCCATGTCCGCTCCCGTCCCCTGTCTTCTTCGAATCCCCTTCCTCCCCTTGACCGGAAGTCGTGTCCAGTTCCGATCCCTTCCCCCTTAGTCGGGTACAGGGTCCTAGTGCCCTTGTGCCCAGGTCATGACATCTCCCCCTTTGTTGCAGGAAATGAAGGTATACAGTGGTGAGAGAGATGTAATTAGATGAAGAGATAGAGAGAGAGATCTGGGTGGAGAGAGAGAGAGAGAGAGAGAGAGAGAGAGATGTAGACGAGACATTTCGGGGTCCCTTTCATCACATTTCTTCAATCAGTCTTTTTGGTCTTTTACATTCTCTTCTTCGATGTTGCTCTCCCTTGTCCTTCTGCCATTCCTCGTCCGGTCTCTCATCTGTGCCAGTAGCTCCAGCTGCTATGTCTCCTCCGTCTTCTTCCAAGCTCTTTGCTCCCTTAAAGTGAGAGCTGTTCCTTGTTATTCGATAAGGGCCTGCTGCTGCTGTTATCATTGGCCCTTTCACATCTGTCACAGTTAGTGGTTCCTTTGAGAACGGACTGTCCGACTTTCTCAGTTGCCGCTGCCGCACCACCACCGTGTCCCCTAGCTTGAGGTGCGATGGAGTGGCATGTCTCCTGGCGTCGGCATACGCCTTCATTTTTTCCTTGGCCTCATGGTCTCTGACAGCAATGCTGCTGTTCTCGGGTGGCGCCGTTGTCTCCAGCTGTGGTTGCCTTGTCCTGCTTGTTCTGCCCAGCACCAGCTCAGCGGGGCATCGTCCTGTGGAACTGTGAGGGGTGTTTCGATAATCTCTGAGCATTTGACAAAGGGCCTGTCCTATTGACATCTGCGCTAGCTTTGCTCTTTGGACAGCCTTTTTTATGTTCCCCATGAATCTTTCCACCATGCCATTTGCTTGTGGCCACAGCGGTGTTATCTTCCTGTGGCGAATGCCTAGGTAGTCCATAAACTTTCGAAATTCCTCCCCTGAGAATGGTGGACCATTATCCATTTTTAGTGTCTGTGGGGAGCCCCAGGCTGCGAATATGTGATCCAGTATTGGCAGTGTTGTACTTGCTGATGTCGACGAGACTTGGCGCACAATGGGAAATCTGGAATATTCGTCAATCATCACGAGCAAGTAGTTGCCCGTGTCTAGAGGTCCATAGAAATCGGCTGCCAGTTCTGTCCACACTGCCCGTGGTAGTTCTGACATTTGTAGTGGTTCAGGCTTCGCGGGCTGCCCTGTCGTTTGGCAGATGTGGGCAATTTGTGATAGTGTCCTCCACCATCTTGTCCAAACCAGGGAACCACACTTTCTCCCGTAACAGCTTCTTTGTCGCAACCATGCCTCTGTGTGATTCGTGTGCTAAGTTTACAGTTTGTCTGCGCAAAGCCCTTGGCATAACTATTCTTGTTCCTCTCATTACTATTCCATTCACAGTCTCGGAGAGTTCTTCGTGAACCTTTTTGAATGCCAGTATCTCCTCCTTGCTGACTTCTTCTTCCATGATGCTATTGTTGTTGATATGTCTCCATCTCTGCTGCCTCGTTACCATTTTAATTGCTTGCATCGTGGCATCCCTCCCTGTCTCTTGCTCAAGTTCTGCTATCGTTATTGATGCCGGAGTGTTTTGTTTTAGCACAAAGTTTAGATATTCCTCCGTCATTGATGTTCCTTGAGATGTCTGTGGTAAGGGGTGCCGTGACATGTAGTCAGCCGGGTTGTGTTCTTTTCCCGGTTTGTGCACGATCTTGAAATCATAGTCCATCAGTCTTATGCCCCATCGCTCGATGCGAGGCGGTATCTTTGCATTTGGATTTCCATAGATTGTCACTAGGGCCTGATGGTCTGTGATGATGGTGAATGGTTTTCCGTATATGAACATGTGATAGTGTTCACATGCCCATACTACTGCTAGGCTTTCTTTTTCCGGCTGCGAGTATGCCCTCTCAATGTCGGACAAGCTTTTGCTTGCACATGCCACAATCTTCCTTGGCGACTCTTTGCCTGGCATGTGTTGTGCCAAGATCGCTCCTAGTCCTACCGGGCTGGTGTCCACAGTCAGTTCCGTACACAGCAGTGGATCGAAATAGGCAAGATGGTCCACTGCAATCACAGCATGTCTGATGGCCTCAAACGCCTTGTTACAGTCTTGTGTCCAACTGAATTTGTGGCCCTGTTTCGTTAGTTCCCTTAGTGGCGTGCTCACTGTGGCAAAGTCTTTTATGTATCGAGCACAGTAGCTGGCGAGCCCGAGAAATGACCTCACTTCTCCAACATCTGCCGGAGGACTTGCTTTTTCCAGCGTCTCCACTTTGCTGTGATCCGGTCTCATTCCTTTTCTTGAGAAGATGTGTCCGAAAAACACCAGTTCAGTTCTCCTTATTTCGCACTTGTCTTCATTTAGCGTTAGGCCTGCTTGTTCCAGATGCAGACATATTTCCCGCAGAGCCCTGTCATGCTCCTCATCTGACTGACCGAACACCAGAATGTCATCACTGTAATTTAGACTGTTCTTCACTGGCCTTATGACCTGCCGTATTGTTTCCTGAAAGATCTCGGCCGCCGATGAGATGCCAAAGCTCAGTCGTTTGTAGCGAAACAGACCCATGTGTGTGGAGAATGTGGGGATGTACCTTGATTGTGGGTCAAGCTCCAGCTGATGGTATCCTTTACACAGGTCCAGCTTTGAAAATCGGCAGGCGCCAGTGAGGCAGCTGATCATATCGTTTAGATGCGGTCCTGGGTGTCTTTCCCTTTCAATTGCTGTGTTTGGTATCCTCATGTCCACACATATGCGAATCTTGGATGTGTTCATTTTTGGAACCGCCACTATTGGTGACACCCATGGGGTCGGTCCGTTTGCAGGCTCTATAATGTCTTCCTTCAACAGGTTTTGTATCTCCTCTTCCACCTGTGGCTGCAGGTGTATCGGCACTCGTCGGTGATGCTGAGCTTCATTAATGTGCAGTGTTATTTGCCGTCCTTTTAGTTTTCCTAGTCCTTGTAGTATCGCTGGATATTCTCGCAAGATGTTCTGCTTCTCTGTTACGTGGTATGTCATTGCAAGGAGACCCATCACCTGCGCCGTGATGTTGCTTAGCAGACATGGTGCTGGTATGTCGCCCGGTAGCACATGTATTTCTTCTTTGCTTGATCGATCTTTGTATATCAGTGTCTCTGTAAATTTTCCCATGTTGATCACTGGTTTTTTTGAGCCCCAGGTGAATACATCAACTGTTGATGGAGCTAGCATTGGTTTTATCTTCATTTTCTCGTATTCTGACACGCATATTATGTTGCATGTGGCACCGCTGTCCAGCACGAATCGTGCGCTGTGTTGTCCCACATTTATGTCTACGGACGCTGTTTTCTTCACTTGATGCTTCTCCACTAGATGGATGTGCTCACGCTCTCCGTCTTCCACAGGGGCATCGGACATCAGGTATAGTCGTCCCACGCCCTCCTGTACTGTCTCCCCTTCCGACTCAGCTGACGAGCTGCGATTTGCCGTCTCCATGTGTCTGGCATATCTGTTCATTGCTGTTCGTGGTCTTCCCAGTCGTCCTCTCTCGCTTTTGAACTGCGTGCCCATGCAGGCACTTGCGAAGTGATTGTCCCTATTGCATTTCCTGCATTTCTGACCCATTGCTGGGCAGGCGCCGACGTGTGGAAACTCGAGTCTGCATCTGTAACATGTTCTTTCGTGCGGCTTTCTTGGCAGGTGTTCGTTGTCTTCCTTCTTCCTGTTGCTTCCGGTCATGCGGCCACTTCCCGTCATGCGGTTGGCTTGTTCTATTCGTCTTTCCTTTCCCAGTTCCATCTGCTTTGCGTGTGTTGTTGCTCTTGCTTCTGCCCGGGCCATTGTCAGAATTTTCTCCAGTGAGGTCGGTTCTTTCAGGATTCGTGTGCGGAACTCCACAGACCTACAACCTTCAATAATGCGCAGTCGGATTGCTTGTTCGTTGTCGAACTTGTCGAATTCGCAGTGTGTGACCAGTTTTCGCAGTCGTGTTGCAAAATCGTCGAGCGACTCCTCTGCTTGTTGGTACGCGATGGCGAAAGTGTATCTTTCGAAATCAATGTTTCTTTGTGGGTCGAACTTGTCTGTGAGGCATTTGATCAGTCCTTTGTAGGTTGCTGTTTGGTCTTGAGGGAACGTTACTAGCAAGTCTTCCACTTCATCCCCTACGAGGTTTAGAAATAGATCTGTGTGTTTGCTCTCTGCGACGTCTGTGGCGCGCATGTATCTTTCGAATTTGCGAATCCATCGTTCCCATCTGATGCCTATCTGTGGCTCAGATAAATTGAATGGAAGGGGCCTGCGGAATATCGCTTGTGTGCCGTTCTTGTCATGTGTGGGATCCGTCATTGTTGGGCCTGCAGCACTTGCGTTGTGGCGTACTTCTTTTCTTGGTACTTCTTTTTTATCTTCTTGATGTTATATACTCTTTATTTGTCCTTATTTCCCTTTATTATCTTCCTTGCCTTCTTTTTATCTTCTTTATTACTTCTTATCTTTGTTATTTCTTTTAATTTCTTACTTTGCGCAGCTTTTCGCAGCTTTTCTGTGATTTTCTTTTTTGTTTCCTGACTTTAAAATGGCCGCCGAGCTTCTCACGCTTCTTATTGGCTTATTTTGCCTGATTCAAAGATGGCCGCCCAAATCTCGCGAGATCGCGGGTCTTCCGTGCCTCCGCCTGACTCTAAAATGGTCGCCGGGCCTTCCGTGATGCTGATTGGTTGTTTCTGCCTGGTCTCAAAATGGCCGCCGTCCTCGCGCGAGATTCGCATTCAATTGCGCGCACGCTGACTTTTACTCAGCGGGGGCAGCTTCTGCAGATGTCGCGCTGACTTTGCCTGCGTCGGGCGGCTTTAAAGTTGTGCCGGGTGTCCTTTGTGGCTTCTTTTGCACTCACCGCCTCTGCGCTTGAACGGTGCTTCTTACCGCTTGTTTGCTGCGGCGGGGTGGGCTCCCGCGTCGTTGTGGTCGCCGCACTCGGACCAGGGTGGGCTCCTGGCTCCGTTTCTTCGCACGACCTCCGCTTCTTGACCACGCGTTGTCCTTCTGGTCGTTACCCTCATCGCCAGTTGTCGTGTTTTAGTGAAGCACTGGAGTCAGGTAAGTGATAATGGTTCTTTATTGGATGGTCATTACAGCGCTTCATGTCGCCATGTCCGCTCCCGTCCCCTGTCCTCTTCGAATCCCCTTCCTCCCCTTGACCGGAAGTCGTGTCCAGTTCCGATCCCTTCCCCCTTAGTCGGGTACAGGGTCCTAGTGCCCTTGTGCCCAGGTCATGACAGGGGGAGACCCCCCAACTTACCTTAAATGCGTGGTATTGGCATGTGTTGTAAATGCATATTCGCAGTAAAAGTACACGTGCTAAAAAATGCGTGGTAAAGGCACAACGAGGTAAAAACCTCGTTGTACGGGCTGTTTCCCTGTGGGAGGAGCCCCAGATTAGTCTGTTCAGTTCATTTGGCCAGCAACCATGAAAACGGCCATGACACATAAGGCGAAGATTATTGTTGTAATAAAAATTCCGATTGATCCACTCTACCCCAATAAAATCAGTAGTTAAGTATACTGATTTCCAACAAACCATGCCCAAATTGATCCTACCACTCCTACAAATGAATCAGAAAGTGGAGCTGACCATATCCATGTTCTTGATTGAGGTGAACAGTTACAAACTGGTATACCCCTGACTCCATAAAAACCTATTTACTTATTCCAATCATGCAATGCATGGTGACCAGGCCGAATTTAGGCATGAAGAAGAATATGCTACATTAAAATGGGACACTAGAGCCTCTACTACCAGGACCACAATATTGGCCCCATTCGGTGCTGACCCACAACCTCTGATGGAACAATTTGTGGACAATAATCCAACTTAAAGGAGTATATGGCCCAACCTCTTGTACATGCTTAACCCACACTTGGGCCATTAGCTGGCAGAAACACTCACTGATAGAACACTCTGCACTGAAACGTACAGTACTTTACAGGTCATAAATGTGTATCCTGGCAAGGCTGATTCACCCTTCCATCTTTTCAATGTTGGCAAATTTTATACCATTAATTTAGTTTCATTGTAGCACCTGGGACTGAAAGCACTTAAAAAGTGCAAACATGCACTACGTAGAGGGATAAAACAGATTATCATTTGCAAACCACCTGCTCTATGAAATATCATGAACACTGCACTTTTTAGTCAACCATTTGGCTGCTAGCCAGTGCTTCATGATTCACGGACCAAGTAATGCTTGATAGGAACTCCTCACAAGCTTTGTGTACTGCCCTGACCTTTAGAAAGTCAACTATTTCTTTCAACTGTATATTGCCTGTCCCCACTGCCACATAGGAGTCTAGGAGGCAAGCATCATTGCTTACTTGTGTGTTACTCGTACTCCTTCCTCTAATGCCACCCTACCCAACCCTTATTAGTATATCTGGCACAGCTGGCACCCAATAAAGCATTTGGAATGTTATCAAAGTGCTCTAAAGGGGAAGTAATATAACTTGATCATCGCTGTACAACACGTAAATAAATACATGAATTAATCAATGTTTAAATATTGTTAGTGCATCTGCACATAACCTGAAAGTTATGGGTCTGGTTCACAAAGGAAAGTTGTAAGCATATAATACATGGGCGCCTGCAATCCCTTTATATAAGGCTTTCTCAAATTTCCTATTCACAGATGAGTTGAGACGTCCCTAGAAATGATGTAGCTCAACTGTAATAAGTTATTTCAGTCGAGTTGTGATGTCATAATGCCTGCTATCAGAGCCAGCAGCCAGGGTGAAAGGCAGGCCACGGAGCCTAACAATAGCTGCAGTTTAAACAAGGAAAACAGACCTGGCTTTTCTTTCTTCAGATCTACTTCCTGAAGAAGAAAATATGATCAGCAGAAAGGAAATTTTATGGCAACATGTTTATTTTTTCCACACTATAGGTAGTTGTAGTAAAGGCAGAATCTCTGCATGTTTCTAGGCAATCTGGGCTGCAGCATTGTTTGAGTTGTAATATTCCTCCTTTAACATCTTTTTGCGACAATTGCTAACTGCTTTTTAGTGTTTCATTTCTCAGTACAGACTCTGCTTTTATTCTTCTTATCTACAATGAATACAAAAGAGGAAGACACCATGGATTTAGGAGGTTTATGGGAAGCGTGACAGTATAATCATGTATAATAATGAACAAAATACCATGTACCACAGATTAAAAGGATAGTAAAAGTCCCTCAGAGTTTAACGACCTTATAAAGAAACTTAGCATTCGGCCTTGTTCCTCTATATAGTCAAGGAACTTTTCATTGACTTTCAAAAGTCTTATAATGTAAGGCGGAAGATATTTTATCACATACATATTTACAATATATTTTTTCCCTAGTATTATAAAGTCGTATGTTCTTTCATCCTCCACTGATTGTTTGTTTACCCAGACACAATTTACATTTTTACAGGAATGGCTCAGACTTTTAAATGAACACCTAGAACCTGTGAATATTTTCAAAATATCAATTCGGCGTGTCCCTGATTCCATAAAGCAAGTGTGCTCAGGCCTTGAGGAAAGGTGTGGCTGCTAGAAACAGTCATCTTTCTCCTGCATGTGCTGAGGTGTGTTTCTATGTAGGTGCACATTGTATCTAAGCATACTGACACACTTAACGTTCTTAGGAGTATGCACTTTAAAATATCTAGTGAGGGTCATGTGTAGGACACCGGGACCTGGGGAGGCAGCTGTTCCTCAATGTTAAGGTCTCATGTTTCTCTTCAGTTGTACAGACAGAGACACGTGTTATTGGTGTAAACTGTGTACAGCACGCTTGTCCTCTGCAGTGAAGACCCGTAGTTACACCAGTCAAACAGTAAGCATGAAGCATTCATCTTTGCTAATTACCTATCATTAAATGTATATCTACTGCCTCTCATCTTTTCACCTAAAAGAGACCATGACCAAACGAATTATAGTGGCGTTCAATTCAGACAGCCGGGCTTTGTAGACTATCTCACTGGCACAATGAGAGTTGTCGGATGTTTCGTCTGCACACCGCTGACTTTAAAAACACATTATCTGATGTATACAAGTCAAAGACATCACCAAATAGGGGACCCTAACAGGACTATTATCTGTAACAAATGAAGGAATGTTAACACCTCTCAGCTGGTGCGAGGAAAATAACTTGCAACTCAGTGAATCCAGTGCATATGGCAATGACTGCAAAAGCAGGCTCGGAAAAAAGAGCTAAGCTGAACAAAACAGGAAAATGTCTGGCTTTTGCATCTGCATTTCCCAAACACACACTGTCTAGTCAACTGACCGGTTTCATTTCCCAGCAAGTGAATAAAGCATTGCTTCGTGGCATATCTTCATGCTGCTGACAAGTTAAATCCTTCTGGTTTTTCACACAAGTCTTCAGACGAAAGAAAGCTGTAAGGAGAAATATGAAAATAGATTACTCTTCATAGAACTCCCAATCCTGTCAGGGGCTGATGGGGTGGGACTTTACACCACAATAAAATTAATAGAACAGGAAATAACCCAGTGCGCCTGTTTAACCTGCCTTTTATGGACTCGGTTTCCTTTCCACAGGGACCACATAGGACATACGTTAAATATGTACCATCTATGACAGATTACATAAACTACAGTGTTGGTGCTCCAAGTTTACTCAGGAAGCTATTCAGCACTACATCACATTGTTCAATTGTGTGACCAGTTGGCCATTTTACGGTCTGGCTTGGCAGCACAGCTGTCGCCAGACAATTAATTATGTGAGCTTCACTAGATAGGGGCTTTGGCTCCGTCCACAAGTGGGAAACATGAGTACATGTTTTGACTGGGCAGACGTTATGTGCTTCCACAAAAAAGTGCTTGCCCTCCACTCAGCTGCAACCAATTTGTTTATTTATACGGCTGCCTGAGTTTGGACTTTCAGGGGCACACATATGAAACTATAATGCTTTTAAAGTGTGTTGGATAACTAGATAATTTATAGTGTTTTTGTCTGGCAGCAGCACAGATGGGAGGAGCGCAGTCAGTAACCTACATTGATGTTTAGGTCTGGCTTGATAGTACAACTGTTGCCTGATCTTTTAACCTACACAGTAGTATTCTACAGTTCTTTGCTTCCACACAAATTCAAATCCATTCCAATGTTATTTAATTGTAATGCTTCATATTACCATACAATGCTTCTTTAACCCCAGACGTATTGATGTTGCCAATGCTTGTGTTCTTTTTGGGTGTAACAGTAGCAAACGTGTTGGCGAAGCCAAGAGGTCTTGCTTATATGTGAAAGTGCTTCATTGTTGATTGAGGAGTTGTGTTTCCGGTTTTGTGATGGGCAGAGGAGAATATGTCAACAGCTGAAAGAATGGATGGCATAGTTGAGTGCATGCACAGTAAATGATGAGTTAGTGCATGTAGCCACAGCTGCATGAATATGTACTTTGTTATTCTGCAAGCACTGTAAGAGCAGTGTGTATGCTCCCAATATGTAATATGGTTTGTGTACTGTCAGAAATTGAAGTTTACACCCTGTCTATGCAGGAGCTGCAATCCTAATCATGGTACGTCAGATACACAACCTAAATTAATCTGTGCTCACTGTCTGATAGGTTGGCACAGAGCAGTCAGGCTTAACTTAAGAGGGGTTGTATAGCAGAAGCACATGTGCCTCTACTATGCTGCCTAAACGATGAATTTGTCTGAACAACGCATTCCTTTGCCGCGCATGCCTTTACCGCGCATGCCTTTACCACTCAATTTCTTGATAAAAGCATGACTGGTTTAGGGATGTGTGGTAAAGATCACACCCTATGTCACCTGTACTTAGCCTTAATAACTACCCCTACCCCCACAAGCCCTAAAAAGTAACCCAACCCCACCCTGAGCCCTTAAAACTAACCTGACCCCCGAGCCCTTAGAACTTTTCCAACCCCCCCCGTAGCCCTAAAAAGTATCCTGACCCCCGCAAGCCCTAACAACTACCCCGACCCCCCAGGCCCTAAAAAGTACCCTGACCCCCCATGCGCCCTAACAGCAACCCTGATCCCCAGCCCTAAAAACAACCGTGGCCCCCATCCCTAACCCTGAGCTCTGAAAACTACCCCAACCCTTAAAAATTACTCCCTACCCACCAAAACCCAGCCCCAGCCCCACTTACCTCACCGCGTCCTCTCCCGATCCTTCCTGTTCCTTGGCCCATCCAATTCAACATCTAGACCGCACATTGACTTAACCATGCATAGGTGTGGTTAAGGCATATGCGTGGTTAAGGCAAGCGTGGTTGCCCTTGCATTGGAACGGCACGCATGTTCAGGCCGTTTCCCCTTTAGAGGCAATGTGTAAAGTATTTGTGCACACTCTAATTACAATAACACAGTGAAAACACCACAAAAAGATTCCCCACCAGTGTTGAAAAATAGAGAATATTTATATGAGTAAAGCAAGACCAAAACAACAAAAATCCAATAAGTAGAACTTGAGATATGAATTTTTAAAGATTAAATGCAAAAACAGTACTTTGAAGTCACTAGTGGTCAAAATGTTACTTGAGGTCATGAGGGACTGGTACACATCTAAAGTTCAGGCCAACTGCAATGGAGGGCAGGCCAGCTACAGAACCAACGCAGGGCCCGCTGAAAAAATTTCTTGAATGGAGCAAAGTGTCAACTTCAAGAACACGATGCGTTGGTCTTTTCACCACAGTTGGGTCGGTGCATCAGAGTCGAACCTCCCAGACGGTGTCAAAGGATCAGAGCTGCGTTGTCGTCGAGCCTCGCAGATGATGTCGAAGGATCAGCGCTGTGTCGTGGTCGAACCTCGCAGTTAGGCCCACGTTGTCGTAGAATCGTCACTGCCTCAGAGGACACTGCATCAGATCCAATTGCCACAAAGGGACCACTGCGTCGATTTTTGATGAAAACAGCCCAAGAACCCACTTCTGCGGCCCAGGATGTGAGGGGGCACCTCAGGCAAGGATAGGACTCACAGATTGCAGAGTACAGCAGCACCAGCAGAGTTGCAAAAAGTCTTTTATGTACCTCAGACTTCAGAAAACAGGAAGCTAGTCAACAAGTCTTCGGAGAATCTTACGTTCATCGATGCAGAGCGCAGGTCCAGTCCCTCTCCCTCCCAGGCAAGAAGCAGCAGGCAGCAGAACAACACAGCAGAGCAGTTAGCACCGTGGCAGTCCCTCCTACAACATAGCAGCTTTTCTTGCAGGCAGAATGTCCTTGGTTCAAATTCTGATCTGGTGGTGTCAGGAGTCCAGTACTTATACACAAATGTGCCTTTGAAGTGGAAGAGACATCAGAGAGTCCTGGCTCCAGACACACTACAGGGGGGTATGCAGCTCTTTGTGTGGGGACCATCACAGCCATATTCAGGTGCAAGTGTCAGCTCCTCCCTCCCAATCTACCTCAGGAAGGCCAATCAGCCTGGTGATGGGCCATCAGGATGCAAGTGTCACACCCTGTTAGAAATGGGATTTCTGGTTGGCTAAGGCTTGCGCCAAAGCCAGGCAGAAACCACCACTCTAGTCAGGGCAAGGGAGTTACACACCCAAGATAACCCCTGCTCACCCCCTTGGTAGCTTGGCACGAGCAGTCAGGCCTATCCCGGAGGCAATGTGTAAAGCGTTTGCGCAACACACACACAGCAGCACACACTAGGCACACCACAAAGGAAACTCCACACAAGGTTATAGAAAAATAGCCTTTGTATTATCATAAACACATTAAAAACATAATCACACATTTACACTGTGCCAACTGGCACGGGCAATATTCAAAGGGTACTATTTACAGGACCGGGCCAATCGGGCCACGGTCAGAACCATCAGATCAGGTAAGTAAATGCAAACCACAGCCAGTAATAACTGGCACAGTAATGACCCAAGCATTATATCACATTACACATTAGTCCACATTAGGCCCAAACCTCATCAGCATAAACACCTTACGCAATGGGCCTCACCAGCATAAACACATTATGCAATAACCTCTTAGGCATAAACACATTATCCTAACCCTTAGGAGCCTAAACACTGAAATGACCCCCAGGCCAACTGCCTTCCACTGGGGCTCAAATGCCCAATGTCCAGGATGTCCGGGCTGGCTGCATAGGCAGCAAAAGCAAAGTGCGCAATGCACTGGCCTAAATGTAGCAGCTGCCCACTAATTGCTGGGCAGCTGTGAAAACAAAGGGGGGGGTATGGGCAATCACTGTGCCAACTGCCCTCAAAAGGAAATGCCCCCAAGTTGCACTCTGGGGCTTTGCAAAATAACTGCCCCAAAACGTTGCAGCTGCCCGCTTCTGCGGTGCAGCTGAGAAAATGCCACAAGCACCGACAATGTGTCTCGAGCGGCACCAACACGGCGGTGCATTCAGCCCCCCCTCACTCACTCTGGGGCTTCGCAAAATAAATGCCCCAAAACGTTGCAGCTGCCCGCTTCTGCGGCGCAGCTGAGAAAATGCCACAAGCACCGACAATGTGCCTCGAGCGGCACCAACACGGCGGTGCATTCAGCCCCCCCTCACTCACTGGGGGCGCACTGGTGGATTTCTCTGGGTCCCTGTGGGTGGGGGCAGGCACCGACAACGTGCCTCGTCTCTCTCCCGCCCCCGGGCCCCTCCTCACCTGGTCGGGAAGTCTCTGAGCTTCTCCTCCGCTGGAGAGGCTCCGGCGGCAGCACTACCTCCTCTGCGGCGGGGGCAGGCACCGACAATGTGCCTCGGGCCCCCTCCGCCGCTACCAGCAGAATGCTGCAGCAATTGCGGGGCTCTCTCCACTCACGGGAGCCCCGCACCACGATCCGCACTCGCTTCACCCGGTCCCCCTTCCTGGGATCGGGACTTCGTTCTGGAGCTCGCAAGGCTCCGGACTGCTTCCGTCTCGTGGCCCCGCCCACCTCCAGGCCAGGCTGCCTGGCTTCCTCGTTGCGACGGCGGCGCTCCGTCTCCCCGGGCTGCGGCGGTGATTCCTTTTCTTCACCAGTGCGGGGTGGGCACCCGCCAGAACGGCCCTAATGCGGGGTGGGCACCCGCTAAGAAGATAAAGTCAGGTGCGCCACCAACAGCGGGGTGGGCACCTGCTCTCAGGAATCGGCAAATGCGGGGGAATCCCTACGCTCGGGATCCCCTGTCCACGATGTGCAGCTCCGAGCTGCAAAGCCCATGGGCTCCTCAGGACAGCAAAGCGCTCCTTAAAAATAAGAGTAAAGCGCCCTTCAGAAATAAAAATAAAGCGCTCTTCAAGCGCTGGGGAAAAGTCTCCAGCACTTTCCCTAATACAGGAAAAGCGCTCCCAGGGGTAAAAGTCAAAAGTCCAGGGGGCAAAGGCTGGGCCCAGGCAGGCCAGCACACAGGGCCCTCCAGCAGGGAGGCAGTCCCTCGTGGCGGTTCCTCCTGGAGCCCGGCAGCAGCAGCAGGCCCCCCTAAGTCAGGAACAGCACAACCTTTTCATGGGGTCACAGCCCCTTCATTTATAGGACATTTTCCTTTGTCTGAAAGCACAGGGCTGGGGAAACCAGATGCAACTGGTTTTGGAGCACTCTGTTTACCAGGCTCCTCTTTCCTATTTTTAGGTGGGGGCTCGTCATCAGACACACCACAGGGGGGCGGAGCCAGCATTCACTAGGGCAGGCACAATCCTATTCAGGGACCAGGGACCTCCCCTCCCACTACTCAGAATGCAGATGTCCCTATTCAGCCTAGCGCTGACTCACCCTGCCCCTCCTGGAGCCACACACACCTCACAGCCCCTGTCACTCACAAGCCAGACATGCAATTCACATCAGGCAGGCAGACACATAGCACACAGAAATGCCAACTTCTAAAAGTGGCATTTCTAAAATAGTTATAATAAATCTGCGCACACCATTGCGCAGCATTTATTATCACTATTCCAAATATACCAAACTTGACCATGCTGCGCCTCTCATATCAGGAATTACCACTGAAACACTTATCAGGGAATCCCCAATGCATTCCTATGGGAGGGCAGCCCCACAGTAGTGAGAAACCAAAATGGCTGTTTGTCACTTCCAGGACATGTCACACACTTAAGGTACATGTCCTATCCTTTACCTACAATGCACCCTGCCCATAGGGCTAGCTAGGGCCTACCTTAGGGGTGACTGACATGCGGTAAAAGGGGGGTCACGGACATGGCACACAGTTTAGGTGCCACGTCACAGCGGCAGTAGCACTGCGCGCACAGGCCCTGCAATGGCAGAGGCCTGAGATAGGTTTGAAAGGCTACTTTGGCGGGTGGCGCAATCAGCACTGCAAGCCCACCAGTAGCATTTAATTTACCAGCCCTGGGTACAGGAGATACCACTTTACAAGGGACTCACAGGTAAATTAAATAGGCCAAATAGGTGTAGACCAATCTTACCACATTTATCACAGAGAGCACACGCACTTTACACTGAACAGCAGTGCTAAAGTGCCCAGAGTCCTAAAACCACCAACACCATGTCATAAAAATGGCTAGGAGAAAGGCAAAAAGTTTACGGATGACCCTGCAAAAAGGCCAAGTCCAACACAACCCCCTTCCAGCCAAAACGCAGGGTAGACCAATCACCACCTTGATGGGCTTCCCTGCCTTGGGCAATAGAACACAGATGCGGGCCCGCAACTGCAGGGACACCCTCCAGTTCTACGCCATTCTGAACCCATGTGGTTCCCTCTGTCAAAGCTCCCAGGACCAACTAAGCTACCCCACTGGTACTCCTTAGTTGTCCTCGGCCAGGACCAGGCCCTAGGCCATCCAGATGTATCTGGTCCTTGCCACCTCACAGAGTGGGGGGCAGTAACCCCTGGCACATAGTGACCATCCTCCACTCTACCCCTCATCAGGGCGGTTCTAAACTGCCACTGATCCTCCAGCCTAGGGTCCGCACTCTCAGGCTGACCAGAAGTCACGGGCATGGCTCTCCTCCCCCTACCTCTCCTTCTAGGGTTCCGCACTCTCCTCCTTTGAGAGTCACCCTCAGAACACAACTCTCCCACCAGTTCAGGACCTCTGTCCAGCAACTGGTCTCCCAACCTAGGGTCTAAACCCTCAGGTTGCACCGGGGTCAGAGGCGAGGACTCCCTCCCTCTTCACCCCCTTCCAGAGTTCTGCACCCTACCAACTGGAGCGGTACCCCTGGAAGCCAAACCGGTTAGGACACTGGTTACAGATGACCCACCCTCCAGGTCAGGCAGATCCTGAACCTGGCCTCCAAACCTTGGGGCTGAACCCCGCGGCTGAGCACTTGCCTGGCACGCCAGGACTTCTGGGGACTCACACAGTATCCCCTCGGTCAGGACACCACCTACTGATGCCCTTCCCTCCAGGTCAGGCAAAACCTGAACCTGGCCTTCCAACCCAGGGACCAACCCCTGCGGTTGAACACTTGCCTGGCACGCCAGGACTTCTGGGGACTCACACAGTATCCCCCTGAGGGAAACACATGACTCATGTGTCGTGTGACAGTCTGCCTGGCGCAGATCTCCCGACCCCTGTCCATCTGACAGTGTGCGAAGATCCCCCAGGACAGAAGTGGTGTCACCATGGTCACTACTAGGAGACCCAGCCCTTCTGGCTGGTCCCTGACCCACTGGTTCTTCCACTGGGAAACACATCCCCCTCTCACCCCTCACTCTGGACTTCTGCACCCTCCCAACTGGAGCGGCACCGCCAGACACCAGAACCACTGGAGCTCCATTTACAGACGCTCCAGGTTCTCCTGACACTAGGAGATCTCCCTCAAATGGCCTAACAGTACAGCCTAGGCCCCCAACCTGGTGTTCCCTTAGGGAACCCTCCAGGCCCTGAGACTGGGTTTCGGGCACCTTGGGACACACAGTCCCACACTCACTCCTTCTCCACTGAGCCAGGATGTGAGCCCCTACACCCCTCCCACTACACTGGGACCTAGCTGGGCTACTCTGAACCTCTTCCCCCACACAGGTCTGGAAGATACCTGAGCCACTTCTTTTGGGATCACTGCCCAATGCCTCTTCAGACCCTCCGGCACACAGCCAGAGGTCTGCCTCCCGTGCAAGCTCCCTGGGATCAGAGAACTCACACTCCAACAGGTGTTGGCGTAACCCCGGAAAACAATTACTGAACATGTGCTCTCTGACAACCAGATTGAACAGCCCTTGAAAATCATTTGCCGTGCTACTCATCACCCATCCTTCCAGTGCATCACAACATTCATCTACAAACTCCCCCCAAGACTGGTGAGACAGTTTCTTACTGCCCCTGAACCTCAACCTATACCCTTCAGGTGTGACACCCTCCTCCTGGGAACTAGGTACCACGCTCTGTGATCTGGGAGTGGGACTTCCTGCACTGGACTCCATATTGCTGCCACCACTGGACCCCACCCTCACTGGTGAATCCAGACAACTAAAACTACTCTCATGGGACAATCTACCCTCCAGAGCTAGTTTCTTCATGGCGAAGGCCCTCTCTGCCTCCCCCATCCTCTCCTGAGCTAAGACCCTTTCGGTCTCTAGCTTTTGCTCCTCAAGGCCCAATGCCTTGAGACTTAACTCATGGGCCAACTCCTTGAGCCTCAGCTCCTGAGCCAACAAGGCCTTTTTCTCCTCCCAACCCAGCCGCACTATCTCTGTGGCATACTCCGACTGGAGCTTGTCCAAAGCCAGCTGATGCTCCCTTTCTTCCTTCCTATCCACCCACTCCTCTGGGGACAGGGAAAGGGATGGGGCACTGCCCCCGACACTGGACCCAGCAAGGGACTCCCTATCTATGGGGTCCTCATTATCTACTGGCGTCCCTGCCCTGTCATTTTCTTCCTCTCCATCAGACTCTTCAGGGCCACCCTCAGATCCACCACCCTCTTGGAGTGCGGTTAGGTCCTCCCTCTGACTCCACCAATCCTGTTGCCAGCGTATCAGGGCACTCCCCAGGTTTCCCCGAGTGCCCTCTCCACTTATTCCTAAGCCTCTCTCATCACAGTACCCCCTCAGCTCCTCTAGACTGTAGTTCAATATGTCTTTCATGTCAAAGGTAGATTCCATTTTGGCAAGGCCCTTAATACACAGATGCAACACAAGAGACCTAGGCGTCTGAGCTGAAGCAAGAGTACACAATTTAAAAATGACACTTCTCAGGAGAAAAATAAAACTCAGTAAAAATAATCCCCAAACACGTGATTATCTAAATGCAGAGTTTGTAGTGCAACCAGTCGTCACTGTGGTACTGCGCAAACGCAAGTCCTATCCCACCGCTGACAACCAATGTTAGAAATGGGATTTTCTGGTTGGCTAAGGATTGCGCCAAAGCCAGGCAGAAACCACCACTCTAGTCAGGGCAAGGGAGTTACACACCCAAGATAACCCCTGCTCACCCCCTTGGTAGCTTGGCACGAGCAGTCAGGCCTATCCCGGAGGCAATGTGTAAAGCGTTTGCGCAACACACACACAGCAGCAACACACTAGGCACACCACAAAGGAAACTCCACACAAGGTTATAGAAAAATAGCCTTTGTATTATCATAAACACATTAGAAACATAATCACACATTTACACTGTGCCAACTGGCACGGGCAATATTCACAGGGGACTATTTACAGGACTGGGCCACGGTCAGAACCATCAGATCAGGTAAGTAAATGCAAACCACAACCAGTAATTACTGGCACAGTAATGACCCAAGCAGTATATCACATTACACATTAGTCCACATTAGGCCCAAACCTCATCAGCATAAACACCTTACGCAATGGCCCTCACCAGCATAAACACATTATGCAATAACCTCTTAGGCATAAACACATTATCCTAACCCTTAGGAGCCTAAACACTGAAATGACCCCCAGGCCAACTGGTTTTCCACTGGGGCTCAAATGCCCAATGTCCAGGATGTCCGGGCTGGCTGCATAGGCAGCAAAAGCAAAGTGCGCAATGCACTGGCCTAAACGTAGCAGCTGCCCACTAATTGCTGGGCAGCTGTGAAAACAAAGGGGGCGTATGGGCACTCACTGTGCCAACTGCCCTCAAAAGGAAATGCCCCCAAGTTGCACTCTGGGGCTTTGTAAAATAACTGCCCCAAAACGTTGCAGCTGCCCGCTTCTGCGGCGCAGCTGAGAAAATGCCACAAGCACCAACAATGTGCCTCGAGCGGCACCAACACGGCGGTGCATTCAGCCCCCCCTCACTCACTCTGGGGCTTCGCAAAATAAATGCCCCAAAACGTTGCAGCTGCCCGCTTCTGCGGCGCAGCTGAGAAAATGCCACAAGCACCGACAATGTGCCTCGTGCGGCACCAACACTGCGGTGCATTCAGCCCCCCCTCACTCACTGGGGGCGCACTGGCGGATTTCTCTGGGTCCCTGTGGGTGGGGGCAGGCACCGACAACGTGCCTCGTCTCTCTCCCGTCCCCGGGCCCCTCCTCACCTGGTCGGGCGGTCTCTGAGCTTCTCCTTCGCTGGAGAGGCTCCGGCGGCAGCACTTCCTCCTCTGCGGCGGGGGCAGGCACCGACAATGTGCCTCGGGCCCCCTCCGCCGCTACCAGCAGAATGCTGCAGCACTTGCGGGGCTCTCTCCACTCACGGGAGCCCTGCGCCACGATCCGCACTCGCTTCACCCAGTCCCCCTTCCTGGGACCCGGACTTCATTCTGGAGCTCGCGAGGCTCTGTACTGCTTCCGTCTAGCGGCCCCGCACACCTCCAGGCCAGGCTGCCTGGCTTCCTCGTCGCGACGGCGGCACTCCATCTCCCCGGGCTGCGGCGGTGATTCCTTTTCTTCACCAGTGCAGGGTGGGCACCCGCCAAGAAGATAAAGTCAGGTGCGCCACCAACAGCGGCGTGGGCACCCGCTCTCAGGAATCGGCAAATGCAGGGGAATCCCTACGCTCGGGATCCCCTGTCCACGATGTGCAGCTCCGAGCTGCAAAGCCCACGCGCTCCTCAGGACAGCAAAGCGCTCCTTAAAAATAATCGTAAAGCGCTCTTCAGAAATAAAAATAAAGCGCTCTTCAAGCGCTCGGGCAAAGTCTCCAGCACTTTTCCTAATACAGGAAAAGCGCTCCCAGGGGTAAAAGTCAAAAGTCCAGGGGGCAAAGGCTGGGCCCAGGCAGGCCAGCACACAGGGCCCTCCAGCAGGGAGGCAGTCCCTCGTGGCGGTTCCTCCTGGAGCCCGGCAGCAGCAGCAGGCCCCCCTAAGTCAGGAACAGCACAACCTTTTCATGGGGTCACAGCCCCTTCATTTATAGGACATTTTCCTTTGTCTGAAAGCACAGGGCTGGGGAAACCAGATGCAACTGGTTTTGGAGCACTCTGTTTACCAGGCTCCTCTTTCCTATTGTTAGGTGGGGGCTCGTCATCAGACACACCACAGGGGCGGAGCCAGCATTCACTAGGGCAGGCACAATCCTATTCAGGGACCAGGGACCTCCCTCCCACTACTCAGAATGCAGATGTCCCTTTTCAGCCTAGCGCTGACTCACCCTGCCCCTCCTGGAGCCACACACACCTCACAGCCCCTGTCACTCACAAGCCAGACATGCAATTCACATCAGGCAGGCAGACACATAGCACACAGAAATGCCAGCTTCTAAAAGTGGCATTTCTAAAATAGTTATAATAAATCTGCGCACACCATTGCGCAGCATTTATTATCACTATTCCAAATATACCAAACTTGACCATGCTGCGCCTCTCATATCAGGAATTACCACTGAAACACTTATCAGGGAATCCCCAATGCATTCCTATGGTAGGGCAGCCCCACAGTAGTGAGAAACCAAAATGGCTGTTTGTCACTACCATGACATGTCACACACTTAAGGTACATGTCCTATCCTTTACCTACAATGCACCCTGCCCATAGGGCTAGCTAGGGCCTACCTTAGGGGTGACTGACATGCGGTAAAAGGGGGGTCACGGACATGGCGCACAGTTTAGGTGCCACGTCACAGCGGCAGTAGCACTGCGCGCACAGGCCCTGCAATGGCAGAGGCCTGAGATAGGTTTGAAAGGCTACTTTGGTGGGTGGCGCAATCAGCGCTGCAAGCCCACCAGTAGCATTTAATTTACCAGCCCTGGGTACAGGAGATACCACTTTACAAGGGACTCACAGGTAAATTAAATAGGCCAAATAGGTGTAGACCAATCTTACCACATTTATCACAGAGAGCACACGCACTTTACACTGAACAGCAGTGCTAAAGTGCCCAGAGTCCTAAAACCACCAACACCATGTCAGAAAAATGGCTAGGAGAAAGGCAAAAAGTTTAGGGATGACCCTGCAAAAAGGCCAAGTCCAACACACCCCTTCTCCCTTAGTGTGACTGTCTAGAGGGAATGCACAAAGCCCAGCTGTCACCCAACCCAGACGTGTATTTAGAGACAGGCAGAGGCACAGAATTGTCAAAGTAAGAAAATGTCAACTTTCTTAAAAGTGGCATTTTCAGACTTACAATTTAAAATCTGACTTCACCATAAGTTGTGATTTATTTACTGTGAGTCAAGAGACACCAAAATCCATATTTCTATCTGCTTCCAATTAGAAATTACACTAAAGGTGTTTAAGGCAATCCCATTGTTAACCTATGGGAGAGATATGCCTTGCAGTAGTGAAACACGAATTTAAGAGTATTTCACTACCAGGACTTGTACAATTTAAAAGTACATGTCCTACTTTTTAAATACACTGCACCCTGCCCATGGGGCTACCTAGGGCCTACCTTAGGGGTGACTTACCTGTCATAAAAAGGAAGGTTTGGCCTGGCAAGTAGTTTAACTTGACAGGTAGAAATGCAGTTTACAACTTCACACGCAGGCTCTGCAGTGGCAGGCCTGAGCCATGTTTAGAGGGCTACTATGTGGGTGTCACAATCAGTGCTGCAGGCCCTCTAGACACACAAATGATGGATGAAAAATGGAAAAAATCAAACATTCACCCCCAGTCAAGAGATCTGGGTTAAATCCATTGTTCTTTTGCTTACCATGCCACCCCAGTTTAGAGCCAGCGATATGCAAATCAGTCTTGACCCTGCTCCTCATGGGAACAGTCCAGCCCGAACTGCCAAGTCAGGTCCTCTCTGGACCAGAAACAAGCATCCTGGGACCGGTTTCGGCTATCACCCCTCATCAGCCAGGCTAGATTTAATCCAGTGGCACAGTGAGCCCAGGACCAACGTCTGAGCATACCTGATGCACTTAGGGCGAGAAAGCAAAATGGACACAAACCGGTCCCAGGATGCTTGTTTCTGGTCCAAGGAGGGCCTGGCTTTTCAGTTCGGGCTGGACTATTCCCATGATGAGCTACCAGCCTCCACTTTCAAGAGGAATTGGAGAGCCCCCTGAAGGCAGGTGTAGGGAGTGACTACCCCCGCCTGCAGGGGGATGTCTGGGGTATCCTTGGGACACCCATTTCCCCCTCCAGTTGGCTGCTCACAGGGGGTGCACTGACAGTGTGCCACCATTTTGTGGTGCACATTCAGCGCACATCCTAAGGGCATGTTTGCCTCTGCGACCACATCCATAATAAGGCACGGGGCTGAGACAAAGAGATTCCCTCACTTGCAAGGGGCCATTCCCCCCTGCAAATGAGGGAACACCCTCTGAAGATAGTTCTGGCACACGTTTAGCTTTACAGAAGGGGACACACAAGAATCTGTGGCCCATTCTGTAATACCATAGGGATCCAAGGATCCAAAGAGCAGGGCCCCTAGGGTACTATGTGTAATAAGGCCCTGGTAGAGTAGCCTCGAAAAATGACTTTGACACATATATTAATAGTGGAAAAATAAACATGTCACTTAAACATCGATTAGGTCCCTGATCACCAAATTATTTATCCTTTCTTTCCTGCTGGAAGACTTTTATGTGCTTTTGAATTTTTTTGTAACTTCAGGACAGAATATACACATCTGTTAAATTCACTGGACTGATCTAAAATATGAAAACTAACTAGAAAATGCTTAAGAGGGAGCCTCCAAACAAGCCAACTACTGATGACCTCTGTCCCAAAGCCCCTTTTGATTTTTGTGTTTTGTGTATTGGGTGTTTTGCTCTGTGCTTACATAAGGTCTTGCCATACAAATTAAGATGTATCTAGCTAGACCTAAAATACATTGCTCGCATATGGAAAACATTTAAACTTTGATATTCAATGCCAGAGTAATAATGACTGAAAAAACAGACAGATCAAGACAGTGCACACTTATATTATGTAATGTGTGCTATTCACCATACCGAGACAAAATAGGACAAACTGGCAGCTCATACAGTTTCACTATGAAGTTTGAATAATGATCTCGAGCAAAGTTTTAACTGTTTGAATAATATAGTTTCAAGACAAACAAATTAAAAGGCAATCTTCTGACAATGAGCAATAGTGACACAGTTAAATTAGCATCTATAAGACAATCAGCATTATGTATTTTTCACACAATTTATAAATACGTGTGTATTCTGATTTTTCATGAAATGAAAAAATAAGTTAGTATAGCCAAAACTGTTTTCCAGCAATCGACTTCCCAATAATGTATACATGAATTCCTCTTCTTTCCTTATCTCCTTTATGCTGCTATACTACCAGAATTGGCAATAGTTGTGTCTTTTCACACATTCATCTCTATGAGAATATTTAGCAAATGACACACAATCAAATACACAATTCTAGACATGACAGTGCAATCACCTAGAAATATGCCAGTCTTCTAGAATTAAATGCCTTATTGCTTAGCCACCTTTCCATAAAGGAGAGGCCTCACCTCTGGAAGCTGTGCTCATTAGTCTCAGTCTGTAAATTCTCTGAATAAATGTTAACACCTTAACTTTCCTTTCCTCTTTGCATTCTCTTTTCCTCTGATCCACTACATGGAGGTTTACTAAGGCTCCGTGGAACTCTCAAGGCTCTCTGACACATTGATCACAGACACACAGGCCAATGAATGGAGCATTGCTCAACAGAGCTGCCCTGCTTATTTTTTTTTTTTTATTTTTTTTTATTTATAAAGCGCCCGAATCACCCCATCAGGGTATCTCCGCGCTCGAACTGCTATAGGACTCCAAGGGGGAACTAGATTAGAACAAAGCCGACTTTAACATCTTTCTGAACTTTAGATAGTCCGTACAAAGTCGTAAGTGGATTGGGAGTTGGTTCCAGTAACGTGGGGCCAGGTGGTAAAAGGCTTTACCGCCCAATCGCGCTCTATGGAAACGGGGGACTTGGAGCAGAGCTTTAGATTCGGAGCGGAGGGATCTGGAGGGCAGGTACCTGACAAATTTATCCTTTAGATAACTGGGGCCTAAGTTGTTTAAAGATTTATAGGCCATGCAACAGATCTTAAATTTAATCCTCTTTCGCACTGGAAGCCAGTGCAATTTTTTGAGGAGGGGAGAGACTCAGTTCTGAGGGGGCATTAGCTACCAAACGGGCCGCCGTATTCTGGACTACCTGCAATCTGTTCAGAGAGTTTTCATTGGCTGCAATCAGCAGAGCATTACAGTAATCCAGACGGCTCAACACCAGTGCCTGTACCAAGGTCTTCCGGGTTGACAGTGGTAGAAAAGGGAAAACTCTCCTAAGAAGACTGAGATTATGAAAGCAGACTCCCACTGTTGTGGAAATATGTTCCCCCAATGTCAGTTTCTGGTCAATTTTAACCCCCAGATTTTTTACTACCAGTTTTGGATTGGGGGCAGAACCCAGAGCCTCCGGCCACCAACTTGGGGACCATCTGACTGTTGCTTCTCCGAACAACATTATCTCTGACTTTCCTGTATTTAACTGGAGGAAGTTATCCTTCATCCAGTCCGCGATAGATTTCATGCCCTCCGCAAAGGTAGCCTGGATATCTGAGCTTTTTCTGTCGAAGGAAAGGAGAAGTTGGGTATCGTCAGTGTAGGATATGGGACAGAATCTCAACTTTCTCAATAGTCTAGCCAAAGGGGAGACGTAAATATTAAAGAGAGTGGTCCGTAAATTTGCAGTGTGTCACTGAGGAGTGCACATTCACATTGATTTTGCCCTGAACAGCAGTTGTCAGATACTGCTTTAAGAATAGCACATTTATTCATCAGAGGTGAGGCACGTATATGTATTGCACTATATACATAATATCGATTTGGATATTTAATGTTTGATTTACTGTAGTTCACAAGCCTCTGAGAGTATTTACAACAGTGGAATGTTGAGCGCTCCACGGAAGACAATTGAGTGTCTCATGGCTCGAAGTGGTGGTAAGGACCTTCTGCTCCAACATCACACCCCATTTTTAATTTAGAACAATTCGACCCCATTGGGTAGATGAATCTATTAGCTTTACAGCTGTTCTGGCTCGGGCTATAGTGGTTTGTAAAGGTCCTCATCCCAACATAGGCCCTTGTAAGCACCATTGATTGACTAATGTCCATTTCTTCTGCACAATATTAACAATGAACATGTTTCTAGGCGTGGCACGAATGCCAAAACACACAATCTACTTCCAGCAATCTGTCCAAAAATTATAATGAATAAAAGCAATACGTTTAAATTACAGGTCTATTGCAATAACACATCAGGATATAGGAAAGGAACAGAATATGACAGAATAAAAACTTCCTTAGCAAAGAGTATTAGCATATTTGGCCCTGTCAGAGAATTGTGATGTGAAACAGGTCCAAGTAAAGTGAAAGATGCGAAAACATATGAAAGGCAAACAGGAAAAATGTTGAGACAAAGTAGATTCAAGAACATTTGTAAAAGTATTCAAAACTGAAGGCGAAATGGATTAAGAGTATGACCTTACAACTAGTGAGGGAATAAATACTCAAACAAGAAAACGATAAGGATTTAATTTTTAAGGAATTATTTTATTTTATTCGTTATTTTTGTTTAGTCTCAATGCAGCCGTATGGATGCTTCCAAGAGTTTGGGAAAGGAGCTGGGGAATTTGAAGGGGAGACTATGCAGGTAACTTAATTCACATCAACATAAATGGTGGAAGAGGCAGCTCTTCAGAAATTCTCAGAATTTTTTGAAGATTTCCTTGTGGTGAAGAGGTACAGGTAAAGAATACCATAGGGATGAAACTTACAAATGAAGCGATTCCCAGTCAATTGAAGGGCTCTGCACCCAAGGTAGTGATCGCCACCCTAAAGCCAATCATTGACCGGTGGTGTTGGAGCAACCGCCTGGAAAGATACTCCGGAACGCCATTGTGCAAGGTCTTATGTACAAGGGGTTTTTATTTGATCCTATAATTAAACAGCAACCATTGTAGCAACATCATTACATAAGATATCAAATACCTTTAGGCCCAGAACCAGCCTGGCAGTACAGTTTTACCTTTGATTATAATTTTTCCGGGGAGTTTTACATAGATTACATTTAAGCATCTGATGCATGCAGAGGCCAAGGCAAGGATGAGAGTGATTTGATAGTGTGTGGGAAGCAAGTGAAGGATCCCAGAGTTTTGATGAAAGTAGCCTAGCATGTTTTAGTGACTTTGCCGCTGTTTTGTATGAAAAGCAGCTCATGTTATGAACCACAGTTGATGGAATTATGGATCCTTGTCGTGGGATAGTCAAACAAAAGTTAGGTTAACTGTGGCCCTGTAGAAAGATTTCAGTTTTTGTCCAATTGAGGCTTAGGTAGTTTTGACCAACTTATTTTTGGCATATGTGGGAGGCTTGCAATGACACCCCATCTGTTCGTCAGATCCTTTGGTGTTTGACATGGGTAAGGATGTTACTGGCAAATAGGTGTTAGCCAATGCTATGGTTACTAAGGATGTTGTGGATAGAAGCCATGCGGGCGTGCCATAGGGCCTTTGTCAATTCAGAGAAGAAAGATGCCGTGTTCTCTTTCTGAGTGTTATTTGATAGGAATGAATGAACCAACAGAGTGCCATTGTCTGCACGGCTGGTATCACAGTCCACTCTCTCAAACGACACAGGGGTTGTTGCATGCAGCCGAGTGTGCTACTCTTCCAAATAATGCTTGTGGGTAAAGAGATCATTTTAGGAAAGTCTGGAAATCTCGGAAAGCTATGAATTCTCCGGGTTTATCACCAGACATATCACAAAAGCTTTAATCAACATCATGTCATGTTGCATAAAAATCCAGCTAGAGCCAGCCCAGTATCATCTGAAAAAATAACTATGAGTGAAACCTCCCTCTCTTGGGAGTGCATAATGCTAAAACAACAGCGACATAATATTTTTGGCACTAAAGTTCTTTCCCTGGTAGACAGAGGGGTGTCTCTGAATGTCATGTCTCACTATAAATTTGCCAACCAGCTAGGTCATATCATTGAATTGAATTTAAAATCTACTCATATGGTTCACACACATTTCTTCTGTGCAAACGTCATTTTTTAATTGCATTGTATCACGAGGGTCGTCCTGGAACTGTTAACGCCTACGCAGTTGATGCCATTTAAGACTTAGATTGCATGTTAAGTTTTCACATGATGATATGGCTTGGTCCACTTCAAGTCCTCAGCAGGCTAACTGTGTGTATGAGCCTCATTACAAATGGACCATGATATTCCGGGTGGTGCTGTAACTCCGGCAGTTTTCCCCTGGTACATTTCGGCAGGCCATACCTGCGCCAATTTACTGAAGGAACAATGCTTGGAAAATAATGGTAAGCACCCAAATCTGCATGTTGTTTCTCATTCTAAAGGGCCGAACTCAGAATAGATTTTAACTATCACAACTTCTAAATTCCAATCCTAGGGGTTTCAGAATTTAACAGATGTAATAATTATTGCATCTGGGACCAGGGCACTCGTAATCAAGGCCACTGTGTCATCTAATTGATCCTGAGATCATGAAAAGTCTTCCAGGAAATTACCAAAGTTAAAGGTTTTACATATCAAGCTAAATATTGATGAAAATGTGTGATCAATAGCACAGAACATTTTTAAACTACAACTGTATGTGGAGGATGAAACTGACAGCCTGATGCAGAAGAACAGGTCATGGCATGCCCGAAGTGGGTCCTTTGCTCACTTTGCCACTGGATCCAAGCTAGCCTTGCTGATGAGGGGAGTTACCCCAAAACTGTCCCCAGGATGCTTGTTTCCGGTCCAGGGAAGACTTGGCTTGGCAGTTCCGGCTGGACTGTTCCCATGAGGAACAGGGTCATGACTGATTTGCATTTGGCTGGGTCTGAACTGGGGTGGCGAAGTGAGCTAAAGAACGATGATGGATTCAACCCAGATCTGTGACTGGGGGCGAGTGTCTGAAAAGTTTCAACTCTCCATAAATCATCTCCTTGTGTTTGAAGAACAGGATTGAACCAGTGACTGGGCCCAAACCTTGGGTGTACTGAATTGTTGTAGAACCAAAAGATAGTCTATTTTTCCTGGCCATGTAGAGATCTCCAATTGACATGAAGAACTCAAGACATGATCCGTGAGCTTAACAGAGCACTGATAGCCTCGAACTTGATCTTAAACAAAGGCATCATCAGTTGGAACTGCATGTCTTCGAGAGACATCACATAATTTTCCACTCACACGGATCTCTCTGGGTACAGGCAACATATCACTTTCGTATCATTAGCCACAGAGGCATTTATCGAAGGAGTTCAAACCTGAGCTACTAAACCCCATAAGGTTCATAGGGGTTTAGCAAGTCGAAAGATGAATAAGACTAGACTCTTGTCTAGGAATGAAGCACATTAGCTGAAGGTAACTTTATGGTTAGCAAAGATAAGTGTCAATTTTACCAGCCGACAATAAAATTCTAGAGACATATATGGTTCTGAGAATGAATGAGGCATGATCCTTGAAAAGTTGAAGACCCAGTTTGTGCCAGCACCCATCAATATATCTCCGCTTTGTTAATTCCTATATATGGCGAGTTGTATGCACATGCCATGCTAACTTTAGGGCATCATCAGATCCTAAATCACAGATTCTGTAAATATGGCTTGCTTTCTTGTAGCTCTAAGCATGAAAATTAAAGTGGATGCCAGTATGGTATTTTCAGTACCGTCCTCACCCATGTGATTGTGAAACTGAAGCACCAGTTAAGGTGGAAGGGTATTTCAGCCAAAACCTGAGAAAGCCTGAAAGAGCCTGCTCCGAAGCTGAGAAAGAAAGCCTCGAGGTGGTGTGAGCCAGTGAACATTTTCCCCTGCTCATATTTGAGAAGATAATACAACAACAACAGATCACTAGGCAATAGTGGCCATATATCAAAACTTCAATTTCAAGGCGCCACCTAGGATTGAACTATGGGACCTCTGTCTTCAGAACTGCAGAGTCCATATAATCCACAAACCAGGGAAGGGCCACAATCAAGTTGAAATTTTATGTCATTTTCCCTGGACCCACTCATATTTAACATCATTGATTGCTGAAGAATATCTGGGATACATAGTCAGGCAAACTCAATCTGAGCTCATCAGTCATAGCATTATCCTCCATGTCATTTGCTCACATTTGATGCTTTGAGCCACAGCTGAATTAATTGACTGTCATCAGTGAAGGGACCTGAAGTGGGTTACAAAGACACATCAGAAGTGTGCTCAAAAAGAACTGAGGGTGTTTCTTGTGTGCAGAGTGACATGGCCAGTTTTTACTCCTACATGACAGACAATCTAGTAATACCTGATCATTGCAATATAAAATGACAGAATTGGCACACATAGGTTATCGCAACATTTTGGCCTTTAGAAGACTTTTATTAAAAAAGGGATTGTTTTCTTTTATGGATCAATCTATGGAGAATATTTATGACACATGTCAGGTATGTCTGAATCAAGGTGCATATAGTTCCCCTAAACCACTTGAAATGCCTCATTTGCCAGCAGGCCTATCGGAGCAGCTAAGAGCGCACTTATTTGGTCCAACACAAAGCGGTAAATACTTGCAGGAAACCAAGGATAAATATTCCAGGTTTCCAGAAGCTGTGCCAATTCCAAACATGGCTGCTGAAGTTTTCATTACATCACAGAGTATTTTCAACTTGTGGCATACCTTGTACAGTGAAGTCAGACTTTCAGTTGGAAAGAGTTTGCTGATTTTGCCACTTACATTGGTATTGGTTCCAGGAAAGAATTGAGATATTTACTTTTTTTAACTATGTCTTTATTGCATTTTAAGTTTTGTCTCCTAGTAGTAGAGTACAAATACACACAGTAATTACCTTCTGCTGCCCTATGATCATCAGGACCCGAGGGACTTGAAGTGTGTCACCCAGGAAGTTCTGTGAAGGTCAAAGGAGCAGTAGGAATTGTGAAATGCATTCAGGCATAACAATCAAATAGACAAAAAGAAGAAAACATTGCATTAACCTGACATGGCTAGTGGAAGAAACACCAACAATGAAAGAGATTCCGCATCAAATAACGTCAATATGAGAAGATATTTACTTTATAGGTTCCACTGTGCCATCACATTTCTCCGCATCTCAAACAACTTCATTGGCTCCCAGTTGCCAGGAGAATTGAATTCAAGGCCCTTACAATTGTGTTTCAGGCCTACCAAGGCAGGGGCTCTAGCTACCTGAGGAAGAGACTCCTCCCTTACCAGCAGGAGAGGTCCTTGAGATCCAACCACAGACGCTACCTCACTGTCCCCCGCTTTTCCAAAGCTAGGCGAGAGGGTAGATCGTTCGTTGTGGGAAACACCAAACTGTGGAATGACTTGCCTCTCCACTTACGCATGTTGAACTCAGAGCTGGAGTTCAGAAAGACACTGAAAACCTGGCTTTTCAAGCATAGGGATTAGCAGCTCAGTCACTTTGCTCTGGGTCCTCCGCTAGAGCGCCGGGACACCTCATCTGAGGTAGCTGTGCGCTTTATAAATGCCTAATATTATTATTATTATTATTATTATTATTATGCTGGCAGATTGTGAGGAGAAAAATACTGATGTCCTTACATCTATTCAGTATTTGCGTACTAAATGGGGGTTATGTGAACCTCATTAAAAGGAACCAACTGCACATTTACAGCTCTGTAATCTGATGGCAATATACAGGTGAGATAGGGTTTTGCTTCCTATCTTCTCTAGTCTCATGTTGTCATGATCTTCACTTACTTCCAGAACCACAGGGGTCAGATTTCCAGATCCCTGGTGTACGGACTTAGGGGCATTTTACAAAGAAGTTACCGAGCACGGTGTAAGCCTTCTTGGCTTAACGCAGTGCTCCGCCACTTCTGAAACGCAGGGCTGCACCGTAGTTACAACAATATGGTGCAGCCCTGTGTTTCCCCCTGTGCTGGCACTAATTTTAGTTGCCTAGCAGCAACGCAGGCCCCCTTGCACCATAGTGCAAGGGGGCCTGCGTTGGGGGGAATGATTGTTTATGTGCAGGAAGGTGTCCCTTCCTGCACATAAACAATCTTAAATGGTGATTCGTAACTTCTATATGTGCTGGTTTGTGCAGCACACATAAAAGTTGCAAATCGTCATTTTTAAAATGATTGTTTATGTGCAGGAAGGGCACCTTCCTGCACATAAACAATCATGCATGGCATTTTGCTGTTTCCATGTGTGCTGCACAATGCAACACGCATAGAAACAGCAAAAACGATGAGAAATAAAACATTTCTCCTCGTTTCACCATATTAAGACCAGGTTTTTTTTGTCTTAATTTTGGCGCTGCCTCCTATCTACGCCACCCTTGTAAATAGGGGGCAGCGTCAAAATCAATGGGTGCTGCGGTGGAACGCCCACCGCAACACCCATTGCCAACCCCTTTCACGCTATAGCGTGAAAGGGTGCCTTATTTACAAGGCAATGGTGAGTAAAAAGTGCCTACAAGGGATTTTGTTTAGAAATTCTTAGTTTGATGTCAAATATATGTAGTTACTAGGGGTTCAACCTGATGGTACATTAAGTGGCTTAACACTGCCTTGTAAATAAGGTGAAGCTCTTATCGCCACAGGAACATCTTTAAAAGTGATGTTCCTGTGGTGATGGGGGCTTGCAAATATGCCCCTTAGTTCATTGCTCCAATACGAATTACAAATCCAATTGTGCTGTGACCTGTACTAAACCCACTGAGCAGTACTGAGTAGGAAGTTTTTTTGAATTATGATCAGTCCTACTAGATGTGGTCATGGAAACAGTGGGACTCCAATCTTTTTTTTGTAAATGATTAACACCCACAAAATAGCACTAATAATCAGGGAATAAGCTTTAAAATGTTTATTTCTTAAACCCAAGTCTAGTTATATTCTATGTGCCGTAACCACACTGAATGAGAAAATAAATGTGGAAATGCATGACATGGCCACTGAAAACAACAAGAGCATTCCTAGCATGGATAGTAGATTCCTAGCATCCTAACAGCCCATAGCTACTTCTAACTGCTATGCTAAGTTTTAGCAGAAGCAGAATAAAGCTAGCCTATAAATAAAGTTTCTTAAGACGGATTGCTCAGTAAAAAATAGCTGTTTAGCTGTTCTCAATCACAGCTCTTGCCCGGGAATGATAAGTAGTGGAAGGCTGAATACCACTTCAAAGCACCGCTCCAGGAGCAGTCTCCAACTATGGGCCTGATTACGATCTTGGCGGATGGGATATTCCATCACAAATGCGACGGATTTCCTGTCCGCTGTATTACAAGTTCCATAGGATATAATGGACTTGTAATACGGCAGCGGGATATCCGTCACGTTTGTGACGGAGTAACCTTGTCCTTCAAGGTCGTAATCGGGCCCGAGTCTGGTTGTTTCTGCAAATTTTGATCTCATATTTATAAAAAAAACAGTACTTGGAGACCCTAAAGCCTAAACAAGACTAATCAAATATGGCGATGGATGCATCATCTTGGTTTACAAATAAATAATATGCTCCTATCACTAAAACAATATTAAAATGTCTGCTTTAACTGTAAGTGTCCATAATATTACGGCAGCGGAAATAATGAAAACAATAAAAATATGTCAGCCTTGATAGGAGGCCGACATGATCCTAACACTTCTGTACATGTCTAAAGCTTCACACTCAACTAAAAGAGATAAAAGAATCTGCAACTGGACACATAATGAAAATTGATAAGGTCTCAACTGTATTTGTCACAGTGATCACAACTGTGTCAGTTTGTTTTATTCTATAGACCTAAAAATCATTATCAATATCTTGCCAATGTTTGTTTAGGAAATTCATAAGATGAATATAACAGCTGACTGATAAACATGGCAAAATGCTGTGAGCGATGTGAAAAGACAATGATCACTTTAAGGGACATTCCAGCTCAATAACTCGTAAAATGGCAATTTACTCTCCAGGGCATCTGAGAATCCCATTGTTGAATGGATACAATGGTGAGCTTTCAGGTGCATCTGATGATATCATTATCACCGCTGATCTACTGATGCGCTTCCAGGTCTTTTTAGCATGACATTGGGCTCTGTGTTGACATAGATTCCTTTGCATTGTATCTGATCATGTCTACCTGAAACAAAGGAGTACTAGCTGAGAAACCTCCTCCAAAATCACTGCCTTTCCCATGTCTACAGGGCCCGGCTTGTGCCTGTCGGTTATTTAACTACTAACTACTGAGGGGTGGGCATAAATTGCTAAATTTGCTGTAGCGGAATTCAACAAAATTTCACAAGATTATGTGAAATTAAAGCAGAACCTTGCATTTAGCGCACTTTTCAAAATAAATATGTGGATGCTTTTTGCTCTAAGAAAATAGCGCTAAACGCAACAGAACAGGAACAGCAGCAGCAAGCACCCTCCCAAGCTGTGTTCCTGTGCCCTTAGGTAGGCAATTTCATCCCAGATTACTCGAGATTATGCAAATGGCCGATATCATGTAACTTTCAGTAAATCACAAGAGCAACACAAAATTACCAAAATTATTCTGATTACTTGGGCGTAATTAAAATGCACTCAGGCCTACTACTGACACCCTTACTTTGTAATAGTTTTAGAATTTACTGCTGAACGACTGCGAAAATTATGGTATCCGTGCAAAACCATAGGTAGTAATACTACAGCAGTTTGCCAGTTTTTCCCAAAAGTGGCCTGAATTGTTATCTTTGTTTCCAAGTGGGGGAAATACCTAAAAACGTAAAGGTCACACCCAATATATTTTATAGCACCAGTTATCATTGGCCACATCATATTAACCTCGACGCATTGCTAGATTGAGGGGATTTCCTTCACAGAATGTTGGCACATTCCAATGTTTGGGGTCCATATACATTGTGGAGACTCCTTCGTTCAGTGGTTTAGTATTGTGTGCAGAATCTGCCTCTTCGTGACACAACTGCAAACAAACCCCAAAAGTTGCTTGAAAGGTAGCCTCAGTCTCACTATGATGCCTCTGTAATTCAGGAGTGGAAAGCACCAACAGGCCACACTACAAAAGCAGGAGGAGGAATAGGAAATGGCCCTATAGGGATGCAGCTGTTCCACTATTAAATTGGCAACACTGGAGTGACTGCTGATGCCTGATGGACTCACAGTCACTACACCCTGCTCAACTGGTTGATGAAACCTTCAAACTTCAGTTGCTTGCCAGCTGGAGAACCCTACTTGTTTGCAAGGTGCTCATGTTCCCGAATATTATGTCTATGGTGTCGGCAGGCTCGGAAATACTTAAAGGGGAAGTCCACTGACCCAACTTTGACTTTTCTTTCTCACTTCAATTTTCCATGCTTGTCTTTGTGCAGTTTGGATAAGAAAAAGGGACTTGTGATATCCTTCTGTCTCTCATCTGTGGCAAGTTTGTTTTTACCTTTCCTGATTAAATTGTTGATAAAACAATGGACAGTGGTGACGGCCAATGTAATTATGCAATTCTATGCTGCAGCTTTTACCATATAAGTATGGTTTTGGTATGCAAAGTAAATACAGTTCTTGACTACAGTCCAACAGGTAATCCTCCCCCAGAAGTAGTGGGTGAATAGTGATATAATATGAGTGCTGGATAGGTTACCACTGGGTGAAAAGTATGTTTCCAGCCAATCATCCAGTAACATTCTTGCACAGGAGACACATATTAGACTGATGCATTATGTCTTATTTTATTTGCATTTGCCTGGAGTGCACTTTTTAGTTTCAATATTGGCTTACATTTGGGTGACATAAGGTTACCAGAATATTTCATGTCACCCAGGACACACTGATCCAATGGTTCATTAAATGAAATCGAAGGACCACAGCACCCAGATTTTGTTGAATGTACTAAGCTGTTAAACTGAGATGGAGTGAGTGTGAATAAGGATAGGAGAGCAGCTCTGGATCTCATTAAGATTTCCTAGTGTAGCCTCTGTAGCTGACAGCGCTGTAGCTGACAGCGACTATACATCATATATCCACCAATAGATTGTGAGAGGATAAAAGACCCTAAGAACAAACTCTCTGATCAGAAAATTACCACACAAAAGGTGCTTTGGTTGGGGAAAAAGGAGACATCAATCGTTTTGTTCCCCTAGGTTATCTACATATATTCCCTTAGAACTGTGTAGGTCACCTCACCCACTTAATGTGGCATGCTTCATCATTAGTGACCTATCCACACCAAGATAGATAAATACAACCTTGGTGGACTCAATCACTTTACGGGAGTTCAGATAAAGTAAACGGAGTAATTGCAGGGATCCTGTTTTTTTTTTTTTTTAATAAAAATATCTTAGAGTATACTCCGTGGGTAATTCCACTTTATTGGTGGGATACACTAGCTTTTATCAAAACCATGCTCATGAATGTTGACTAAAGGGTAATGACCCATCTATCCACTGTTACCTAGCCAACATGCTTCGGCCTTCATCTGAGCCCACTTGGCTTATCATCCTTCATCAGGGCTTCACTTGACATAGAATGTCTGCCTATATCACATTTATTCCATGCATCACACTAAGGAATGGAAAATACATGCATTTGACCTGCTTGGTTTGGCTTGGAAAAGCATAAAAGAAAGTTTTCAGAAATGAACTACTCAAAAAACAATTCAACAGCAATCCTAAAAATAAAAAAGTCCAAAGCTAAAAAATGGAAACCAAAACCTCTTCTGCCTAGAATTCGTTGTGGTATTTCTACCGGGGCTATCTTTTCATTAAACAGGGCAGGACAGTAAGAGACGCAACCTTGGGGCAGCACCCTAATTGTTTGGTTCCCAGCAATATGCAGACAGGAAGGCGTCTTTATAAACAGCAATGCTGCACACCCATTTAAGAGAGACTGTATGTAATTGTTACCTGCTACCTTTCCTGTTACCTCTGCTATATTGCTGTTACACGAGAAGACAGGAACTCTCTTTTCTGTTTCAAAGTTTTACAGGTATGTATTGAGGGTGTTTTCTGAAGGAGGGTGAATGCTTACTTTTTAAAATGTTTTACTGTTTTCACTTGTTTAAGTTGATGTGCAATTCTTTAACTGAAAAGCTCAAAAACGAAACACCGGATAACAAAAGCTCTGCTACCTAGAATTTGGTGTGATGTTTTGACCGGGGCTTTCTTTTCATTAAACAGGGCGGGACAGTGAGAGACACCATCTTGGGTGGCATGCTAGTTGTTCGGATCCCTGCAATGTGTACAGGAAGGGGGCTTTATAAACAGCACTGCTGCACAGTTTCATCAACGGTGCACCGAAGGCATGCCAAAGGCAAGTTCATCTGTGCCCATCTGCGTTCCGACCATGCTAGATGCCTGTCATGCTGCCCGATCTACCTCTCTCTCTCTAATCTGTTTGATTATGGTTTTAAATGACTTGGCCATGATAAATGTTCTAGATGTGGGGCTTCCCTTACAACAGCTCTTAGGCCAGGCACTACTTTGGATATGTCTTTATTTCATAAAAGATATACCAAACAATTGGGGGGCATGCTTTCAGTCAAAAGTCTATTAGCATGCAGCAGGAAAAAGCTTTAGGATGGGAGAGAAATGTGGGTGATAATCATCTTGTTACCATAAACGGAGCTTGTAGTTCTGGCTTATTTTTCATTAAGGGATAGACACTTGAGTTGTAATCTAATCAATGCTAGGTCAGTAGTAAAGCACTCTATTGAGATTTTTTAATTCTGTTTCTCACTGGACCATGGATTACAGATTCCGCTTTCCCAGATATCAGAGCCTTATGTCCTATTGGATATTCTAGAATTCACCCGTCCCATCACCTCAAGTGTGGGGGAGGTGCAGCAATAATTTGTACAGATAAATTATTCATTAGTGAACTCATATTGGCAGAGTTTCCTCAAGCTGAACTACTAGATTTCTCTATCTCCACTCCAGCCTGCACCCTCGTGCGCAGTATAGTGTTTTACTTCCCACCAGGGCCTGCGGAATAGTTTATTAACTCCTTTCTGGATTTAATGCTATCACTGTCTTTATCTCATATGAATCTGCTGGTTCTCGGAGATTTCATGTATGGACAGACCCTGCTATTCCAGGCAGTTCTATTACCAATCTAATTGATGGGATGGCCAGTATGGATTCTTGCCAGCAGATCACTGGCCCTACTCATAAGAATGGGCACATATTTGATCTTGTATTTGGTCCACGCAATTTTGATAGATTGTGGGGATTTTCTTCCCATGGTCTAGGCTGATCATTTTCTGATCAAATTCTTTTTCAAGCTCGCACCTTCTAGGCATTAAGGACAAGCCTAATGTTTTGCATCTCAAATGAAACACCCCTGGAATTCATTTTTTGCCTCAGAGTTTATCAACAAGCTGTCTCAGACCGCCAGGCCTCAGCATTTTAATCAAGGGAAAATTACTATATCAGATACTCCCTGTTTCTGAACACCACCTTGGATGATATCCTGCCTTAAAAAGGGTCTTCCCCAACCGTGTCTGCCCCCAGAGGGTTAGAAACTCTGCCCCTTGGTACACTGATGTATTAATGAAAGCAAAACGTGGGTGTAAGAAACTGGATCATCTGTGGCATGAGGACTATTCTGACAAAGCTAAGATTGAATTAAAGCTGAAGTTGAAAAAGTGTAAGGGCATGGTAGCCTCGGCTAAATATGAATATTACTAAACAAACTTTTTGCTGCGTGCAATTCATCCAGGGAATTTTTTCCTAATTAATATTTTAGTCTTTCCTAATTGCACCATCTCAGCCATTACGCCATCTCAAGACATGGTAGAGAGACTTTCTAACTTCTTTGAAGATATTTAAGACCATCTGTACTGCTATGGTCACCTTAATTAAAACATTCAAACATTCAGGTCTGTTTGATAAATCTTCTCTCTTTGGCATAGAAAGTGCTCTGCTGTCAGTCCTTGGCGACTTGAGAATGGTGGCTGACAATGTGGAACCAACAGCATTAATGCTTCATGATATGTCAACCGCGCTCGATACAGTGTGTGGTGTTTAGGTTTCATTATTTAAGAGTGTAATATTTTTCAGTGCTCTTGCTTTACAGATTACTTACGGAGTTCTACTTTCTACTTGTGCATGTATTCTATGTTTTACTACTATTGGACTGTTTGGGTGATGGTCTGGAACACTGCTGTGTCAGTTGAAGCAGCCATCCTGAGCCCTCACTTCACCTGTATCTTGCTTATCCTATTTTCCTCAGTGTCTCACTCCATCCTTCTCAACGGACTAGTGGAGGCTGGGATTGGTGAAGGAGCACTTTGCTGGTTCAAAGTCGATCTTGATGACAGACAACAAGTGGTCTAATTTGTCTTTGCAGAAACAGGCCAATTACCTGACCTTCAGTTGCTTCTTCTGTTTCATGTCCATAAGAAAAATTGTCCTAATGCTTCCCTCCTGCGCCTTTTGGATGGTGGTACAGACCATTATCCTCAGTCGCCTTGATTATTGCAGCTGCTATATCAGCACTTGGATGGCCTAGGTCTGGCTCATCCTCTACCTTAGACAAGCTACACTGGCTCCCTGTGACAAAAAGTAATACTTTTAAATACCTTTGCATAGTGCACAGGGTCATTTATTACTTTGGTTATTCATACTGGATGAAGAAATTCTGCATCTATGCGCCGGGACATACATTGCGCTTTCAGCATACGTTGCTCCTATCTGTGCCCGGCTTTAGCCATGTCAACTCTGGGGACAGGGCCTTTTTGGTAGCAGCTGCAAAACTTTGGATCACTCTGCCTCCTACGATTAAAATAATCTCCTCCTTCTTGCAATCTAGAAAACCTCTGAAAAACATGGCTATATGGGCAGGGATATAGTTACACTTCTTGTACTTTGGGTATTACAGCAGTCTCCCTGCCTATATATCTTTCAGCAGTTAGTGCTTCTTGTCAGTCTTTCAGCCCCAAGACACCTTTTAGGTATTTGCACACTCTACAAATTCACACAGGAACACTTCCCACCCTATTCCCCACTAAACCCAACAACCCGCTACTAAATTATAAATTACTAAATAAATGTAAAAAAATTGAAACTATACTTAGGAAAATATAATGACATTAATGATAATAACACCTAAAATTAATAAAACAACTAATATATGTTACAAAACAATATTTAATACAACTATATTAAAGTAAACAATATTATAAAAAATATTATTAAAACTATATTATATCCAATAAAAAACAGTAATATTAACTTTTATATTTTGTTACTTGACACAATATTATTGAGTCAATATTTTTGTCATTCACCCTTAGCTTATTTGTAAAGCCGCTGTGAAGATATAAAGAAGCAATATGTATCACATTCACTTATTGGAAGTCCCACTGTGCACAGATTCAATAAACATTTGTTCAATCCTTAATGTATTACTTCAAGGACATCAAAACTTTGGTGAACTTATTATTCTTTTGATTCCATTTCACTTTACAATTGTGTCAATTTTTCTCTCATCAGTTGTGTATTGTGGAAACATTTCTTCAGTATATTTCAACATCTTTCACTTTCTCATATGTTTCACAATGTATTTAGAACTACACTATGTCCTTCAGAGGAGCACACAAGGAAATTTCCAACCCAAAGTGTGTAAAACAAACATACCCATAATTACCGAAGAAGGCATGCACGTATGTGAAAAGGGAAGACAGTAGACTTTTTCAGAAAAAATACCTTTAGCAATACTAATCTACGCTTTGTATTAGTATGCTGACAATTGGCAATCTTTTACCAATTTCTACACTTTGCAAGCATAGTAGAGAGCCACACGCGATTTGTTTAGTTTTCTAAACTGCCAGTTTTTCTATCAGTTTCAGTGTATTTCTTATGGACTGCAGAATACTTCTATCCATGTAGTTTTAACATTTCGATGTTGCTATTGATCATATTATTTTTACATTCCGGTTTGCAGTTCTAAATGTCCCCATAATAAACCAAATCCTTTCTGCACTCCCAAAAAACTCCAAAATTACAACAATCATTTAATCCAACTAAAAACGTGGGGCCATATTATCAAGTAATTGCGATAATGATCGCAAAGCGCGCTTAGCACGTTTTTGTCCATCGCCGTCTATCGCTGAATTACATCGCCGTGTTAGCGGCGTATTAGCAACGCTTTGCTAACAGGCGATGTTCAAACCAGCGATAGACGGTGATAAACATCATTAGCGTGTGAAATCAAGCGATGATTTCACAGCGCTAATGAAAAGCTTGTAAATATTGGAGTGTGGACTTAATCTGTCAATCCACCTCCCATTAAAAAGATAGCTAAGTCAGGATTTTATCTGACGTTAGATTCCTGTGATAACCACGGTTAGCGCGGCTACTTTTTTCGCATCGCGTGTCCGGGTCCGGCTTGTTAATAGCGCGATGTTGTCTTTGCGACAATTTTGCTGTTGTTTTGTGAAGGAACGCCTACTTTGCATCTAATTAGCGATGCGAGGCGAGGCGTTAGTAAAACTGCTGCTATCATGCGCTAATGCATGTTAGCGGCGCATTGATGATATGGAGATAAATATATCGCCGCTTTTCGGCTGAAAACGGCCGCTAAAGCGGCGATGTTGGGCTTGGTAATATGCCCCATGGTATCTAATCTCCTCATCTCACATGACTGTCTTCATAGCAGTAATCTGGATCTATCGCCTCTCAATAAATTCGATTTCACAATTCAAATACCTCAGAAACATGAATGATTTCCGTCAGGACACCTTTTTCAAATGATTTACCACAGGACATTCTTATCGCCCTTCCTTAGATTGAATTGGTGGTAATTCACTCTAATTATGAATTGTATCTATTGAAAGGCTCCACAGCACCTTGCACTCCTCCCCACTCCCTGGACCTACTTAATGGCAGCTGTGACTGTGGATGTGCATGGGAAGCATGCAGTGGTCATGCTGCAGGTGTGTCCAAGAAAAGCCCCTCTGCACCCCTCCACACCTGGACACAGCCCAGTGCCAGGAACCCTGGTTCTTCTTCTACCCATTTCTACCCTATTGCACTCCTCCATGCTCTCAAACCTGGATTGGATGCACTGCTGCCACACCACACAACACAGATTATGCATGATTCTTGACAGAGGAGACACAGCAGTACTCATTCTCCTGAAACTCTCCACAGCCCTTGACATGGTCTAACACCCCATCGGGCACCTACACATAATTGGCATCCAAGGTCCGGCTCTGCGCTGGATCTCTCTCTTTCTTAATGGATAAAACACAAGCTGTCAGCATGGCATCTTACTCCGTGGAAGTCTGCAAACTCATCTACATTGTGCCTCAAAGTTCATCGCTCTGCTCCATCCTCTTCAACGCATACATCATCCCTCTAGCCAGCGTTATCTGCGCACACGACATCAGCCTCCTTTCCTATGCCGACAACAATACAAAACTCATGATTTCCCTCTCGGACAAGACCCCCAACACAAGAATAAGTTCACTGCCTGCATGACAGAAGTCACTAACTGGACGAAAACAAACTGTCTGAATCTCAACTTCAACAAAACAGAAGTAGTGATCTTCGTCAAGAACACCTCACCATGGAACGCCAACAGGTGACCCGCCGAACTCGGACCCACACCATATTGTCATCTTAGGGCTGATTTGAAGTTGCCTTTATCTCTGGTGTTTTGACTTGTTCTCCATTTTCACTCCAGTTGCTTGAAGTGGCGTTTCATCAGGTTGAGTTCCTCTGTGTACCATCGATCCTGTAGTCGGGCTCTCGCTGTTGGGTTGCACTTGAGGGGAGCCAGGGTGTTGGCACATACTGTGATCCAACTGTTGAGGTTCCTCATGGCTTTCAGAAAATTGCTGGTGCGCTCAGGCTTGTGCCCACTCCTCTTCTGTGATTCTTTTCCACCTGCAGTGGGTGGGCCCGGTGGTGGTAGATCTCTGGTGGTGCAGGATGAGCATGCTGAAACTGATGAGGGCGTGGTCTGTACAAGGAATAGTTATTGACTTGTTGACTTTGATGTTGCTGATTGTGGAGAAAATCGTGTTCAATAGGTATCCGGCAGTGTGGGTAAGTTTGGAAACATGCGGGGTGAGGCCATGTCTTCTAGTGAGTCCATGGTTTCTGAGGTTTTCTAGAAGGGTCTTAGAGTTTGGGTCAGTATGTTCTTCTAGGTGAATGTTCAGGTCTCCGAGGGGGAGGAAGGTACTGAGGTTGAGAGCCATAATCTAATTTTGGTATTAGAGTATTACTAAATATATGTTTGCATATGTATGCATGTATGTGGTATTTCTATAGCACAAACCTAGCCAAAAGGCAAAAAAGCACTGCACATGGCCAAAGACAATCCTCAAGTCAGGAGAGGAAACTGGGTGTGGACAGTTAATCCACTGTGATGTGGTCATGATGCCTTTGTAAATGAGGCACTCGATTTAGAAGATGTGTGGTACGGCAAGTGGAGAAAATGGAGGATGGGGGGTCATGTGATTATATTTCTTCAGACTCTGGATGAGTAGCATTGTGGCATGCAGGATGCCCTAATGGCTCTTAGTGTGGAGTCTGAGAGGGTGCGGTGGAGGACATTACCACTATCCAGACCCAAGAGTATGAGGTCTTGACCAGTAGATCGGAAGTCGCTTTCTGAAAGAAACGGATTGACTTTAGGGTGAATCCAATGACATGGCATTCAGTGTATGTTGGGGTTCAAAGCTTTCAGGGTTTATGTCATGAACCAGGTTTGTACTGAATCTTGTTTGTTTTTCTTAGCAAATGACAGGAATACTGTCTTGGTTGGGTTGAGCTTCAGTTAGGCGCTGGACCCCCACATCTGGATGATGTGCCAGTGGTGTTTGAGACTTTCAAGTAGAGCTGTTTATCATTGGGATCTGGTGAATCTTAATGCTGTTATTTGTGACTAGACACCCAAGTGCCTCCCTAGGGGATTCCACAAATGATAGGGATCTTTTGTGACCTGGAAGTGCGCATGTGAACAAACCAGTGTTGGTTGGAAAGGTAGGAGGAGAATCAGTAAAGGACATTCCAGGTGAATCCCATCTGCAACTCCAACAGCTCCCAAAAAGTTTACTAATGTGTTCAAATAAAGTCTAACCAAACTCTGATCGAGTAATATTTGCATGATGGATGGCACTTTAAAGTCATGTCTCTCAAATTGAAAAATCCTAAACTAGCATGGTTTATGTATATGCATGAAATACTCAAACGTAGTGACATGAAAACCATTGCAGAAGACATTTTAATTCATGCTGTACACTTAGGACTGTTCCTTAAGGCAGTAATATGTTGCTCCTAGTTTTAGGTTTGAAGGTTAGTGACTGCTTTCAACATGCATTACTTAAAAACAGACAAAGGCAGAATTTTAGATTGTTTAACACTACAGCCATTTTTGTAACCCAGGCTCTGAGTTTCAAGGAAAATGGCACAAATACAATTTGAGTAATCCTCACCAGAGAATTTATTAGGGGAAAATATTCAAGCAAAATTGAAGCCTGAAATAAAACTATCTTTACCAGTTGTGGCTTGAATATGGTCATTTTTACCAAACTGAACTAATGATTGCCACTACACAAACGCACTTTAAACTACAAAATACCCCAAAACTCCCCCACACAAAACTGTGAATATATCTTAGACTGAGGAGTTAAATGTGGGAGGACTAGGTTAGATATTCTTGCTAGGATTTGTTCCTTGAATTGGAAGTAGGAACTGATACTCAATCAGAGTGGAGATACTCAATCAGAAAGACCACTGGGATGGGCACAGTCAAGCAGGAGTTGAGTTCTAGTGGGAAGAAAAGGTACAAGTTCCATTCACTACATATGTATACAGTAATACTGTATATGGACAGAAGAAATAAAAAGGGTGTAAGGCCTATAAAGAAGAAATTGTGACATACATGAAGACTCCTTGAGAAAACATTATCCATTCCTTTAAAAGAAAGCTCACTTCAAATGAAAAAGTACAAAACCTAGAGCACACAGTAAAGCTGTATATTTTTACACATCTAAATTTAAAGGAAGGACCTCAAATGAGGAGGACAGTGTGATCACTACGATGGATCATCTCATACAGCTTATACTTTAGAAGATCAAATTAGGTCTGCAGTTGAATGTATAAAAACATAGCATCCCCACCAACCCTCAAGGGAGTTGCCAGGTACACAAAACCATGATCAATCAAACAGCATTTGTAAAGGATAACACTGTCACCCCTATCTGGGTACTGTGTCTCCGTCGAAGAGCCAGGTCCTGAGTCTCTTGCTGAAGTCTGCCAGCGACTAGGCTGTGCGGAGTTGGAGGGGCAGGTCGTTCCAGGTCTTGGCAGCAATGTAGGAGAAGAAGTGGCCACTGCTATGGCTGCAACAGATGTGGGGTGTGTGCGCGAGGGTGAGTGAAGAGGAGTGCAGGTGTCTGGAAGGTTGGTGGAAGTTCAGTCGATGGTTGATGTAGGCAGGTCTGAGGTCATGGAATGCTTTGTAGGGGAGCATAATGACCTTGAACTGGCATCTCTTCTGGATGGGGAGCCAGTGGAAGTCTCTCAGGTGGGAGGCGATGTGGGTTCATTTGGGGAGGTCCATGATGAGTCTGGCTGCAGTGTTCTGTATGGTCTGGATTCTTTTGAAGAGATGGGTGGAGATACCGGCGCAGAGGGCGTTGTCATAGTTGAGGTGGTTGGTGATGAGGGCCTGAGTGATGGTCTTTCTGGTGTTAGTTGGGATCCATATGAAGATTCTGCAGAGCAAGCGAAGGCTGTGGAAGCAGGAGGAGGTTACTGCATTGACTTGTCATTTCATGGTCAGTTGGCTGTTGAGGATGATGAGGAACTTGCGTGCATGGTCGGTCGGTGTGGATGTAGGTCTAAGTTCTGCAGGCCACCAGCTGTAGTCCCATGCGGAGGTGTTCTTCCCGAAGATCAGTACTTCAGTCTTGTCAGAGTTGAGTTGGAGGCAGTTGTATCTCATCCATTTGACTACGTTGGTCATGGCGTTGCAGAAGTTGGTTTTGGCTTTGTAGTGGTCTTCAGTGAGCGAGAGGATCAGTTGAGTGTCATCTGCGTAGGAGATTATGTTGAGTCTGTGGGATCTGACGATGTCTGCCATGGGGGTCATGTAGATGATGAACAAGCTGGGGCTGAGGGATGATCCTTGTGGAACGATGCATATGATGTCTTTGGGTGCGGAGGTGAAGGGAGGCAGTTGGATGCTCTGTGTGCTTCCTGTAAGGAAGGAGGCGATCCACTTGAGGGCATCTTACTGTATATCTATGTTGTAGAATGTGTTGATGAGGGTGCTGTGGGAGACGGTGTCGAACATCGTGGAGAGGTCAAAGAGGATCAGGGCCACAGTGTTTCTGCAATTGAGGAGTGTTCTGATGTCATCTGTGGTGACAATCAGCACGGTCTCAGTGCTGTGGTTGTTCCAGGAATTCGGTGAGCTGCTGGTTGATGACTTTCTCGAGTACTTTGGCCGGGCAGGGGAGCAGAGAGAATGAACGATAATTTTTTAGATCACTGGGGTCGGCAGAGACTTTCTTTAGGAGGGGTCTGACATCTGCGTGTTTCCATCTGTCCGGGAAGGTTGCTGTGGAGATGCAGGCATTGAGGATGCTGGTGAGTTGTGTCCTGATTGGGTTCATTGCAAACTTGTAGAAGTGGTGGTGGCAGGGGTTGATGGGTGCCCGGGAGTGGATGGAAGACATTATGGCTGAAGTGGTCAGGGCAGTGAGCAGAGACCAGGTGGTAATGGTTTGACTGATATTCGCAGGTTGGTTGAGGCCATTGGGGATGAGGGTGGCGGGTTGAAGGTTGAAATTGTTGTAGATGCTGGTGATCTTGCTGTGGAAGTAGTCTGAGAGTGTGATTAAAGAGTTCTTGGGAGGGGTTCTTTGTAGCTGTCGGGTTAGAGATTTCTTTGACTATTTTGAAGAGTTCCTTTGTGTGGTTGGCTGCAGAGTCAATGTGGGAGGTGATGGCTGCTTTGTTGTCTTCCTTGATGTGCCACTGATAGTTGCTGAGGGCTGTTTTGTGAGCTGCTCTGTCGGCAGGGTTCTTAGTGGTGTGCCATCATTTCTTCAGTTGGTGCCAGTTGCGCTTGGTGGTCCGGATTTCTGGGGTGTACCAGCCATCATGTTTGGAGGTCTTGTTGGACTTTGTATGTTTCAGTGGGGGGACTCTGTCGGCGCTGTCGGAGATCCAGGAGGTGAAGTTCTGGACAGCCTAGTCGAGGTCTGTTCAGGCCTCAGGTTGAGTATTGGTGACCTTGCTCCAGCTGTGGTGGAAGGAGGTCTGACTCTGGTGAGAGTGTGCTGGGTGTCAGTGATGGTGAAGTGTACGATGGTGTGGTCTGTCCAGGTGAGTTCTGTGGTGTGGCAGAATTTGATTGCGTCGCTGGAGGTGAAAATTGCCTTGTGCGTGGGTTTGGTGATCAGTTCCGTGAGGCCGATGTTGCTCAGGTTCTCCAGTAGGGGGGTGGAGTTGGCATCATTGTGGTCGTCGATGTGGAAGTTGAGGTCACCAAGTAAGACATAGTGGTGATAGTTGATTGCTAGGGGAGCTATGAGGTTGGGGATGGCATCACAGAAAGTTGCTCTGGGCCCCAGGGGTCTATAGGCGAGGGTGCCTCTTATTGCGGTCTTCACATCAGTTAGAAGCAGGGGCGGTGTGGAGTCATCTTTGGTGATGGTGCATCTGATGGTTTCCTTGAAGATGATGGCGATGCCTCTGTCTTGTTTGTTGACACGATCTCGGTGTAATCTTCAGGAGTGGCAGTGGTGATGTTGGGGTTTGAGGAGGGGTTGAGTCACATTTTGGTGATGAAGGCAATGTCCTTGGAGAGGGTGGTGATGGTGTCCCAGATTTCCGGGTCGTGTTTTCAGAGTGAGCGGGCTTCGAGCATGACACAATGGAGTGGTTGCGCTGTGTTTTTTGGTGTTGCGGGCAGGAGTGGTGCGGGATCTTTTGTAGTGTATGTTGCAGGAGAAGTGGCAGTGCCGGCAGGTGAAGGGTCCTTTGGTGGATCATGAGGAGGAGGAGACGCAGCTGTTGTTTCAGTGTCTGGGGTCCTATTCAAGGAGTTCCTTTGACAGTGTACCGTCGGGTGGGCCAGGGGTCCTGGTGTTGGCCATTGTCCAACCGGCAGTGCATTGGCGGTGTGCCCACTGAGCCCACCACCAGCATATTTCTGCCTCTGACCGCTACGCGAACGCTGCAGGATGCTGGATACCTGGAGGTCGCATCGGTCCAGTGGTGGTCCGACCGCTGCAGTTGTAATACTGCCGTCGTTCCCGCATTGCGGCAGTCGTCGGACTGTCACTACTGGTTCGGCATTCCTTTGGACTGCCAAACTCGTAATCAGGCCCTAAGGTTAAATAGATATCCCATAGAACAGAATGATTCCTTTTTGCCCTGAGCCTCATCATTATTTCTCTCTTGGAGAAGTTGGTAAGTGCTTTTCCTAGCATCTGTTCAAACAACTATTTGTCCAGCATTACTATATATGGGTGTAGTGACTGGAATGGTGTTTGGACAAAATATTGAATAAGAAATATTGTATCAAAACTATCCAAATGTCAGGAATATCGAAATAAGAATATCATTTTGAGTGCTATTTTTAATAACTTTTTAGAAAATCGATTTAGAAAATATTGTTCTATATAATGTTTTTATATGTGTGTTTAGTAAGATATTTTATAAATCATGGTATTTTTGAAATTTGCATTTTTAGTTGTATTAATGTGTAAAAATAATGAATATATAAATTTTTTAGTAGTGGGATGTTTATTAGGAGATACTGGTGGGGAGAATTTTTAAAAGTGAATATTTGAAGTTAGGTTTAATGTTAAATATTTTAAGGTTATGCAAATTAATATTGTAAACTTTATAAATGTATTTTCTTACATTAATAATTTTTCTAGATAATAGTTTACAATCAATTTAAATGCATATATAAATTAAATTAAGTGTAAGAAAATATTAATTTTATTGTAAATATTAAAACAATTATTTAAATTATAGAAAATGGGGAAAAAATAATAGATAGCAAAACTGCAATTATTAATATAAAATATAAGTCAATTTATTACTTTCAATGTTTAAAATCATTTTAAGTATTTGTTTAGTTTTTAAAAATTATAATGTCATTAAAAATACATTTTTGGAAAATATTTAATTTGTTTCTTTATATTTATTGTAAAATATTTGGAAATGTCTTCTTTAATTATGAAAATAGAATAAATATGTATTATTTATGCCGTATACATGTATATTTTGTTGTATATTGATATGTTCTATGGTTATTTATGAAAAATGTATTTAAAAATAATAATGACATTATTAATATGTTATTATTGGAATTATTGGAATAAGTTCTGTTGGGAATATATTTTCTAAAATTAATTAATTTTAATGTAAAAATATTCATAAGATTTGTTTTGAGAATTACTTCCATTTGTTTTTTTTTAACTCCTATGATTTTATTTTTGGAGCATGATTTTTTTAATTGTATGTTTCAAACTTTAGGAATATTAGTAAATAATAATAAAAAATAAGTTGATAATTAACAGTGATACACATATTGTTTATTATGTTAATGTTTAATTTTAAATATATAGGTTTTTAGTTTGGGTTCTGGTTTGCAAAGGTATGCACCCTGTCCAAGCAGAAGTCACATTCCTAGGCAGGGTAAGCTAGATACACACTAAAGGATAATCTGTGCTCACCCTCTGGTAGCTTGGCACAGAGCTGTCAGTCTTATCTAAAGAGGCAATGTGTAAAGTATCTGTACAACACACACACAGTAACACAATGAATACACCACAAAACGACTCCACACAGGTTTATAAAAATAGATCATTATATCAGAAACAAAACAAGACCACAACAACAAAAATCCCATGCATAGAAGTTGAGATATTGAAATGTAAATTATTAAATGCAATAAAGCACTTAGAGGCAAGTAGCGCTAAAAAGGTTGCTTTAGGTCGCACTAAACTGGGGAGAAGTCAAAATTCAGACTGACCTCATGGAAGCGCAGGCCAGCTACAGGACCCACGTAGAGCCTGGTGAACAAAGTACCTTTTCCTGGTCGCAAGCAGCGAGATGTGTCGATCTTCTCCATGCAGTGAATGTGATGCATCAGTTCCGAAAACTGGTGCCGGAGTCGGAAGATGTTGAGTGATGCACCATATTCTGCCATGCAGTCGAGGGGATGCATCGATCTCACCAAAGTGCAGCAGCGGCGATACGCTGTTCAATGCATCGATCTTGGGAGGCAAAGCGCTGGTTCTGATGCGATGCACTAATTTTACACACGCAACCGGATCAATGTGCCAGGTCAGGTACACGCAGACAGGAGATGCATCGAAATCCATTTTGCAAGGATCTGGGCCACTTCCAGTGAGCTAGGCACAGGAGTAGGGGTTGAGACAACAATCCCTTGGAGATCACTTGGAGGGGAGGCAGAGTCTAGCTCTCCTTCAGCCGATTCAGAGAGCAGCAGGCAGCAGGGCAACAAACAGAAATGCAGGCCTTCCAGATCAGCAGTCCAGTTGAGTCTTGTAAGCAGCACAGTAGTCCTTCTAACAGAGGTTCAGTTCAAGATCCAGAATTGTGTGATTTTAAGAGGTCCCAGTACTTTTACCCAAAAGTGCCTTTGGGGGTAACTTCAAAGCAGCTCTCTGAAGTTCACAAGTATCCCTTTCCACCCAGTCCTGTCTGTCAGGCAATCTGTGGGGAGTAATTAGTCCTTTGTTTAAGCACAGGACACTTCCCATTCAAGTGAAGTGTTAGCCTCTCCCTTCTATCCTGCCAAGGCAAGGTCATCAGAGTGCAGATGTATGAAGATGGGTACTCAGACACACCTCTGCTTCCTGTGTTGTGGCTGTCTAGAGGGAATGCAAAAAGTGTAGCAAGGAGATACTACCCTGGACAAAGAACTCCAAAAAAAGGTGTTTAATCCATATGTGAATGGTTTCCCAACTGCCGCAGGCACGAGTAGCGCTACTAGTAGCTCAAATGAGTCGGAGTGTGTGCCACGTCATGAGGGTGTGCCTCCTATTATAGACCTTACCACTTCAACACATAAAATACTTACGACAGGGCAAGTCCCTATAGCTATAGTATCCTGGAATGTTGCTGGCCTAAAACAAAAGCTTGAGGACCCGGACTGGCATAGCTACATAGACAAATTTGACATCTGCCTCTTCCAAGAGACATGGTTACTTACTCCCCCATACAAGCTAGGTTATAAAACATACTATAAGAATGCTCTACCAACGCACAGAGGAAGACCATCTGGGGGCCTTGTGATATGGATCAAAATAACATTGGGGATGCGATCCTTTGACTACACCATAGACTCTCTAGATCTATTGGCAGTGTACTTAGAGAGTAACAACGAAAGATTGTATTTGTTTAACATCTATAATAGACCAGCCAGGCAAACTCTAAAATCTGAGACTATTAACACACTGGGTAGCCCTTTGGACCATATAGACCCCAGCGACACCGTGATAGTATGTGGGGATTTCAATTGTGCCTATGAGCCACTAGATGGACTAGAAAACGTAACCGAGGAAGAGGACACGGCCAGAGGGTTGCCTCAATTAGTGGCAGGGCCACCAAAACCTTGCACTAATGCAGCACTGCAGATAGTGCAGCTCACTATAGAACACCGTTTAAGGGCGTGCAATGGGAGGGTATTCACTAATGGGGATGAAAAAGCCTCTCTCCACACTTTTAAGGGTGGTAGCTTACAGTCGAGATTAGATTATATAATGCACAGCACTCACACTTGGAGTAGAATAGTGAGCTTCAGAATAGATACGAGGGACGACAGCGACCACCGACCACTTTGCCTGGAAGTAATAGCCCAGCTAGCAAGAGACGATCAATCTGACATATGTATGCAAAATGTATATCCCCTAGTAGGAAATAATCGAAAATCTATCAAGTGGCCTAAGGTCACAGGCAATATAGAGTTAATGACAAACATCTATAAAACCTTCAGTGAGGTAGTGGGTGCCCACCTGGAGATAAATGCTTTGCCTGCAACATCAATGCCCTCCACTTTGGCCATAAAGCTAGAACCTCTTCTCACCAAAAACATCCGGAAGAAATCAAAATCTAACTCTAAACTGGGACCAAAGGTAAACCCATGGTACACTACAGAATGCAGGAGATCCAAGACAACCTTACTTGACACCATAAAGCGGGGAAATGCAGACTGAGTAAGGAGGGCCAGGGACATTCATAGGAGAACATTGGCCACTGCCAAGAGGGATTGGGAGGAAAATAACTGGATGGACCTCTTGCAGGCAGCAAAAACTAACAATTCAGCTGAGTTTTGGAAAATCATAGCATGTGGGGGCAAGGACCAAGTAGCTAGGACGGAGCATTATTTGGACTCGGCAGTCTGGACCGAGCACTTCACTGCCTTGTACTCTAGCTTCTGGCCCACTGTAACTTCGAGTGGAGACAGGGAGCATGCAAATAATGAGGGGGACAGTGGAGTGATCGTTTTCTCACTGCAAGAAACAGAATATGCCATAGATACCATCAAGCCAGGGAAAGCACCGGGACTAGATAGACTCCCCGGAGATCTATTTAAACATGATAAAAAGGTCTGGGTCCCATATGTCAATACCCTCAGTAATGCAATAACAGCAGGTGCCCCAATACCGGAAATGTGGAAAGGGGCTGAAATTGTCCCTATCCACAAAAAAGGTAGTAAACACAAACCAGAAAATTACAAGCCAATCAGCCTGATAGACGTTTTACAAAAGATCCACGCCAGACAGTTATTAAACAGGCTTAACGACTGGATAGAGACTAATAATATATTGTCCCCATACCAGGCAGGATTCAGATCATGCACTAGTACAGTAGATCAAGTCTTTTGACTTCTGTGCATCCTCTGGAAATATGTAAAGATTAGGAAGGGCCACATCTATGTGGCATTTGTCGACCTGCGGGCAGCTTTCGACCTCCTACCTAGATGCTTATTATGGGACTCATTAAAAAAACAAAAAGCTCCCCCCAGCCTAGTAACCCAAATAGAAAGGCTGCACAACGGAAACTATGCTAGAGTCCGCTGGGGTATGGATGGGGAACTTACAAAGCCAATCCCAATAGAGAGAGGAGTGAGACAGGGTTGTGTACTCGCTCCCACCCTGTTCTCACTCTATATTAACGACGTGGCAAATTATTTGCAAAAGCAAACACACAACCCTCCCAAATTGAATGGAAACTTGGTACCGGCGCTGCTATTTGCAGATGATACCATCCTGATATCACAAACTCCAAAGGGACTACAAAACATGATGAATGATTTTAATGGATATTGTATCACAAAAGGCCTAGAAATAAATGCTAGTAAAACCAAGTACATGGCCATAAACCCACATAAGGGTTTTAAAAACAACTTCATGTTGGGCAACCAAACATTAGAACACGCTATTAATTTTACTTACCTGGGCATATTATTAGAGTCCAAATTAGTATGGAAACAGCAAGTAAATCATTCAGCACTACGGTTAGCTCAAGGGACAGGGGTAGTCCTCAAGAAGTATAGTATGTCCTCAAGCAAATCAGTGACACCAGCACTCGAGCTGTACAAATGTAAGGTCCAGGCAGCAGCACTCTATGGATCAGAGCTATGGGGCATTAGCGACGCCAAGCAATGGACGATCGGGGAAAACAAATTTGTGAGCAGCCTACTGGGGCAACCCCCATCAACACCACTTATCCTATTGTTCCACGATCTAGACATAAAGCGCATAGGACATCTTACAACTTTGCGACCATTGCTCTACTGGATACGGCTGTGGACAACACCAGAACTAGTAGCATACAGCGAAGGTGTACGTGAATTACTGGCCATTGACACTTGCCTCACCTTCCCTTGGTTAAGATTTGTACAGAAATGGCTCATAAAGCTAGGTCTTGAATAATATTGGACTAACCCACACAGCCTAACATCTAGCTGTAAAGTTACACTGAAGGGAATTTATTGGCAACACATATTGAATGCCCTCCATTGTGACCCGAGACTAGGAAGGTTAACATCTCAATTCCTTACTATTAAACCAAGCCCGAGTCGCAAGGATTTGCTTGACAATGTACAGCCGCACCTAGCAAGAACTCTATACCTAAAGTTAAGATATAATATCTTACAGATCAAGAGTCACACAGCAAATTGGGGGGGCAAGGAAGATCGCTCTTGTACTCTGTGCACTACACACGCTTTAGGGTCCACAAAGAACATAGCACATATTTTGTTTTTCTGTCAGGCGTATGATAGACCCAGGAGGAAATGGATCTGACCGCTATGTAATACAATGGGTTTTAGAAAGCATCAAGAGGCACTAAGGGTACTGACAACTAGCACCACACCACATGTTATATTTGCCTTAACCAGATATTTGTTCATAGTGGGACTGATAAGGAAAAAAGCGGGACTAAGGCTGTGATGCACCAAAGACTAATGTACCTACTGATGTAAAAAAATACTTTTGAATCGTTTAAAATACCCGGTCACTTCACCTTCTTATTGAATTGTAAAAATGTTTTTATCCAATTTTAAAATGTGAATCTACTGGGGTGGTAACAATGGAAAGACTCAGAGATCCACCTACAATATTTTAAATTGTCTTAACTGAAATTCCCGGTGTTCTTTTTGTTTTTTTCTCTTTTTTTTTAACCACATAATATATGTCTGGATGTATTTTAGATTGTATTACGAATGATTGTATTTCTATGAAACTTTTATGGCCCTTTGTCGAAATAAAGTATTTAAATGGAAATGTAGCTGTAACCCACCCCAGACATGCATTGGAGACAGGCTGCAAGGCACACAGAGCAGTAAGTGCAGAGAAATGTCCACTTTCTAAAAGTGTAATTTCTAAAACAGCAATGTTAAATTCAGCTTCACCAGTAAGAAGGATTTACCATTACCATTCAAAACATATGAAACATGAAAAAGCTGCTCTCTCTGATCATGAATTACAGCTTAAAAGTGTATTAAGGAATTCCCAATGCTAGTCTATAAGAGAAGTAGGCCTCACAGTAGAGAAAAAAGAAACAGGCTGTTTGTCACTACCAGGACATGCAAAACATAAAGGTACATGTCCTGTCTTTAACTTACATAGCACCCTGCCCTTAAAGTTACTTAGGGCCTACCGTAGGGGTGACTTATATGTAATAAAAGGGGAGTTTAAGGCTTGGCAAGTAGTTTTAAATGTCGAGTCAAAGTGGCAGTAAATTGCACACACAGGCACTGCTGTGGCAAGCCTGAGACAGGTTAGAAATGCTACTTAGGTAGGTGGCACAATTAGTACTGCAGCCCCTCAGTAGCATTTGAAGCACAGGCCCTGGGTATATGGTATACCACTTTATAAGGGACTTACCAGCACATCAAATTTGCTAATCAGGTATGTAGCAATGTCATCATGTTTAGGGGAGAAACACATGCCCTTTGAACACTGGTTAGAAGTGGTAAAGTGGCCAGAGTCCCAAGACCTTCCCCAAATGGGTTTAGATTAGAGTAGGAATAGTAAGTGTCACATCTTTAGCGTCCAACACCTTCCCAAAATTGGTTTACTTTCGAGTGGAAATAGTGAATGTCACCCCTTTAATTTGCATCACATTCTCTAAATTGGTTTAGATTTGAGTGGGAATTGGAAATGGGACCCCTTTAGAGTCCAACCCCATCTTCAAATTAGTTTAGATTGGAGTGGGAATAGAAAATGTCACCCTTTATAAGCGATTTACCAGCACATCAAATTTGCTAATCAGGTATACAGCAATGTTATCATGTTTAGGGGAGAAACACATGCCCTTTAGCACTCGTTAGAAGTGGTAAAGTGGCCAGAGTCCCAAGGCCAACAAAAAGAAGGTCAAAAAAATAATAGGTGGAAGGCAAAAAGCTTGGGGTGACCCTTCAGAGAGGGCCATTTTCCAACAAGTAGGAACAGTAATGTCACCATTTAGGGGTCGATTATGATGCAGTTTGGAAATCATTCTGACCGAATTGGAACCGGGGAGTCCGACCGACTGATTACAATGATTCGGTCGGACTCCCATTGACTTCAATGGGAGCCTGTGTTCAGACCGAATACACAAGCTCACATTGAAGAAAGGGGTGCCTGGGGAAAATCGTGCACCCTGTGGCGGCCACCCCTTGGTGCCTGCCACACTGGGTATTGTTGGAAAGGGAGGTCCCTTTTTGGAAAGGGGGTACCTTGGGAACCCCCACGTGCCCGATTCGGAAGGCTCCAGGTGAAGGGGGGCCTGCTATGGGCTCCCAAAGTCAGATTCTGACAGCCGATCCAAGTCAGAACAACCGATTAAGAAAGACTGTCCGAATCTGACATCATAATCGCTCGGTCGGATACGCGGTCCATAGACCTGTACGAGTCGGTTCTGAACGACTCGGTTCCTCCGAATGCCATCCGGAACCGACTAGGACAGTCCGAACGCTTTCTGACAATCATAATCGGTCGTTCGGAAAGCTTTCCGAATCAATAAATCAATAGCTTTATTTCGATAACATGTATCATAAAAGCATTGTTCGACAGTTGTACAATAAATAAAAACATGTGCTCGAAGGTGATCAATCTTTGAATACAGAAATTCACTAAAAGTGTGCGGGCACAGCTTTTTTAGCATTGTATTATATTACAAAACATAAAACAGTTGTCGCTAAAAACATTTGTCTAAAAAGTGTGCATGCAAGTTTCTGCGAATTCATTCCATGGCATGTGCACATCAGTTAAAAAAGAAGTATAAAAAATAAAAAAGATTTAAAAAAGCACAGATCATCGCAACAGTATTTATATAAAGTGCAGGTGCTTTGTCCATCTGAAGAGACATTCTAGATTTGCGGTGACATCCGGATGTGATCAGTAATTTAATGAATGCAGCAACACAAAGATTTTTGGCTGCCTTCGATGTCCCGCGAGGCCTATGTTTAGATCACCCCAAGCAGGGCTTTATGCCTAATTAGCCAAGCTTGGCTTTCCGAATCAGTCCGATAGATGGGTTCCTAACCGGATTCGGCAGACCCGAATCCAATTTGGAGCCTTTCCGAACAACATCGTAATCAACCCCATAGTGTCTAATGCCTTCCCCAAATTGGTTTAGATTAGAGTAGGAATAGTAAGTGTCACATCTTTAGCATCCAACACCTTGCCTAAATTGGTTTAGATTCGAGTGGAAATAGTGAATGTCACCCCTTTAATGTGCAACACGTTCTCTAAATTGGTTTAGATTCGAGTGGGAATTGCAAATGGGACCCCTTTAGTGTCCAACCCCATCTTCAAATTAGTTTAGATTGGAGTGGGAATAGAAAATGTCACCCCTTTAGTAGCCAACACTTTCTTCAAAATGTAACCATTTTAGTGTGAAATACTTTTCTGTTAAAATTCTAGTTGTATGTAGTAGGAATAACTTATGTTATTTAATTAGTATTGTTGGTGTTTAGAAAGATAATTAAAAAGTGCTTAGTTGTATATTTGTAAAAAATAATATTATTTACATATTATAATAGAATAAAGACAGTAAACACATTTGTAATTATTTCAAAGTATTTTATTGTATATTTTTACATTTCTAAACATATATATTTCTCGACAAAAAAGTATATGTTCATAGACAAAACAATATTGAATACATTATTAGTATTAATTAAACAATGTAAATCATATTGAAGTAGCATTGTTTCATATACATAATTTTAACATGAGGTTTATTTCAATATATATTAACTAATTGTATATTTTCAAAACTATTATGTAATTTATACTTTACAATTTTTTTACATTTTTACAAACTTTTTGGACATGTTTTACGTGTTTAACATGTTTTTACATTTGCGAATACATTTATTTAACATTTTTTACTTATTTTCCCAATAATTTCTATAGGGAGATAATCTTTTTTCAGTTTCATTTTGCGACAATTTTTTTTACTACTACCTTTTGCTTTGTATTTTATTTGTACCATTTTTAGTCAATTTTCAGGATACAGGTCGCTGTAAGGTGCTGCTGTTTGTTGGAACAAGTAATTTAATCTTAAAAAAGATTTTGGGTTTTGAGGGTAGTGGGGATGTAGAGGGAATGTCTAGCCTTATTATGAGTTCAGTGGTCCAATGGACCACCGAACCCGTGGTGGCGGTCTGTGGACTCCCAGACTGGCGGTCCGCACACTGCATTAGGACTTTGGTGGTTGGACCGCCACGAGACCGCTGCTGCCGCCAAGGATCCACGATCCCTGGTGGTAGTGCAGCGGTCTTAGACCCCTAATACGCTGGTGGTGCTGATGCGGCACCGCCAAGCATATTCCGAGTTTCCTCACCACCACACTTTCCATGGCGATGCGACCAAAGTCATAATTAGGCCCTTAGGGCCTGATTCTGATCTCGTTCGGGAAGCGTTCCGACCGAATCGGTTCCAGAATGCTTTCCGTGCGACTCAGATCGGAGGAGTCCGACCGGATGAGTACGATGCATACGTATGCATCCGGATATGATTCGGTCAGACTCCCATTGACTTCAATGGGAGCATGTGTTCCGAACGAGAACACAGGCTCCCATTGAAGAAAGGGTTGGCTGAGGAAAATCGTGCACCCTGGTGCCTGCCACATTGTGCATGGCTTGAAAGGGGGGTCCCTTGGGTACCCCCATGGGCCCAATTCGGAGGGCCATGGGTGAAGGGAAGCCTGCTATGGGCCCCCAAAGACTGATTCCGGCAGCCTTTTCATTCTGGGCAAACCGAATCAGAAAGGCAGTCCGAATCGGTCATCGTAGATGCTCGTTCGGAAACCAAGTCCATAGAGCTGTATGAATCGGCTCCAGAAAGGCTGGACTTCTCCGAATTCCTTCCGGAACCGATTCGGTCAGCCCTAAAGGTTTCCAGGCATCGTACTTGGTCGTTCTGGCCTGGCAACGAGTCGGCCGGAAACAAGGGCTCCGGATCGGTTTCGGCAAACCCGAATCCGATTCGGAGCCCTTCCGACCGACATTGGAAATGTGGCATTTTGTACATTTAGTTATATTAATGGTAGCATTTTTCACTAGTGTGTTGGTTTAGATTTTCGTTCACTGTTTCAATCAATAAGTTCTGACATACATGTTAAGTTATTTCCTTTATGATGATTAAGTGTAATGCATACGTTCTTTTGGGAATGTAGGGCCTCATTTACAAAAGAATTATGCCACGCTGCATCATTTTAAAAGCAGAGGGAGGCATCTTATTAACAACAATACAACACATCCAGGGGCTTTCCTGTGCGCTGGCGCATAATTGACTGTCATGCGCCAGTTCAGGCACCCTTGCGTCATGTTGCAAGGGTGCCTGTGTTGCAGGGATTATTGTTTTTCTGCAGGAAGGGACACCTTCCAGCACAAAACAGTCATTGATGGTATTTGATTTTTCAGCATGCATAGCAAGAGGAAAAAATGAGGAGAAATACAAGTATTTCTCCTTGTTGCGCCACTCCTGAGGAGCGGTAGGATTCTGACGCATTTCTAGCTTTGCAAAACTTTGTAAACCTGGGAATGTGTCCGGTTGCACGGATGTCATATGGCAACACCCATGGAACACTCCTTTCATGCAGAGTAATGCATGAAACGGCCTATATTTATAAGGGCATGAAAAATAACACAGGGTGACTTCATGTGACCTTGTTAATATGGGCAGGCACACTGCGCCACCGATGTGTCAAAAAAAGTGATGCACAGGTGGGGCAATGGCCTTGTAAATGAGACCCGTAATCATTTTTGTCGGTGGGTTTTCTGTTTTACTTTGCACCATTTTTCTCTGCGGACGTGTCCTATGGGTATTTGGATTTACCATTTGTTTTAAGGGAAATCTCTTTTGGTTTATGGGTTTCTAGGAATGTTTATTTATTTTAACCCTTTTGTCTGGTTTTTTTGGGTTCCTAGATACTTTGAATTGCTTCGAGGGATACCTATTGGATTCGTTTTATTTTTGCTTTATTTGGGGGGGAGGTTTTTGGAACATATTTTTCCTGTTCTTGTGTATTATATTTTTTTTTTACTACGTGCATACAGATGACGACCTGGAGGTACAGAACAGAAAGTCATATTTAATTTATTTTTTTTGGAAGGCAAATTTTATTATTTATGTGACTTTTTTGTGATTTTTGTTTGGAAATGTGTATTTTATGTGTCATTATTTTACGTAACAGGTTGCGTTTGTTCTTCAAGCATTTTGGTTGGTGAGGTTTCGAATTTAAATATACATACTTTAAATAATATTTAATCATATCAGACGTGTTAAGAGTTTTATTTAATGTTTCGACTGATGTAATAAGATATTATGTTTCTTATTTATATACAAAATTATTTGTCATGTTGGTTAAGATTATGTCATAGTTTTTGGGGAGTTTTGTAGGCTAGTATTTATTTCATACTAAGGTTTTGGCTATTATTGCTCAGTAATCTACTACTTTGTTGTTCATGAAGAGTTTGACTTTAAATTGTAACATGTTGTTTAGATGCAATATGGGTTACAGACTGTTCCATTCATAGTTGTTGGTAGCTTTGCTCTTTTTGTGATGCTTTTATAAATTTATAGAGTTTAGGTTGGGTTCCGCCTAGTGTGGAGTGGAAGGCATTGTGCTATCCTTCCAGTACGTTGTTTGTTTTGGCTTCCTCTGCCAAGGTGCTGGCATAGACATTCCACCATGGTATTTGGAATTTGGCTTAGCATTGGGGCCCAGAGCGATTTAGTCTGCCAACCCATGCATCTTTGAAATAATGAATTATGGGGCTTAGTTTGTGTTCATTTTGTTGGTAGAAAGGGCTTTTATTAGTAAATTGTAATGGTTAGCTATCTCAGTGACAGGGACATAGGCTAGTGCTATCATTTTTTAATTTCAAATGTAAATTGACTGCTTGTAGCATACTTAGTGCAGATTGTTGGAGGTGTCTCCATATGCTTTGATTGAAATGGTAGTGACAGCCTTGTATGGCTGTGTGAGGGGACATTTTTTTAAGTGGTTTGAATCATGGCTTGTTAAAAGTCTACGAATGTTTGTGGGTAGAAGTTATGTTCTTATGTTCATAGTAAGTGCTACTTTGTTTATTTGGTAGTAATACATATATAAGAGCTATTATAGTTTTCATATTCGCCATATATGGTTTATCTCTGAGTGAATGATTTGAGGCACATCTGGAAGGTCTCATCCATCATCCAGGTTTGACATTGGCTTAGTTTTAATAAGTTATCTGCTGTAGAAAATATTATGATTCATCTATCATTGTTAGGTTGTCATATAACCGGAAGGGTTCCTCATTATGTGTAATTTGTAAGTGTCCTGGTATTTCTATATCTTGGTATCTTCTAGGGGCAGTAGGAGTAATGCTGGTGGACTTTTTAGTTCATGCAATCAAACTTTTTAAAGTGGGTATAGGTGATAGTTGGCCTGTGATGTGTTCAGGGACTTTAGGGAGTCTGTTAGGATTTTGGTAGTGGGATCCTGGGAGCTAGTGCATGCCTCTCTAATATTCTGCAATACCTCCATTAGTTCCATTTCTGTCACATTTGGGGGAGTAGTTGTGTTCCTTTACGTTAATTACAACCTCATCTTTTGTAGTGGCTCTCCCATAGCATGCATTAGAAAAATATTTGGCGGGATGTCTGGCTTACTGGTGTGGTGCTGATCTGCTGCTGCAGGGACTTTGTGTCTCAGAATACTGTGCTTAAGAGGAGGAGGGGCCCGTGACCAGTTCCCCCACGCCGCACGCTGAAAAACGCCACACCACCGACCTCGGCGCGGGATGTCTAGCTTACTGGTGTGGTGCTGATCTGCTGCTCCAGGGACTTTGTGTCCCAAGAATACTGTGCTTCAGAGGAGGAGGGGCCCTTGACCAGTTCCCCCGCGCCACATGCTGAAAAGCATCCCACCACTTACCACAGCACGGGACATGCACAGGCCGCGCCCGGGCCAAGGGCGGGCCCATCCATGCCTGTCAGAGACCAGAGGAGGCTAGGCTGGGCCCCCCTCTTGGTCCTCTGACTCTGTGGTTGCTTTTGATCTACTTGTTGGGCAGCTGCAACTGCAAGTAAGAAGAGGATATCCCCATGGAAGAGCTCGGGACAATCGAGAAGAGCTGGTAGGGGCTGATTTGCCTTATATTCTTTTTACACCAAATTTTGCCCTACAACCATTTTGGTGCATGGTTCTAACTCTCTCTCTGTTTACAAGGAGGGTTGCTGACAGAGGCCTACATAATCTTGGACTCCCCTGTGTGGTCCTTCATGGTACCTGTCTGCCTGATTTAACGCTATGCTATGCTGATTAAACACCAGCGAACCAGTAATAGTAGTGTTTTAAAGTGTTTATTTTTCGTTTTGTAATCCGGTCTGGATAGTTCTGTGGATTACACCATAGGATCTCTCATGACACTCTATACACAGGTTTCTAATGGGGAAACACAAGCTAGTGATGGTTTCCCCTATGGCCCCTGGGAATAAAATAGCCACTATGGATGCCTTTTTTCAACGAGCTGCTGGTGTTTTAGACAAGGAGATAGAGCTGGTTACTTGTCGCCTCTCTCGCTCTCCTCTATATCATTTGCCTTCTGGTTCTCTGGGCACACTACCACCAAAGCATTTAGTGCAGAACTTAGGACCAACCACCCTACCTATAGTCCAGGAGAAGGGAGGGGGGACGGCTTAACTGTTTGTAGCCCTGTTGATTCATTCCGTTCTTGTCTACAGGGACAGGCACCCAATTGTTATCGGATACCCAGGTAGCTCCAGCAGTTCCAGCAGTGGACCCTAGAGTGGGAACAGGAGCCAAAAAGAAACATCATTTGACTGGTAGTAAACCCAAGTGCCCTAGGGTTGACCGCCCGCAGCCTAGCTTGCTTGACTCATAGGTTTTGGCTAAATCAGACCTTGTAATAATGTTGAACTTGCTTAAAGTCTCCCTGCTAACTGCCATGGACGCCAAACTGGATCCAATTAAGCATCATTTAACAGCAATAGAAAAGGAGCTCATTAACCTTAATCAGTTTAACATGGCTGGCCCAACAGCAGTATATACTCACAATCTTGTTTCAGCTGGTTTGTCTACCATCGAGAGTCATAGTGATCGGGAATGTGGCAAAAGGGGTAATGAGCCGCTGATACCACAATAGCCTGAGGGTGTCACTTATTTGTCATACCCGCTCATACAACCTGCCTGTCTCCCCTTGTCGATGAACGAGGGGGCATCCTCAATAGGGAGACCTAGGTCCAACGACAGACCCGGAGTTACTAATAGAAAACTAGCCAATAAGACCAGAGGAAGGGAAAAAAATTCCACGTTTTGGTGTATCTAGTAACATCAGCCAGAGACCAATCACCCTACATTTACCACCTAAATCAACTCTGTATGTAGTGGTCTAGGGGAAGCATGGAGGACTTTGGCCAACTTAAGAACAAAGTCTTGCACTGGTTGAACCTCAATACCATTATAGGCATACGGGTGGAAAGACACATCAACATGGTGTGTAGAGTCAATTGGGTAGGGAGAGCTAAGAAGAATTGTGAGGGTGACTGTGTTATTATTAACGTCAACAGACCCCATGTGGCGGAGCGAATTTTAACAGCTGCCAACCAGTCTACTCCTAGTGGCTCTACTTCTACTATTCCCCTGGTATATTTTTCATAGACCCCCAAATCATTCATCACAGCCTGGCTACAGGAACCACAGAAACCACATAAGGTTCAGGCTGGCTGGTAGGAGGTTGCCCTGGACAAAGCTCTTTTTAATAGCTTTTCACGATTAACATCGTTCGATGAATGCGACTGACTGTTGGCAGTAATCCCTTTGGAGCCGATGATCTCTACAGAGCAGAATCTTTCCGGCATTACTGGTTCTGTGTCATTTGACTGCAAGGAACGTAACTAAATATATCTTGGAATATTGCTGGCTTGGCGAGCAAGTTCACTGCCCCTATATGGTTGTCTTTTATAAGAAGGTTTGATGTGATTTGCCTTCAGTAAACCTGGACCACTGAGAATTGTTTCTTCCTGGAGGGATACAAAACCATTTTTGCCCGACACTCCGTCGCGGGTGGTCCGATAAATGGGGGGTTTAATTGTCTTTGTCTCCTTAGCACTTCAATGTAGCCTTGTTATGTTTCCCACAGAAATTCCTACTTTGCAGGCATGGTTATATTCTAGTGGGTCTTGTAAGATGCTGCTTTTGAATTTTTATACTGCTATATCATCTTTGTTGGACGTTTGTAATATCTCCCTGTTGGGCTCCTTTTTAAGAAACCTGAGAGCTCCTACTTTACACTATATTAATGTGTAAGATTGTAGGAAAGTTTAACGTCCATCTGTGTGGGGACCCGAGGTCTGACGGTCCCAAGGTCATGGGTTGCCTGCGCACAACGGGCATGCACTTGGAGCATGCCCTCCAGGGAGGTAATCTTAACGTCATTGTGAGTGACTTTGATTTAATCTTGCCCATGACCAAGTTGCCCCCGATAAGAAGGATATTAATCCCACCTTCATAGGGAGGGATAGCAAGTCCTTTATTGATTTTATTTTTGTTTCCACACCTTTCTTTTATTACATCTCGGACTTCACTATCCTTTCGAGTATTTTTATTGACCACAATCCGTTGTGCATTGCAACTCGCTGGCCCATGTTGGCACAAACACTGGAGGTAGATAATAGAGGGTTTGTGAAAGCCGTGGATGGGGGTAGGAGACTTAAGTGGGCACAGGTAACTCCAGACTCTTTTTGTGATTCTTTGTTTACTCAGTGCCATACGGAGCTCACTATCTGTTTAGAACAACAGGCTGATTCACCAGACATAATAGAGGCTTTTTCTGTAATCTCGAGCACTATAGCAACATTATTGAAGGCTCCAGCTGCGCGGCATCATGATTTGGTCCCAAGGTGGTTTGATTCTGATTGTTCCCATGCATTAAGGAAATTGGAGGAAGCACTAGGTATCAAACCAAGGGGCCCCAGCATAGTTAAGGAATGTCATTGCCAGTACAAGGCAGAAATGGCAAGACGTAATGCTGTTTTAAAGGGCAAGGCTTGGTCAGACCTTATTGAGGCTAGCACCCAGAAGAGCAGGTCAAAGTGTATTATAAATAGTCCTTTTTTGGTGACAAATACAGTTGAAAGGAAACCCACTGTCCAGTTCATAGCTGAGGAAGTAAGAAAGGGTATAGCGGGGTTGTCTAAAAACATGGCCTCAGGTCTAGACAGAATCCCACCCAATCTTTATATCTCTAGCATGGATATTTGGGTAATCGCCCTTACCGCTATCATTCCAGCTCCTTGGGACCCTCACGGGTAAGTAGCGTGCTTTATAAACCCCTGATTGATTGATTGATATCATTAATTCTGCAGTTGTAACTGGTCCCCCGAGTTCCTGGGCGATATCTACCATCATTCCTGTTTTTAAAAAGGGAGGCAGCGACAGCACTCGTTATTGGCCAATCTCCCTGCTTTATTCAGTGGTAAAGGTTGTTGGACGCATTTTATTAGATGGGCTTTCCTGTTGGGCAGACCAGAATAATATTTTATCAGAAGTACAGTACGGTTTTCGTCCGGGACGGTCAACGGTTGATCTATGTTTGAACCTTTACATGGTCCTTATCAAGTATACTGTTGCCCGTTCCGGTTCTATCCACCTGGCTTTTTTGGATCTGTCTTTCGTGTTTGATCACGTTAACAGAACCAGGATTTGGCAGATCATGCTGTCCATAGGGGTGGATAGAGATATTGTTCTTTTTTTAAAGGATCTCAATAGAGACACTAAGGCAGTGGTTCGTTATGCAAAAGATCTTAAGGTTAACTGGCAATTTTCAATACATAGAGGGGTCCGGCAGCGTTGTATTTTGGCCCCTTTCTTTTTTAACTTATATGTTAACAACCAGGAGCAGGTCCTCTCGGAGCTAAATGTGGATTATCCCCATGTGGGACTGCGAAGTCTGCCAGTACTATTGTATGCAGACGACCCTGTCCTTGTGGCCTGGACAGCTAGGGGGCTGCAAATTTTGCTGAATTCATTTGTCCACTTTATGGAGGATCTTGATCTGTTGGTTCACAATAAAAACTCTTATGTGATGGTGGTGAAAACCCGCTATAGAAAATCTTATACTTTTATGGCTGGGTCCACCCCAGTCTCAGAGACTAGTGTTTTTTCTTACCTGGGTGTATTGTTCAACTTTGCCTTGAACTGGCGGCCTCTAATAAGTAGAAAGAAAGGTGACTTTGTGAGGGCTAATGCTGCTGTTTTTAATTTTGCTTCTCGACTTGGCAACAGACCAATTGGGGCTCTTCTGCAGATATACAGTGCTAAGTGTGTCTCCAAGGTAACCTATGGTAGTGAGATCTGGGGCTGCACTTCCCATGACGAGTTGCACATTGTAGATGGCTTTTATGTGTGCCTCAGGGTACCTATACTTTTGTAGTACATGAAGAATTGGGTACAGCCTATCTTTCCGATATTTTGGCTTATCATCCCCTTTCTTTATTGATGAAAATTTGGCTTAGGACAGGGATTGAAGTAAGTAAAGAGATTTTAAAGGATTGTCTGGCCCTTGACTATTTTTATCATATCCCCTGGTTTAATCACATCAGGGAAAGTTTTATAAGCCTGGGTAGGGGAGACTTATTCTATAATTCATAAACAATTTGTAGGAAAGATTTCTGTTGGGTGAAGAAGTCCTGCTTTAGAAAGCAGATGTTGGATAGAGAAGAAGGGGCGTTGAGGAAGTCCAGAGCTCATAGGCACATCATGTTGAAAACCGTGCAGTCAACTGAGCCGTACCTTTTAGGGATCAAAAGTAGCTACGACCATTTTTAATTGACTAGTTTTCAGTTAGACTTCTTTTTGTCTTCATTGCTCACTCCCACGGGGGAAGAAGGGTCAGAGCCTTTTGCCCAATGTTCTGTAGTTTTTATGAGCTGCCCAGGAAGCCATATATTATCCCAATTTAAAAAAGGCAAATTTTTGTCAGTTCCGACCTGCTTTTATCTTTTTACAAATGCTTTCAGGTAATATTGTGCTCTAAGGGGCCGATTACGATGGCGGAAGGATAGTCACCGCCAGCCCGGCGGTGGCGATCCTTCCGTCAATTGACAGCAATTTTCCTACCACCAAACTACGATGGAGGTGGGAATTGCTTTAGGACCGCAGCGGTCGCAAAGACCGTCCGCCACGGAACCGCCACAGGCAATCATTACGATTGCCTGGCGGAGCGGTCAGCATGCTTAAAATGGTGGCGGAGCCTAGTAGGCTCCGTCCGCCGAATTACGATGCTGGCGGAAGTCATCCTTTCCGTGGCGGGTAAACCGCCATTGAAAGGCTAGCGGGGATTGGTTTCGGGGGCCCGTTGTGGGCCCCCCTTGTGTTGGGGGGAGGTGTATGTGCACTGGGGGGGTACCCATGGTACCCCCCTGCATTTCAGTGCACTAAGTGGCAGGCACTGTGTGGTGCCTGCCACATAGTGCAGTGAAATGCACAACATGCATTTTCAACATTGCGGCGGGTGCTGCTGTCAGCAGCAACCACCGCAATGTTAAAATGCAAGCTGTGTCCGCCACGGTGGCGGTCGCATCATAATTTGGTGTGCGGAACCGCCGCATGTATTGCGGACGGTCCCGGTTACCACCACAATGGCGGACGGACTCCAGTCCGTCCGCCATCGTAATCGGCCCCTAAGTTCTTAGTTTCTTACGGTCTTCTGTTAGGCTTAGATCCAGTTGTGATTAAAAGCCGAGGGTTAGTCATGGTCGATCGCTGTTTCTGAGAGATTATTTTTCTTATTTATCTATTTGCATTTGTGAATTCTTCCAAATTTTTTAAACTGATTTTAGCTAATTCAGTATTAATTTAATTGTATTTATATTGAGTAAGGTGTGGCACATGTATTGTACAACAGAATTGTACATTTTTAATGATGCACATTTATTGTATAATTGAACTTTTATGTTTTTTGCATAAGCTGAATAAACTTTGTTTGTTTGTTTAATATTTGGTACATTTCCAATTCACAATGTCCATCGATGTACTTTCTTGGTTGTAGTGTAGCTGTAACTTTGGGCCTGATTTAGATCTTGGCGGACGGGTTACTCTGTCACAACGGTGATGGATAGCCTGTCACCAAAATATAAATCCATTATATCCTACAGGACTTATATTTAGGCAGACAGGATATCTGTCACCGTTGCAACGGGGTAACCCATCTGCCAAGATCTAAATTAGGCCCTTAGTAATTGCTTTCTTTTCTGAGATGTTATGTGTCTAGCTCGTTCTATCATTGTTTCTGAAAGTAATGTAATTATATAAATGTTTACAATATTAAAATGTTTATAACTTAGTTATTTACATATAAAATTATGCAACTACTTTTTTTATTTATACTTACACGTATGCTCTTCTTAGATGTTTTACACTTTTTTGCAACTTTTCCATTGGGGTGTTGTAATGTAGAGCAGGTGCTTTGCATTCTGTTGTAAGAAAAAGAGCATCGATTTCATTTGAAATGTTTATTTGTTGGTAGTTTATAGAGGATGAAGTAATTAGGTTTGTGATTGGTGTTGTTTTCGGCAGGTTAGCATTTTTCAAAGCTGTAATATTTTCTTTTAGTAAATGCATGCAAAGAGATAGAAGTTGGATAGTGTTTTGTTACATTTTTGTTATTTCACAATTTTCATTTTATTTACAAGTAAGTTTTAGTTTACTTACTTTGCTAGGTAGTTGTCAAGATGTATCTATTTCTGTTTTAAGGCTCTGGTCAGAGAATCCAGCAGAGTTTCTTCATCTTGCAGCTTTTGTCATTTTTGCTGTATTAAGTTGATAACATTTGTGTGCCTTGTCTATTGTTGATTTAGTTGTTTGTGTGATTTTATTGGTTGAGTTTGTTTATAATTTATTTTTATTGGTTAGTTTAGTTTTAGTATATTATCAGGTATGTCCTGTTATTGTAAATGCTTATTTAGGCTATATGTATAATGTTTAATATGTAGTTCAATAGTTTTAAATATTATTTTATTTTTATTATACATATATATGTATATATATATATATATATAAATATTTAGATTGTTGTATAAGTGTTTGTAGTTTATGTAATTTTTTCTGTTTATATTGTTATGTATTTAGTTCTTTATTTTAATGGGGTGAATTATAATTATTTTGGTGATGTAACACATGAATATATTGTTTGATGTTTGTTGCAATTATTTGTTTAACTTAAAAAGTAGTCATATAAATGTTTATTGATAATAATGATGTTATTTTGGTGGTATTTTTGTAGTTGATGTTGTGTGAGGCTATATTTTTGACAGATCATATGCTTATTTAAAGGTAACAATATTTTTGCTTCTGATATTTGGGTTTTCAAAATAAATAAAAATCGATATTTTTATCAACGATATTTGTCTTCTCTATATTTGTGGTTTTATTAGTTAAATATAGGGAGGCAATATTTCTGTTAACAATATTTATTTTCCAATATTTTTGTGTTTCGATACTGTGTGCATCAATACTATGTCAGTGATTCTTTATAGTCACATTAAGCACCTTGTGACTTTGTTTCCTCCCTGGCTTTACTGAATGAATACCTCTAGCCTATGTCCATTCCTATTCACAACTGAAGTTGCAAATCCTAAGGAGCATCTATCATGTTTATCTCCATATTACCTTTTGGTCTATGAAATATATGATGAGATTCATGGCGAACTAGACCCATCCTGTCCCATTGGAGAAGAAGACAGTCTCTGTGGAGACCTAGCCATGTGTGAGACTGCCAAGGTTCTAAGTAACCCAACCAGTCCCTAAAGACAAGACCCACCAGAGAAAAAAAATTGCAAGATTTTGATTGAGCTTTAGCACTGAACAGCTGGTGGGCCCTGTAACAAACTAATATTGTCAGGCAGAGAGCTTCTCTTGTGTTCACTACTTACAGTGTCCCGAAATTCTACTGCAAGTGGAACCGGCCTACATGCTATGCATGTCCTTAGTGCACAGTCAGCAAGTGTCAGGCCATCAAAGATGCTTCTGATTGTACACAGCTTGGAGCCATGATCAACCTTTCTTCCAAAGCCTACAGCATGGTAGGAGTTTTCATCCAACCACTCAGGTGATGGCCTATTAGGCAACAAATATCAGGACATCAAATTGTGTGTTCCTACTTCAGAATGATGTGAGATGGATATAGCTAATTACATGCAAGATTTGATAGAAAGGATTGAGGGATCAACATTTGCACATGACCTAAAAGGAGGCAGGGGTTAAAGAAAAGCTGAAGGATAGGTATAACCAGGATACAGATGTTGAGAAGCTGAAGGCGGATGACACCATGATGGTGAACCCAATTACAAATTCAGACCCTAACTGAAGTGTAGGTGAATAGAGGGCACACAAGATCCCAGCTAACATATAACTAGCAGTTTAAGAGGTCTACATGTCTGATTCACATGGGCACCTGCAGATACGAAAGATCCCCATCACCTGCAGAGTTCCCAAGTGTTCTATTCTGTCCCCTGTCATCTTCAACATCTACATGAAGCCATTTGCTGCTCTTCTCACAAATAACAGCATCAGGATTCACCAATATTCTAATGATACATAATTCGACCTGAAAGTCTCTTATGCTTTGGACATTTAGTGCGTCGAACACCCCCTGGACATCACCCAGACCTGGATGTTCAGCGTTTACCTGAAACTCAGCCACTAAGATAGAATTCCTACTATTTGCCAAGAATAACAAACAAGAAAGAGTACAAACCTGGTTAAATCACATGATCCTTGAAGGCTTTGAACCCCAAATTAATGCCAAATCATCCTGAACCCCAACCTCACCCTCAAGGAACACATTGCCAAGAGAAAAATAAAGATAGCCTGGTTACAGCTTTTTACTCCAAAGACATTCAAACCATTTCTTTCAAACAGCACCATGGCCTCCCTAACTCCACACTGGCACTCTTTAAAGGCATCCTATACGCTGCAACATGTCTCATCCAGAGCCTGAAGAAATATGTTCACATCTCACCCATCCTGATGGAACTTCATTAGCTTCCCTTGCCAGCCTGCACAGTCTCCAAAACCAGCTGCATCATTTATAAAGCCATCACGACCAGCACTCCTGCTTATCTTGCAGACAAGCTCATCATCTATGATGGATAACAGCACATCACATCACACCTGCAGCCAGGATACAATTAGACTGCAGACTAAGAAGTGTAAAAAACAAAACCCAAGGCTGCAGGCCTTTTCCATCTATGTACTAATGAGCTGGAAAAACATCCTTGTATCCATTAGGACTGCCTCATTGCTGCTCCAAGGTAGGAAAGAGTTGAAGATGCATCTCTTTAAAGAACACTACATCACAATGATCCAACAGTCCACAAACTGGCTACCTCTCCTATCACTCATTGACTTTCTGCTAGAATGACCATGCCTTTGAGGCTAGGTATGAGCTGTGGGAATACCGCATACATGCAAACATACATAGAGATGTAGAAAGGACTGATATAATGATCTGCTACCAGTTTAGGCACGTGGAGGTGGAGGATGTCAAAACCCAATCAACTTTAAAACTTTCAAAAACCCTGCAGTAAGAAACAACCCTGAACATCGCTGAGCCCTTGAACCTGTCCTGCAAACACATAAAGAGATATATATCCCTCTCAAGTTGCCAGAAAATAATTTGGTGGTAATAACTTGCAGGTTTCATCCCCATATCCATTATCATTTAACATTTACTTAGCACGTGGACAGGTGCATAAACTGCAGACAGTTTATTGTCTATGGTTACTCAACATGTGTTCCTTAACAAAGGTATAAATAATCTAAGCGGCAATGTTTTCATTCTATAATAACACAGGCAACAGTATCTGAGCAATGTGGAAAGTGTGTCTCCATTCATTTGAGGAGACATGAATGCCATTGAATGGCCATCATTCTCTTTTTCCAATCCACTGCAGAAAAGTAACCATAGTTATCCAGGCCCCCTGATATACCTCAGTAAAAAAATTGTTGTCCAGAAATTTTCATTTTTGATTTGTGTTTTTGAATCATTAGAGAAGTAATTTAGCTTGGGCAGACGTTGCTGATCTGGGCTGAATTTTTCTGGACAACATTTAAAAAAATGTTGGATGTGTTGCAGAGATGATGTAATATTTCAGGAACCATAAGACTTATATACTTCATTTTGGTGTCAAAACATAGGTTTTCAGGGCTAAGAAGTCTTATAGAGACAGAAAATAACACCTCAGAGCAACCCTTCCACCATTTTCCAAAATGGCGGCTCTATGGTTTTAGCCATCATATTAGCAATTTAAAAAAAAACGTTTTATTTGTTTCAGGTCTTTTGTAAACATGAGTAAAGCAGGTGGTAGCTGAGGATCTTTATCTCCTGATAGAGTATTGCTAACTACAAAATCTGAGGACTCCTTCAACAAAGAGAAATGTGTCATATGCCAAACTAATCCAAAAGAAAAGCTAACATCAACTGTGGCTGGACAGAAGAGAAATCGAGATGCTGCAGAAATACGGCAAGACGAAGTTCACAGAAGATTGATACTGATGGGTGAAGAGGATCACATTTTTTATCATTTTAACAACAAGTGCTACAAGTTGGGGAGAGGAACCAACACAACCTGGCGTTGGTCCAATATATCCACTAAATATGTATGCTGTTACCTAAAGAACAGCGCAAACTGCCAATTCTTAATTTGTGGACTAATCATTCTTTGTGATTAAAAATTCATATATTTTATTATTTTCACTTCTATTGTTACTTTAGAACCAAACCTCTTCCCTATGCAGTTCGTAGCCACATATTTACATTCAACCTGATCTGGAAAAACACCTAATTGCATTTGGATATGTCATGCAGCTGACTTGGCATGGAAAACCCTGCTTAATGAATGGCAATTATTGAATTGCCAGACTAGCCAGTGGCCAACTAAATATTTCAAAAAGTTAGATATTCCAACATAGGGGTCATTATCATAGCAGGCAGATTGCCACCGCCCGTATGGCGGTGGCGATCCGCCCGCCAATTCCCACCGCCCGCATACCATTTCCCCCCGCCATATTACGATGGCGGGGGGGACCCCAGCGGACGGAAAGACCGTCCGCCGGTTTTCCGCCGGTTGGACAGGCGACCGGGCGGAAAAGGGCTCCAATATGGTGGCGGTGTCTGCAAGACACCTCCATCCATATTAGGATGAATGCGGAGACGTGCCTTTCCATGGCGGCAACGCCGCCATGGAAAGGCATGCGGTTTCTGCCTTATGGGGCGCGTTGTGGGCCCCCAGGGTGTTCGGGGGTGGGGAGTGCACTCGGGGTACCTATGGTACCCCCTACATTTGAATGCACAAGGTGGCAGGCAACGCGCGGTGCCTGTCATGTTGTGCATTCAGATGCACAACAAGTATTTTTCACATTGCGGCGGGTGCTGCTTGCAGCACCGCCAGCCGCAATGTATAAAATGTGGGATGCGCCTGCCAGTGTGGCGGGCGCATCCTAATTTGAATGGTGGGACCGCCGCACCTATGGCGGGCGGTCCCTTTAACCGTAATGGACCCCTTAGTATGTATCTGTTGATTTCAGCAGGAGCTTATTTCTTTATTGAAATATATCTTGACCTTTCATCTTTGAAACAGTACAGGAAGGAACTATTATTTTTAAAATTTATACTAAAAAGAAATTCTGAAAATGTACAGAATTGATCAGTGGTGCTTGAACAAATTTCAAAGTGGGTGTGCTGTAATCAATGTTACATCACAGAACTCATAGGGATTGTGAAAATCCAAGCATCAGACAAAGTATAGCAAATGAGCCATGCCAGTTCATGTTAGGGGTGTAGTATGCAGCTGGTGGTGCATTTTGAAGCACACTATCGCAATTATATCAATAAAGCATGGTAAGGTAGCGCACTGAAATTTTCAGACAGTACGGGGCATATCAGCAACAGACGGCGATAAATATCGCAAAGCGCGCTTAGCGCTTTTTTATTCATTGCCGGCTATCGCTGGAATTTATCGCCCGGTCAGCGCGTTATTAACAACGCGTTTCTCCAGGGCGATAAAATTCCAGCGATAGCGGCGTTGTAGGAGGGGATATCGCCGGAAATCCGGCAAAAAGTCCACAGGAATGGCGAAAACGTTGTTGATAGGCCAAGGTGCACTCAGCCTGACGATCCACCTGCCATTGGATAATGCAGGTAAGTCAGGTTTTCAGCAGACGTTAGTTTTTCGGCGTAAACCGCAGATTTTAAAATCGCTAACTGTGTTGTGGGCCGCCTTGTAAATATCGCGATGTGCACATAGCGATAATTTACATGGTATTCCATGAGGGGTACGCCCAGTGATGCCCACTTTGCATCTCATTAGAGATGCAGAGCGAGGCGTCGGGAAAACGGCTGCTAACATGCGCTAATGCATGTTAGCACCGCCTTGTAAATATGGCGAAAATATTATCTCCGCTTTTTGGGCTTTTAAAGCCAAAAAAGCGGAGATAAGGCCCTTGATAATATGCCCCTACATTCTTTATTGAAATGGCCCCTAAATTTGCAAAGATGTACTGTTAAATTTATATAGCACACAAACAATAATGTGTAGAAATTGGGGTTGAGCAAATATTTTCCAAATGTTACAAAAAACTAACTGTGGGTGTATTTTGAAATATATGTACTGTTAATATAAGTATAGGTATTTAAATGTTTTGTGTCAGAAAATTAGAAATCCTACAGCATTTCCTTTCCAAGTCTTCAAATTCCAAATTTTCATATAAATTGATCATGACCGAAACTGAGGTCTACAATTTCCATCGACATTTATAAATAGAAGCAGCACAACAATGATTGGTTAAAAATACATAGTTAAGAAAGACATTATATCCATATAGACCCATTTTACTTTTTAAATATTGGTAAAAAAGATAAAAATGTATGCTCATTAAAACAGATTTGTTTGTTAGGTGGATTCCTGAGTATATGCATCACAACTTGATGTGTCTCTATATTAAATCTATTTGCAATTAGATTAAGTATCTTAAGCAGACTTCCCTTGAAGCAGGACATATATGTAGCATGTGAAATATGATTTGTGAGTCTATTTGACAAACGTTACAAAGAAGGTATTTTAAGGGGTTAATACCCTAAAAGAAGTGACATGGTGAATCGTCTTACATTGCGTGACATTCTAAACGAAATATAGGGTTGTACTGGACCAAATGAGATTTAAGAACATACTGAGTTATATAGAATTTCAAAGATACAGTAGCCCCTAGCCAGTGAGTGAATTAGACGTATTGATTAGGTTGTGAGAAATAATAAAACTGAATGCAGTAAAAAAGTCAATAAAAGCTGAACATTACTTCTTTTTTACTACATATTTGTCTATTATGGACTGCAGTACTGCATTGTTATGTGTGACAGACCATTTTACTCTAAACCCAGATTGTTCTAAGGTAATAATATTTTCATCCTGGGCCTAATTTTCTAAATGATCTAAAATAGTCATGGCAAAAATGTTTCTGACTACATTTAATAATGAGATTTGGCACTAGATTCCTTGAACTTACTTATCACCTTTTTTATGGAGAAGAACAACAATACTCCCTATCCAGAAACTTGGGTGGTGGCCAGCAGTAAAACACTACTCAAATAATGGGGCCAGCAGTTTGGCCCATATTTTAGGGTTGTTTTTAATTACCATAATTGAAATTTCATCAGCCTCCATTGCAGCAGAGACTCTAACTTTTTGATATACCCAATATCTGGTCATAGGATGGTGAATTATAGGTTCAGACAATGCGGGGGGCATGGCTTGCCGCCCACGGAAGATGGCGGATACTCCGCGAGCTCCGGCGGACCGGCACAGAGGAAGTCCGCTACGTGCGAGCTCCGTTACCCATTAGCTGTTTGAGGAACAGGTTATGCCTCTGGAACCACTCGACGACGTACTGGTTCTGCGGGCGGCACACCAGCATCGATTTTAGAAGGTATTTCTGCGTCCTTCTTGTCACCACAGACGCGGCCGCCATTTTGCGGTTCGCGCGTCGGAACCACCCGCCTCATCAAAGTGTAGCGGTACGCATACTTCGCCCGCTAACACTATCATTTTGAGCCTCATTTCTTTACTATTCCTTGATTTCTGCCAACTTTTGCCTGGGTATTGCTGAATTGGTTGTGCAGCTGCTAAGGAGGCGTCGTCCGTTTATTTTTGTAACGACCGGTTTTCTCTCTTCAGGAATGCGGTCGCAACGTTGGATACTGTTGAGGCTTTTAAGCTTGCAAGTCATCTAATTTGACACTCCTCCTCCTATAACATTATCCTGGATGCAAAGAATACTGATTAGTTGCAGTAATGCACATTCTTCACCAGTTAATGTTTTGAGCCCTCTTTATTATCCCATCTCCTGATTCTCATTTTATATGGCTGGGCTCCAATCTCACTGTTGCTGATGTTGTAGGCACATCTATTATTGAATCGACCGTAGTCCTCTCTTCACGAATGAGGTCGCAACGTTGGTTTTTCCTGTGGTGTTGAGGTTATACAAGCTGTTGAATTTGATATTCTTCATCCCTCAGCATTACTCTGTGTGCAGGAAATCGCTATTTTCAATAAAAAGTGAAATTTGTATTCTGCAACTGTTTTTTTTGGGCTCTCAACTGACTTACATTTTTCTCAGATTACTCTTGCTCAATTTATGGGTAGGTTGCGGAGACTCTCTTCCTCTACTCCATCTGCATCTAGCAGACTTCTCAAAAACTCTACAATTTTCATGAAGTTTGCCATGATGGAGCCTGCTTCTGCATCTTCACCAAAGCCTGGCACACCCGTACAGACACAGTCGTTGGTACCCACACTAGCTAATTCAGTCAAAGCTAACCCTAAACGACTCAAAAAAGACCCTCCATCTCCTGCAAAATCATCACCGCCTGCTTCTTTAGATTTACTCTTGGAGGAAATACGGGCCTTAAAATCCTTTATGGAAGAGACAAATTCAAAACTTCAATTTCTGACTGATAAATGGTCCCAACTAGATGAGAGACTTGTGGCAGTGGAGCAGAGTGTTTCTTCTTATGATGTTACTGAATCTAAAGTACATGCTCTTCGGCTACAGGTATCTCTTCTACAGAAGCATGTCGAAGATTTAGAAAACAGAAATCGAAGGAACAACCTACGCATTTATGGCTTGCCGGAGAACACGGAAGGTGCAGATCCTATCTCCCTCTTCAAATCTTTTCTGCCTAAAGTGTTGGGTTTGCCTGGTGAACCGGTTCTAAACATACAACGTGCACATAGGTTGGGCCGTCAACATGCTGATAATTCTGCTCCTAACCATCCAAGAGGCGTCATTTTGTATTTCCTGGAATATACTGACCTTCTTAAATTCTTATCAGCCTCTAAAAAATCATCACGTGTCTCTTGGTTGGGGCACACGCTGTTTTTCTCACAGGATTATGCTAAGAGTACTGCTGACCGTCGTAGAGACTTTCTAAAGATGAGGCCTGAACTCCGTGATCTTGGCGCCAGATATGGCCTTTTTCATCCGTGTCTTTTTAAAGTCACATACAAGAACAAAACAACTACCTACGAAGATCCTGTTAAACTGAAAAGTTTTCTCAATTTCTGTAAAGCTAATACTATGGATACTTCTAATGCTTCCACTTCTCAATTTGGCTGATTATATCAATTATTCATTACTGTTGTTCTCTCTATTTTTTATAATGTTGAATAATATGTTCCTTCCTTTCTCTATTTTATTCCAGATATTTTTATTCTTGTTGTTCTGATTATATTATGAACCTCTTTGTTGTTAACTTTGCAGTTTGATTGTATCTTTTCTCCTATAGGTATCCCCGTTGTATGTTCATCCTGTTGTCTCGCATCATGTAATATCCAGTCATACCTGTGCCTCCCTCTGTGAGTTCCGGTTGTACCGCCCTTCCATGTGGTTTCACCCTCCCCCCTCTCTCATTTTTGGACATTTGTAGGTACGTGTCTTCCCCCTTTTGTTTTTATACATCTCTCCTTCTATGTTATCTTATTTCTTTCAATCTCTATCACTTTTAATTCTATCTTCTTCCCCATTTATTCCTCTTCTTCTCTTCATCTTTATCCCTCTTTACACTTTTCCCTCTATTCCATCTCTAACATTTTATTCCTGATGTTTCTCTTCACTAATCAATCCTATACTCTGTCTGTTTTAAATCTAATTGCTCACTACATAGCTAATTCCTTTCTTACTGGCATAATTCCCTTTTTATGTATTATCATCTGTTTTTACATTTACATGCTCTTGTGGTTTACCTTTTATCGAGTTTGTTTTCATATTTGGTCTAATTTAACTTGTTCTCCTAATGGTTTTTGCACTTTTTTGGCCTTTCTCTCCTTTCCTTTTTCTTCTCTTCATACTACATTTTTACTCAATTGCATGATGTTGTGGTCTTCTTTGTGTCTTTTTAGTCTTATGTCTGATCTAATTCAAATGAATTTTCCATTTATTTACTTATGTCACTGAATATTGTTACTTGCAATGTCCGAGGTCTGCATTCGCCGATTAAAAGGCCACGTGTTTTAACACAGCTATCTAAATTGAACGCTAATATTGCACTGATCCAAGAGTCACATCTTACGGAATCTGAGTCCTTGAAGTTGAAAAGAGACTGGGTAGGTGACGTCTTCTTCTCTCCGGGTGATGGTAAACAAAATGGTGTTGTAACGCTATGTCATAAATCTCTTCATGTCAAGCTTATTTCTCAGGAAAAGGATGATGTAGGACGATGGTTGTTTACAGATTTACTGATTGGAAAAGTGTCTCTCTCTCTACTTAATATTTATGCCCCTACTACAAATGATTCTCTTTTTTGGTCCCATATTGAACAAAAGTTACTGCAATACTCCCATGAAAATCTTATTTTAGCAGGTGACTGCAATCAGATTATAGATCCCTTTATAGACCGAAACTCCGTAACCTCCTTCATTCCCTCTAAGGCCCATAAATTATTTTTACAGTCCTTTCAACACAGACACCTGATAGACGCCTGGCGTTTATGCAACCCTACCCTAAGGGAATACACCTACGTCTCACCAGTACACAATACGTAATCACGTATAGATCACATTTTCACTTCTCATAACATTACACAATCCATCTTATCTGTTGAGATTGGTTCTATACTGATCTCTGATCATGCCCCTGTCTCCATTTCATTAGATATACTTCATACCTCTTCTGCCCCTCGGCGTTGGCGATTCAATAATTCCTTGTTACTTGATCCTGTGTTTACCTCTTCTTTTACCTCATTTTTTGAAGAATATTTTTGCTTTAATGACTCAGATAATCTTCCTTTTCACACGATTTGGGACGCCTTTAAGGCTGCAACTCGTGATTTTGTTATTAATTTTGTAGCTAAAAAACGTCATGCAGCCCGTAAAAAAGCCACAGATTTTTTTTCACCGATAAAGAAATTAGAGCACACTTACTATACCACTAAATCAGAAGACTCTTTATCCGAACTTATAGCTACTAAACTTAAATTTAATAAAGAGTCCGCTGATAATGCTTCTTTGTATCTTCTTAAATCCACAGCAAAATTTTATGGTGGCCAAAATAAATCCGGTAAATTATTGGCAAACTATCTTAAAGTTAAAAAACTGAAATTTAACATCGAATCGATACTCGATAATCAAAACTCCCCTAAATATAAGGATTCTGAAATTTTGCAGGAATTTTATAACTTTTACGAATCTCTATACACTCCTACTTCCTCTCCTGCGGATAACTCCATCTCAGACTATCTTTCCTCCATTAATAAATCCTTCGACACTTCCTTGAATCTTGATTCACTGGAATCTGATATATCTCCAAAAGAGTTACACAGTGCGTTATTCATACTCAAAAAAGATAAAGCCCCAGGCCCTGATGGTTTTACTGTTGAATTTTTCCAACATTTTTCTCAGTTACTTCTCCCTAAATTACATAGGTTATTACTTTCCTTTTCACAAACAGGATCTTCCTCTGGTTCTTTTTTGGAAGCCCTGATTTGCCTCATTCCCAAGGAAGATAAGGACCCCCGTTTTGGCAAAAATTATAGGCCCATCTCATTAGTGAATATTGATTATAAAATTTTTCAAAATCTTTGGCCATTCGATTAGAATCGCTTCTTCCTAGTCTCTTAGGTAGAGAACAATCAGGTTTTGTAAAAGGTCGCTACCTAACCGATAATACGCGGTTTTTTTTACATCCTCTCCAAATCGTCTCATATTTCCGAGCCTCTAGCAGCTATTGCTTTAGACGCAGAAAAGGCGTTTGATAGAGTTTCTTGGCCTTTTATTTTTTCAACTCTTAAATGGTTTGGTTTCGGACCCAAAGTTACTAATCTAATTTCTCTTTTATACTCCTCTCCTAAAGCAGCAATCTTTGCTAACAGTCTTACCTCCTCCTATTTTACTTTAGGTAGGGGGGTTAGACAGGGTTGTCCCTTATCCCCTTTCCTATTCAACTTAGCCTTAGAACCTTTTTTATCAAAACTCCGACAAAATCCGGCTATCTTTGGATTTATTTCTGGTGACACTCATATCAAATTGGCAGCATATGCGGACGACATTCTTTTATTTCTCTCACAACCCCAATCTTCCCTTCCACATTTTCTTCAAGAAACAATGTCCTACTCTGCTGTTTCCGGCTATAAACTTAATAATGACAAATGTGAGATTCTACCCTTGACTAAATTCACCTTTAAGGATGACTTTCAATCTGCTAATTTTAAATGGAACTCACATCATATCAAATACTTAGGTATGTACTTTTGCAATTCAATCAAATCATCAATTTCCATTAATCTTGATAAATGTTCTATGAAAATTTCCTCCTTGATAGATAGGTGGCACCCATTATATCTTTCTTGGTGGGGAAGGTTGGACACTATAAAAATGATGTTATCTCCAATAGTTCTCTTCACCTTTTCTAATATCTCATTGTCCATACCTCAGAAGTTTTTCAAAAAAATTAATTCCCTACTCTCATCTTTTCTTTGGAATAAAAAGAAGGCCCGGATGTCATTATCAAAACTTATTTGTCCTAAATTAGAAGGTGGTGTCAATTTCCCTGACTTTCCTACTTATCACAAAGCCTTTATTTTGCGTCAATTGTCCCATTGGTTACATGACATCTCAATCGCTTCTCCTCTATGGGTTGCACTTGAACATTCCTATCTTACCCCTTTCTCTTTTCAAGAATACTTATCATTTACACGGAAGCCACAAAAACTTTCTAATCCTATTTTTCAACATACTAACAAACTATTAGGCCCATTTTTACCAGGTAATCACATTGATAAAAACTCTTTCTTACAGTCCACTGTTTGGCATAATAGACACGTATTGATTAATGGTAAACCCATATATTGGAAATCTTGGAGACAAAGAGGTCTTATTTGGGTTAATCAACTTTTTCTTAATGATACAATTTTGTCCTTTTCCCAGGCCAAAGTTATTTTTGATTTCCTTCTCTCATTTAGCAATAAATATCACTTACTATCCTCTGCATTAAGCACCGTTGTTACTCAATTTGCTCATCTTCCTGCTTCGCCTAAATCTTCTCTTAACATTTCTCGTGAATTTCTCAGTACCTGTCCTAAGGCATCAACTATTTACACTCGTTTAAGTATTTCCAATTCCCCCAGGAACAAAACCAAGGTGGAGCTGGATTGGGAACGTGATTTGGATACAACCTATCCCCTCCCATTATGGAATAGAATATGGCTCAAGATTCGCAAATCTTCAAGGGCAGCTAACGCCACACAAACACTTTTCTTTATTTACAACAGACTACTTCTTTCCCCAGCCCTTCTACATAAGATAAATGCCAACACTTCTAATACCTGCTGGTCATGTTCCTCTATAAATGCTGATTTAAAACATATGCTTTTTACTTGTCCTTATGTGCATAAATTTTGGTCATGTGTCTGGAAGCAGATTACCTCCATTTTTAAATCTTCGATACCCCTTTCATCTTCCAATATAGTTTTGGGCTCCCTTTCTGAAGATTGGTCTCACTCTCATATAAACATGCAAGTTTTGGACCTTCTTTTGGGAGTCGCGTTTCAGCAAATTACCAAACACTGGAAATCCTTATCTGATTTATCCTTCCAGGCTAGGTGGTATGCAGTTTGTCACAACCACAGACTTGACACGGCATATGTATACCCTATATCTCTTGCTACAAAGCGTTCACAGTTATGGTCCCCAGTCACAAACTTTTTCGACCGACATGCCAACATTTCCCATGAACGTGCTAGCTCTGCACAAGAAGTCCTAAAACCTCCTTGACATTCTACTTTCTCATATTAATATGATGGATTATAGTCATTAGTAATACGTTGTTGTATTTTTAATATGTTGCCAGACTTGTTTCATAAACCTCATTTGATGATGTAACCATAACTTCATGTATACGCTTATCATCCCTTTTCATATTGTGAGTTTACTTTATATTCTATTTTACACGCTTGTTTTTCTTTCTTTCCTTTTTCTTTACTTTTCTGTTGACTAGACCTCAATAAACTTTACATTTTTGAAATTAAAAAAAATAGGTTCAGACAATGCAAAAGACATCTCAAAAACTGGGGCATTGTTATTTAATTTATAGAGGTCTTTTTAAATAGTAAACCCAAGGTTCAAGCAAACTTTTATTAGCTATTGAGCCATTTTAGCCAAAGTTTTGGTTTGCATTAAGCCAAAAAGACCTCCCATTTCTATCAGAAGCCGCTTGGTCCAAGCTGGACCAAAGCTGGTCTTGCTCTCTATGTTTTTTGCAGCCTTCGATGATTCTTTCTTTTGTCCTTCAGAAGTTTAAAAAAAAAATCCCAAGCCTGAGAGAACAGTATACTGTCTGCAAATTAAATTATGTATTTCTATCAAAAGTCGTCTGTCCTCTTTGTCCTTTATAATTCTTCTTTTGTCAGGCATCTTTTATACTTATTTTTTAGCAGCTTAAGGACTTTTCACATTAACAGATTGTAATATCACATGGACTCCAGTGCAATTTTCCATTTTTTAGTTGAAGATCTATAGCACCCGGACCTATTTCTAGGGACCAGGGCCTAGCTCTCTATCGAACGTTCCAAAATCGAAGTAAGTAGAGCATGGTTGTGGTGGACATGGTGTCAAGGACAGCAAATGTGAAATCAGATTGCATGAGATGAGATCATATAATTTCTAATTGACAAACCAAAAGGACCATGTCTCGTAGCCCTAGCTGGGATATCGTTTTTTTTTCATCCATTTACAATAACTGCACCTATTCATTTTAGTTCTTCCAATAGAAGAATGCCTCATCTATCCCTACAGACATTTCTTGGGAGCAGGACCTCTGGAATATTCCAACTATTCTTGAGCTCGGGATGTTTATGTACGTCTGTAAGGCTGTTCAAAATCTTAGCACTAATGTCACCTACAATTAATATCCAAGGAGTTTTTTTCTCTGTCTCTTAGGCTGTTGATCAACCCAAATAGTTCTGTGAGTACATGATTGTTCTGGGAGCCCAGGGGGACATAAACATTCAAAACTAGGAGGAAGTATCCACATGATTTGAACGAGCATGGGAATGTAATCCTGAGACATTGGAGAAAATTATTTTCTAACAGAATATATTGAAATTTCCAATCAAAATTTCAATATATGCTAATACTATTATCATGCCCCATTTAGCACATCCTCTACTTTAGGGAATGGCTGGTCAATTAAAGATATAATAAGAGTCAGCTCAAATATCGCCTGTAAGGCAAGTTTCCAGTAAACATATTAGCGCCAGACTTTGTGCTCTGAGGAAGTTTAGTTTACTTTCATCATACCCTGCCAAATTCCAGGACAGAATTGGAATATTTGTGCTAAACATCCCATGAGTTCAAGGAAACTGGTTTATTCTTGCTCAGCACTCTAGGGAGCCAGGCCCAAGAGATATCTTTCTTTGAATCCTGGATTCGTTTTTGGACTCACATCCACTTTTAGAAGGTTGTGCAAGTGCAGCATTTGGTCTGAAGGCAAACCATTTGAATTAAAGGAATAATTTGTATTTTCACATTCCCTCTCTGACCATGTGTGAGTCTTTTATGATTGGGTATACGTCATATCCTTTCGTCCTAAAGCAATCAACATTTAAGCAAATAATATCAGGATCCAACCTAGACCAAAACTCTGGTCTTGCATAAACTAAGATTATTGGTATCAGGAAATGATACCCTTTTTATTTCAGCCGAAGAAATAGATTTTATTGGCTGAAACAAATGTAGTAAGCTTAATATTTTATTTTAATTTAATGGTATTTTTTCTTCCCTGAACAGAGAACTAAATTCTATGAAAGTACTGGTTGGTAAGGAGATTGAATATTCTGTTGAGAAGCTTACAGTTACTGGCCGAGATTTTGTTATCCTGGAATTGTTTCATTCTCTCCTTATTTCGAAAGCTGCAGATGGAGACCTGAGCATCTGGAAATTGGCAGCCAGAAGGTTGAGAATAGACCTGTCACCAGTTTCAGTGAAACCCAAGCAGGGATTGCCCCTAGGTTTTTCTTTTGGGGAAGTATAGGATTGCTTAGCACAAGCTGCGTTTCCATGACTTGTGATTACCATGGGAATTTTAGCCCCGTCCTCCTTATGTCCATACATAGTATCCAGTGATTCTTCTGTAGGAACTAAAGAATGCAAGTTAGGACCTTCTTCAACTCCAACTGTAACATTATCTGTTTGAGTTAGGTATACGGCGGAGGTTATTGCTTGTGCTGAACTTGATATACAGAAGGTGTTGAGTGGGGGCTGTGAACTTAGGGAGCTCTCTTCATCCTTTTCCAAGATTATGTTAGAGGCTAAGGCGTCAAACTTTACTTTTATCTTCCTCTTTTAAAAATCTCCTCTTATTTTTCTGATTTTTGTTCTTTCCCAGTAATTTTTCTTATCCTCAACTGATTTTTGGTGGGCTCCTCGTTTCCCATAAGTTTTTTCCATTTGTGAGATTGATGTTTTTGCAGTTTTAGCCGTGTTATTTCTAGAGAGTTTCAATAAACTATGGTCATTCTGGCACCTTCCAACTGATCTTTTTCACATAATTTGAAGACATTTTGAAGAGAATAGCTAGTATAATACTGCTTTTTCATCTCCTTAGCTTTTTTCCTTTTTGCAGGGGTGTCCCCATCTGCAGTACTTCATCTTTTGCCTCTGCCGTGCCCTCCTTCCTTGTCAACTAAGTGGATAGCTCCTCTGAGGATGATGATTCCTGCAGAACGATTTTAAATGGTGAACCGCTACCTCTTTTTGAGTTAGCGCTGATAGCATTGTCGTTAGAGAATCCAGGATGTGATAGAGTTTAAATGGTTTTCTCCAGAAGTATTAAAATTAAGCCCAGTAGATAGGGCAGGCCTATCTTTTTATGTGTGGAGTTCTCCGCCACGACTATGGAGTCTCTATACTGGTAATCTTACTAATAAAATGCAGTTTTGTGAATACTGAAAAAAAACATAAACTTACACAAACATCTGTTACTTTTACGAATCAGGCCCTCAGAGTTTATAAGAGTGCCCACTTGAACTTCGGCCTATAAAATAGAGTAAATATCTCACTATCAACAGGAAGTGGGAAATACTGTAACACTGAAGAACTAGAAGGATCACATGCTGCTGTCTTTGACATAAAAAAATAATTTATCCCAGAGCAAAACATCTAATACACCATTAACAAAGATGAAATACCAGGTAATATCTGGAAACATCAATAAACTCCTGTCCCTGCCAAGCACATCTGCGAAGAAGTGAACAGCAATAATAAAATTCCAACAACATTCAGTACTCAAATAATCTGAAGGATACAACCATACAATTACTAATAAAAATACATCATTTAAAATGTCTTTGTGTACAACTTGGGATGACACATCATAGGTGCTATCACCTAACTGTGGATGACTTGCATACAGACTTACTTCATACCCCTACTTAGGGGCCGATTCCGATCTCGGCCGGTAGGGCACCGAATCGGATTCGGCTTAACCGGATCCGATTCGGAGCCCTATTTCCCGACCGAGTCGTACGTGCGTCCGGGCGAGCGAGTACGATGCGTGCGCTCACGAAATCTCCGACCGACTCGTTCGCAGGACCCGACCGCTCCGACCGACTCGCACGGGGACGACGCGCACCTCGCAATGGAGACGTTCCCCGGCCGGGTAAGCACGATGCGCACCTCGAACGCTCCGACCGACTCGCGCAGCCCGGCTCCAAGGAGCTGTCGGAGCCGCACTTTGGGGGTCCGTGTCGGACCCCCTGGAAGCGTAGGCGTGCGAGTCGCACACAGGGGGGACACATGGGTCCCCCTACACGTGCATGTACGGTGCGACCCGCATCGACGCGAACACGCTGTAGGGGGCGCCCTTGTTCGCGTCATGCCCATTGAGTCAATGGGAGCCCGTGTACGCATCGTACGACTGGCTCCCATTGACTTCAATGGGAGTCCGACCGAATCGAGTCCGATAGCATACGTGCGAATCGTACTCGTTCGGTCGGACTGCTAGGGTCCGATTCGGTCGGAAATCTCTCCGGGTCCGGCTCGGTCGGGGAGATTTCCGGCCCGAATCGGAATCGGCCCCTCACTGTCCCCGTGTCAGTTCATATCTTTTTCTCACCTATGCTGTCTGACCTTCCAAACAAATTCCTATGGTGCTCTTCCCAGCAACCTCACCCACTAAGCATGAACATAATTAAGTATAAATGTATTCACTAACAACACTACTGCCATTCAAAAAAACTGTGTACTATGAAAATATTACCATACGACAATACACTTTTCCTCCATTCCCTTAAATTACAGAGGCTCATCTATGAATTCAAATTGACCTATAATTAAAGCATCTGCACCAATACCAATATTAATGTTGCATAACATACGACTAACTGCAATACTTACAACTAACTCCACAGACTTCTTCTGGGCTCCGTTTAGCTGCATGTTACACATCTTCAAAGGGCTTCAAAACCTCGTTGGGGGTAGTAACCACTATATAAATCTACAACACCATAAATCTACAATACAATCTATATTTGATTTTTAATTGTTCATGTCATGGGAAAGTGGTGACCACTGAAGTAATTAATAGAAAATGCAATAACCTACATTTTCATTAAGTTAATGAAAGGCATGCGTTTCACTTGGTAAAGAAATTCTGATAATTTGTAATGTCTGAATTTAGTTATATTCATCATATGCTCAACAAATTATATTTTCAGTTGTGCTACTTACTGTAGAATATATTTCCTGTCCATGCCTATTGCATACTCCCTTAAAATCTATTCTAGGAATATCTTCTCAGAGACTACTATGGAAGAAAAAACAAAAATAGTATCAGTGCTAACCACTTAATATAAATTAAATGGAAACGCTAAAAAAATTGAGGGAAAAAGAAACACATTTAAAACAAAATGCAGGGCACCCTGTTGTCAACTTTTTTTTACGGAGTTTTATACAGCGCAAACTTGACCCGAAGGTATCGGGTATCAGAGCGCTTTACACGAGCACCAGTTACATTACAGGAGGACACATTCATTTTTGTTAGGCCCGGGGAGATTAAGTGATTTGCCCAGAATCACAGGATGTTGCGCGTCCTTGTCGAGTCTCAAACCAGGTTCCCCAGATTTGAGGTCGACTGCCCTAGCTGTCAGGCCACATCCTCTCCCCAACTTTGCTTTGTGGACCAAGGCCAGGAGACTTAAACTCTCCAAGCCTCACTGAAATACAGAGCTTCCATACCCTTCTTGTTTCATTATCAGTCCAAAGTGTGATATGCTTACCATTGCTGACCTAGAAGGATAAAGGTGATTTTTATAGACCATGGGGTCGATTCCGATTCGGGCCGGAAAAAGCACCGACCGACTCGGATCCGGAAAAAATACCGACCGACACGTACCAGTGGCGCCCGACACGCCAAGTACGATGCAAGCCGCGATAAATCCGACCGACACGTCAGGAAACCAAGCCGACCGACCGAGCCGCTCGGAAAATAGCAATCCGGCCGGAAAAACACGCGAATCCAACCGACCGACACGCACCCGGAACAAATCCGACCGAATCGTACCCGCCAACTCCAACCCGCAAAGTACGATGCAAGGCGCGAAAACACGACCGAGTCGGACGGAGGACAAGCCGTACGACCGACACGCATACAAAACCGAGCCGAAGCAACACAATACACCGCGACCGACGCGTACGCAGCATACAAAACTGCACAAACACAGCGTGGACGAAACGGAAAACACCGTACGAGACCAATGCAGGGTCCGACTCGGTCACAAGAACGTTTCCAACATACACAAACAGCACAAAGGAAAAATCAACCAAAAAAAGGCCAAACAAGCAATTACCAAGCCAATAAACACTGGGGGGTGGGGACAGAGAACAAAGACACACCCACAACTCCACCTATATAAAGGACACAAATCACTACCATGAGCCTTTGCAAATGCCATTTCACTGCCAGCACCCAAGAGAAAGCAACCACACACCCACAGCTCATCCCTCACACAAGCCACACACCATCAGCACACCAACAAATACCTACCTCACATACACCCAGCAAAACACACACTCACACACCCTCACCTGCACACCAACACACACATCACTCACCATCACCACCCATCACCATGCCCCCCAAGAAGAATCCCAAGTTCCTAGATTGTGAATTGGAAGTCCTGGTAGACGAGATCCTCAGGGTGGAGCCACAGCTGTTTGGCACTCTGGTCCAACAGACCCCCATGTCGCAGAAAACCAAGATGTGGGAGAGGATCATCAACAGGGTGAACGCCCAATCATCATGTCGGCGCACAAAGACGGACATCCAGAACAGGTGGTATGACGTGCGCAGGAGGGTACGGGACCTGCTGAAGATAGACTACAGCAACAGCCAACAGACCGGCAGTGGCCCTCCTGCCAAGCCAATATACCTCAGGCCCTGGGAGGAGAAGGTGCGGGCCATCCTTCCGCCAGTGAGCGTATATGGACTAGAGAACATCCCAGAGCCTGGTGAGTACACAACAAATGTACACAATAAACTGCCACAAAACACACACATCACTGTCAAGGGGAGAGTCAAACCATGCACACATAGCAATTACACAGCAACTAGAACAGAATCATCCCAAAATGTGTATGTCAGTCAGATAAACACAACACATGCCATCAAAAAAGTCACATCCAACTGTGCCAACACATGTACAAACACAACCACAACTACAGCTAGGCAGTGGCACAAATAGAACTAACACACACATCCACACATGTAGCCACCACAACAACACCAACACACAGTGAAGACCACTCAAAGGAAGGAATTCTGTGTATGCTGGCCAAGTCAGTGTAGCCAATAGCATCATGGGAGTCGCAGTCACACATATTGCCCTCCCCACAACTGTCCCATCAACACCACCCTGAACCATGCTCACATCACAGGGAGTGGAGAAGGACTCACAAGATGGCTGACACTGGCTACTGCTGTGGGGAGCACAAGGCCCTGCTGCCAACTGTGCACCAACAAACAGCAGGACACCACTGACTGACATCCTGAGAGACAACTTCCACTCCCTGCAATGCAAGCACGTTCCATGGTGGGCTATCTGGCTGGCTGGGTGGGAAGGGGGACTAGCAGCACTGACTATAGTCACCAGCACCTCCCCTCACACCCCCCCAACACAAACTCCACAGTACCCACCTGGTAGAATGCAATGCCCTCCATCCTAACACAAGATCCCACAAAGCACCACCACCCTGGGTTATGTTGTGTGAAGCACAGGGACACTCTTGGGACTCTTAGCCAAACAACTGCCAGGACAACACTCCCAGCCATCCTGTCAGCACAGCCAGCCCACCCCACAGGGAAGCAGAGTCAAAAGGAAGGAAGCATGGGCATGCTGGGAAGGGGGTGGAGGCAATAGCATGATGGGAGTCGTAGTCACAGACATAGCTCACCCCCACAACTGTCCCATCAACACCACCCTGAACCATGCTCACATCACAGGGAGTGGAGAAGGACTCACAAGATGGCTGACACTGGCTACTGCTGTGGGGAGCACAAGGCCCTGCTGCCAACTGTGCACCAACAAACAGCAGGACACCACTGACTGACATCCTGAGAGACAACTTCCACTCCCTGCAATGCAAGCACGTTCCATGTTGGGCTATCTGGCTGGCTGGGTGGGAAGGGGGACTTGCAGCACTGACTATAGTCACCAGCACCTCCCCTCACACCCCCCCAACACAAACTCCACAGTACCCACCTGGTAGAATGCAATGCCCTCCATCCTAACACAAGATCCCACAAAGCACCACCACCCTGGGTTATGTTGTGTGAAGCACAGGGACACTCTTGGGACTCTTAGCCAAACAACTGCCAGGACAACACTCCCAGCCATCCTGTCAGCACAGCCAGCCCACCCCACAGGGAAGCAGAGTCAAAAGGAAGGAAGCATGGGCATGCTGGGAAGGGGGTGGAGGCAATAGCATGATGGGAGACGTAGTCACAAACATAGCTCACCCCCACAACTGTCCCATCAACACCACCCTGAACCATGCTCACATCACAGGGAGTGGAGAAGGACTCACAAGATGGCTGACACTGGCTACTGCTGTGGGGAGCACAAGGCCCTGCTGCCAACTGTGCACCAACAAACAGCAGGACACCACTGACTGACATCCTGAGAGACAACTTACACTCCCTGCAATGCAAGCACGTTCCATGTTGGGCTATCTGGCTGGCTGGGTGGGAAGGGGGACTTGCAGCACTGACTATAGTCACCAGCACCTCCCCTCACACCCCCCCCAACACAAACTCCACAGTACCCACCTGGTAGAATGCAATGCCCTCCATCCTAACACAAGATCCCACAAAGCACCACCACCCTGGGTTATGTTGTGTGAAGCACAGGGACACTCTTGGGACTCATAGCCAAACAACTGCCAGGACAACACTCCCAGCCATCCTGTCAGCACAGCCAGCCCACCCCACAGGGAAGCAGAGTCAAAAGGAAGGAAGCATGGGCATGCTGGGAAGGGGGTGGAGGCAATAGCATGATGGGAGACGTAGTCACAAACATAGCTCACCCCCACAACTGTCCCATCAACACCACCCTGAACCATGCTCACATCACAGGGAGTGGAGAAGGACTCACAAGATGGCTGACACTGGCTACTGCTGTGGGGAGCACAAGGCCCTGCTGCCAACTGTGCACCAACAAACAGCAGGACACCACTGACTGACATCCTGAGAGACAACTTACACTCCCTGCAATGCAAGCACGTTCCATGGTGGGATAACTGACTGGGTGGGTGGGTGGGTGGGAAGGAGGTCTGGCTGTCAACCAAACACAATCAATGCAGACCATGTTCACACCCCAGAGAATACATAGAAATGCCCAAATAATGCAGGACAATGTGCCACACCAATATCAACCCCTGACTGTGACGACTTAGGACAATACAATGTACAGGCCCGCACCCCGAGGCACAGTCACAACTGTCAGGTGTGTCAACCACTGATGCCTGCAGAAACATGACATACATTGTTTGTGTCTCCCAAAAACAGGTGATGATAGGGACACAGCAGCAGACGCTGAGGAGTCCCAGTCCCAGGCTCAAGAGGATGCCGAGCTCACTGGCGTCGTACAGCCTCTGTCCTCCTCGGACGATGAAGAACAACCTGGCACATCCGGTGCAAGTCAACATGCTGCACCAGCAGGACCACCAGCTGCAGCACCAGCAGGTCCACCAGCTGCACCCCCTGCACCCACCCCTCCAACGACTGTCACCACGAATACCATCCCTGCCGACATGGACAGAATAAGGAACAACACCAGCGCAGTGACCCTGGACCAACCTGGGGCCATGGACACCACCACCACCACCAACCCCCAAGGTGGACCAGGGTTATCTGTGCGTGCAACTGCACACACTGCACATGTCAGCAGGGGTGGTGGGAGGGGTGGGAGACAGAGGTCGCTGCTTGCAGACGTTGCTGGTGTGCATGAAGACCCACAACTGGTACGCATAGCTGATGCGTACCAGTCCAGCACCGGAGAGCTCAGCCAGGTAGTGGGGCTCCTCAGAGACATTAAACAGCAGCAGGCTGCCCATCATGCCCGCTTGGACTCCCACATGTCCCAAGTGGAGTCACACATGTCACGTGTGGACTCCCACATGTCACGTGTGGACTCCCACATGACCCGCGTGGAGTCCAAGTGGGATGTACTACATGAGATGACGGCGGTGCACAGGGACATTTTACAATGCCTCCGCCAGATGAACAGCAACCAGTCCACACCTCCCTGTGTGCCAACAACATCTGGTACCGAACAAACTGCAACTGCCACAGGGAGGGAGGAGGACTCTGGCGGAGAGTCCCCTGCACCGCAGCAGCCTGCACTTGAGGGCCCCCCCCCAAGAAGAGGGGTCGTCCGAGGAGGGGAAAGTGAGAGGCTGATGGCCAAGCGCAACTCCCAGGAAGCCTGAACCTGTTCTGGATTTTCGCCTTTGTGCACAGACTGTTCACCCTGTTGATGGCAACACTACTCCCACACATTGCATGGGGAGTATAAGTTGGAACAATGTGTCAGACAACAGTGGCCCCGATACTGGGGATCCTGTCTACCTGGACTTTCTATTCATCTAGGAACTTGGGATTGCAAGATTCATGTACAGCACAATCCATCCTATGCACTATTATCACAATAAACACACTAATACACCATACTTGCCTCTGTCGTGATTCCAACGTGGGTGCTGTTATGGGGATGATGAACTGCAAAATTACACAGTGTATGCGAACTGCAACAGCAAGGACAACACAGGCATGTGAGTACAGGCAACGTGACACATATGAGGGAGACACACCACCAGGGCTACACAACACATACACACCTAGGCCATCTGACTCATTGCCTACACTGATGTTGCCAGGGAAGACGGTGCAATGCACAGACACCACACCCATTCCCAGTTGTAGTCAAGTAGCCCACAGGTGCAGTAAGCAAATGGCAGTCAAATGTGTGACCACAGACAACGCACATCACAAAGTGAAGCACAGGTTTATTACACAGTTGCAACATGCTGTAACCACTACAGATGCAAGGTAATCCCACCTGGCAGCGGGCACACAGTCAACAACTGTAGACTGAAGGAAGTCCATGGGTGTGGCGCACATCACCTGTAGGGACACAACAGCTACCAGCCTGGATGTGCAATCACGTCGTCGGTGGACACAGTTCACCAAACGAATCTGAAAGTACCCTGTGAAGGACAGAAATGACACACAGTCAAAAGCAATGCAGTACAGGACAGAACAGCAAAACTCATGCACAATACATGTTACAAGATACCCACCCAGAACCAAGTTAGCATGTCAACACTGTTGGGGAGTACAGCCCACCTGTCACCACACATCGCAACACACATCCTGTCAAGTAGCCCATGGACACACTCCAACAGCACCAGAGCACCACCCACACATCATGCCAACTCACATCATTCACATGACACCTCAGGATACTCACATTCAGCTAAAGAAGTTGGTGATGAGCTGTGTGCGGACATCACCATCACCATCATCATCATCATCGTCACTGGCATCGTGGTCCAGGCCAGGATCCTCCACAGGTGGCGGATGTTGGTCATCGTCATCCTGGATGAGAGGCAACTCCTTCCGCACTGCCAGGTTGTGGAGCATGCAGCAGACGATGATAATCTTGCACACTTTCGCAGGGGCATATGGGAGGGACCCTCCGGTCTTGTCCAGGCAGCGGAAGCGGCTCTTCAGGAGACCAAAGGTCCGCTCAATCACTCTCCTGGTCCGACCATGTGCCTCATTGTAGCGCATCTGGGCAGGTGTCACAGGGTTCCTGAGGGGTGTCAGCAACCACGGCATGTTGGGGTATCCCGAGTCACCTACGGACAGACAAGTGCACATCAGCTGACTTGGAAAAGTGGGCGGAATACTACAGATCAGATCACACACAATGGCACAAAGTCAGTACACACCGACAAGCCAGGCACGCTGGTTCTGCATCTGTGCCATCAACCTGGGGATGCGACTACTCCTCATCACAAAGGCATCGTGTGCTGAACCAGGGAAACGGGCACACACGTGTGTGATGGTCATGTCTGCAAGACACACCACCAGTGCATTGACCGAGTGGTAGTGCTTGCGGTTCCTGTAGGCCTGCTCCTGGGCCTGTGGTGGTACCAAAGCCACATGTGTCCCATCAATGGAGCCAATGACATGCGGCATCCTCCCCAGGGCATAAAAGTCACTCTTCACGTCAGTGAGTCGTCGCAGTCTAGGGAAATAGATGTACCGGTTCAGGAAGAGCAACATTGCCGCCAAAACATCGCGGAGCACACGGCTGAACATGGTCTGTGACATCCCACCAGCAGACGCCACAGTATGTTGGAAGGTACCGGTGGCAAAGAAGTGTAGGGCTGCCATCACCTTCACCTTGGGGGTCAGCGCTGTAGGATACGGCCGGCCAGGCTGCAAATGTGGGGACAACTGCACTGCCAAATCCTCAATCAGCTGCCTGGTGAAGCGGTACCGTCGGATGCTGTCCCGTTCCACCATCGTTGCCAGGTCTGGGAATGGCCGATGGACAGCAGGAGCCCTGCAGTGCAGAGGAGAAGTAAGCAAGATCGTCAGTCACCCCACATATGCGGCATTGAACACACTCAAGATCCCAACATACATCATCATGAGGCACAACTACATGAAGTGTGCAGTACCGGAACGACATTTATGGTACATACATGGCCAACATCTGTCAACACGGTCCTACAGGTGGCATCAATTTGTCCCTGTTTGGCCCATTGGATATCATGATGCTGTGTCACAGTCACCCCCCCAGTGACATGTGAGGACAGATGTGCCCCAGGCACCACAGCTCAACGACAGGCACATTCCCAGGGACCCTGTAATGCCACATGGACACTGGCATCACCTGGAGTATCATGTGTACACCACAACAAAACAAACATGACCCCCACAGGTAGTGGCCACACTTGCCATGGCAGGAGAGCCATGGACGTCTGTGACACACACGCACAACATCAGAGTCCATGCACACACAACGTGGATGTGGAGACTGTCTCCCATTGTGCACATGAAATCAGAGACATTGTAAACACTACATGCACAAAGACTGTGGAGGGCCATCACTATTGTGCCACTGGGACACCCTGGCTCAAACATACCGTCCCACATGGGACTCACGGGGTATGTGACATGACATACACAAACACCACTGTGAAATGTGACCATGGCACATGCACAGATATGAACAGTTGCACATCACAGTGGTCACGTACACGTAACACCCATGATCCTGTCCCCATGAACACGTGCACAGCCTGGGGGTGGCTGCCCACAGGTGACACCCACAGGACAACATGTACACCAACATACACACAATAGGAAATGCAGCCTTACATGCCTTATGATAAGGTTTGGACAGGCTGTCGTGATGTAGGTGTGCCCCTCACTCCCTGGGAGCTATCTGTGGCTGGCATATGTCCATCTGAGACAGGCATGCTGACATATGCCAGTCACATGTACAGTGATGCGTTGTACTGCAATGGACCGATCGGTGCCTCCGGCCGGCCCATTGCATTCAATGTGTGCGGGTACGCGTTGTACCCCTGTGCGCGTTGTACTGCAATGGACCGATCGGTGCCTCCGGCCGGCCCATTGCATTCAATGTGTGCGGGTACGCGTTGTACCCCTGTGCGCGTTGAACAGCAATGGACCGATCGGTGCCTCCGGCCGGCCCATTGCTTTCAATGTGTGCGGGTACGCGTTGTACCCCTGTGCGCGTTGAACAGCAATGGACCGATCGGTGCCTCCGGCCGGCCCATTGCATTCAATGTGTGCGGGTACGCGTTGTACCCCTGTGCGCGTTGTACTGCAATGGACCGATCGGTGCCTCCGGCCGGCCCATTGCATTCAATGTGTGCGGGTACGCGTTGTACCCCTGTGCGCGTTGAACAGCAATGGACCGATCGGTGCCTCCGGCCGGCCCATTGCTTTCAATGTGTGCGGGTACGCGTTGTACCCCTGTGCGCGTTGAACAGCAATGGACCGATCGGTGCCTCCGGCCGGCCCATTGCATTCAATGTGTGCGGGTACGCGTTGTACCCCTGTGCGCGTTGTACTGCAATGGACCGATCGGTGCCTCCGGCCGGCCCATTGCATTCAATGTGTGCGGGTACGCGTTGTACCCCTGTGCGCGTTGAACAGCAATGGACCGATCGGTGCCTCCGGCCGGCCCATTGCTTTCAATGTGTGCGGGTACGCGTTGTACCCCTGTGCGCGTTGAACAGCAATGGACCGATCGGTGCGCACCCATTGACAATGGGCTTGCCTGGCAACGGACGCGTTTTTGAATATTCGAACGAGTCGGTTGCTGGAAAATCAGTTGGTCACCCACAACAATGTTGCAAAATAATGTATGTCATGAAGTTGAAGATTTGAAGGATGCTGTGGGCGTGTTTTGGTGCTGCTATTCCATGGATTGGCCAGATTCAGAAGATGCTAACGACTTGGACCTATCACTTTGGACACAAGGGACAGTATCTGCCTCTCCAGCACATATATATTGCTGCATGTTCCCCTGAGAGCCCACTTGCCTGCACTACATGCTCCAGGACGACATCTGCCACTGCACTGCTGCTGTCTCTGCCCCTCTGGACCCTGCAATGGCACGTACTGTGGAGAGAGCCCCAGCCTTCAGCCTTGAAGAGAACCAGGCCCTGCTGGACAGCCTACTTCCACAGTACAGCAAGCTGTATGGGACACCAGGGGAGCAGGTGAGTGTTCTGTGCACTGCCTTTCTGAATGTGCATTTTGTCTGACTAGCAAGGCTGAGAGTCAGCACACCACTGGCTAGCAGGCTCACTGAGTAGTTGTCACCCCCCATAGTGTGTAGTGACTTGCACTGGACAGGTATGGTGCAGTGACAGTGCTTCTGAACAGGGTTTTACTCCCCATGCTATGATACCATGTAGTGACTTCTGGAAAACTGTCCATGGGCAGCCGTGCACTGCCTGGGTACACCATGTGCCCCTGTGATTGCGACATGTATATGCAACTGTGTCATGCACGGATATGTTGCATGTGTAGTAATGTCCTTATCACTTTGTCATCCTGACAGGCTTCTGCCCATCGGAAGCATGAGATCTGGAAGGACATCGTCCGGGCTGTCCGGTCCGTGGGGGTCTACAAGCGCCGGATCCGCAACTGCCAAAAGAGGTGGCAGGACCTTCGGGGCTGGACCCGGAGGATTGCACGGGTCCAGCTGAAGCTGTCGCCTCCTCGCAGGAGGGGCGGAACACGGACCCTGACCCCCCACATGCTCAGGATCCTGGCGGTGGTCTTTCCAGACCTGGATGGGCAGCTGAAGGCCAGAGAGCAGCAAGGAGGGGGTGAGTCAAAGACTGCACTGTGTACTCTGTCTAACATGTTATGTGCCCTCCTCGGGCCAGGTTGAACTGCCACAGTACAGCAGTCATGTTGTCCAGGAGCCATGTCCCTCTATTGTGCACTGCCCACTCCTCATCTGATACCCAGGTGTGGCCCTTACATGCAGGGAATTCTGTCACTTAGGACTGTGTCCTTGCAGTTTGCTTGACTCAAGGTGGGAGACAGCATCTGTTTCCCTGACTCTGTGGTGGGCATCATGGGTGGGTCCATTGCTTACACAATGCCTGTATTCTGACATGTAGGGTAGTGTCACAGGTCTCCCATATGTCCAATAGGTATGACCTGGACAGATGAGGGTTAAGAGGATGTGTTGTGGGGGGGATGTACATGTGCACTTGTGCAGCTCCAGGACTTGCATTCCCCATGACCTACTATTGTGACACAGTGCAGAGTGTTGTTGTCTGGCTGCAAAGTCATACATCACTGAGACAGTGATGTATGACTTTGCAGTCATGCCTCCGCCATGGCATGTGTCTACTGATTGGTGATCCTGCAGGGGAGTGACATGTGCTACATGCACACCATAGTGGCGCTGGCTATCAGGACATGGGTGCATCATGGTGTCTGTCGCTGGTATGCATCACATGCATTTCCTATTTGACTCTGGGCATCCCTTACATCCGTAAACCTGTACTGACTCAGTGGCAAGAGCTGTGATGTGTCCACACCGTGTCCTCTGCACTGTCCAACTACTGTGTACTTGGTGCATGTGTCAACACTGGGGTGTTGCAATCCAACAGACACCAGACAGATGGGTGCAAGGCCATGTGGGATGTGAGTGCCATGCTTGGCATCTGACTGACAATTGACTTCTCCTGTTCAATTAGTGCACTTTTAGCAATGTACAACTAATGATGCCAGGGCTTGCTCTGGGATGTGCTGTGCTCACAGTGGTGTGTGCGTTATGTGCAGGTGACTGATGTCTGTCTGTTTCCCCATTGTTTGCAGATACATCCACGGCCACGGAAGGGGACAGCTCCACGGACCAGGAGGAGCCGGAGAGCCAGACTGGGTCAGCAGCCGAGGAGTGGTCGGAGGGACCCAGTGGCACGGAGGGCGAGGGGAGCCACACCGAGGAGTCCTCAGCAGCATCCACCTCAGCTGAGGACCAGAGCAACTCGGAGGATGACTCCCTTGTGGAGGCGGGTGTCAGCAGCCACCACACCCCAGCTAGTGTTGCTGTCCCCGCCACCACCAGCACCACCACCGCCCTCCCATTGGCTCCCATTCCCCAGGTCCGTGGAGGCTCCCATGTCCGGGAGCGTGTCTCCTTTGGGCCAGGCACCGCACCCCCTGCCCCTGTGTCCCCTGCTGCCCTGAGTGAGGAGTCTGTGTACCTCCTTCGCCAGCTCCATGTAGGGCAGACAGCCATGCTGAGTGTCCTCCATGCGCACACCGCGCTGTTGACTCAGCTGGTGTCGTTCATGGAGGGCATCTCATCGGGCATGTCTGACCTACAGAGGGGCAATAGGTCCATGGACTCCTCCCTGACGGCAGCAGTGTCCCTCCTCAAACGGTCCCTCACCCCTCCTGCCTCTGCTCCATCCACACTCCCCAGCACCTTACCCATCCCAGGCACACACACACTGGCACACACCAGCACACACACATCCAGCACACTGACACACACGCCAATGACAAAACGCACACGCAAGCACATTCAGGGGACTGAAGCCAGACTCACAGGGGATGGGGCCCTGGAACACACACACGCATCCACATGCACTGCGCAGTCCTCAGTTCCCTCTCCCTCCAAAGCACCCTCCCTTGCCTCACCTGCAACCCCAAAGTCACAGCAGCTCTTCCTCTGTGACCTCGGCCTCTTCCCCACCGATGAAGCTGCTCCAGCATCCCGGGGGAAGAGGAAGCCCACCCACACGGAGCAGAGTGCCCCTCGCCCCCGGACACCCTCCCCCAGGCGCAGACGGACTGAGGCCCCCACCCGCAAGTCCCCCCGGAGTGCTAAGAGCAAGACCCCGCCACCGCCCTGCAGCTCAGGCACAAGGTCTCCGTCCTCCATCCCTCAGGCCCCCACTGCACAGGTGCCCCCACCACACCCTGCCCCAGGTTCCCCCACCCACAGATATACCATCCCCAAGATGCTCCGGCCTTCTCCCCCTGCCACTTGCTCTCCCAGCACCACACCCCCGCTGCGCTTGTCTGTGCCACTGATGTGGTGAGGGTGTCCTCCCCTCTGTCCAACCCACCTTGCCTGTTCCCCATTCTCCTCCCCTGGAGGTAGGCACTGCAGTGGAGTCCACTACCGCCCTGTCTGACTTGGGCACTGCAGTGGCGGACCTGTCCACCCCATCTGCAGGGTCCACTGCAGTTGTGCCGGCACCCACGACATCTGTGTCATGCCCCCCAGTTGTGCCGGCACACACCATGTCAGACACCTCCACTGCAGTTGTCAGTGGCTCTCCAGCACCCACCACCCCTTCCCTGACTCCCCCTGGTGAGCCCTGATCCTGTCCCTGCGGTGCCTGGCCTGCCCCCCGGTTGCCCCTCCTAGTGGATTGTCCCTGGTATTGTGCAGGCATGCGTAGGGTGACATCTGCCAGTGTCACCCTGTTTGAACTTTGACAATGGACTGGCCATTGGCCTTTGCTCTTTTTTCAGGACTTCGTTTGGCCTCAACACATATGCTGAATAAAGCAACTTTCTTTTCTCTAGTGCTCATGCTTCAGATGTACATGTTGTTGGTGCAGCTAACCATGCCCTTGCTGCAGTGATGGTGATATCTGGTCTCATGATTATGAAGTGTTACTGTGCAGGAACCCATGTGGTCCAGGGGGAATGTGTCCTATCATGTGGTGTATCCATGTCATCAATAGCAGCATCTGAGGGTGTCATGTGTTCAGTATTTGGCAATGGGTTTCCTACTTACATTGGCAATTTCACATCTGTGGCTTCCACCCCTGCACATCTGTTGTGCCTGCCATCGTTGCATTTGTCTACTTCCCTGACCGTGTTGCCATCTCCAGTGGACATGCAGGTTTGGGCATCAATGGGGAGGGACTCATCCGTGTAGTCAGTGCAACATTGCTATACAAGTGTGTTGGATCTGTGCTGATGATTCCGTTGGCACATCCATGACCAGGCTGATGTGATGGGAGCCCTCATTTGGTGCTAATTGTTGATTGTGTGACCAAGTGCTCAGCTGACATGATGGGGCCCTACTGAGGCAACATATGGCACAGCTTTCCTCACACAGGAGTGGAGTCCCCTCATGGCAGTGTGTACACGTGTGACATTGCCTGCGCCCAAGGTGTGTGTTGTATGTGCATGTCTGTGTGTTCACTTCCATTCATCTGCGCATGCTGTGATCCCTAGTGTTGTACCTGTTTGTGATGCTTGCTGACTTGAGCTATGTTCCCCCAAAGTCTTCTCCCTGTGTTCTCTGTGATGTGGGTGCATGGCACATTACTGGTCATCAGGGTGTCACCCATAGGTGTGTTTGCTGTCAGGGCAGAGTTTGTGTGCTGACGCAGATGGGTCACAGTCAGGTTTCCCTTTGGCACTTGTTGTTTGCCCCTGTCATGTGATTTCCAGTTTGTGTTATCTTTCAGTGATTGTGACACGTTGTGTGTGTGACTGCTGGCACTCCTTAGGGTCCGGGCTGCAATGTTGGTTGTTGTCTATGTGTGTTCTTTGTGGGTGACCTTGGTTTCTTCATTGGTGTGTGACTGTGGCTGGGATCCCATTGGTCGGTGTGGTATTGCCGTCATGTCCATGTACAGCGTAGTGTGCAGTGTGTCAGACATTCAGGAGTCTTGTTGAGTGTCCATGTGTGATGTGTTTCTACACCTTGGTTCCCACCCACCACCCTGGAATAGTAATGGGTGCATGTGCAATGTCACCAGTGCATGTGTACTTCACTGCTGCACATTGTTGGAGGTCGAGGGGTGTGGTGTTGAGTGTGTGCAGATGAGAGTTGTTGCCCGGCTAGTCCCCTGCCTCCATGTTGGCCTTGGCTTACTGGCCATGCTGATTGATTTGTGCTTGTGTAGGTGTGATGGTAGTTAGTTGCTCAGGACACCTGACTGTGGTTCACAGTGTGAACGACATTTAGCTTTGTCATCACAGTGGTATTTTTCTTCAGCCCAGGGTCACCACATTGTGGGGGCCCTGGGGGTGGTGCTGTGGTGTGTCTGTGACTTGCTGTGTCAGTTGTTGTTCCTACGTGCCTGTGTGACATGTGTGTTTTGTGCTCCCTCTCACCTGTCAATGCCTGCTTGCCCACATAGGGGATTTGGATCCATGAGTTACCTTAGTGTGGCAGTGTATGCACATCTGTATGATTGGTATTCAGCTCTCCTCATGTGTTGTGTTGTTGCCTGGGGACAATGGCACCCCCACCCCTCACCAGCTGTGTATGATGACAGTGTTGGTCTGCCTGTTTGTGTTTGTGCATCTGCACCACTGCATTGGCATATCTTGGGTGTGCCATTGGCTGTATGTTGTTTGGTGTGTTTCCCCTGCTGTCCCTGGGACTCCTAGGTCATCGGTCAGCACAGTGATCATGGTTTGTGTGTCCCATTGCTGCCATGGTATGGTATCTGTTCACCTCACATCTGCTGTCTCCACAGGGTATCTGCATTTGTGTGCCCATTGGTGCAAATATGTGGTTCTGCATTCTGATGGTCACTTCTGTCATTGTGTCATTGATGACTGTTGACGGTCTCAGCCACCATGGGTGTTGTTTGTCTGCACATGGCCAAAGGAATGTTTCATTTGCACTGCAGTATTTGGCTCCCCCAATTTATGTTGCAATGGGACACATACACTACTTTGCCACAGATGAGTTTTTGGTTCTGTGACCAGGAATGATCCATGCAGTTTGGCAGTTGCAGCTCTTTCTTTGTCAACAATTACCTTTTGGTCACTGTGATGATGAGGGTGTAGACCCCATTGCCACAATGTTCAAAATGTGCTTCAGCTATGGACCCCACACTTGCCTTTTGGTCACTGTGATGATGGGGGTTTAGACCCCATTGCCACAATGGTCAAACTGTGCTTCAGCTATGGACCCCACACTTACCTTTTGGTCACTGTGATGATGGGGGTTTAGGCCCCATTGCCACAATGGTCAAAATGTGCTTCAGCTATGGACCCCACACTTGCCTTTTGGTCACTGTGATGATGGGGGTTTAGGCCCCATTGCCACAATGGTCATGGGCTGCTTGCATTGTGGGTGCCACACACATATATGTGTGGCACATGTGCTAGGGGGTCACATTGTATGTTCAATGTCATGTTCGGTGTTGTAGGCATTTGACACAGCCTGCTCACACGCTTGTCATGGTGGTGGGGGGATGTCTTAATCTTGCATTCCCTAGGTTGTGGTGTGCTTGTTGTGTCATGCATTGTCCATCCTATGAGTGGGGGTGGTAGTAGTGGTAGGCATCCAGCCCCCCTGGCTAAGGGTGGTGGTAGGCATCCAGCCCCCCTGGCTAAGGGTGGTAGTAGTGGTGGGCATCCTGCCCCCTGGCTAAGGGTGGTAGTGGTGGGCATCTGGCACCCCCCTGGCTAAGGGTGGTAGTAGTGGTGGGCATCCTGCCCCCCTGGGTGAGGGTGGTAGTAGTGGTAGGCATCCTGCCCCCCTGGTTGAGGGTGGTAGTAGTGGTAGGCATCCAGCCCCCTGGCTAAGGGTGGTGGTAGGCATCCAGCCCCCCTGGCTAAGGGTGGTAGTAGTGGTGGGCATCCTGCCCCCCTGGGTGAGGGTGGTAGTAGTGGTGGGCATCCTGCCCCCTGGCTAAGGGTGGTAGTAGTGGTGGGCATCCTGCCCCCTGGGTGAGGGTGGTAGTAGTGGTAGGCATCCTGCCCCCTGGCTAAGGGTGGTAGTAGTGGTGGGCATCCTGCCCCCCTGGGTGAGGGTGGTAGTAGTGGTGGGCATCCTGCCCCCCTGGGTGAGGGTGGTAGTAGTGGTAGGCATCCTGCCCCCCTGGGTGGGGGTGGTAGTAGTGGTAGGCATCCAGCCCCCCTGGCTAAGGGTGGTGGTAGTGGTGGGCATCCTGCCCCCCTGGGTGAGGGTGGTAGTAGTGGTAGGCATCCTGCCCCCCTGGTTGAGGGTGGTTGGCATCCAGCCCCCCTGGGTTGGGGTGGTGGCGCGCATTCAGGCCCCTGTGTGCATATGTGGCATTGGTGATGGGCATCCCGCCCCTATGGTGCTGCTGTTGCTGGTGTAAGTATATTCAGATTCCCAGTGTATGTGTGTGATGTGTCGTGTACGTGTTGTATGTGTTTTGTGGTTGGTGTCTGACTTACCTTCTGCGCCGTACGCGTCCGTGCCTGTTCCGGTAGTAGATGTAGAATATTGGTATGATCGGGACGAAGGGATTCATGGTTGGTTCGTGTCGTTCGTCCTTCTCGTTGCTTCGCGTCGTCCTCGTCGCTTGGCTTCGTCCTCGTCGCTTCGCGTCGTCCTCGTCGGTGCTGTGTTCGTCTCGTAGCCGTGGATCGTGTTGTGGCGCGATTCGGAGCTTATGTGCGCCTCTCCCGGATGCTTTGACGTGCCGTGCGTAGCGACGGGTTCGGCGCGTACGGAAAGCGCATCGTACTTGTCCGGCCGGACGGGGCTGCATTTTCCTTCCGTGCGACTCGATTCGGCGTTTCCGGATTCGCCTCGGTCGGAGAACAGGACCTGGTTTGGGTGAGTACGGCTCGGCCGGGATTTTTGCTGTTGTGCGCATCGTACTTGCTCGTTCGGTGTACTGTACGGATCGGTCGGGAAACTGGCTTTCGCATGGCTTTTTTCCCGACCGAATAGTA